>JACEFO010001274.1:0-600000 GCA_015342445.1 Digitaria exilis | reverse complement strand
GGATTAGATCTGGGCATGCAGCTCGCCGGGGAAGACGGCTCGCGGCGGCGCTAGGTGGAGACCTCGCCGGAGTTAGCTCGGCTGGGGGCTAGAACGCTCGGATTCTCGCCGCGCTTGGCCCTAGAGGTAGAGGAGACGCCATAGGTTCGGTTTTGGGGGTTGGAAGCGGGATTTGGCCGGTGGAGGCGGCTTGCGACGCACGGCGGCGGAGGGACTACCACGGCGAGGTCGTACGCGCGGAGGAGAGGGAGAGAAAAGGGGATTTTGGCCTCGGCTTGCTCCTTACCACACGGAGAAGCTTCGGGGCAACCTCTTGGCGACTAGGCGGCGGTGAGACGGCGGATTGATGGCAGCGGCGCGAGCTCGGGGTCGGCGGCTAGGGTTTGCGATGTGGGGGATCCGCGAGGAGGGGCGGCGGCTATTTATGGGGGCTTTAGGCTCCTTGGCGTGCGCGCCAAGTCGCGAGGAAGGCGGCGTGTGCGGAGGGGACTCGCGGCGGCGCGGCGCGGTGGAGTCCCGCTTGCCCACGGCGAGAGGAAGGAGGTGAAGATGACAGGTGGGCCCGGGTGTCAGTGGCAGAGGGGAGAGAGGAGGCGCGCGCTGCGGAGAGAAAGGAGAGGCTGACAGGTGGGCCCGGCATGTCAGCCACAGCGGGAAAGAGAAGAGAGAGCGCGGAGCGGGCCGGCGCGGTGGGCTGCAGTGTTGGGCTGCGCAACGGGCCGCGGAAAAAAGAAGAAAAGAAAGAGAGGAGGAGTGGGCTAACTGGGCTGAAAAGAGAGAGGGGAAAAGAGAGAGAAAAGAAAAGGTTTTTCTTTTATTCAAACACTCATTTGAATTCAAATTCAAACTCAAATTTGAATTCAACAATCAAAAATAAATGCACCAGCATGAATGCAACAATAATGTTTCTATTTCCTATATTTGCTTTTATTTATTCAAAATTTTTTATTTTCCCTACATTAATTATGAGCTCTTCAATATAAAAAGGCAATTAATTACTAATTTTTAATTAGGGCCATTTTTAGGGTGTTACAATTCTACCCCCCTTAAAATGAATCTCGTCCCCGAGATTCGGACGTAGATTGGAAGAGATATGGATATCCTGCCTTGAGACCATCCTTTCTTTCTCAAGTTGCTTCACCTCGTGAATGACGTTTCCTTGCACATACGTATTACTTTGTTCCTGGTGTCTCTCTCGGACTCCTCTAAGATCTTGACCGGATACTTCTCATAAGTAAGGTCCTACTGCACATTTAACTCCTCCAACGGAATCTGTTCCTCTGGCACCCGTAAACACTTCTTCAGCTGAGACACATGGAACACATCATGCACTCCTGCCAGTTTCTCTGGTAACTCTAACTGATAAGCCACTTCACCTCTCCGTTCTAATATCTTGAATGGTCCGATGTAGCGAGGTGCTAGCTTGCCTTTGACGTTGAATCTCTTCACACCTCTCATTGGTGACACCTTAAGATACACAAAATCTCCAATCTCGAAGCTGAGGTCTCGACGCCTTACATCTGCATAACTTTTCTGCCGCGACTGAGCTGTTCTCAAATTCTGCCTGATAACCTGCACTTGTTCTTCTGCCTGCTTTAAGACCTCTGGTCCAAATACTCTACCTTCTCCGGTCTGATTCCAGAACAACGGTGTCCTGCACTTTCTTCCGTACAACGCCTCAAATGGTGACATCCTGAGACTCTGCTGGTAGCTGTTGTTGTACGAGAACTCTGCATAGCACAAACTCTTATCCCAGCTACTTCCATACTGCAATGCACATGCTCGCAACATGTCCTCCAGTATCTGATTCGTCCTCTCGGTCTGACCGTCTGTCTGCGGATGGTAAGCGGAACTGAAGTGAAGCTTAGTATCCATGGACTCATGTAACTTGCGCCAAAAGTGCGACGTAAACTGACTTCCTCGGTCTGATACTATCTTCTTAGGTACCCCATGCAAACATACAATCCACTCCATATACAATTCTGCTAGTTTGGCACCGGAATATGTAGTCTTTACCGGAATAAAGTGAGCCTCCTTCGTCAATCGGTCCACTATCACCCATATAGAGTCATAACCTTTCTGCGTGCGGGGCAATCCTGTTATAAAATCCATACCCACTTCTTCCCATTTCCACTCTGGTATCTTCATAGGCTGAAGCAAACCTGCCGGTCTCTGATGTTCGGCCTTAACTCTCTGGCATACGTCACAAAGAGCTACATGTGCTGCAACATCGCGCTTCAGACCATACCACCAGAATCTTTCCTTGAGATCCAAGTACATCTTGGTACTTCCCGGGTGAATGGAATATGCTGACTCGTGCGCTTCCCGTAAGATAACATCCTTGATATGCTGCTGATCTGGCACCACTATTCTGTTACCATACCACACTGTTCCTTGATCATCCAATCGGAATCCTGGCGCTTTATCTGTCCCAACCTTCTATCATAAATCAAAATCCCAACATTCATAGTCACAGTCATGTCTGAACCAGTGTCAAGAACAGAAGCAATCCATTGACAAGATAAGGTACTCAGGCGATAGGAAAGATGATAGATGATATGCAAAGGAGAGATTAGGAACCCATCTATCTATCCACTAAATACCTTATACCTTAATCCAATACCAGATGATTGCAGACTTCCATCTGCGCTCATCATAATCATTACAAAGATCCAAATCACACATAAGCATTATGACAATTCATTCAAGCATTCAAAGACATGGTTCACACAAGACTCGGTGCTCTTAGACTAGTTTTGGACCCAAAAACGTTCTATTTGACCTCTACTAGCATTTAGGGTCGATGGTGGTGCGGTGAGCTAGGGTGCTATATCTAGTCCTTCTGCGTGGTGGCGACTGTGCACCTAACTCTGGACTACATGGCGCAGGTCCTTCCGACTGGTGCTGCAGCTCCTCGGGGTCCCCTTCCTCGGCCTCCTACCTAAGAAGCTTCTTGTAGGCGTTCAGGTTGCGTGCCTCCAACGGGTACTCATTGATGCGGGGTGGAAGGTCGCCATCAGTGGTCTTACGGACTGTCTATCTCTGTCGAGCCATCTATAGAAGTGAAAACTAGAGGAGGGCTAGAAAATTTTTCACAAAGGACAGAGGTAGAAGAGAACACCATTTTTCAACAGAAACTCAACTCTAGGATGTAAAGTAGTTTTTAGGGCAAGGATTAAGCAAGTTCTAATCGACCGTTCTATCTAGGCTGTGATCCTACAGTCAGCACGGCTCTGATACCAACTTTGTAACACCCAGATTTCCAAGAAATCCGAATGCTTCCATATGTGTGCCCAGGATGTCCACAGAACACATATAGATTACAAATATTGAATCACAGAGAACACAATGCTCGAATAAAATAGTTTATATCAGAGTTTAACACAAGACATAGTCTTAAACAAATAACACAGCGGAAGACTTAATACTATTAAACGCTTCATAACTAGGTAGAGCCTCAAATCCACAGGGACACCGACTGGTTGAACACAGCTTAGAAGTACGGCAGATCCTCCGGAAACTCAGCAAGCGACTGATCATTCATTGCTCCATCTGTTACCCATCCGGGATTTTGTTGAATAGTTGCAAGTGTAAGTAAACCATCTTACTTAACAAGTATAACACGGGTTATGCAGGAACAAAAGGCTGGACACGGCTGAACTGCAGTAGCACTTTTAGTTGTCTCATTTTATTATCATCCAAATTACTACCAATGAGTAGAATCCCAAGTATAAACCCATTAATAAGGTGTAAGTGATTATAGAACAAACCAATATCAACCACTAATATCATCTTCTAATCAAAAAGGATCCAGGCCGCTCGTATCCGTGAGCACGGCTATCATGATAGATCAACACTCTGCAGAGGTTTCGCCCTTTACCCGCCGGTCACATAAATCCAAAAGAATTTATGTTACGAGGACTTTCACAAAACACCCTAACAAGCACAGTAGCCGTTTTGGTTCAACATAGGCAGCATAACCCGAGGCATCGAGATTGACGTACGCTCAGGGCGCAACGTGAGGGGGTCAATGGCGTCCAGAGCGAGAGCGCAATCATCGCAACGTGTGAAGCTGCCGTACATCGGGCGCTTACATCACGGGACTTTGCCTAACGGGGCATAGCCAACGGATAAAACCGTTCTCGATGGATCAAACTATACTCTCACCCATGCACCCCACATACGCCTTTCGGTAACCACTGGCGAGCTAGAGACATACAAGCTAGTTATCCAAGACCAGAGCCATTATAGTTCCAACGGCGGCGAACAGGTTCCTGGGTTGCCGCTTTAAGAACCGGACCTTACGGAGAGACATTAGAACAAAGCACGAAGCACATGCTCTAATTCCCTAGATCAAACCTTACAGAGACACTAGAACAAAGCACACAACACATGCTCTAGTTCCCCGAACCATGTTGCTAAAAAGCATCTTTTAACCATCATTGAAGTGAACCATTAGTTCAGTATTAACATAAAAATAAATGTTGGTTGCAGCGCGTAGCATAGACTAACCATAATGCATAAAACCCTGGGTAACAAGGAATAGGGTAAAGACTAGGAACATCCTTAATGGCTAACAGTATTAGACACATGCATATGATTTATGTGAATAATCGGTGTATAGGTAACAAGGATGGTCCGTGTTATACTTGCCTTCCTCAGAGAACTGCTGCTGTACTTGATCTTCGAGAACGGGATCGTCGGCGAACTCGAACGGCTCAGCAACTACTCACATCGATCATCACACAAGCATCCACACATACATGCAATCAAGATATTTAATTAGAACAGTACACCAAACATAAACAAAAGATGAAAAGAAGGCTTTAGAACTACTCTACGCTTCACTACGAACACGTGAGCACGAAAATCACTCAAATCGGAGTTAAAACGGAGAAACTACGCTTAAAACGGGCTCTAGGGGCTTGCTGGTAAAGATTTTAGGCTTCCAGGGGTGTTTTTGAAAGAAACCAGGGACCTAAAACGTAATTTTGAATAAAAACACAAGGGCTGCGGCGTAAAAACGACTTCTAGGACGGCGGGCATGATTTTTCAAAAGGACAGGGGCTAAACCGAAAGAAAAAGGATTTGGTTGTAAATACTTTTGAACTGTGATGGACCGCGGGTTGATTTTTGAAAAACAGAGGGGCTCTTTTGAAAAAAACGCCACGGCAGCGGGTGGATGCTGACGTCGGCTGACGTCACCGTCAACTGTGCCGTGGACCGGCCGTAGACCGCGGTCCACGGGTCCACGGTGAACCGGACCGGGTTTAAAACGGGTTTAGATCTGGGCCGTTGGTTTTGGATCGAGCGGCTGGGATTAGATCTGGGCATTCAGCTCGCCGGGGAAGACAGCTCGCGGCGGCGCTAGGTCGAGACCTCGCCGGAGTTAGCTCGGCTGGGGGCTAGAACGCTCGGATTCTCGCCGCGCTTGGCCCTAGAGGTAGAGGAGACGCCATAGGTTCGGTTTTGGGGGTTGGAAGCGGGATTTGGCCGGTGGAGGCGGCTTGCGACGCACGGCGGCGGAGGGACTACCACGGCGAGGTCGTACGCGCGGAGGAGAGGGAGAGAAAAGGGGATTTTGGCCTCGGCTTGCTCCTTACCACACGGAGAAGCTTCGGGGCAACCTCTTGGCGACTAGGCGGCGGTGAGACGGCGGATTGATGGCGGCGGCGCGAGCTCGGGGTCGGCGGCTAGGGTTTGCGATGTGGGGGATCCGCGAGGAGGGGCGGCGACTATTTATGGGGGCTTTAGGCTCCTTGGCGTGCGCGCCAAGTCGCGAGGAAGGCGGCGTGTGCGGAGGGGACTCGCGGCGGCGCGGCGCGGTGGAGTCCCGCTTGCCCACGGTGAGAGGAAGGAGGTGAAGATGACAGGTGGGCCCGGGTGTCAGTGGCAGAGGGGAGAGAGGAGGCGCGCGCTGCGGAGAGAAAGGAGAGGCTGACAGGTGGGCCCGGCATGTCAGCCACAGCGGGAAAGAGAAGAGAGAGCGCGGAGCGGGCCGGCGCGGTGGGCTGCAGTGTTGGGCTGCGCAACGGGCCGCGGAAAAAAGAAGAAAAGAAAGAGAGGAGGAGTGGGCTAACTGGGCTGAAAAGAGAGAGGGGAAAAGAGAGAGAAAAGAAAAGGTTTTTCTTTTATTCAAACACTCATTTGAATTCAAATTCAAACTCAAATTTGAATTCAACAATCAAAAATAAATGCACCAGCATGAATGCAACAATAATGTTTCTATTTCCTATATTTGCTTTTATTTATTCAAAAATTTTTATTTTCCCTACATTAATTATGAGCTCTTCAATATAAAAAGGCAATTAATTACTAATTTTTAATTAGGGCCATTTTTAGGGTGTTACAGCTTAGGAGGAGTATATGGGTATGCAATGACTTGAACCAAAAATGTAAATGTAGGGGTGTCAAGTATGACAATGTCCTATTACATGATGTGTTAGGATCCAAACCCTTGACCTCCCTTATTGCTCGATTCCATACACCTCAAATCTCACATCTTGATCAAATTATTATCACTAACTCTCAGATGCCTGCGTAATTTTGATCACCCGCCACTCTCGACTTTTGGTCCCCTATACTCATCTACCTTGATTTCTTGATCCTTGAATCCTTGTTTTATTCTTGCTCAAGGAAATAAAAATAAATGAGAACAAGACGTAAATTGGGTCAAGGTCACATTTGTATGCATAAAGGTTATCCGTACCTTCTTCATGCAATTGAATCATTCCGAGTAATTCATGTGCATGGGCATTGCATACCATTAACATGTCATTTGCATCATGATAATCTTTTGGTACCTAACCACATGTGCATCTAACTCATGAATGCTTCTCCCTCCTGGTGTCAATTGGGTTGTCCCCTCTGAATTATTTGTGGTATTGTATTCCCTAACCTATGGTGCCGTGATGGAACCTAGGACCTCGTGTGTGCACTGCAGCCACACGCTTGAGTCACTTGGAGCACACTGGTATCTTGGTATGTGGGAAAATGACCCACAAAGACCTTTATTGACAACCCAAATCGATACTTCCTTACTCTCACTAATTGTTCCGCAATAATGAATTTTAATTATGTGGTGTGAGGTCTACTAACTTGCATCACGGCATGTACTTCGTACTCTCATAAGCATATGCACCATACGCTCATGTGCATGTGTATCATATCATGTGCACCTCATCATGAATATGCCATGTATACCATGGTAAAATGCTTAAGTTTGGCAATTTGACAATTAAGATAAAAATTTGAGCAAGAATTTTCCAAAATTTCCATACCACACCACTTTTTTTTTTAGGTATATTCCCTCATTGCCATAAGCAAATCTTTTATTGCCCCACTCTTCCTTTTAGCTCATCTTAGAATTTGGGCAGCAACCCCGTGTAACGTCATGTCATGATCGCAATATGATGTGGGCTAGTTTTTAAGAATCTTTTGGGCACTCTTGTCATCTCATAACCTCGTTGTTCATTAACCCTCCCTTTTCTCTTAGGAGAATGCTAAAGAGTTCATTCCTTGTTCCTGTTGATATAAAAGTGGGTAAATCATTGTTTAATTAAGACCTACAATTGGTTAAGCATCTTGCCCGTAACTATCTACAGTCTCAAGATCACCCTTGCCTACTGTTTCTCCCACAATCACCGCAGGGTCTCAAGGGCCAGTTTGACCCCCTCCGTATCCGTGCGCCGTGTGCTCTGCCCCGTTCACCAGTCCACTATCACCTTCGTCGTTTTTCCCTACCGCGGCTGGCCAACACTCCCCCAGTTGCCGTCGTACCACCGTCCCATCACCCAGGGAATCTCACTGCCGGCCACTACCAAGCCACGCGCCACCATTAGTCCATTGCCCTTGCCGGCCCCTACCTCCTGCTGTCGACACACCACTATCGCTGCTCCGCTCCGGCTGTCGATAAATGCAGCCTCTCCAATGGCTGCCATCACTCCAAGGTACTCCACTTGAGTCACACCACTCCACTGCTCTCGCCTCTCTTCGGTGACCTCCACGGTACCCAAGCTGCCCATTCCCCACCGTGTCCTCCATTCTTTGACAAGCAAGCTCTGCCTCCACCTTTTTGTAAAGCCACGAGGAAGTGCCCCCCCCGGCAACCCACCTTGTCGTTTAACCAAGATCCACGGCACCAACTTCATCGAAGAAGGAGTTCGCACAGAAGTCACCTGAGGATTCCGCAAGAATTAAGTCGACGAACAAGGAAGGATTCAACTTTTGACACCATCCATGGCTTGCCCTTTCTTTCCCCCAATTGGCCCTGGAGTTCACTGGACAATAGTGGTGTATTACTTTTGCCTTGTGTGCCAAATCTTGATGCTCTTAGCTTTCCATATCTACATTCATCGCCCGCTCCCACATGAACGACGTTGATGTTGTATCAGAGATCTGGTATCAATTATCATCTCCAAGCCGTGAACCTGTAAGAACTTGGGTGCGTTGTATCTGCGTTTCTTTGACCAACACCTCTTCCTTCTAATAAAATGTCCACCTTTCCTCCCTGTGCGAATCTCGGGACGAGATTCTTTTTAAGGAGGGTAGGCTGTAACACCCCTGGTGTTTAAAGCGTATAAGTAAGAGTGATTAAACAAACTAAGGAACTATAAACCCTGAAACTAAATCACTAGTAGGAATGAGAATTATACATGAGGATTGTTAAGTTTGTACTTGTGCCTTGGTTCTTGAAATTTTGAACCCTACAAAAACTTTTCTAGTACAAATCTAAACATCTTCTCTTACAAGTTGCACGGCAAAACTCTAAATACATACTCTCGAGACGACGCATAAAAATCTCCTAAAAAGAAGTCAGGATTGAACGGCAAATTAGTAATGCTTCTATGCCCCTAAAGGTCTTAAAGGACTAATGGCTCATATGAAGTCAACACATGAAACAATTCCAACTAAAGATACTAATGACCTTCAGAAGGCAAGGTTCTAAATTAAAATTATAAATAAGAGTTGTGCACATCACAAACGTCGGATCAATATGAAAGGTTGTAGTTCTTTTCTTGTTTCAAAACACTTTTCCTTGGGAAAATATTTTCTAATTATAAAACCAAACCACTTTCTCAAATGGAAGTTGTGTATCTAAAAATGTCATTTGTAACCTTGGGGAGTTATGTATAACTCAGATGCTTAATCCACCAAACATAGGAAATCAAGTTTGAAAGACCAACTTAACCATGAGATGAAAATGAAAATAATAAAAAAACTAGAGTTCATGTAAAATTATGAAACTTATACCTACTCCAACATGATAATTTATATCTCTGTTTTTCCTTTTTGGTGTTGGTTGTATATAAATATTGATAGACCCTTTGTGGCCTCGACATCCCTGGAATAAAAATGTAGAAAACACCTTTAAAACAGGTTAAAAAGGGGAAAAAGTAATGTTGGAATTCAAAAATTCATCAAAACTCAAATTTAAATTCGAAAACAAAGGTCTTTTGACACCCAACTGAGATCTCAAGAATTTTTTACTAAACTTGAAAATATCCAAAACTAAAAGTTGTTTGTCATCACAAATAAGGCCTAGTAACTGTTTGGAACTTTTGAAAATTTTGCAGTTTAGCCCCTCAAAAACTCGAAAAATAGTTCTGAACACCTTTTTGAATTTGGGTTGTTTGAGCTTGAAAAATTTGAAATTTCAGATTCACCCCAAAAAGAAAGTTGTGTCCCACATCTCAAACTCCAACTTTTTTTTTATACTTTTCCAAGTTCAGTTCAAATTTTTGGAGAAAATTCAAAAAGGGCAAAGGAGCTCCACGGAGCTGCCAGCTCGCCCCCTGGCGCGCTCTGCGCTGGCCGGGGCGCGGCCGCCACGTGGCCGGCGAGCGGCGGAGGCCGCGCCGAGCCGGCCGAGCCGCGGCGTCCGCTGGCGCTTGTCCTCACGCGGTTGTCCCTTCCTTCCCGAGCCATCACGTCGCGTGCGACAGCGCGTTTTGCCTCGCGCCGTGGAGCGCCAACATGGCCGGAGCTCGGCCACTGGCCGCAGCCGCGCGCCACGCAGCGCCGTTCCGCAGGCCGCGATTCTCTTCCCGCTACGCTCCAAGAAGCTCTGCAGAGGATCCCCCAGCGCCACGCCACGATCTCCTTCGCCCAACCCGCGGTCGCGCCGCTGCCCGAGCCGTCAGCGCCATCAATGGCGACCTTGACAGCCCGAGCGCGCGTGCGCACGCTTCCGAGGCCACTCGGTGCTCGCTAACGCGCCCAAACGCTTCCCTGAGCATCCTCATTCCTTCCCCCAGCTAGCGCCCAGTCCTTCTCAACTCTCCTCGCGTTCGCTCCCATCATCTTCAACCTCAGGACGTTTTTGAGCAAAGCTCAAGTTTCCTCGCCGCGAACCCAAATCGACCGCGAATCCCTCCATGTTTTCCCAATCCCCCGCTCGTGAAGCTCGCTCACTCACCCAGCTAGCCGCTCGAGCACTCCCCAGCTCGAATCGAGCCGCACACGCCGCGAATCGAGGCTTTTCCCCACCGCTCGGCCATTATCCCCGCGAACACCACCTCCACGTCGAGCTCCATACCCCGGCCGTCCCCGTCTCAGTAGAGCCCCACGACGAGCTGCACCATCGTCCGGTGAAGCTCACACGCCCCTCCGCGCATCGTCTCGACCACCACAGGCCGCCAGCGACGTCGCCGGAGCCAACCGCACCGCTGCTCAACGTCGACGAGCCGCGACGCTTCACCTCCGGTCACGAGACCTACCTCAACCGACTCGCGATGAGCTCCTCTCCATTTCCCCCAACTTTTCCCAAGCCAACTCGCCGTCGTTTCGCCGGCGTAGCAACGCCGACGAGCCGTGGACCTGTTCGCGTTTCCCTTTTAGTTCTAGGGTCCTCTGCGTAAAAATCGGGGACTGGTTTGAAAGGTTTTAAAAGTTCTAGGGTCTCCAGCGTAAAAAGATTCTTAAACCTAGATATATTTTGCTGAGATCTTGTAAAATCCACCAAAAATCGTACAAAAATCAGAAAAATGCACAAAAATACTCCCTGGATTCGAGAGATTGTAAACTCCAATCTCTTGTTAGCATGTATATACTTTTGGTGAACCAATTTTGAATTAAAATTCAAATTGTGAATTTAGAAACTTGTGCACCATTTCAAATCCAGAGCTCCGCTAGGGCTGAGCTTTGGATATGCTGTTTGCAGTGACTTTGTACACCTTGTGTCCAAAGGGGACCTAAAAATATGGACTGTAGCTTCAGATATGAATTAATTTGTGATTCCTGTCTTTTTGCAGTCCTGGGATTATTAAAAATAATCCATGCAGCTAAAAATCACCATTTTTCTCCAGAGGCCTAAGAACTTGTTAGCACATCTGTTAAAAATGCAAAACTTAATTTTTGCTGTATTTAGACTACTAAATAAATAGATATGTGTTTTCGTATAGAAATTTATTGAGGACTGTCCAAGGGTTGTTTTGAGCCACCACTTGGCCAGAGCCCTCCTTGTACTCATGACTAGCTCTGGTAGGAAAATTTCCTGATTTGGATGTGTGACATCTCTGATGTAATAATGAATAAAACACACTTGAAACAGGTTAAAAAGGGAATTATGGGTTAAAAATTTGAAAATCCATCAAAAATTCGAATTAAAATTCAAAAACAAGGGTTGTTTGACCCCCAACTGAATACTCGAGATTTTTGTACTAAACTTGAAAATCTCCAAAAATAAAAGTTTTTAGTCATCACAAATAAGGCCTAGTCACTGTTTGGAACTTTTGAAAATTTTGCAGTTTAGTCCCTCAAAAACTTGAAATACAGTTCTGGGCACCTTTTTGTATTTGGGTTGTTTGAGCTCGAAAAATTTGAAATTTCAGGTTCACCCCAAAAAGAAAGTTGTGTCCCATCTTTCAAACTCCAACTTTTATTTTCACACGTTTTCAAGTTCAGTTCAAATTTTTGGAGAAAGTAAGAAAAGGAAAACGGAGCTCCACGGGCGCCAACAGTGGCCCTGGCGCGCTCTGCGCCTGGCCGGAGCTCGGCCGCCACGTGGCCGGCGAGCGGCGGAGGGAGCGCCGAGCTGGCCGAGCCGCGGCGTCGGGTGGCACTTGTTGCCTTGTGCTTGTCCAACCCCTCCCGAGCTGTCACCTCGCCGTCGTTCGCCCGCTTTGCCTCGCGCCGCGGAGCGCCGTCATGGCGGTCGGCCGTCGCCGTGGCCGCGCGCGCGTCGCGCAGCGCCTCCCCGCGGAAGATTCCGTCCCGCTCCGCGCCAAGAGCCCTGTAGAAGATCACCCACTGCTCCACGCGACGATCTCCCTCGCCCAATCGAGCCGTCCGCGCTCTACCCGAGCTCCCGCGCCATCAATGGCGACTCGACGGCCCGTGCACGCGCTCACACACCCCCGAGCCCGCTCAGTGCCCCTAGCGCACTCCAAACCCTTCACTGAGCACCCTCACTCCTTCCCCTCAGTCCACGCGTAGCCATTCCCACTTCACCGCGCTCGTTCCCATCGTCTTCCACCTCGGGACACTTTGAACCGAACTCGAGCTTCCCCGCCGCATCCTCGAATCGACCGCGAATCCCTCCACCCCTTTCCAATCCCCCGCGCGTGCAGCTCGCTCACTCACCCCGCTAGCTGCTCGAGCAATCCCCAGCTCGAATCGAGCCACACTCGCCGCGAATCGAAGCTTTTCCCCATCGCTCGGCCATTGACACCCCGAACCCCACCTCCACGTCGAGACCTATACCCCGGCCATCCCCGCAGCAGAAGAACCCCACGACGAGCTCCACCATCGTCCCGTGAAGCTCACGAGCCTTTCCGCGCACCGCCTCGACCACCGTAGACCGCCAGCGACATCGCCGGAGCCTCGTCGCGCCGGCGAGCCCAAGGACTCGTTCGCGTTCCCCTTTAGTTCTAGGGTCCTCTGCGCAAAAAACCAGGGACCTGTTCGTGAAGTTTTAAAAGTTCTAAGGTCTCTCGCGTAAAAAGATTCTTAACCCTAGATCTAATTTTTCCTGAATCTTATAAAATCCGTGAAAAATCGTACAAAACTCAGAAAAATGCACAAAAATACTCCCTGGACTCGTGATATTGTAAGCTCCAATCTCCTTTAAGCATGTATATACTTTTGGCGAACCATTTTTGAATTAAAATTCAAAATGTAAAATTTGAAACTTGTGCACCATTTCAAATCCAGAGCTCCGCTAGGGTTGATCTTTGGATATGTTGTTTTTAATGACTTTGGGCACCTTGTGTCCAAAGGGGACCCAAAAATATGGACTGTAGCTCCAGTTATGAATCAAAATGTGTTTCCTGTCTTTTTGTAATCCAGAAATTATTAAAAATAATATATGCAGTGAAAAATCACCATTTTGCTCCAGAGGACTACAAACTTGTTAGCACACCTGTTAAAAATACAAAACTTGATTTTTTCTCTGTTTAGACTAGCAAATAAATAGATATGTGTTTTTGGATAGAAATTTATTGAGGACTGTCCAAGGGTTATTTTGAGCCACCACTAGGCCAGAGCCCTCCTTGCACAAATGCCTAGCTTTGGTAGGAAAATCTCCTGAATTGGATGTATTTTCAATTTTATATGAATTTAGTTAGCATAAAATAAAGGGAATCTGAAATTCCAGAACAGCACCCTAATTTGTGAGTAATAAATAGAATTCTTTTATATATGTACACAATCACCATTGAAGTCAAATAAAATTTTTCCACACCTCTACTCTGTTTTTGTGAAGAAAATAATAGTACTTAAGCATGTCTAGGTGAATATGGCCTTCAAGGCCTTAATCTTAGAATCAATAGGCAGCAATAAGTTATGCATCTCATGTAGAAGGCGCTATTCCGGACGGCAACTACCACCTCATCCCCGCTGACGAGGAAGGAATCCCGGAGGAAGGTGCCAGCGAAGGATCGACCCACCCGGAGGCTAACCCCCAGCTCGAGCAAGAAGGCAAGCCCCGGAGCATAACCTAACCTTTACCAATTATGCACTTATGAATTTCCTATGCTTGTGCATTTACGTTTCAAGGAGTTGATTGAATACCTTAGCTGCACATTTCCTAGTACCTATGACTTGCAACACTAGTATGAAAGGATCGATAGGGCATTGCTTTAGGTCCGTTACAAGTCGAGTGATTTCCTGTCACTCGCGAGACATAGGAATTGCTTGTCTTTACTTATGTTGGAATCATAAGGATGGACGGGCGGGATGATAGATGTAGATCTCCCGTCCGTGTATGATAATTGATTTAAGGTCGAAACGTGTGGTTGAGTGTGTCAAGTTTTTGAACGTACCACATGCATGCCGATATATGGGAGTCGGTAAGCCCGGTACCAGATTGAAGCAGCTAGGGCCGATAGCCATCTCTCCTTGGAAACTTTGTTTTCCCCTGCCGTACACTTGTGGATATATGCGTGAGACTGTGAGTGAAGCAGTAAACCTTTATCCTAAGGAAGGTGGATTCGGTTCCGAATTGTGGATCGATGGAAAAGGTTGGGAAGTGCTTGTACCTTTTATAGCAAGCATTATCCGTGTGTGTTGGGTTTCCCCTGGCCAGGTAGCAAAATTCGGTTCGAACTGTCCGCTTCTCGCGGTTAATGAGACTGCTTGACCGCCTTGCTGCATTGAGTAACAAGTGGAACTATGAGATTGATGAACTTGTTTTCTGAATTAAATTGTATTGCACCACTTGTATGCTTAGAGAGGATGCCAATCTAGAATGGTTAAATCTACTAGAATATGATGCTAAAACTATGAAAGCAAGGATCTACTCTTAGTTGCTTTTTGGCAAACAAACCCACCAGCCAAAAGCCTCTCATGTCTAGATGTCGGTGATGTAGTTTTCACCCGACGGGTAAGCCTTGCTGAGTATTAGTATACTCAGCCTTGCTTGTGGCTTTTATTTACAGGTGCAGTGTTGGATGTGGCAGTCGATGCCCTTACTTGGCCTACCCAGGTTCCCCCTGGATGGCACATCGAGTGGGTTCCGTCCTCTGCCGAGGAACGGGAGGAGTAGCACCGTGGCAGGCTTCATCATGGTGTTACGTTGTATCGTCGTTAGTTTATCTTTCCGCTGCAATGAACTACTTTATTCCGCTGCTTGAACTTAATACTCTGTTTTGAACTTCAAACTTGGCTTGTAATAATTTTATGATACCCTTTATGTCTGTGAATTTGTGGAATGTTGTAATCTCTGAAACTCACCTTCGTGTGGGCGTGCTGTTGTTTCGATCGAGAAAAGTACGTGGTTAATCGGGTTTAATCCGACGGCGCTCCAGCTTATTCCGGATTAAGTGCCTGACTACTCGGTTTGTGGTCCCCGGGGTACTTAACTTGGAATAATTTCGGAGTGGTCCGCCACAGCTGGCATCAGAGCCGAAGCATCGCACCGGAGAGAG
Source organism: Digitaria exilis (assembly GCA_015342445.1). Lineage (NCBI taxonomy): Eukaryota > Viridiplantae > Streptophyta > Magnoliopsida > Poales > Poaceae > Digitaria > Digitaria exilis. The sequence continues at coordinate 584,635 of JACEFO010001274.1, read as the reverse complement.
CAACAAACCTTTAATAAACATTTTTGAATAAAACTTGCCAACTCGTACTTCCGCCGCGCTTTGCGATGGAAGGTTATTCTTAGGACCGCTAAGGATGTTACCTAGAGCGTGAAGCCTATGTGGGTTAAGGGATCACGATATGATAGGTGGCAAATAGTATATTATACTGACTTCCAGCACATTTCATTCTGTCATTTACTTTACGCAATGGTGGGCGCAAGGTACGGCGATTGCTGTAACGTACCACGGCACTATATGAAAATATAGTGGCGGCACATAGTCAATACGCTGTGATGGCGTATGAAACTAGAATAGCATGGTGGGCGCAAGGTACGGCGATTGCTGTAGCGTACCACGGCATCATATGCAAATATGATGGCAGCACAAAGTCAATACGCTATCTCATGAGCGTATGAAACTGTCAATATGTTGCCTTGGTGACATATGAACATTGCCCGTTCAATGTTAAACGTTCGGGTGCCACCTCTATAGTGGGTGGTAATGAATGGATACGCTTTTGTGAGTGCTGGCACGAAAGGTTGATTATACATGCTCTGGAATGGAATTTTCTGCAGGTATACTAACCGCGAATCCGTATGTGAAACGGTTAGAAAAGTTCGGCTAGATAATATAGGGAGAGACGGATATTGTCTAGCCACCAGCACTAACTTCGTAGGCCAAAAGTTTATTGGCATGTGTGTTGGTGAGAACGAATAGGCCGCTCATGCATTGCATTTCACTGATTCAGTATCGAATTTTAACACGTGACCAAATCGAACCGCCGTCAAAATTCGAAACACCACCCCAAAAATCCTGCTGAGACCAGTCTGATTGCACTAATGTTTCGAAACTGAAAACGTTGTCAAATGAAAACATGTTCAACATGAAAGTTGTCATAAATATTATGAAGTATATGCTGTAGAAATTTCAACGAAAATGGTTCAGTAAAACTGGAGTTATGCTTAAAATGGTAACCCCATGTCTGCTGGAAATTTCTGGGTACAGTGAGATAAAAATTGAATTTTTACACCATCTTAACGACAGTTTCTGGTCAAACTTCCAACACGAAACTTGCTTGGAATTACATAAACAATGTCCTGGCCAAACTTGGGAATTTTTGAGCCTGTAGGTTTTGAGTTTTGTAATTTTTACTACACTGTCCAGAATCTGTTTTTGTTTTCTTTGGCGCTAACCGGTTCTCACCCTTGCCCTTTTTCTTTTGGGTCAGAATGGACGCTCACGCTGACTTAGCCAGCTACCCCAATGACGTGTCCTTCTCAGATTGCTTGGGATGGGAAGGCTTCCCTAGCATTTTGTGGTCGGTTTTGCAGGCGCTTGACTACCCTACACCGCCACAGTACGAGAGGACCCTCATCCGAGACCGCGGTGTGACCCGTTCCCGTGTGCGTTTGGTGGTATATCGCCACCCACCATGTCCTAGCTCCCCCACTTGGACGGTGGAAGTTCATGGACACCACATGGAGACGACGTGTGAGCTAGCCGCCTTGAATGGCATTAGCTCTTTTGTTGCTCAGAACCAGGAGTTGGTAGAGCACCAGTTGTTGGGGTTGTTTCCACCGACTCAGCCGGATGATCCCCATTGGATGAGACGTTACCTTAGCTCCCCTTTGAGGATGGCGGAGAACCCCGTCGCTGCTGCCGCATTGATGATGAGATGGATGCGGGCTTACCACCGTTTGCAGGCACTTCTAGGACGGTCGCAGAGCGAGATGCTCAATCTTGCTATGGACATGTCCGCCCGTGCCCGTGACATTGGGGTTGAGAGGACCTCATTGTCCATTGAGGTGACCACCAGAGATGCCATGATTGCTGACTTGGAGAGGCAATTGAATGACCTCCACATAGCGCACAACAACGTCCAAAACGAGCTAGTCCAGACTAGAGATGAGCTTGAGGAGGTACACGGTACCTTGGAGCATGCTAATGCTATGCTAGCCGCCCATGATACTCAGCACCTTCTTGAGCAAGAGGGAGAGCAAGGAGAAGGAGAGGCCCCCGATTCCGACATGGACACCGAGGATGACATGCCGCCCCTTCCAGCTCCACCATCACCTATGGGCAGCGAGGCTACCGCTAACAACTTAGATGTTTTCTAGAGTGGTAGTGGCAAGTTACTCCTCCGCTAGGCCTAAATTTTGGCTTCATGTTGTAATAGGCTAGATGGAGTTGAGCTCCCCCTTTTTATCTTTTGGTGGCAATGTAATTTAATGATGTGGTTGTGTGATCAAAGCTTGATGAAGTTGTAATAGCTGTGTTGAAAACATTCTGCAGCTAACCTTGTTTTAATTATTGATGGGTTTTCCATTCATTTCTGGGCTGTGATGTGAACTACAAAGTTGTTTGGAATTTGTCAAACAAAATGATCACCAAAATTGCAACCCCATTGGTTAAGCGGAATAAAAAAATGGCAACCAAAACACTACAGCTCGGCCTGCTGAAAAACAGCAAACGCAGGGAGCTAAGGATTGAATTTTTCGGCTTAGTTCCAGTCCGAATTTGAATCTGAGCCCAACATGAAAGTTGTAGAGCATGAAATTTCCGAGCTACTGACCGAATTGGAGCATTTGACTTGTTTCCTGTTGGGAGATATGATTTTTCTTCCGAACTGCGTGCTGACATGTCATTCTGCGCAGTACACTTCAATCCATTGTCACGTTCTATCTTGTCATTCATTATGCAAGCTTATGAAATGTGGCTAATACAAGTACCTACTGCAGATGGAAATCACCCGCAGCGGTCATGACGCTAGTGGCTCCAACGCTAACCAGCAGGGGCCAGAGGGGCAGCAACAGCCGCCACCACGTCCTCCACCGCAGCAACCTCCGACGTGGCAGCAGTTGTATGCCACGCAGACGGAGATTCTACGGAACCTGCAGCATCAGCAGCAAATGATGCAGCAGATGCTTCAGCAGGGAGGTCAACGGGCCCCTCAGCCTCAAGTGGCCAGATACGAGGATTTTCTGGCGACACACCCGCCGATATTCTCACGAGCCGATGAGCCCTTGGAGGCCGATACCTGGATTCGAGCCATCGAGTCCAAGTTCACCATCCTGGTGACGCCTTGCACCTCCAACCGCAAGGTCGTGTTCGCGGCGTAGCAGCTCCGCGGCCTAGCTCTCCTATGGTGGGAGAACTACCTAGCCCTGCAGCAGGAGGGTCATGTGGTTGAATGGGATGAGTTCAAGGCTGCATTCAAGGCTCATCACATTCCGGCCGGTCTGGTAGAGCGGAAGTTGAACGAATTTCTGGCGCTGACCCAAGGTACCCGCACAGTGCTGCAGTACGCCCAGGCCTTCAATGGTCTGTGCCCATATGCGGGTCATCACGCCGACTCTGACGAGAAGAAGCTAGAGAGGTTCCGACGTGGCCTTAACACCAAGTTGAAAGCTCAGTTGGCCACCACCCGTGCAGCCACATATGGCGACCTTGTGAACCTCGCCATCGCCCAAGAAGACGCCAACATGGTGCACAAGGCGGAGAAGAAGAGGAAGACTCCCGCTGGACCTTCGAGCGCGCAGCCACAGAGGTTCCGCTTGGTTCCCCTGGCTGCACCACAAGGACAGTCCAGGGCACCTCAGGGAGGTGGATGGGTTGCTAGGCCACCACAGCCTAATGCGCCCCGTTTCCCTCCACCGCCACCGCAGCAACAGGCACCAAGGCAGAATGCACAACAGCCAGCTCGCCCTGGAGCCGGCTATCAGTGTTTCAAGTGCGGCAGTAACAGTCACTTCATCAAGGATTGCCCGCAGAACAAGCAGCAGAACCAGCGCCCGGGAAATCAGCAAAGCAAGGGCAAACAGCAGCAGCGTGTGCAGGTCCGACAAGGACGGCTCAACTACACCACTTTGGCCGACCTACCCGAGGGAGCCCCAGATATGACTGGTACCTTCCCTATCTGCACTCAACCTGCTGTGATATTGTTTGATTTCGGGGCAACACATAGTTTTATAAGCACAAGATTTCATGTGAAATGTGGATTAAAATCTTACCATACCAAATCATCATATGTGATATCAACTGCGGGAGGTAAAATTGCATCCAACCAAGTCACCCGAAAAGTTCCAATCAGGCTGGGAAGTAAAACATTTCCTACTGATTTAATTCTGCTTGGTATGGAAGGAATTGACATTGTGTTAGGAGCCAATTGGATGACTCAACATAAGGTTGTGCTAGATGTTGCGGAACGAGTTGTTGAAATAAACTCGCCTACGCATGGCCCTAGTGTGCTATATCTGCCACAACAGACTTGTGTCGATGCGTGTGCTTATACAATGGTAGAAACCCAACTAAAGGACATTCCGGTGGTATGTGAGTATGCCGATGTTTTTCCGGATGACTTACCTGGGATGCCGCCGGATAGTTACATTGAATTTGTGATTGAACTTCAACCTGGCACAGCACCTATATCAAAGCGACCATATGGAATGCCACCCAATGAATTGGCTGAATTAAAAATTCAACTCCAAGAACTGCTAGACAAGGGTTTCATTCGTCCCAGTGTATCACCTTGGGGATGTCCCGCTATCTTTGTGAAGAAGAAGGACCATTCCTTGAGGTTGTGTATTGATTATCGGCCTCTCAATGCGGTGACTATTAAGAACAAGTACCCACTCCCCCGAATTGACATCCTGTTTGACCAACTAGCTGGCGCCAGAGTGTTCTCCAAGATTGACCTTCGCTCTGGCTATCACCAAATAAAAATCAGGCCTTGCGACATTCCAAAGACTGCCTTTTCTACACGTTATGGACTTTATGAATTCTTGGTTATGTCTTTTGGACTCACCATTGCCCCAGCCTACCTCATGTACCTCATGGTTTTCATTGACGACATTCTCATATATTCTAAGAATGAGGAAGAGCATGCCGAGCACCTTCGCATTGTTCTTCAAAGGTTGAGAGATCACCAGCTCTACGCCAAGTTCTCCAAGTGTGAATTCTGGTTAGAGAGCATGAAATTCTTAGGTCACACGGTTCCAAGGATGGTATATCCGTGGATCCAACCAAAGTGCAAGAAGTGCTAGATTGGCAACCACCTACTTCGGTCCACGAGATTCGGAGTTTTCTGGGTTTAGCTGGTTATTATCGCTGCTTTATTCCGGACTTCTCTCGGATTGCGAAGCCCATGACCGAACTCTTAAAGAAGGGAGTCAAATTTGAGTGGAATGACAAATGTGATGAAGCTTTCCACACCTTGCGAAAACATTTAACTTCAGCCCCAGTTTTAGCTCAGCCCGATTGCACCAAGCCCTATGATGTCTATTGCGATGCATCAGGCACCGGACTTGGCTGTGTCCTCATGCAAGAGAACCGAGTCATTGCTTATGCTTCTCGAGCACTTAGGCCTCATGAGCAAAACTACCCCACGCATGATCTTGAGTTAGCAGCGTTATTCATGCTCTCAAGATGTGGAGACACTATCTTATGGGTGTTCCATGCAACATATACACAGACCACAAGAGCCTCAAATATGTTTTCACTCAGGCACATTTGAATATGAGGCAGCGAAGATGGTTGGAGTTAGCAAAGGACTATGACCTTAGTGTGCATTATCACCCCGGCAAGGCTAATGTAGTTGCGGATGCGCTAAGCCGCAAGGCTCATTGTCATTGTCTTTCCGTGGAGTCCTACGCTGACACCCTGTGTCATGAAATGGCAAAGCTCAATTTAGAGATTGTTCCACACGGGTACTTCAACCATATTGCAGTTGAACCAACCTTGCACGATCAGGTTGTTGTGGCCCAATTAAATGACGCGAGCATTAAAATCCTTAAGAGGAAATTGTCGAAGGAGAAGGTGAAAGAGAAGTACAAGTGTTTCCGGCTAGATGGGCAGGGAGTGATGTGGTTTGGACATCGCCTCGTGGTGCCCAAAAACACGGAACTCCAGAGGAAGATTATGGATGAGGCCCATCTCTCCAAATTTTCTATCCATCCCGGCAGCACCAAAATGTACCAAGATTTGAAACAAAACTTTTGGTGGACTCGGATGAAGCGAGAAATTGCCACGTATGTGTCGGAATGTGACACATGCCAGCGGGTTAAGGCTAGCCACTTAAAGGTAGCAGGCACGCTTCAACCTCTACCTATTCCCTCATGGAAGTGGGAAGATATAAGCATGGATTTCATTGTTGGACTTTCCCGAACCCCTCAGGGGCATGACTCCATTTGGGTAATTGTGGATCGTCTTACCAAGACCGCACATTTTGTTCCGGTCAATACCATTTATACCGCTAAGAAGTACGCGGAGATTTATTTGGAGTGGATCGTTTGTCTACATGGGGTACCCAAGACGATAATTTCAGATCGTGGTGCTCAGTTCGTAGCACGCTTTTGGGAACAATTGCAACTGTCCCTAGGCACAAAGCTGATCCGTAGTTCAGCATATCACCCTCAGACCGATGGGCAGACGGAAAGGGTAAATCAAATACTTGAGGATATGCTCCGAGCTTGTGTTATCCATTATGAAAAGAATTGGGAGAAATGTTTATCTTTGGCCGAATTCTCCTATAACAACAGCTACTAGGCGAGTCTTAAAATGGCACCTTTCGAAGCCTTGTATGGTAGAAGATGCCGGACCCCGTTGTGTTGGTCCCAGGCAGGCGAGAGGTATACCTATGGCCCTGACCTTGTAAAGGAAGCAGAAGAAAAGGTTAGAATCGTTCGTGAAAATTTGAGAACCGCCCAGTCACGGCAAAAGAGTTACTTTGATCAACGGCGGAAGCCACTTCAGTTTGAAGTTGGTGATCATGTGTATCTCAAGGTCTCCCCGACCAAGGGTGTGCAGAGATTTGGATTAAAAGGAAAGCTTGCACCTCGTTATATCGGCCCATATGAAATTACTCAACAATGTGGACCGGTAGCCTACCGTGTGAAGCTTCCCGAGAAGCTCTCAGCCGTACATGATGTGTTCCATGTTTCCCAACTCAAGAGGTGTCTTCGTGTTCCGACCGAAGTTGTTGAACAAGAGGAACTCTCGGTTGAACCGGATCTCTCTTATGATGAGCATCCAGTGAAAATCCTCGACGAGAAAGAGAGACAAACCCGAAGGAAGGGAGTCAAAATGTACAAAATTCGAGATTTTTGTACTAAACTTGAAAATGTACAAAAATAAAAGTTGTTAGTCATCACAAATAAGGCCTAGTCACTGTTTGGAACTTTTGAAAATTTTGCAGTTTAGTCCCTCAAAAACTCAAAATACAGTTCTGGGCACCTTTTTGTATTTGGGTTGTTTGAGCTCGAAAAATTTGAAATTTTAGGTTCACCCCAAAAATAAAGTTGTGTCCCATCTTTCAAACTCCAACTTTTATTTTCACACTTTTTCAAGTTCAGTTCAAATTTTTGGAGAAAATTCGAAAAGGAAAACGGAGCTCCACGGGCGCCAACAGTGGCCCTGGCGCGCTCTGCGCCTGGCCGGAGCTCGGCCGCCACGTGGCCGGCGAGCGGCGGAGGGAGCGCCGAGCTGGCCGAGCCGCGGCGTCGGGTGGCGCTTGTCGCCTTGTGCTTGTCCAACCCCTCCCGAGCTGTCACCTCGCCGTCGTTCGCCCGCTTTGCCTCGCGCCGCGGAGCGCCATCATGGCGGTCGGCCGTCGCCGTGGCCGCGCGCTCGCGCGCGCGTCGCGCAGCGCCTCCCCTCGGAAGATTCCGTCCCGCTCCGCGCCAAGAGCCCTGTAGAAGATCTCCCACTGCTCCACGCGACGATCTCCCTCGCCCAATCGAGCCGTCCGCGCTCTGCCCGAGCTCCCGCGCCATCAATGGCGACTCGACGGCCCGTGCACGCGCTCACACACCCCCGAGCCCGCTCAGTGCCCCTAGCGCACTCCAAACCCTTCACTGAGCACCCTCACTCCTTCCCCTCAGTCCACGCGTAGCCATTCCCACTTCACCGCGCTCGTTCCCATCGTCTTCCACCTCGGGACGCTGTGAACCGAGCTTGAGCTTCCCCGCCGCATCCTCGAATCAACCACGAATCCCTCCACCCCTTTCCAATCCCCCGCGCGTGCAGCTCGCTCACTCACCCCGCTAGCTGCTCGAGCAATCCCCAGCTCGAATCGAGCCACACTCGCCGCGAATCAAAGCTTTTCCCCATCGCTCGGCCATTGACACCCCGAACCCCACCTCCACGTCGAGACCTATACCCCGGCCATCCCCGCAGCAGAAGAACCCCACGACGAGCTCCACCATCGTCCCGTGAAGCTCACGAGCCTTTCCGCGCACCGCCTCGACCACCGTAGACCGCCAGCGACATCGCCGGAGCAGACCGCGCCGCCGCTCAACGTCGACGAGCCGCGCCGCTTCACCTCCGACCACGAGACCTACCTCAACCGACTCGCGGTGAGCTCCTCTCCATTTCCCCCAACATCCCCCGACCCAGTTCGCCGTCGATTCGCCGGCGTGACAACGCCGACGAGCCCAAGGACTCGTTCGCGTTCCCCTTTTAGTTCTAGGGTCCTCTGCGCAAAAAACCAGGGACCTGTTCGTGAAGTTTTAAAAGTTCTAAGGTCTCTCGCGTAAAAAGATTCTTAACCCTAGATCTAATTTTACCCGAATCTTGTAAAATCCGTGAAAAGTCGTACAAAAATCAGAAAAATGCACAAAAATACTCCCTGGACTCGTGACATTGTAAACTCCAATCTCCTTTAAGCATGTATATACTGTTGGTGAACCTTTTTGAATTAAAATTCAAAATGTAAAATTTGAAACTTGTGCACCATTTCAAATCCAGAGCTCCGCTAGGGTTGATCTTTGGATATGTTGTTTGTAGTGACTTTGGGCACCTTGTGTCCAAAGGGGACCTAAAAATATGGACTGTAGCTCCAGTTATGAATTAAAATGTGTTTCCTGTCTTTTTGTAGTCCAGAAATTATTAAAAATAATCTATGCAGTGAAAAATCACCATTTTGCTCCAGAGGACTAAAAATAATAGTACTTAAGCATGTCTAGGTGAATATGGCCTTCAAGGCCTTAATCTTAGAATCAATAGGCAGCAATAAGTTATGCATCTCATGTAGAAGGCGCTATTCCGGACGGCAACTACCACCTCATCCCCGCTGACGAGGAAGGAATCCCGGAGGAAGGTGCCAGCGAAGGATCGACCCACCCGGAGGCTAACCCCCAGCTGGAGCAAGAAGGCAAGCCCGGAGCATAACCTAACCTTTACCAATTATGCACTTATGAATTTCCTATGCTTGTTCATTTACGTTTCAAGGAGTTGATTGAATACCTTAGCTGCACATTTCCTAGTACCTATGACTTACAACACTAGTATGAAAGGATCGATAGGGCATTGCTTTAGGTCCGTTACAAGTCGAGTGATTTCCTGTCACTCGCGAGACATAGGAATTGCTTGTCTTTACTTATGTTGGAATCATAAGGATTGACGGGCGGGATGATAGATGTAGATCTCCCGTCCGTGTATGATAATTGATTTAAGGTCGAAACGTGTGGTTGAGTGTGTCAAGTTTTTGAACGTACCACATGCATGCCGATATATGGGAGTCGGTAAGCCCGGTACCAGATTGAAGCAGCTAGGGCCGATAGCCATCTCTCCTTGGAAACTTTGTTTTCCCCTGCCGTACACTTGTGGATATATGCGTGAGACTGTGAGTGAAGCAGTAAACCTTTATCCTAAGGAAATGGACCCGGTTCCGAATTGTGGATCGATGGGAAAGGTTGGGAAGTGCTTGTACCTTTTATAGCAAGCATTATCCGTGTGTGTTGGGTTTCCCTGGCCAGGTAGCAAAATTCGGTTCGAACTGTCCGCTTCTTGCGGTTAATGAAACTGCTTGACCGCCTTGCTACATTGAGTAACAAGTGGAATTATGAGATTGATGAACTTATTGTATGGAATAAATTGTATTGCGCCACTTGTATGATTAGAGAGGATGCTAATCTAGAATGGTTAAATCTACTAGAATATGATGCTAAAACATGAAAGCAAGGACCTACTCTTAGTTGCTTTTTGGCAAACAAACCCACTAGCCAAAAGCCTCTCATGTCTAGATGTCGGTGATGTAGTTTTCACCCGACGGGTAAGCCTTGCTGAGTATTAGTATACTCAGCCTTGCTTGTGGCATTGATTTACAGGTACCATGTTGGATGTGACAGTTAATGCTTTGACTTGGCCTACCCAGGTTCCCCCTGGATGGCACATCGAGTGGGTTCCGTCCTCTGCCGAGGAACGGGAGGAGTAGCACCGTGGCAGGCTTCAGCATGGTGTTATTTGTATTGTCGTTAGATTATCTTCCGCTGCAATGAACCTTTAATTCCGCTGCAAGACTTTAATACTCTGATTTAAATTTGAACTTGGTTTGTAATAACTTTGAGATTCTTTTGTGTATGCCAATCTGTGGAATGTTGTAATCTCTGGAACTCACCTTCGTGTGGGCGTGCTGTTGTTTCGATCGAGAAAAGTACGTGGTTAATCGGGTTTAATCCGACGGCGCTCCAGCTTATTCCGGATTAAGTGCCTGACTACTCGGTTTGTGGTCCCCGGGGTACTTAACTTGGAATAATTTCGGAGTGGTCCGCCACAGGATGTATTTTCGATTTTATATGAATTTATCTTGTTCCTGTAGGCAGCAGTTTGAACCATTTTTAATAAATTCTGTGCAGCTCAGTTTTAGCTAAATTTTGGAGTGAGCCTAACTCTTATACTCCAGTAGCTGTCATAAAGTTTATAGATAAAAAGGATGAACAGAAATTGAGAAACAAAAATGAGAAGAAATTAATGTGGAATTGAGTTATATAAAAGAATAGACCTTTTTGATAATTAATTAAAATAAAACATGGAAAGGTTTAAAATTCCAGAACAGCACCCTAACTCCAAAATAATAAATGGAAATTCTTTTATATATGTACACAATCACCATCAAAAATACGTAAAATTTTTACACACCCCTCCTCTAATTTTATGAAGGAGAAAGTAGTACTTTAGCATGTCTAGGTGAATATGGCCTTCAAGGCCTTAGTTTTGGAAGCACTAGGCAGCCACTTTTAAGTTATGCATCTCATGTAGAAGGCGCTATTCCGGACGGCTTCTACCACCTCATCCCCGCCGACGGTGAAAGCACCCCGGAGAAAGGTGCCGGCGAAGGAGCAAACGACCCGGAGGCTAACCCCCAGCTAGAGCAAGAAGGCAAGCCCCGGAGCATAACCTAACCTTTAAAGTTTATGCATCTATGAATTCCCTATGCTTGTGCATTTACGTTTCAAGGAGTTGATTGAATACCTTAGCTGCACATTTCTAGTACCTATGACTTGCAACACTAGTATGAAAGGATCGATAGGGCATTGCTTTAGGTCCGTTACAAGTCGAGTGATTTCCTGTCATTCGCGAGACATAGGAGTTGCTTGTCTTTACTTATGTTGGAATCATAAGGATTGACGGGCGGGATGGTAGACGTAGATCTCCCGTCCGTGTATGATAATTGATTTAAGGTCGAAACGTGTGGTTGAGTGTGTCAAGTTTTTGAACGTACCACATGCATGCCGATATATGGGAATCGGTAAGCCCGGTACCAGATTGAAGCAGCTAGGGCCGATAGCCATCTCTCCTTGGAAACTTTTGTTTCCCCTGCCGTACACTTGTGGATATATGCGTGAGACTATGAGTGAAGCAGTAAACCTTTATCCTAAGGAAGGTGGATTCGGTTCCGAATTGTGGATCGATGGGAAAGGTTGGGAAGTGCTTGTACCTTTTATAGCAAGCATTATCCGTGTGTGTTGGGTTTCCCCTGGCCAGGTAGCAAAATTCGGTTCGAACTGTCCGCTTCTCGCGGTTAATGAGACTGCTTGACCGCCTTGCTGCATTGAGTAACAAGTGGAACTATGAGATTGATGAACTTGTTTTCTGAATTAAATTGTATTGCACCACTTGTATGCTTAGAGAGGATGCCAATCTAGAATGGTTAAATCTACTAGAATATGATGCTAAAACTATGAAAGCAAGGATCTACTCTTAGTTGCTTTTTGGCAAACAAACCCACCAGCCAAAAGCCTCTCATGTCTAGATGTCGGTGATGTAGTTTTCACCCGACGGGTAAGCCTTGCTTAGTATTAGTATACTCAGCCTTGCTTGTGGCTTTTATTTACAGGTGCAGTGTTGGATGTGGCAGTCGATGCCCTTACTTGGCCTACCCAGGTTCCCCCTGGATGGCACATCGAGTGGGTTCCGTTCTCTGCCGAGGAACGGGAGGAGTAGCACCGTGGCAGGCTTCATCATGGTGTTACGTTGTATCGTTGTTAGTTTATCTTTCCGCTGCAATGAACTACTTTATTCCGCTGCTTGAACTTAATACTCTGATTTGAACTTCAAACTTGGCTTGTAATAATTTTATGATACCCTTTATGTCTGTGAATTTGTGGAATGTTGTAATCTCTGAAACTCACCTTCGTGTGGGCGTGCCTGTTGTTTCGATCAAGAAAAGAACGTGGTTAAATCGGGTTTAATCCGACGGCGCTCCAGCTTATTCCGGATTAAGTGCCTGACTACTCGATTAGTGGTCCCGGGGTACTTAACTTGGAATAATTTCGGAGTGGACCGCCACAGCTGGTATTAGAGCCGAAACAGCGCACCGGAGAGAGCAACAAACCTTAAATAAACATTTTTAGAATAAAATTTGCCAACTCGTACTTCCGCCGCGCTTTGCGAAGGAAGGTTATTTTAGGACCGCTAACGATGTTACCTAGAGCGCAAAGCCTATGTGGGTTAAGGGATCACGATATGATAGGTGGCAAATAATATATTATACTAACTTCCAGCACATTTCATTCTGTCATTTACTTTACGCAATGGTGGGCGCAAGGTACGGCGATTGCTGTAACGTACCACGGCACTATATGAAAATATAGTGGCGGCACATAGTCAATACGCTGTGACGGCGTATGAAAATAGAATAGTATGGTGGGCGCAAGGTACGGCGATTGCTGTAGCGTACCACGGCATCATATGTAAATATGATGGCGGCACAAAGTCAATACGCTATTTCATGAGCGTATGAAATTGTCAATATGTCGCCTTGGTGACATATGAACATTGTCCGATCAATGTTAATCGTTCAATGTCAATATGTCGCCTCTAGGACTCACCTTCGTGTGGGCGTGTTGTTTCGATCGATAGTACGTGGTTTAATCGAGCTAGACTCGACGGTGCTCCAGCTTAATCCTATTTAAGTGTACGGATGCCTCACTGTGGTCCCTGGTGCACTTAAGTTGGATTAATTTAGGGGCAGTCCGCCACACCGGCCGTCCAGCTCGGCAGCCGTGCAAACCGTAGCCGCGGGGGCATAGGCTGTCGCAACGCAGCTGTGCCGGACGCCCCTGCCCATCCTTCAAAAGGCGTCGGGGCTTCTTTAGAATCGTAGGGCCGGCGAAAAAGTAGGAATCGTAGAAAATGAGAATGAGTTTGATCGAAAAGGAAGTGCAGAGGGTTCAATTATATGGCCGGCTAGAGGCCAAGGGGAGGGCTTCCACCGCCCCCCCTGTCGGGTCTTCTGTCAGGCGACGAGAAGTTGGTGCAACACTGTGGACCTGTAGCTTGTCCACGGATGTGTCGTGACCAGGGGCTCACGGTTGCTGTAGCGCCGAAGACTTTGCGTCGACGGTAGCGCCCCCAGAGACGGTGTTCCGGCAGTTGAGTGACGGCCTCTGTCTCCGGGGCATTACCACTGAATGGTTTGCCCATGGTGGAACCGCTTATAAGCCGGGCAGCTCCTCTTAGTGCAGGCGATGTGGTACTAAAAATGGGTATGTTTCACCGTTGACGCCTTCCCATAAAAGGAAAGAGCTGGACTACGTTCCATTCTAGCCTAATTCTGGATTCAGCCTGCTGGGCCTTTCTTTCACAAGGGCTCTCGTCGAGCCCCCGAGCCGCGTGGCGTGGGTTGTGGCTGACCCTGTCGTGGGGGTCGGGCGAGGCAGGATTCTACCCAGTTCCCTCCGTGGGTGGTCACGGGTAAAAGCGCCGCAACTGCTCGATATTCCAGGCATTGGATATGTGGGTTCCATCTGGCATTGCCAGTTTGTAAGAACTCGGGCGAAGGATCCATACTACGGTGTAAGGGTCTTCCCATGGAGGTGACAACTTGGTGAAGCCAAGGCGATCTTGGGCTAGCCTCAGGACCAGGTCGCCAACTTGGAATGCTCGACCGCACACCCGTTGCGTGGTAGCATCTCAAGCCCTGCTGGTACCTGGCTGAGTGAGCCACCGCCACTTCCCGGGCTTCCTCCAGCTGATCCGCAGCGTCTTCGAGGTTGGCCGCATTCCCGTCCTCGTCAAAGGCCTGGACCCTCGGAGAGCCATAGTCTATGTCCATTGGGAGGATCGTCTAGGAGCCATAGACCATGTAGAATGGGGAGAAACTCGTGCCGTGGGTCGGGGTTGTCCGTAGACTCCATAGGACGGAGGGCAGCTCCTCCACCCACTTGGCGCCGAGCTTGTGAATGCGCTTGACCAATCGACTGAAGATTCACGGCTTCAACCCTTGTAGGACCATGCCATTGGCGCGCTCGACCTATCCATTCGTGCGTGGGTGAGCGACTGCCCCCATGCCACCTCGATCCTGTAATTGTCGCAGAAGCGGGTGAACTTCTTCCTGGTGAACTGAGTCCCATTGTCAGTGATGATGGTGTTTGGAACACCGAACCGGCATAGGATATCGCGGAAGAAGCTGACGGCTTGCACCGACGTGATCTTTGTTAGAGGACGGGCTTCGATCCACTTTATGAACTTGTCGACGGCGACGAACATGTGGGTGAAGCCCCCGGACGCTCTTGGTAGTGGCCCGACCATGTCCAATCCCCAGAGCGCGAACGGCCAGGTGATGGGTATGGTCTGAAGTGCTTGGGCTGGTAGATGAGTTTTCTTGGCGTAGAATTGGCAGCCTTCGCATGTTCGCACGATTCGCTCGACGTCAGCGACGGCTGTGGGCTAGTAGAATCCCTGCCTGAAGGCTGACCCTACCAAAGATCGGGGCACCACGTGATGACCGCACACCGCTCCGTGAATGTCCCTCAGCAACGATCTCCCTTCTTCGTTGAGAATACAGCTTTGGAGGACGCCGTAGGTTCTCCAAAGCCCATGCTGGATGCGCCAAGACTGACACCATATGTTCTCCTCAGCTTGTTTCCTAAGCAGAAGGCCGTAGGTTCGACCCCTACCTGGCACACCAACTGTCGGCGGGTGGCACACGGGGTGCCTCACGCCGGCAAGTGTCGATCACAGAACATGCACGTCTCGGTGGAGAAAGGTTCAAGAGACGCAAGACAAGAAGTTTATACTAGTTCGGGAGAAATCCCTACGTCCAATGAAGGTAGCTCGCGATTGTATTGCTCTCTCGAAGATGGATTACAACGAAGGCTGGTTCAAGGCTTGGGTGTAGAATGCGTGTATGGGACTAAGTGCTCTAGAGATCGGGTATCCAGAATCGGATACCTTTCGTAGGAGGACGCCCTCCTCTTTTATAGTACAAGAGAATGGCACCTATACAATGGCGTTTTACCTATCTACCCCTGGATGCCGGCGCCCCCGACGGTTACTTGTTGTCGGTTTAGTGCATCTTGGCGACCCCTTCCTTGGCTGCCGCGTGTCCTTGGCCTTCCCACCGGCAGCTTCACGGTAGCTTCCTTCTTGGCTGCTAGCGCAACGGAGCGCATGCAGCTACCTTTTTCCCTGGCACAGAGCTGCATATCAGCTTTTCTAGTTGGCAGGCGGGTACGTGCTGTCGGGTATCGGTCGGAAGAAAGCGTAGGCCGCATGCTGTCTCCTTCACAATCCTGGCTCGGCCTCGGGGGTATCCCCGAGGCTCTCTTTGTTCCTCCTCCGTAGGCTGGGTCCGTCGACAGAAGAGTCTCCCCGTGGGGGTCTTCCCTTCCGACTCGGAGGGTCGGGGGTCGTGCGAGACGTATGTGCCTGACTCCTTCGTCCTCCTGATCACTCAGGGGGTCGGGGGTCAGGCGTGATGGAGATGCCTGACACCTTCAACCCCTAGGCCCTCTGAGGGTCGGGCAGGACGGAGTTCCCTGATCGGCAGTGTCTAGAACCATCTCCAACCATCATCGGGGCCTCCCCTCGCTCGCCTGCTGTTAGCAGGCGTCATGTCAGTGGGCCCCCTAATTCATGACCCCCACACATGGAGTTCCTGCTCTGCGAAATTGAAGACATGATTGCTGACACTATCAAGATGGGTCACTTTATGCCTTATGCACACATCATTTGTTACATCATGGCATGCAGTATTGGCCGTCACACTAGAGTTTCTGGCACAAAGGCCTTCGTGAAGTTAGTCGAGGAATGGTCCAGTCTCAAGAACAAGTTTTCAAACTACAGACCAGCCAAGATGGGTGACAGGAGGAGAGGACAGCGAGCCCTAGTGGCCGCTCAGTAGCAGTTCAGTCTAGAGCAGCATGTATAGTTTGTTTCTCAGGATGAGGAGCTTAGGAAGGCCGAGCATGATGTAGGACTTGAGGGCGTTCAGCCTATCCCCAATTCAAGCTCTGAGGATGATTCTACTAATGAAGACTTTGTCCCAGCTCCTCCTATGCCACGGATGCCCCCTCGTGCTCATGATGTAGAGGCACGAGGATCTGGATCAGCACATCGTGAGTCTGAAGCACCGTCAGCAGCTCCAGCAGCTTCACCACCTCCAACAACTGTCTGCTGTCTGCTACAGTTCGCCTCATGACAGAGTCACTCATTGCCACACAGGCCCGTGCTGAGCAGAGAGACCAGAGGGCTGAGGAGAGATTCTAGATCATCATTGAGCATCAGTGTCACCACACCGAGATTTTGTAGTTTCAGATGCAGTAGCTATATCTGACCACTGGTGTTGCTCCTCCTGCTTTTCCGTTGCCTGCAATTCCCATGACTGGCATGCCTACTCCTCCTCAGCTTGGTCCGCAGGCACCTAGGCCATTTGCGCAGCCTCCGCTTCCACCTTTCATTCCGTTGCGACCCATGGCTCAGCTCAGTCCGCTCCGACCTCCTCTGGGTACGACAGTTGCTGCACGTCCTCCTGTGACATCAGAGGCTCCGATACCTAAGATCCCGACATCATTTCAGTCTCCGACGCCAGTGTTTGTGAGTACACCTCTAGTGACAATACTGATGACTAAGACAGATCCACTCACTGCTTTTGGGTCTAGTCATCTTGAGGCAAACTTCTCTGAGATCATCGGTACTCCGACCCCTCCAGTTACTGGTTTGTTTTCGCAGGCAACCATTCTTGATGAAGTCCGGCGTGCTCAGCAGCAACTTTCCTGTCAGCTTGATACCCGTCCGTCAGCTTCCTTCTCATAGTCTCAAGATCCACCTGTGAGCACTCCTCCAGCCTCCACCGCTTAGCTTTGGTGTTTGATGCCAAAGAGGGGAGAGAGTGAGATATGAGAGATAGGGGAAGCTTGGGTAGCATAGGCTTTTGGCTCATTGAGTGAACTCATGCATCATATCTACTTTTATGCACTTGTTTATATGTGTGATATGTGTGTGCCTTGCTACCCATGAAACTCCATGTGTTTGACAAGTGCTTTTGTTAATATATCTCATTTCATGTCTCTCACAAATTGCGTGTGCATGTTTTCATATCTTATCTTTATCTTGCACAAAATGAGGGTCTTGTTTTGTATGAACTAACTCTTTTGCTTTCACATTTTCATTCAAGTTCATACAATTCAAGCTATTCTTATGTTGTTTTACCTCCATTTTCTTCTCTCATATCCTTTTAGAGGTTGTGTTGTCATCAATCATCAAAAAGGGGGAGATTGAAAGAGCATCTAGGCCCCTAATTCTGTTTGGGCGATTAATGAGGACATAATTATTGCGACTAACAGTGTTTTATAGGTGCAAAATTTAAGTTAATGCAATTATGGGCTTTCATGGTTTTCTTTGCCCCCATCGTTTTAGAATGATTGTATTGGTGCAAACGATATGCTAAAAGATTAAGGATAAGCTAGTTCTAAGTGTTGTTTGGATGATGAGAGGCACCTAGAGTAGTTTAGGTCTTTGTTTTCCTTTGGCCGTACTATAAAGGGGGGTCAAGGGTTTGTAGCTTGACCTAGGCTTGACTAGAGTTTAGGTGTGGTGCACACTTATGTAATCTAGTGCTAGGTAGCTTTGTTGAAACGCTTGAAAAGTTAGCAAACTCAAAGAAATTTAATTGGATGAGTTTCGACTTCAAAAGAGAAGAAGACGCACAAAACGCAAAGGCATCGACTGATTTGACGGGGTGCCGAGGCACCATCGAAATAGTCAACGACCCCTGGTTTTACACCCAGAGGCTGGCATGGCTCTCTGGGTAGCGTCGACTGCGAATGAGTCGATGGTGCTCGAAGATGTGAAGCCCCTAGTGTGCATGGCTCTGAGTAGCGTCGACTATTTCGACAGTGTTACAGTCAAATCAGTCGATGGTCTCTGATCTTTGTAAAGATTTTGTGGTGCATGTCTCTGGGTAGCGTCGACTGTTTGGACGGGTTGGACATCGAAATAGTCGACGGTGTAACTAGCCGCTGCACTATTCAAGTTTTGAATGGAAAACGAGCATCAAGTGTTTCGACGGTGTGACCGTCGAATCAATCGACGGCTCTGCGAAATGCATAACGGTTGGATTTTGTGTGGAGGATATTTATACCCTTTCACTCACTCTTTGAAGACTCTCTTGTCACATAAAATTCACTGTGCTTCTAGCTAAGATAGGAGAGACTTTGAAGGCAAGAGAGATACTTGGTTTGATTGCAATTCTTGATCTTGGAAGATTAAGGTTTCACTTTAGTGCTTGAGAGTAGCAAATGTGCATCCATCTAGCTCTTGGTCTAGTGTAGGTCAAGTGAAGATCTTTGGTTTGTTACCCTTGGTGATTCGGCATCACCTAGACGGCTTGGTGGTGCTGATCTTGTGATCTCACGTGGAGATTTTGTGAAGTCCCAAGAAGGTGTACATGGTATTGGAATCTGCCGTCCCGGAGTGAGAAATTGATATCCCCTACGAGAGCACTTGATCCTTGCACGAATCAAGGGGAGTTATACCCTTGCGTGGGTGCTCCAACAAGGACTAGAGGGACTTGTCGACTCCTCGATACCTTGGGAGACATCGGCTTCCTACTCTTCTCTTTACTTTGAGCAAGTCAATCTTCCGCATTTCATTTCCTAGACGTGTTATGCTAGATTAGGATTGAAACTAGGTTGTAAAACTCTTTTGATCACAAGTTAGGCATAAACCACACTTGGTAGGCACATGGGGTGTATAGGCTTGTTGCATATGATTGTTTTATGCCGTAAATTTTTGTAGAAGCCTAATTCAACCCCTCTTAGGCATCCTACACTTTCACACACCCAAGTGCACCTCAATCTCGTCGGCACAGATTATGACCCTATGGCATTCCTAGAATAGTCCTTAAGGACATGAAAAGGGAAAGAAAGAGATCATGGAGATTGCCTCGGATACGGTTTAAATGAAGATTACCACTGTGGCCAGATTTGTTTATTACTTCCTTTGGAGCACTCTTCTATGTCTCGTACTTAAACTATCAAGAAGAGGCCGAATTCAGGATGGAATCTGCTCCAGCATAATCAGGGTGGACTCTACATCTCTAGGAGAGGAAATAATAGAGTCTTACTGATATAAGTTAGATTAGTTTCTTTTTATCAAGAATTGTTTAGACATATTCGGTTAGGATTCTTGTGTAAAAATAAGCCCTAGCCATTGTATCATCATGACACGATCAATCAAATACAATTTACCCTTTCAGATTCATGCTTTACTTTTATCTTAGGAGTAGGAGTAATGTAGCTTTCTGATGAGTTCTTCGTCAAGCAGGGCTGCATCGCTTCAATCTCCAGTTGGCCGCAGTTTCTTCGATCTCCAGTTGGCCGCAGTTTCGTCTATCAGGTGCTCTAGGCTTTAATGACCGGGCATATCGTGTTAGAGATAATCTTGATTATTTCTGCATGAGCATGTTTAATTTGCTATATTGGTTTTGCACGTAGAAAAGTAGTACTTGCATGTAGTAAATAACATCTGCACGAGTGTAGAAATTTGCATTGTATCAGTGAGTGGTGCGGAGATGCGGCGTGATACGCGTGAAGCGAGTCGTGTGATCTGCGAAGCGGCCGGAGGCTCTAAGTATCTGAGGCATGCAATGTGATCTGCATGGGAGGAGAACGTGCAGGAGTGCATGGTGCGTTTTTGTTAGTCCAGGTAAAGCCACGATGTGAAGTCTAGGCTTGTGAATTTGTCTTGGCTTACATGACCGTTGCACGCGGCATTATTTTAGGATCATGCATGGCGTGTGAGAAATGGCCAAAGAGAAGTGGCCAAGTTTAATCTCCTGTATTCTATTGAGTCTATATAAAGAGAAAATGATGAGGTCGTGAGTGGCCTGTGTCAACCAAAGAAAAGGCTTGTTGTTCGTGTACTGGTGTGTATCACCGTGTCCACCAAAGAAAGGGAGAGATTCCCATCAGAGAGATCAAGCGTTTGTGATGAACACTTGCATTTGTGAGGGAGTCATTCCCAACAATTGGTATTCAGAGCCAAGGTTGAAGAAGACGATGACGCACGACGATTCGTCATCAAGCAAATCCATTATGACCAGTGGCTTCGGCAACTCGACAACATCGACGGGGAGGCTACCGTTCCCGATGCTGACGAGGACGAACTATGCGGCGTGGGCGATGAAGTTGAAGTTCCTACTGCGAGCCAACGGGGCATGGGGTGTCGTTGATCATGGGAAGAAGCTAAAGGGCGAGGCTGTCGACGAGGTCCAGGATCAGCTGGCCTTGTCCATCATCTCCCAGTCGGTTGGCTACGACACGCTGCTGCGAGTTTCGGAGAAGGAGACCGCCTATGATGTGTGGGAGGCGCTGCGCTCTATGCATGTGGGCGTCAAGCGTGTGCGGGAGGCAAGGGTCCAGTCCGTGCGAGCTGATCTTGATAGCCTCTGGATGAGTGATACGGAATCAATGGATGATTTTGCTGGGAAGTTCATGACACTAGTTGGCCGTATCCGTGAGCATGGAGATGCGCTGGAGGAGATGTATGTCGTGAAGAAGCTACAGCGATCAGTCTCCACCAAGTTCATCAATGTTGCATCATCATTGGTGTTGTTCAGGGACATCAACAATATGGCCATGGAGGAGGCCATTGGGTCACTGAAGGCCCATGAACGGATGCTCAGGGGACAAGAGTTCCGGTCTGAAGAATAACTCCTCATGGCAAGAGGAGACTCGGCCAGAGTTCGATGGCGTGCACAAGGCAGCCGTGATGGACCTAAAGACAAAAGCAAGGTAAAATGTTATAATTGTCAAGATTATGGGCATTTGGCTTGGGAATGTCCTAAGTAACAAAAGGTGGAGAAAGCTTTGTTGGCTCAAGGCTACGGCACTGATGAACCAACTCTCCTTTGAAGTTTGTGCAGCGACCGAGAATCAAGATTAAGGGGGAAAATGTTAGAGGTAATCTTGATTATTTCTGCATGAGCATGTTTAATTTGCTATGTTGTTTTTGCACGTAGAAAAGTAGTACTTGCATGTAGTCAATAACCTCTGCACGAGTGTAGAAATTTGCATTGTATCAGTGAGTGGTGCGGAGATGCGGCGTGATACGCGTGAAGCGAGTCGTGTGATCTGCGAAGCGGCCGGAGGCTCCAAGTATCTGAGGCATGCAATGTGATATGCATGGGAGGAGAACGTGCAAGAGTGCATGGTG
Source organism: Digitaria exilis (assembly GCA_015342445.1). NCBI lineage: Eukaryota > Viridiplantae > Streptophyta > Magnoliopsida > Poales > Poaceae > Digitaria > Digitaria exilis. Next base: position 562,921 of record JACEFO010001274.1, on the reverse strand, counting down.
CGTTTCTGTTAGTCCAGGTAAAGCCACGATGTGAAGTCTAGGCTTGTGAATTAGTCCTGGCTTAGATGACCGTTGCACGTTGCATTATTTTAGGATCATGCATGGTGTGTGAGTCATGGCCAAAGAGAAGTGGCCAAGTTTTATCTCTTGTATTCTGTTGAGTCTATATAATGAGAAAATGATGAGATCGTGAGTGGCCTGTGTCAACCAAAAAAAGGGTTGTTGTTCGTGTACTGGTGTGTATCACCGTGTTCACCAAAGAAAGGGAGAGATTCCCATCAGAGTGATCAAGTGTTTGTGATAAGCACTTGCATTTGTGAGGGAGTGATTCCCAACAATTGGTATTCAGAGCCAAGGTTGAAGAAGACGATGACGCACGACGATTCGTCATCAAGCAAATCCATTGTGACCAGTGGTTTTGGCAACTCGACAACATCGACGGGGAGGCTACCGTTCCCGATGCTGACGAGGACGAACTACGCGGCGTGGGCGATGAGGTTGAAGTTCCTACTGCGAGCCAACGGAGCATGGGTGTCGTTGATCGTGGGAAGAAGCCAAAGGGTGAGGCTGTCGACGAGGTCCAGGATCAGCTGGCCTTGTCGATCATGTCCCAGTCGGTTGACGACGACACGCTGCTGCGAGTTTCGGAGAAGGAGACCGCCTATGATGTGTGGGAGGTGGTGCGCTCTATGGATGTGGGTGTCGAGCGTCTTCGGGAGGCAAGGGTCCAGTCCTTGCGAGCTGATCTTGATAGCCTCAAGATGAGTGATACGGAATCTATGGATGATTTTGCTGGGAAGTTCATGACGCTAGTTGGCCGTATCCGTGAGCTTGGAGATGCGGTGGAGGAGAAGTATGTCGTGAAGAAGCTGCTGCGATCAGTCTCCACCAAGTTCATCAATGTTGCATCATCATTGGTGTTGTTCGGGGACATCAACAATATGGCCATGGAGGAGGCCATTGGGTCACTGAAGGCCCATGAAGAGATGCTCAAGGGACAGGAGTTCCGGTCTGAAGAAAAACTCCTCATAGCAAGAGGAGACTCGGCCAGAGGTCGAGGGCGTGCACAAGGCAGCCCTGATGGACCTAAAGACAAAAGCAAGGTAAAATGTTCTAATTGTCAAGATTATGGGCATTTTGCTTAGGAATGTCCTAAGTAAGAAAAGGTGGAGAAAGCTTTGTTGGCTCAAGGCTACGGCACTGATGAACCAACTCTACTTTGAAGTTTGTGCAGCGACCGAGAATCAAGATTAAGGGGGAAATGTTAGAGGTAATCTTGATTATTTCTGCATGAGCATGTTTGATTTGCTATGTTGTTTTTGCACGTACCAAAGTAGTACTTGCATGTAGTCAATAACCTCTGCACGAGTGTAGAAATTTGCATTGTATCAGTGAGTGGTGCGGAGATGCGGCGAGATATGCGTGAAGCGAGTCGTGTGATCTGCGAAGCGGCCGGAGGCTCCAAGTATCTGAGGCATGCGATGTGATCTGTGACATCTCAGATGTCAAAAAGATAAAAAGTACATTTAAAATCAATGCAAAATGGAATTATGAGTTGAAATTAAAAAATCCATCAAAAATTCAAATTTAAATTCCAAAAACAAGGGTTGTTTGGCACCAACTGAAAACTCAAGAATTTTGTACTAAACTTAAAAATCTCCAAAAATAAAAGTGGTTTGTCATCACAAATAAACCCTAGGCACTGTTGGGAACTTTTGAAAAGTTTGCAGTTTAGTCCCTCAAAAACTCGAATTACCGTTCTGGGCACCTTTTTGTTTTTGGGTTGTTTGAGCTCGAAAAACTTGGAATTTCAGGTTCACCCCAAAAAGAAAGTTGTGTCCCATCTCCCAAATTTCAACTTTTATTTTCACACTTTTTCAAGTTCAGTTCAAATTTTTGGAGAAAATTCGAATTTGAAAACGGAGCTCCACGTGGCGCCAACAGTGCCCTGGCACGCTCCTGCGTTGGCCGGAGCTCGGCCGCCACGTGGCCGGCGAGCGGCGTAGGCGGCGCCGAGCTGGCCGAGCCGCAGCGGATGCTGGCGCTTGTCGCCTAGCACTTGTCCAGCCCTTCCCGAGCTGTCGCATCGCCGTCGTCAAGCCGTCTTGCCTCGCGCCGCGGAGCGTCATCATGGCGGTCGGCCGTCGCCGTGGCCGCGCGCTCGCGCGCGCGTCGTGCAGCGCCTCCCCGCGGAAGATGCCGTCCCGCTACGCTCCAAGAGCCCTGTAGACGATCTCCCACTGCCCCACGCGACGATCTCCCTCGCCCAATCGAGCCGTCCGCGCTCTGCTCGAGCTTCCACGCCATCAATAGCAACATGACGTCCCGTGCACGCGCACACACACCTCCGAGCCCGCTCAGTGCCCCTAGCGCACTCCAAACCCTTCACCGAGCGCTCACACACCCTTCCCCTCAGTCCACACTTAGCCATTTGCTTTTCCCCACGCTCGCTCCGTCGTCTTCCACCTCGGGACACCGTGAGCCGAGCTCGACCTTTCCCGCCGCAACCTCGAATCAACCACGAATCCCTCCACCCCGTTCCAATCCCTCGCGCGTGCAGCTAGCTCACTCACCCCGCCAGCTGCTCGAGCAATCCCCAGCTCGAATCGAGCCCCTCTCGCCGCGAATCGAGACTTTCCCCACCGCTCGGCCATTAACACCGAGGAACCCACCTCAACGTCGAGCCCTATACCCCGGCCATCCCCGCAGCAGGAGAACCCCATGACGAGCTCCACCATCATCCCGTGAAGCTCACGAGCCTCTCCGCGCACCGCCTCGACCACCGTAGACCGCCAGCGACCTCGCCGGAGCAGGCCGCACCGCCGCTCAACGTCGACGAGCCGCGCCGCTCCATCTCCGACCGCGAGCCCTACCTCAACCGACTCGCGGTGAGCTCCTCTTCATTTCCCCCAACATCCCCCGACCCAGTTCGCCGTCGTTTCGCCGGCGTAACAACGCCGACGAGCCCAAGGACTCGTTCGCGTTCCCCTTTTAGTTCTAGGGTCCTCTGCGCAAAAACCAGGGACTTGTTCGTAAAGTTTTGAAAGTTCTAGGGTTCCCTGCGTAAAAAGATTCTTAACCCTAGATCTAATTTTTCCCGAATCTTGTAAAATCCGTTAAAAATCGTAAAAAAATCAGAAAAATGCACAAAAATACTCCCTCCAATCTCCTTTAGGCATGTGTGTACTTTTGATGAACCGTTTTTGAATTAAAATTCAAACTGTGGAAATTGAAACTTATGCACCATTTCAAATCCAGAGCCCCGCTAGGGTTGATCTTTGGATATGTTGTTAGTAGTGACTTTGGACAGCTTGTGTCCAAAGGGGACCTAAAAATATGCAGTGTAGCTCCAGTTATGAATTAAATTGTGTTTCCTGTCTTTTTGCAGTATAGAAATTATTAAAAATAATCTATGCAGTGAAAAATCACCTCTTTGCTCCAGAGACCTAGAAACTTGTTAGCACATCTGTTAAAAATGAAAAACTTAATTTTTGCTCTGTTTAGACTAGCAAATAAATAAATATGTGTTTTTGCATAGAAACTTATTGAGGACTGTCCAAGGGTTATTTTGAGCCACCACTTGGCCAGAGCCCTCCTCATGCTTATGACTAGCTTTGGTAGGAAAGTCTCCTGAGTTAGATAAATTTTCGATTTTATATGAATTTAATTCATTTCTGCTGGCAGCTGCTTGATTTATTTTTAATAAATTATGTGTAGCTCAGATTTAGCTAAATTTTGGAGTGAGCTTAACTCTTATACTCCAGTAGCTGTCATAAAGTTTATGGATAAAAATGATGAGCAGAAAAGAAGAAACAAAAATGAGAAGTAATCTAGATGGAAATTGATTTTTATAAAAGAATAAACCTTTTTGTTAGTTAGTTAAAATAAAATAGGTGGAATCTGAAATTCCAGAACAGCACCCTAAATTGTGAGGTAATAAATAGAATTCTTTTATATATGTACACAATCACCATCGAAGTCAAATAAAAATTTTCCACACCTACACCCTGTTTTTGTGAAGAAAATAGTAGTGCTTAAGCATGTCTAGGTGAATATGGCCTTCAAAGCCTTAATGCTTAGGATCAATAGGCAGCCACCTTAAATTATGCATCTCATGTAGAAGGCGCTATCCCGGACGGCAACTACCACCTCATCCCCGCTGACGAGGAAGAAGTCCCGGAGGAAGGTGCCGGTGCAGGAACGACCAACCCCGAGGCTAACCCCCAGCTTGAGCAAGAAGGCAAGCCCCGGAGCATAACCTAACCTTTACAAATTATGCACTTATGAATTGCCTATGCGTGTGCATTTACGTTTCAAGGAGTTGATTGAATACCTTAGCTGCACATTTCCTAGTACCTATGACTTGCAACACTAGTATGAAAGGATCGATAGGGCATTGCTTTAGGTCCGTTACAAGTCGAGTGATTTCCTGTCACTCGCGAGACATAGGAATTGCTTGTCTTTACTTATGTTGGAATCATAAGGATTGACGGGCAGGATGATAGATGTAGATCTCCCGTCCGTGTATGATAATTGATCTAAGGTCGAAATGTATGGATGAGTGTGTCAAGTTTTTGAACGTACCACATGCATGCCGGTATATGGGAGCCGGGTAAGCCCGGTACCAGATCGAAGCAGCTAGGGCCGATAGCCATCTCTTCTTGGAAACTTTGTTTTCCCCTGCCGTACAGTTGTCGATATATGCGTGAGACTGTGAGTGAAGCAGTAAACCTTTATCCTAAGGAAATGGACCCGGTTCCGAATTGTGGATCGATGGGAAAGGTTGGGAAACGCTTGTACCTTTTATAGCAAGCATAGTATCCGTGTATGTTGGGTTTTCCCTGGCCAGGTAGCAGAAATTCGGTTCGAACTGTCCGCTTCTCGCGGTTAATGAGACTGCTTGACCGCCATGCTACATTGAGTAACAAGTGGAACTTTGAGATTGATAAACTTGTTCTATGAATTAAATTGTATTGCACCACTTGTATGCTTAGAGAGGATGCTAATCTAGAATGGTTCAATTTGCTAGAATATGATGCTAAAACTGGAAAGCAAGGACCTACTCTTAGTTGCTTTTTGGCAAACAAACCCACCAGCCAAAAGCCTCTCATTGTCTAGATGTCGGTGATGTAGATTTCACCCGACGGGTAAGCCTTGCTGAGTATTAGTATACTCAGCCTTGCTTGTGGCATTGATTTACAGGTACCATGTTGGATGTGGCCGTCGATGCTTTGACTTGGCCTGCCCAGGTTCCCCCTGGCTGGCATATCGAATGGGTTCCGTCCTCTGCCGAGGATCGGGAGGAGTAGCACCATGGCAGGCTTCATCATGGTGTTATTTGTATCGTCGTTAGATTTCTTCCGCCGCTATGAACCTTTTAAATTCCGCTGCAATGAACTTTAATTTCCGCTGCAAGACTTAAATACTCTGATTTAAATTTGAACTTGGTTTGTAATAACTTTGTGATACCTATTTGTGTAAGTTAATTTGTGGAATGTTGTAATCTCTGGAACTCACCTTCGTGTGGGCGTGCTGTTGTTTCGATCGGGAAAAAGAACGTGGTTAATCGGGTTTAATCCGACGGCGCTCCAGCTTATTCCGGATTAAGTGCCTGACTACTTGATTAGTGGTCCCGAGGTACTTAACTTGGAATAATTTCGGAGTGGTCCGCCACAGCTGGCATCAGAGCCGAAGCAGCGCACCGGAGAGAGCAACAAACCTTTAATAAACATTTTTGAATAAAAATTGCCAACTCGTGCTTCCGACGCGCTTTGCGAAGGAAGGTTATTAATAGGACCGTTAAGGATGTTACCTAGAGCGTGAAGCCTATGTGGGTTAAGGGATCACGATATGATAGGTGGCAAATAGTATATTATACTGACTTCCAGCACATTTCATTCTGTCATTACTTTACGCAATTGTGGGCGCAAGGTACGGCGATTGCTGTAACGTACCACGGCACTATATGAAAATATAGTGGCGGCACATAGTCAATACGCTGTGACGGCGTATGAAACTAGAATAGCATGGTGGGCGCAAGGTACGGCGATTGCTGTAGCGTACCACGGCATCATATGCAAATATGATGGCGGCATAAAGTCAATACGCTCATGAAATAGCGTATGAAATTGTCAATATGTTGCCTTGGTGACATATGAACATTGCCCGTTCAATGTTAAACGTTCGGGTGCCACCTCTATAGTGGGTGGTAATGAATGGAGACGCTTTCGTGAGTGCTGGCACGAAAGGTTGATTATACATGCTCTGGAATGGAATTTTCTGCAGGTACACTAACCGCGAATCCGTATGTTGAAACGGTTAGAAAAGTTCGGCTAGATAATATAGGGAGAGACGGATATTGCCTAGCCACCGGCACTAACTTCATAGGCCAAAAGTTTATTGGCACGTGTGATGGTGAGAACGAATAGGCCGCTCATGCATTGCATCTCACTGAATTAATATCGAATTTTAACACATGGCCAAATCGAACCGCCGTCAAAATTCAAATCACAACCCAAAAATCCTGCTGAGACCAGTCTGTTTGCACCGTTAATTCGAAACTGAAAACTCTGTCAAATGAAAAAGTGTTCAACATGAAAGTTGTCACAAATATTATGAAGTATATGCTGAAGAAATTTCAACGAAAATGGTTCAGTAGAACTGGAGATATGCTAAAAATGGTAACCCCCTGTCTGCTGGAAATATCTGGAGACAGTGAGAAAAAATTGAATTTTTACACCATCTTAACGACAGTTTCTGCTCAAACCTCCAACATGAAACTTGTTAGGAATTATTTAAACAATGTCCTGGTCAAACTTGGGAATTTTTGAGCTTGTAGATTTCGAGTTTTATAATTTTTACTACACTGTCCAGAATCTGTTTTTGTTTTCTTGGCGCTAACCGGTTCTCACCTTGCCCTTTTTCTTTTGGTTCAGAATGGACGCTCTCGCTGATCTGGCCAGCTACCCCAATGACGTGTCCTTCTCTGATTGCTTGGGATGGGAAGGCTTCCCTAGCATCTTGTGGTCGGTTTTACAGGCGCTTGACTACCCTACACCGCCACAGTATGAGAGGACTATTATCCGAGACCGCGGTGTGACTCGTTCCCGTGTGCGATTGGTGGTATATCGCCACCCGCCGTGTCCTAGCTCCCCCACCTGGACGGTGGAAGTTCACGGACACCACATGGAGACGACGTGTGAGCTAGCCGCCTTGAATGGCATTAGCTCTTTTGTTGCTCAGAACCAGGAGTTGGTTGAGCATCAGTTGCTTGGATTATTCCCACCGACTCAGCCGGATGACCCCCACTGGATGAGACGCTACCTTAGCTCCCCTTTGAGGATGGCGGAGAACCCCGTCGCTGCAGCCGCGCTGATGATGAGGTGGATACGGGCGTATCACCGTTTGCAGGCACTTCTTGGACGGTCGCAGAGCGAGATGCTCAATCTTGCCATGGACATGTCCGCCCGTGCCCGTGACATAGGGGTTGAGAGGACCTCCTTGTCCATTGAGGTGACCACAAGGGATGCCATGATTGCCGACTTGGAGAGGCAATTGAATGACCTCCACATTGCACACAACAACACCCAAAATGAGTTAGCACAGACAAGGGATGAGCTTGAGGAGGTACACGGTACCTTGGAGCATGCAAATGCTATGCTTGCCGCCCATGACGCTCAGCACCTTCTTGAGCAAGAAGGAGGGGATGGTGAAGGAGAGGCCCCCGATTCCGACATGGACACCGAGGATGACATGCCGCCCCTTCCAGCTCCACCTTCTCCTATGGGCAGCGAGGCTACCGCTAACAACTTAGATGATTTTTAGTGTGGTAGTAGCAAGTTTACTCCTCCGCTAGGCCTAGATTTTGGCTTCATGTTGTAATAGGCTAGATGGAGTTGAGTTCCCCCTTTTATCTTTTGGTGGCAATGTAATTTAAAGGTGTGGATGTGTGATCAAAACTTGTTGAAGTTGTAATAGCTGTGTTGAAAACATTCTGCAGCTAACCTTGTTTTAATTATTGATGGGTTTTCCATTCATTTCTGGGCTGTGATGTGAACTACAAAGTTGTTTGGAAATTGTCAAACAAAATGATCACCAAATTGCAACCCCATTGGTTAAGCGAAATAAAAATGGCAACCAAAACACTACAGCTCGGCCTGCTGAAAAACAGCAAACACAGAGAGCTAAAGATTGAATTTTTCGGCTTAGTTCCAGTCCGAATTTGAATCCGAGCCCAACATGAAAGTTGTAGAAAATGAAATTTTCAAGCTACTGACCGAATTGGAGCATTTCACTTGTTTCCTGTTGGGAGATATGATGTTTCTCCCGGACTGCGTGCTGACTTGTCATTCTGCGCAGTACACTTCAATATATTGTCACGTTCTATCTTGTCATTCATTATGCAAGCTTATGAAATGTGGCTAATACAAGTACCTACTGCAGATGGCAATCACCTGCAGCGGTCACGATGCTAGTGGCTCCAACGCTAACCAGCAAGGGCCAGAGGGGCAGCAACAGCCACCGCCACCTCCTCCTCCGCAGCAACCTCCGACGTGGCAGCAGCTGTATGCCACGCAAACGGAGATTCTCCGGAACCTGCAGCATCAGCAGCAAATGATGCAGCAGCAGATGCTTCAGCAGGGAGGTCAACGGGCCCCTCAGCCTCAGGTGGCCAGATACGAGGATTTTCTGGCAACGCACCCGCCGATATTCTCACGAGCTGATGAGCCCTTGGAGGCCGACACCTGGATTCGAGCCATCGAGTCCAAGTTCACCATCCTGGCGACGCCTTGCACCCCCAACCGCAAGGTCGTGTTCACAGCGCAGCAGCTCCGCGGCCCAGCTCTCCTATGGTGGGAGAACTACCTGGCCCTGCAGCAGGAGGGTCATGTGGTTGAATGGGATGAGTTCAAGGCTGCATTCAAGGCTCATCACATTCCGGCCGGTCTGGTAGAGCGGAAATTGAATGAATTTTTGGCGCTGACCCAGGGTACCCGCACAGTGCTCCAGTACGCCCAGGCCTTCAACGGTCTGTGCCCTTATGCGGGTCATCACGCCGACTCTGACGAAAAGAAACTAGAGAGGTTCCGACGTGGCCTGAACACCAAGTTGAAGGCACAGTTGGCCACCACCCGTGATGCCACGTACGGCGATCTTGTGAACCTTGCCATTGCCCAGGAAGACGCCAATATGGTGCACAAGGCGGAGAAGAAAAGGAAGACTCCCGCTGGACCGTCGAGCGCGCAGTCACAGAGGTTCTGCTTGGTTCCCCCGGCTGCACCGCAGGGACAGTCTAGGGCACCTCAGGGAGGTGGATGGGTTGCTAGGCCGCCACAGCCTAACGCGCCTCGTTTCCCTCCACCGCCGCAGCAGCAGCAGGCACCAAGACAGAATGCACAGCAGCCAGCTCGCCCTGGAGCCGGCTATCAGTGCTTCAAGTGTGGAAGTAAAGATCACTTTATCAAGGATTGCCCGCAGAACAAGCAGCAGAACCAGCGCCCGGGAAATCAGCAAGGCAAGGGCAAGCAGCAGCAGCGCGTGCAGGTTCGGCAAGGACGGCTCAACTACACCACTTTGGCCGACCTACCCGAGGGAGCCCCAGACATGACTGGTACCTTCCCTATCTGCACTCAACCTGCTGTGATATTGTTTGATTCCAGGGCAACGCATAGTTTTATAAGCACAAGGTTTCATGTGAAATGCGGACTAAAATCGTACCATACCAAGTCATCTTATGTGATATCAACTGCGGGAGGTAAAATTGCATCCAACCAAGTCACCCGAAAAGTTCCAATCAGGCTGGGAAGTAAAACATTTCCTACTGATTTAATTCTGCTTGGTATGGAAGGAATTGACATTGTGTTAGGAGCCAATTGGATGACTCAACATAAGGTTGTGCTAGATGTTGCGGAACGAGTTGTTGAAATAAACTCGCCTACGCATGGCCCTAGTGTGCTATATCTGCCACAACGGACTTGCGCCAATGCGTGTGCTTATACAATGGTAGAAACCAAACTAAAGGACATTCCGGTGGTTTGTGAGTATGCCGATGTATTTCCGGATGACTTACCTGGGATGCCGCCGGATAGGGACATTGAATTTGTGATTGAACTTCAACCTGGCACAGCACCCATATCAAAGAGACCCTATAGAATGCCACCCAATGAACTGGCTGAATTAAAAATTCAACTCCAAGAACTGCTAGACAAGGGTTTCATTCGTCCCAGTGTATCACCTTGGCGATGTCCCGCTATCTTTGTGAAGAAGAAGGACCATTCCTTGAGGTTGTGTATTGATTACCGGCCTCTCAATGCGGTAACTATTAAGAACAAGTACCCACTTCCCTGTATTGACATCTTGTTTGACCAACTAGCTGGCGCCAGAGTGTTCTCCAAGATTGACCTTCGCTCTGGCTATCACCAAATAAAAATCAGGCCTTGTGACATTCCAAAGACTGCCTTTTCTACACGTTCCGGGCTTTATGAATTCTTGGTTATGTCTTTTGGACTCACCAATGCCCCAGCCTACTTCATGTACCTCATGAATTCGGTCTTCATGTCAGAGCTAGACAAGTTTGTGGTGGTTTTCATTGACGACATTCTTATATATTCTAAGAATGAGGAAGAGCATGCCGAGCACCTTTGCACTGTTCTTCAAAGGTTGAGAGATCACCAGCTCTACGCCAAGTTCTCCAAGTGTGAATTCTGGTTAGAGAGCGTGAAGTTCTTAGGTCACACGGTTTCCAAGGATGGTATATCCGTGGATCCAACCAAAGTGCAAGAGGTGTTGGATTGGCAACCACCTACCTCTGTCCACGAGATTCGGAGTTTTCTGGGTTTAGCCGGTTATTATCGCCGTTTTATTCCGGACTTCTCTCGGATTGCGAAGCCCATGACCGAACTCTTAAAGAAGGGAGTCAAATTTGAGTGGAATGACAAATGCGATGAAGCTTTCCATACTTTGAGAAGACATTTAACTTCAGCCCCAGTTTTGGCTCAGCCCGATTGCACCAAGCCCTATGATGTCTACTGCGATGCATCAGGCACCGGACTTGGCTGTGTCCTCATGCAAGAGAGCCGAGTCATTGCTTATGCTTCTCGAGCACTTAGGCCTCATGAGCAAAACTACCCCACGCATGATCTTGAGTTAGCAGCGGTTATTCATGCTCTCAAGATGTGGAGACACTATTTGATGGGTGTTCCATGCAACATATACACAGACCACAAGAGCCTCAAATATGTTTTCACCCAGGCACATTTGAATATGAGACAATGAAGATGGTTGGAGTTAGCAAAGGACTATGACCTTAGTGTGCATTATCACCCCGGGAAGGCTAATGTAGTTGCGGATGCACTAAGCCGCAAGGCTCAGTGTCATTGTCTTTCCGTGGAGTCCTACGCTGACACCCTGTGTCATGAAATGGCTAAGCTCAATTTAGAGATTGTTCCACATGGGTACTTCAGCCATATTGCAGTGGAACCAACCTTGCACGATCAGATTGTTGTAGCCCAATTAAATGACGCGAGCATTAAAATCCTTAAAAGGAAATTGTCAAAAGAGAAGGTGAAAGAGAAGTACAAGTGTTTCCGGTTAGATGGGCAGGGAGTGATGTGGTTTGGACATCGCCTCATGGTGCCCAAAAACACGGAACTCCGGAGGAAGATTATGGATGAGGCCCATCTCTCTAAATTTTCCATCCATCCTGGCAGCACCAAAATGTACCAAGATTTGAAACAAAACTTTTGGTGGACTCGAATGAAGCGAGAAATTGCCACATATGTGTCAGAATGTGACACATGCCAGCGGGTTAAGGCTAGCCACTTGAAGGTAGCGGGCACGCTGCAGCCTCTACCTATTCCCTCATGGAAATGGGAAGATATAAGCATGGATTTCATTGTTGGACTTCCCAGAACCCCTCAGGGGCATGATTCTATTTGGGTAATTGTGGATCGTCTTACCAAGACCGCACACTTTATTCCAGTCAATACCATTTATGCTGCTAAGAAATACGCGGAGATTTATTTGGAGCGGATCGTTTGTCTACATGGGGTACCCAAGACGATAATTTCAGATCGTGGTGCTCCATTCGTAGCACGCTTTTGGGAACAATTGCAACTGTCCCTAGGCACCAAACTGATCCGTAGTTCAGCATATCACCCTCAGACCGATGGGCAGACAGAAAGGGTAAGTCAAATACTTGAGGATATGCTTCGAGCTTGTGTTATTCATTATGGGAAGAATTGGGAGAAGTGTTTATCTCTGGCTGAATTCTCCTATAACAACAGCTACCAGGCGAGTCTTAAAATGGCACCTTTCGAAGCCTTGTGTGGTAGAAGATGCCGGACCCCGTTGTGTTGGTCCCAGGCAGGCGAGAGGTATACCTATGACCCTGACCTTGTAAAGGAAGCAGAAGAAAAGGTTAGAATCGTTCGTGAAAATTGGAGAACCGCCCAGTCACGGCAAAAGAGTTACTTTGATCAACGGCGGAAGCCACTTCAGTTTGAAGTTGGTGATCATGTGAAGCGAGTCGTGTGATCTGCGAAGCGGCCGGAGGCTCCAAGTATCTGAGGCATGCGATGTGATCTGTGACATCTCAGATGTCAAAAAGATAAAAAGTACATTTAAAATCAATGCAAAAGGGAATTATGGGTTGAAATTCAAAAATCCATCAAAAATTCAAATTTAAATTCCAAAAACAAGGGTTGTTTGGCACCAACTGAAAACTCAAGAATTTTGTACTAAACTTAAAAATCTCCAAAAATAAAAGTTGTTTGTCATCACAAATAAACCCTAGGCACTGTTGGGAACTTTTGAAAAGTTTGCAGTTTAGTCCCTCAAAAACTCGAATTACCGTTCTGGGCACCTTTTTGTTTTTGGGTTGTTTGAGCTCGAAAAACTTGGAATTTCAGGTTCACCCCAAAAAGAAAGTTGTGTCCCATCTCCCAAATTTCAACTTTTATTTTCACACTTTTTCAAGTTCAGTTCAAATTTTTGGAGAAAATTCGAATTTGAAAACGGAGCTCCACGGGGCGCCAACAGTGCCCTGGCACGCTCCTGCGTTGGCCGGAGCTCGGCCGCCACGTGGCCGGCGAGCGGCGTAGGCGGCGCCGAGCTGGCCGAGCCGCGGCGGAATCTGGCGCTTGTCGCCTAGCACTTGTCCAGCCCTTCCTGAGCTGTCGCATCGCCATCGTCAAGCCGTCTTGCCTCGCGCCGCGGAGCGTCATCATGGCGGTCGGCCGTCGCCGTGGCCGCGCGCTCGCGCGCGCGTCGTGCAGCGCCTCCCCGCGGAAGATGCCGTCCCGCTACGCTCCAAGAGCCCTGTAGACGATCTCCCACTGCCCCACGCGACGATCTCCCTCGCCCAATCGAGTCGTCCGCGCTCTGCTCGAGCTTCCGCGCCATCAATAGCAACATGACGTCCCGTGCACGCGCACACACACCTCCGAGCCCGCTCAGTGCCCCTAGCGCACTCCAAACCCTTCACCGAGCGCTCACACACCCTTCCCCTCAGTCCACACTTAGCCATTTGCTTTTCCCCACGCTCGCTCCGTCGTCTTCCACCTCGGGACACCGTGAGCCGAGCTCGACCTTTCCCGCCGCAACCTCGAATCAACCACGAATCCCTCCACCCCGTTCCAATCCCTCGCGCGTGCAGCTAGCTCACTCACCCCGCCAGCTGCTCGAGCAATCCCCAGCTCGAATCGAGCCCCTCTCGCCGCGAATCGAGACTTTTCCGCACCGCTCGGCCATTAACACCGAGGAACCCACCTCAACGTCGAGCCCTATACCCCGGCCATCCCCGCAGCAGGAGAACCCCACGACGAGCTCTACCATCATCCCGTGAAGCTCACGAGCCTCTCCGCGCACCGCCTCGACCACCGTAGACCGCCAGCGACCTCGCCGGAGCAGGCCGCACCGCCGCTCAACGTCGACGAGCCGCGCCGCTCCATCTCCGACCGCGAGCCCTACCTCAACCGACTCGCGGTGAGCTCCTCTTCATTTCCCCCAACATCCCCCGACCCAGTTCGCCGTCGTTTCGCCGGCGTAACAATGCCGAGGAGCCCAAGGACTCGTTCGCGTTCCCCTTTTAGTTCTAGGGTCCTCTGCGCAAAAACCAGGGACTTGTTCGTAAAGTTTTGAAAGTTCTAGGGTTCCCTGCGTAAAAAGATTCTTAACCCTAGATCTAATTTTTCCCGAATCTTGTAAAATCCGTTAAAAATCGTAAAAAAATCAGAAAAATGCACAAAAATACTCCCTCCAATCTCCTTTAGGCATGTGTGTACTTTTGATGAACCGTTTTTGAATTAAAATTCAAACTGTAGAAATTGAAACTTGTGCACCATTTCAAATCCAGAGCTCCTCTAGGGTTGATCTTTGGATATGTTGTTAGTAGTGACTTTGGACAGCTTGTGTCCAAAGGGGACCTAAAAATATGCAGTGTAGCTCCAGTTATGAATTAAATTGTGTTTCCTGTCTTTTTGCAGTATAGAAATTATTAAAAATAATCTATGCAGTGAAAAATCACCTCTTTGCTCCAGAGGACTAGAAACTTGTTAGCACATCTGTTAAAAATGAAAAACTTAATTTTTGCTCTGTTTAGACTAGCAAATAAATAAATATGTGTTTTTGCATAGAAACTTATTGAGGACTGTCCAAGGGTTATTTTGAGCCACCACTTGGCCAGAGCCCTCCTCATGCTTATGACTAGCTTTGGTAGGAAAGTCTCCTGAGTTAGATAAATTTTCGATTTTATATGAATTTAATTCATTTCTGCTGGCAGCTGCTTGATTTATTTTTAATAAATTATGTGTAGCTCAGATTTAGCTAAATTTTGGAGTGAGCTTAACTCTTATACTCCAGTAGCTGTCATAAAGTTTATGGATAAAAATGATGAGCAGAAAAGGAGAAACAAAAATGAGAAGTAATCTAGATGGAAATTGATTTTTATAAAAGAATAAACCTTTTTGTTAGTTAGTTAAAATAAAATAGGTGGAATCTGAAATTCCAGAACAGCACCCTAAATTGTGAGGTAATAAATAGAATTCTTTTATATATGTACACAATCACCATCGAAGTCAAATAAAAATTTTCCACACCTACACCCTGTTTTTGTGAAGAAAATAGTAGTGCTTAAGCATGTCTAGGTGAATATGGCCTTCAAAGCCTTAATGCTTAGGATCAATAGGCAGCCACCTTAAATTATGCATCTCATGTAGAAGGCGCTATCCCGGACGGCAACTACCACCTCATCCCCGCTGACGAGGAAGAAGTCCCGGAGGAAGGTGCCGGTGCAGGAACGACCAACCCCGAGGCTAACCCCCAGCTTGAGCAAGAAGGCAAGCCCCGGAGCATAACCTAACCTTTACAAATTATGCACTTATGAATTGCCTATGCGTGTGCATTTACGTTTCAAGGAGTTGATTGAATACCTTAGCTGCACATTTCCTAGTACCTATGACTTGCAACACTAGTATGAAAGGATCGATAGGGCATTGCTTTAGGTCCGTTACAAGTCGAGTGATTTCCTGTCACTCGCGAGACATAGGAATTGCTTGTCTTTACTTATGTTGGAATCATAAGGATTGACGGGCAGGATGATAGATGTAGATCTCCCGTCCGTGTATGATAATTGATCTAAGGTCGAAATGTGTGGATGAGTGTGTCAAGTTTTTGAACGTACCACATGCATGCCGGTATATGGGAGCCGGGTAAGCCCGGTACCAGATCGAAGCAGCTAGGGCCGATAGCCATCTCTCCTTGGAAACTTTGTTTTCCCCTGCCGTACACTTGTCGATATATGCGTGAGACTGTGAGTGAAGCAGTAAACCTTTATCCTAAGGAAATGGACCCGGTTCCGAATTGTGGATCGATGGGAAAGGTTGGGAAACGCTTGTACCTTTTATAGCAAGCATAGTATCCGTGTATGTTGGGTTTTCCCTGGCCAGGTAGCAGAAATTCGGTTCGAACTGTCCGCTTCTCGCGGTTAATGAGACTGCTTGACCGCCATGCTACATTGAGTAACAAGTGGAACTTTGAGATTGATAAACTTGTTCTATGAATTAAATTGTATTGCACCACTTGTATGCTTAGAGGGGATGCTAATCTAGAATGGTTAAATTTACTAGAATATGATGCTAAAACTGGAAAGCAAGGACCTACTCTTAGTTGCTTTTTGGCAAACAAACCCACCAGCCAAAAGCCTCTCATTGTCTAGATGTCGGTGATGTAGATTTCACCCGACGGGTAAGCCTTGCTGAGTATTAGTATACTCAGCCTTGCTTGTGGCATTGATTTACAGGTACCATGTTGGATGTGGCCGTCGATGCTTTGACTTGGCCTGCCCAGGTTCCCCCTGGCTGGCATATCGAATGGGTTCCGTCCTCTGCCGAGGATCGGGAGGAGTAGCACCATGGCAGGCTTCATCATGGTGTTATTTGTATCGTCGTTAGATTTCTTCCGCTGCTATGAACCTTTTAAATTCCGCTGCTATGAACCTTTTAAATTCCGCTGCAATGAACTTTAATTTCCGCTGCAAGACTTAAATACTCTGATTTAAATTTGAACTTGGTTTGTAATAACTTTGTGATACCTATTTGTGTAAGTTAATTTGTGGAATGTTGTAATCTCTGGAACTCACCTTCGTGTGGGCGTGCTGTTGTTTCGATCGGGAAAAAGAACGTGGTTAATCGGGTTTAATCCGACGGCGCTCCAGCTTATTCCGGATTAAGTGCCTGACTACTGGATTAGTGGTCCCGAGGTACTTAACTTGGAACAATTTCAGAGCGGTCAGCCACATGATCTGCATGGGAGGAGAACGTGCAAGAGTGCATGGTGCGTTTCTGTTAGTCCAGGTAACGCCACGATGTGAAGTCTAGGCTTGTGAATTAGTCCTGGCTTAGATGACCGTTGCACGTTGCATTATTTTAGGATCATGCATGGTGTGTGAGTCATGGCCAAAGAGAAGTGGCCAAGTTTTATCTCTTGTATTCTGTTGAGTCTATATAATGAGAAAATGATGAGATCGTGAGTGGCCTGTGTCAACCAAAAAAAGGGTTGTTGTTCGTGTACTGGTGTGTATCACCGTGTTCATCAAAGAAAGGGAGAGATTCCCATCAGAGTGATCAAGTGTTTGTGATAAACACTTGCATTTGTGATGGACTGATTCCCAACAATTGGTATTCAGAGCCAAGGTTGAAGAAGACGATGACGCACGACGATTCGTCATCAAGCAAATCCATTGTGACCAGTGGTTTCGGCAACTCGACAACATCGACGGGGAGGCTACCGTTCCCGATGCTGACGAGGACGAACTATGCGGCGTGGGCGATGAGGTTGAAGTTCCTACTGCGAGCCAACGGAGCATGGGGTGTCGTTGATCGTGGGAAGAAGCCAAAGGGCGAGGCTGTCGACGAGGTCCAGGATCAGCTGGCCTTGTCGATCATGTCCTAGTCGGTTGACGACGACACGCTGCTGCGAGTTTCAGAGAAGGAGACCGCCTATGATGTGTGGGAGGTGGTGCACTCTATGGATGTGGGCGTCGAGCGCCTGCGGGAGGCAAGGGTCCAGTCCTTGCGAGCTGATCTTGATAGCCTCAAGATGAGTGATACGGAATCTATGGATGACTTTGCTGGGAAGTTCATGACGCTAGTTGGCCGTATCCGTGAGCTTGGAGATGCGGTGGAGGAGAAGTATGTCGTGAAGAAGCTGCTGCGATCAGTCTCCACCAAGTTCATCAATGTTGCATCATCATTGGTGTTGTTCGGGGACATCAACAATATGGTCATGGAGGAGGCCATTGGGTCACTGAAGGCCCATGAAGAGATGCTCAAGGGACAGGAGTTCCGGTCTGAAGAAAAACTCCTCATAGCAAGAGGAGACTCGGCCAGAGGTCGAGGGCGTGCACAAGGCAGCCCTGATGGACCTAAAGACAAAAGCAAGGTAAAATGTTCTAATTGTCAAGATTATGGGCATTATGCTTGGGAATGTCCTAAGTAAGAAAAGGTGGAGAAAGCTTTGTTGGCTCAAGGCTACGGCACTGATGAACCAACTCTGCTTTGAAGTTTGTGCAGCGACCGAGAATCAAGATTAAGGGGGAAATGTTAGAGGTAATCTTGATTATTTCTGCATGAGCATGTTTATATTTGCTATGTTGTTTTTGCACGTAGCAAAGTAGTACTTGCACGTAGTCAATAACCTCTGCACGAGTGTAGAAATTTGCATTGTATCAGTGAGTGGTGCGGAGATGCGGCGAGATACGCGTGAAGCGAGTCGTGTGATCTGCAAAGCGGCCGGAGGCTCCAAGTATCTGAGGCATGCGATGTGATCTGCATGGGAGGAGAATGTGCAGGAGTGCATGGTGCGTTTCTGTTAGTCCAGGTAAAGCCATGATGTGAAGTCTAGGCTTGTGAATTAGTCCTGACTTACATGACCGTTGCACGTTGCATTATTTTAGGATCATGCATGGTGTGTGAGTCATGGCCAAAGAGAAGTGGCCAAGTTTTATCTCTTGTATTCTGTTGAGTCTATATAATGAGAAAATGATGAGATCGTGAGTGGCCTGTGTCAACCAAAAAAAGGGTTGTTGTTCGTGTACTGGTGTATCACCGTGTTCACCAAAGAAAGGGAGAGATTCCCATCAGAGTGATCAAGTGTTTGTGATAAACACTTGCATTTGTGATGGAGTGATTCCCAACAATTGGTATTCAGAGCCAAGGTTGAAGAAGACGATGATGCACGACGATTCGTCATCAAGCAAATCCATTGTGACCAGTGGTTTCGGCAACTCGACAACATCGACGGGGAGGCTACCGTCCCCGATGCTGACGAGGACGAACTATGCGGCGTGGGCGATGAGGTTGAAGTTCCTACTGCGAGCCAACGGAGCATGGGGTGTCGTTGATCGTGGGAAGAAGCCAAAGGGTGAGGCTGCCGACGAGGTCCAGGATCAGCTGGCCTTGTCGATCATGTCCCAGTCGGTTGACGACGACACGCTGCTGCGAGTTTCGGAGAAGGAGACCGTCTATGATGTGTGGGAGGTGGTGCGCTTTATGCATGTGGGCGTCAAGCGTGTGCGGGAGGCAAGGGTCCAGTCCTTGCGAGCTGATCTTGATAGCCTCAAGATGAGTGATACGGAATCTATGGATGATTTTGCTGGGAAGTTCATGACGCTAGTTGGCCGTATCCGTGAGCTTGGAGATGTGGTGGAGGAGAAGTATGTCGTGAAGAAGCTGCTGCGATCAGTCTCCACCAAGTTCATCAATGATGCATCATCATTGGTGTTGTTCGGAGACATCAACAATATGGCCATGGAGGAGGCCATTGGGTCACTGAAGGCCCTGAAGAGATGCTCAAGGGACAGGAGTTCCGGTCTGAAGAAAAACTCCTGATGGCAAGAGGAGACTCGGCCAGAGGTCGAGGGCGTGCACAAGGCAACCCTGATGGACCTAAAGACAAAAGCAAGGTAAAATGTTATAATTGTCAAGATTATGGGCATTTTGCTTGGGAATGTCCTAAGTAAGAAAAGGTGGAGAAAGCTTTGTTGGCTCAAGGCTACGGCACTGATGAACCAACTCTGCTTTGAAGTTTGTGCAGCGACCGAGAATCAAGATTAAGGGGGAAATGTTAGAGGTAATCTTGATTATTTCTGCATGAGCATGTTTATATTTGCTATGTTGTTTTTGCACGTAGCAAAGTAGTACTTGCACGTAGTCAATAACCTCTGCACGAGTGTAGAAATTTGCATTGTATCAGTGAGTGGTGCGGAGATGCGGCGAGATACGCGTGAAGCGAGTCGTGTGATCTGCAAAGCGGCCGGAGGCTCCAAGTATCTGAGGCATGCGATGTGATCTGCATGGGAGGAGAATGTGCAGGAGTGCATGGTGCGTTTCTGTTAGTCCAGGTAAAGCCATGATGTGAAGTCTAGGCTTGTGAATTAGTCCTGACTTACATGACCGTTGCACGTTGCATTATTTTAGGATCATGCATGGTGTGTGAGTCATGGCCAAAGAGAAGTGGCCAAGTTTTATCTCTTGTATTCTGTTGAGTCTATATAATGAGAAAATGATGAGATCGTGAGTGGCCTGTGTCAACCAAAAAAAAAGGGTTGTTGTTCGTGTAATGGTGTGTATCACCGTGTCCACCAAAGAAAGGGAGAGATTCCCATCAGAGAGATCAAGTGTTTGTGATAAACACTTGCATTTGTGAGGGAGTGATTCCCAACAATTGGTATTCAGAGCCAAGGTTGAAGAAGACGATGGCGCACGACGATTCGTCATCAAGCAAATCCATTGTGACCAGTGGTTTCGGCAACTTGACAACATCGACGGGGAGGCTACCGTTCCCGATGCTGACGAGGACGAACTATGCGGCGTGGGCGATGAGGTTGAAGTTCCTACTGCGAGCCAACGGCGCATGGGGTGTCATTGATTGTGGGAAGAAGCCAAAGGGCGAGGCTGTCGACGAGGTCCAGGATCAGCTGGCATTGTCGATCATATCCCAGTCGGTTGACGACGACACGCTGCTGCGACTTTCGGAGAAGAAGACCGCCTATGATGCGTGGGAGGTGGTGCGCTCTATGCATGTGGGCGTCGAGCGTGTGCGGGAGGCAAGGGTCCAGTCCTTGCGAGCTGATCTTGATAGCCTCATGGCAAGAGGAGGCTCGACGAGAGGTCGAGGCCGTGCACAAGGTAGCCGTGATGGACCCAAAGACAAACGCAAGGTAAAATGTTATAATTGTCAAGATTATGGGCATTTTGCTTGGGAATGTCCTAAGAAAGAAAAAGGTGGAAAAAAGCTTTGTTGGCTCAAGGCTACGGTAGTGATGAACCAACTCTGCTTTGAAGTTTGTGCAGCGACCAAGAATCAAGATTAATGGGGAAAATGTTAGAGATAATCTTGATTATTTCTGCATGAGCATGTTTAATTTGCTATGTTGTTTTTGCACGTAGAAAAGTAGTACTTGCATGTAGTCAATAACCTCTGCACGAGTGTAGAAATTTGCATTGTATCAGTGAGTGGTGCGGAGATGCGTTGCTCGTTGCATTATTTTAGGATCATGCTTGGCGTGTGAGTCATGGCCAAAGAGAAGTGGCCAAGTTTTATCTCTTGTATTCTGTTGAGGTCGTGAGTGGCATGTGTCAACCAAAGAAAAGGCTTGTTGTTCGTGTACTGGTGTGTATCACCGTGTCCACCAAAGAAAGGGAGAGATTCCCATGAGAGAGATCAAGTGTTCGTGATAAACACTTGCATTTGTGAGGGAGTGATTCCCAACATATCGCTGGGACTTCGTCTAGTTTACCTACCAGTTATCATATAATATTAGACCTTTGATTACCAGGTGTATCGCTGTGATCTGGGTCTAGTTTATTCACAATTATCTAGCTTAGATCAAGTTCTCTATCGTCTACTCATCAATTTATATTATTTAATCTCTTACATAGCCGATTGAGTCTAATCTAAGTGCTGTTTCGCCTAGCTTTATTAGGATTGCGCTTTAGTGATCATAATATTGCTCTTGCTTTATATCAGTTGATTTAGCCGATATAGCTGTAACACCCCGGATTTTTCCCGAAACCCGGAGGCTACCAAAACGTTAAAATAAGCACAAGTCTTGGCGAAATTTCCATAGAATCTCCTATGTAATATGATGTATTGGACGCGAAATTTGTTTGGCAAACTAACCAAATAACATAGGAATGATAAATACGCATTATAGCCCATTCCAACAGTAAAATAAGTTGACCAGACAAATCATGAGACCATCTCAGCCATGGAAGGAATAAAAGATTCATTTTCTACCATTTAAGCTCTAAGAATTAATTAAGATAAACTAAGGAGGTGAATGTGAATGTATGTGTTCTTGCTGATCGTGCTACTCCCAATTGCCATGCATGCTGCATTCATTTGGTACCTAAAAATCAAATAAGCACAAGGGTGAGTAAAAATACTCAGCAAGCACAATTAGAACCGGAAAAGAACATATCAACAACAATCCATGAAACATGAATGAATGAACATCAATGAAATAGTAGTTTCCGTCTAAAACAGACCCAACCTGAAACATCCTTAGCATTTACCGGTAAAGCCGAGCAAGTGGGACTAGCACTTACTCAAAGGAACAAGAATATAAGAACCAAATTGCATATCCGGATCCACCCGAACATGAATGGAATGTAAATGAATAACTTGAACCACGGGAACATGATTATAAGAAGCAAATTGCACATCCGAACCCACCGGAACATTAATGGAATATAAGTGAATAAGCAAATTACACATCTTTGACGAGGACTCAGCATATCGTTCTCAGTTCTATAACTCCACAAATCTGTGGGATGATCCACACTTCGAAACTAGCACAAGATACACAACTATAAACTTTATTATCACATCTGAAACTAAATTTCCCATCTAAACTAATTTGGAGTTATCCCCGAAATTCGACTACAATTAGTTGTGCTCACTGTTTTGATCATAACATTATATTCCAGCAAATGAATGCATCTCGGATACCTATATAAAATTTCCAACAGCTTTCATTTGTGTGGCCAGCACAAATTCGGCTCCTAGCTAGGACGAAAATAACTGACAATATCTCTGCCCAGAATTAGACTAGACGGTCAGCAACATTACTTTGAGGACAACTCTTAAACCGGTAATCTGATTTGAATGAAATATGTGCCATTGGAAAGATAATAATAAAACCTATAGCTTTCTATTCTTGACATGTTGAAATTTGGATCAAGTAATACCAGATTTAATGACAAGATTTATGCAGGAACTAAACCTGCCAGAGATAAGTCGAATTACAGATAGATTCATCCAAAATCCATATATGAGGTTCACGAGACTACTCGAGGATTACCTTAACCAAGGAATAAAGGTTTGCAAATAATTTTGATGAATCTTGCAAGCCCCTAATTTTGTTTCCTTCCTGCTTCACACGATTCCTGTAACACCCGAGAATTTCATGTGTATAGCTGTTGACCGAGTTCTTTGACGAAAGATGGTAAAATTGACTTTCTGAGCAACAACTCATATGGATGATCTAAGGACATAGATGCATAAAGTTCGAGGAGACGATTCCATCTGACAACCCATACGTTCTATTTAGACATCGGGTGAGCTTTTGGCATGTGGTCATGTTTTAGTTCACTTCAGAAAAAATAGTATGTGACATGTGGACTTCAACTTCCTGTTTTCCTATCCCGTGGAATTTCCTGTGACCTTTTGGTTTTCTCTTTCACCCCTCCATTAAAACCAGCAACTCCTTCCTCTTCCCTGTGTCTGTTTGTTTCTCACGTGAATCTCTCCCTGGTTGTCTTGAACTTTGTGTCCCTACGATCTGTAACTGCTGCTGAGAGACTAGAGAGGGAGAGAGAGCCGAAAGGAAGAAGAGAAGCGAAGGACAGCGCTGCACAAACCATAGGAGGCAGGGATACCAAGGTGAGATACTTTTTTATCTATTACCTACTGATTCGGAGGAGATTTAGGGTCTGGAATAATTCTTTTCACGTTGGATCAATGGGGATTTGAACTGGACCTCGTAATTAGTCGATGCAGGCTAACAGATTCTGTAGTTTCTGTTCCTCGTCCAATTGGATGGACTTAGAGGCTGAAATAATTTTCTCTCTTATAGAACTTTTTGTTATGCACTCAGTGAACTTTCAATAAAGTCTTATTTCAGAATTTTTGGCCTTATTATTTAGGAGATATTCTAATTCCAAAATGACAGTTATGTTTTGATGGATTTCGGGACAGTAGTAGATCTATTCAGTTTTTTACGCCCTTCCGGGCTGAATATGTTCCATCAATGAATACCAAAGTTGTGGTGTTTTTATCAGGCTTTGCAGAATGATATAGAACACAATTTTTGGTTGGATATGTCTCCAGATATAGTATTTCCAATTCTAGTGTTTGACTTTTCTGTCAGATTCAGCACTCAAGATTCTCACCATGATTTGGCCATCCTATTGCTTTTTATTGTAAATATGAACTGTATGAAAGATGTAACGGATATAATTTTACATGCTGCAGTGAAGTATCATAATTTTTTGGAGGTGTGGTTTAGTAGTTATAAATATTTTTTTCAATGACTGTCAGAACCACATGCTGATTTCTTTGTCTGAATTGGACTGAAGATTAGTGTAGTTTAGGCTCTGAATACAAACAATATGACTTGTTCATGTTGTATGGCATGTTTGGGAGATTTCAAAAATGTATTTTTTTTGCTGGCATCGCTTTTGTACATTTAATGGTGCAAAAATGACACGCAACCTAGCTGTTGTTACCCGTATCCATACACGTTGCTTTGTTCTGTATGACGGGTAGGGAAGTAGTATTATTTTATTTTTGTACTTGTGCATGCTTGTTTAAATACTCGTACTGAGCTCATTATGCTAATCAGGTGGTGTAACTTCGGATGGTGATTACCACGGGTTGTCTTGATCTTCGTTGAAGGCAAGTAAACGTAGCGGTGGTTTTGCTACAGCTTTGACTTGGTGTTTATTCTACCTCCATCTAATTGAATATTTAGAATCACACCCAACTTATCTTAACTTTGAAATCGAGGAACTTATTTAATTGTTGGAAGTTCATAAATATATTGATTATATCTGTTGACTGTGAAGAGTTGATATGTAGCGTATCTTGACATGTCGTAAAATAGTTGTGGATGAGTTTTCATATGTGGCATCACACGATATAAGTGTATGATGAAGGTTGGATGTTTTGGTGGTATTATCATCATTCATATGCACTTGTTTGCATTGCATTTGAGCCAGTTCGGTGAGAAAGTCATATAACTATTCCGGAGTGTTTATGCCAGCTAAAGCCTTCTTTTCATCATTTGTTTATGTTTGGTGTACTGTTCTAATTAAACACCTTGCTTGCATGTATGTGCGGATGCTTGTGTGGTGATCGATGTGAGTAGTTGACGAGCCGTTCGAGTTCGCCGATGATCCCGTCCCCGAGGAGCAGGTGCAGCAGCAGTTCGCTGAGGAAGGCAAGTATAACACGGACAATCCTTGTTACCTATACACCTTTTAAATCATATGTTCATATGCATGTGTCTAATATTGCTATACATTAAGGTTGTTTCTAGTCTTTACCTTATTCCTTGTTTTACCCGGGTTATATGCATTATGTTAGTATTTTCTACGCGCTGCGACCAACAATTACTTAGTTGTTAATGGTGAATTAATGGTTCACTTTAATGATGATTAAAAGATGCTTTTTAGCAACATGGTTCGAGAACCAGAGCATGTGCTCCATGCTTTGTTCTAGTGTCTCTATAAGGTTTGGTCCATGGAATTAGAGCATGTGCTTCGTGCTTCGTTCTAATGTCTCTCCATAAGGTCCTGTTCTTAAAGCGGCAACCCAGGAACTTGTTCGTAGCCGTTGGAACTATAATGGGTTTGGTGTTGGATAATTAGCTTGTACGTATCTAGCTCTTCAGTGGTAACCGAAAGGTGTATGTGGGGAGCATGGGTGAGAGTATAGTTTGATCCATCGAAGACGGATTTATCCGTTGTCTATGTCTCGTTAGGCAAAGTCCCGTGATGTAAGCGCCCGATGTACGACAGCTTCACACGTTGTGATGATTGCGCTCTCTCTCTGGACGCCATTGACCCCCTCACGTTGCGCCTTGAGCGTACGTCAATTTCGATGCCTTGGGTTATGCGGCCTATGTTGAACCAAAACGGCTACTGTGCTTGTTAGGATGTTTTGTGCAAGTTCTCGTAGCATAAGTTTTTTTGGATTTATGTGACCAGCGGGTAAAGGGCGAAACCTCTACAGAGTGTTGATCTATCATGATAGCCGTGCTCACGGATACGAGCGACCTGGATCCTTTATTATTAGAAGATGATGTTAGTGGTTGATGATGGTGTATTCTATGATCACTTATACATTATTATTTGGGTTTATAATGGGATTTTCACTCATTTGTAGTAATTTGGATGATAATAAAATGAATCGACTAAAAGTGCTAATGCAATTTAACCGTGTCAAGCCTTTTGTTCTTGCATAACCCGTGTTATACTTGTTAAGTAAGTTGGTTTCTTACCCTTGCAACTATTCAACAAAATCCCGGGTGGGTAACAGGTGGAGCATTGAATGATCAGTCGCTTGCTGAGTTTTCAGAGGATCTGCCGTACTTCTAGCTGTGTTCAACCAGTTGATGTCCCTGTGGACTTGAGGCTCTACTTAGTTGAGAAACGTTTAATCATATTAAGACTTTCGCTGTGTTATTTGTTTAAGACTATGTCTTGTGTTAAACTCTGATGTAAAGTATTTTATTCGAGCATTGTGTTCTCTCTAATCTATATTTGTAATCTATATGTGTTCTGTGGATACCCTGGACACACATATGGAAGCATTCGGGTTTCTTGGAAATCTGGGTGTTACAAATGGTCAAGCTGACTTGCAAGGCGCGCACACCAGGCGTGGTATTGTTGATGATGAGTCCCAATTCGCCGGTGACCAAAATTTTTATGGCATCAACAGTTATACAATAGTGTCGCAGATTTTCTACGCTCCTGGTAATCCTTAAGCAATAGCTGCCTTTTAGTAGGGTTCTTTGCTAGGTACCCATTACCATGCAACTTGACTGATTTGCATTGTGTGACTTCCTAGTATGCTGTCTGGAAAATCTGGTTGTTCTCCTTTTGCGCAACGAAGTTTTTATCTGCATTTGATTCCCTCATTGAAATTTGAGCACCGCATATAAGCCACATATGAAGGAGTTTATTCAAGTTTTTTTTTGCACTTTCCCATTATGCATTAATCAGTAAGGTATTTACTCTGAACTCACATGGACATCACTAGATGTTTCATATGTCCGTTGCCCATCCTTCATGTGCATAATGAACCAGAGTTCCAAATCATCCGGCTCCTCCCCTGTTTGTGGGTCTCTCTTATACAAAATTCGATTTCAGCGTAGAAAAAACTAGTATATTTGCCCCTTTGGTTAATACCTTCTCATAGCTAATATGTGAAAAAGGCTTTGCGTCTATCAAATGATTTGTCTTTTTATTTTCTCAACTCTCAAAATTCTTGTTGCTGGTGCCTGCACAATGCAGTGATACATTTGGTATAATTCAACCATAGGTTATATTTATAAAATCTAAAACAACAAGAATATAATGCATGTTCTCAAACCTGAAATTTAGTGGTCCCAAAATATTTCACCAGATAGTGTCATTCAACAATGTCTAAGTCTTCAGGCTTATTTCTCATTCTCTCGTCATAGTTACTGTATGCCTTGTACGTAGCGCTAAAAGAATATCTCCATCCTTTGTAACGCTGATTAGCATTGGTCCATATCTCTAGGTTTATGCAATTCAAGTATGTTTCAACTCAAAGTTTCCCTCTCATATCCTTTTAGAGGTTGAGTTGTCCTGAATCACCAAAACAGGGAGATTCAAAGAGCATATATGCCCCTTAATTAGTTTTGGTATGACTACATAATCATTGCTACTAATGTGTGTTTTGTACTGACAATTTTTAAGTTAGTGCAATGATTGACTTTCATGGTAATCTTGGCCCCCATCATGGTGAAATGATTTTATTGGTGCAAAAGATAGCTCGAAGATTAAGGATAAGCTAGTTCTAAGTGTCGTTTGGATGATGAGAGATATTTATAGTAGTTTAGGTCTTTATTTTCCTTTGGTCGTACAATAAAGAGGGCCAAGAGTGTTGACACTATTTTTTGACATGGATGTTTGAACCGGTATCAAGATAAGGCGAAAATTAGTGCGAGTTTAATCAGAATCGGAATCCAATGGAGAAACGGAATCGGAGATAGCGTGAAGGTTGGTGACGTGGACAAACCGAAGCAAAATCGGAGACAACACGGAAGGTTTATCACGTGGGTATGCCGGGGCGGAGAAGATCGTCGGTTGGGCTCAAGATGAATCGAGATAAAGAGTTGGTTATTGTAGATAAGGAATATCTTACTATCCTAGTTATAGGGGGTCTATGCAAGTTAGGAGTCGTGGTTTTCATGATTTAAATAGGGGCCCTGCATGGTCGAAGAAGTTTGTACACACCAACAACAGTTGAACCCTTACAATATTTTGTATCTACATTCGTGCAATTTCATATATTGTCGATGACTTCATCTTTTCTTTTTCGCGAATTCTTCTGGGCACGTCGAGGGTGATCTTGATCTCAAGGCTTATCTGTAAGTCCCGTATTACTGACTAATATCTAAGCATTAGGAACCGGTGCATCGTTGTTGTTTCGTTTCGAACTATTCGACGGTTATCGAATGGACATCTAGGATTCTATAACCGGCGTAATGTTGTTACTTTGTTTAGATTTTATTCAACCTCTATCCATCTTAGAACCAGTTATATTCAGCTTTTTATCTGCTCTTTATCTTGGATCTGTTATAACCGATTAGATCTATTCTAGGTGTTTCTCTACTTAGCTTGCTAGGTTACGTTTTATTAATCTTACTCTGCTTTGCATCGGAATGGTTGATCTAGCCGGTTTGTTACCACATATCAAAATTTACTGCCGATTCAATCCACGTCGCTAATCGGAATCCCAACCAATTTTGCCTTGTTATCTAACTTTCGATCACCTTATCGATCAACAGGTCAGATTGACTAACACGCCCTGTTTCCGACTGCCAGAACCGATTTCGTGTGTTTATGCGTGAAGCTCACTCCCCAACTTTTTACGTCATCACACTTTTGGCACGTCCGGTGGGACATGATAGTTTCAACCATGCCGAAAAGCAACAATGAATTTGAGGTCAGCAGCAACAACATCATTGAGATTAGTGAAGACGATCTTAATGAAGCTCAGAAGGGTGAGTTGGCGAAGTAACTACAAGAATACAAGATCACATGCCTCAAGTCATTACCTCGTCATATCACCATAGCTGAAGAGCCTCGCAAGATGCAAGAGATGATCAATGAAGCAGTTCATCAAGCTTTTGTGCATCATGTTAAAATAATGATAATGATGTTCATAATCGGGTTGTTTACACGCTTTGTAAGAGGAGATTTCAATGACAAGGGTCCAACATATCAATATCCCCCCTGTAACACCTCTGGTGTTTAAATCATAAAAGCAAGAGTAAATTAAACAATTAGACTACTAAAGTTTATGATGTTAATCATGGCCTTCAAGTGACCCTATCTTAGTTTTATAATAAAATAAATTTTTGTTTAAAGTCAATAAAAAGGCTATGACACTTAAAATTAGGAAAACTTTCATCTAATAGGAAATCTTTGATGATATTACACCAAAACATGGTAGACCAAGCATGAAATGGAAGTTTAAAACAAGAAAAATCAAAGATAACATGAAATGATGAAAGCACTAAGCGTAGTTAACCTAGAAAAACTATTTTCGTATTCTTTCCTTAGAAACCAATTTTATATCTAAGCTTGTAGGTAAAGGATGAGATTTAATTAATATTTTAATACATGCCAAGTTTGATTGATGGTACAATTAAAGTTTAAACACATGGAATAAATAATTCACTACTAAATCTTTGGCCTATTGCCACATGCCTCGTTGCAACAACAGAAAAATTGTTGCAACAGATAGGTGGTATTGCAACTATTTTATAATTCTGTTGTGAAAAACTGATGCTATCACAACCAATTGAAATATAGTTGTAAGAAGCTCATATTATGGCCACTTTTATTTTTTGTTGTTATAATCTTTATTTTCGTTGCAATATGTACGGGTTATTGCCACAATATTCAAAGTGGTTGCACCTAGTGAAGGATCCTGCTATGAATTTACTATGTTGCATTCACTACTACACAAATCATTTGTAATAACTCTTCCCTTTTTTCAGTAATAACGGGCACCCAAGACAACGTCATTGTAGTGCATCGTTGCTGATGTCATCAGAGGGGGCGTCATTGTTGTGACCACTATAATAACGGGCATCCATGACGTCATCATTGCAGCCGTCATTAGAAATAGATGGTTCACTGTAATAACGGATGATGCTGACATCATCGACGCCCGTTATTACAAATACCATCTTTAATAACGGCGCGACTACTGACATCACCAATGACCGTTATTACAAATACCATCTTTAATAACGGCAACCGCTGATGTCGTTACTGTCCGTTACTAAAAATGTATAGATGCTGACATCATCATTGACCGTTATTACAAATATCATCTTTAATAATGGCCGCTGCTGATGTCATCACCGTCCGTTACTAGAAATAGAGGTGACGTCATCCGTCCGTTACTAAAAACGTACCAAGGAATGATGATGTCATGCGTCTGTTATTGCAAACGATTTGAAATTTGTTTTTTTCAAATGATCTCAGATGGAGAAACCACCTTAATAAAATTTGTAGTTGACAAACCAAAAATGAACTTTGTAGTTGACAATTTTTTATTTTGAGATCATATTATCAATGAAAAAATAATTTTAAGTTTCTTAAATTTGAAATTCAAATTTCCTAAATGACCTCGGATGGAGAAACTACGTGAATGAAAGTTGTAGAATTAAAAAAGTTAAGAAACTTTGTAGTTGATAATTTTTTTATTTGAATTCATTTAGGGCCTCAAATAAACAATTTTTACTCGGTAAAGTATAATATGTGGAGAAAGAAAACTAAGTATGGACACAAGTGATGGTGTAGTGTAGTGGTAGAGAAGGTTGTACGTGAGCGGGAGGTCGCGAGTTCGAATCCAGCAGCCGGAAAGGTTAGATTTCTCGAAAAAAATTACATGATGGGTGGCTGCCTAGTGGGGACCTCCCTCCCATAAAAAAAATTTTTTTGCTATTTTTTTGAGACGTTTTTTGCTATTTGTAATAACGAGCATGATGATATCATTACGCCCGTTATTGCAGTGTCTATTTGTAATAACGGATGTGGTGACGTCATCCGCCCGTGTTGCAATACATTTGTCTGAATTGCAACATAAAACAAAATGGTTGCGTCAAGATGATTCTTTGGCCACCGGTTATATATGTTGTTATATGATTGTTCTCTTTGTGGCAATAAATCAGTGTATTGCAACAGAAAATATTTGGATGGCTCAATCTATGCGTAGAGTCAAAGGAGGTACGTTCCACGACTGCCCTCCAAACTCGGGCACAAAGAGTGTGCGGATGTGCAACACGAAAGGGACCTCGTTTTCTAGGGTCCCAATTTTTTTTCTGTAGTACTAGGCTGTTGATGACAAAAATAGCTTAGAGCCGATCAGGCTGGGACAGACTGTCTAGACCGCCTGTACATGTGGTTAGACCGGCTGGGCCCTGTAGCCGATCTAGCAAGGTCTGACCACCTGTCCCCGAGTCCGAGTAGAATCAGGTTTTTACACATTTTTAGATCTGTACAAGGACTTTGTTGCGGGGCAAGGCCTCCCCACCCTGTAAATATAAAGGGCCGTGGCCGATTGAGGACCTCTACCCAATCGTACAAATCATTGTTCTACTTTTTATCTCCAAACCCTAGCTTTTGTAACACCCCTGGTGTTTAAAGCGTATAAGTAAGAGTGATTAAACAAACTAAGGAACTATAAACCCTGAAACTAAATCACTAGTAGGAATGAGAATTATACATGAGGATTGTTAAGTTTGTACTCGTGCTTTGGTTCTTGAAATTGAACCCAACAAAAACTTTTCTAGTACAAATCTAAACCTCTTCTCTTACAAGTTGCACGACAAAACTCTAAATACATACTCTCGAGACGACGCATAAAAATTTCCTAAAAAGAAATCATGATTGAACGGCAAATTAAGTAATGCTTCTATGCCCCTAAAGGTCTTAAAGGACTAATGGCTCATGTGAAGTCAACACATGAAATAATTCCAACTAACGATATTAATGACCTTCAGAAGGCAAGGTTCTAATTTAAAAATTTTAAATAAGAGTTGTGCACATCACAAACGTCTGATCAATATGAAAGGGTTGGGAAAGTATGTTCTAATTATAAAACCAAACCACTTTCTCAAATGAAAGTTGTGTATCTAAAAATGTCATTTGCAACCTTGGTGAGTTATGTATAACTCAGATGCTTAATCTACCAAACATAGGAAGTCAAGTTTGAAAGACCAACTTAAACATGGGATGAAAAACACACTGTCACACACCCTTTTTAAAGGAGCTCACCTTGGGCTATAAATAGAATAATATTTAGAGTGCTCCTGATGTTCTTTAGTAAAAATAATTGTTAATGATTTAATGTTAGGGTTAAACACTTGGACTAATAAAGCTTGTAGATCTAATCATGGCCTACATGTGGCAATCTTAAGGTTTTAATAATAAAATGAGATTTTGTTCACAATATGAGCTTTCATAAAATACAAAGGATGTAAATTAATTAATATTTAATATATGTCAAGTTGTTAACGACATAATTAAAAATTGAGCATATAAAATAAATAAGCTTTTGACCTCCATGTATGTGTCCATGTTTTAACTTTAAGTTAAAATAAGATTTTTACTCTCAAAATAAAAGGAGGAAGGACTTTAAATTGAAAACTCTCTTTGAGCAGCATACCTCTGATGTTTAGTGACACTATTGAGGGGTCTAAGAAAGGAGGGAGAGGTTAAATAAAATAATTAATAAAAAGGAAGATAAGGCAAAACATTGGGGTTAGAATTCAGAAATTGACCAAAAATTCAGACTGAAATTCAAAAACAAAGGTCTGGTGACACCCAACAGAAATCTCAAGATTTTTGTACTGAACTTAAAAATTTCCGACAATAAGAGTTGCTGTCATCACAGATACAGCCCTTCATAACAAATCTCGCCACGACGTTTGTTTCGCTTGATGACCCTCGAACCAGTATGTCCGTCACGATCGAGCTTACCCAGTATGTCCGTGACGATCGAGCATGTCCGGGACGATCGAGCCTAGCCAGTATTGTCCGTGACGATCGAGCCTAGAAAGTATGTCCGTGACGATCGAGCCTAGCTAGCAGTCCGTCACGATTCGAGGCTGCACGATAGGACCCTCGAGGCCCCGCAGTCCGTCACGATTCGAGGCCGCACGTGAGCACGCTCGAGGCTCCGTAGCCAAGCTCGAGGGGGCACTTACCCTCGAGCGACGTTCTGTCACGCTCGAGGCTCCGTAGCCAAGCTCGAGGGGGCACTTACCCTCGAGCGACGTTCCGTCACGCTCGAGGCTCCGTAGCCAAGCTCGAGGGGGCACTTACCCTCGAGCGACGTTCCGTCACGCTCGAGGCTTCGCAGCCAAGCTCGAGGGGGCACTCACCCTCGAGTGGCGTTTCCGACCGTTCGAGGCTCGGCAAGCTCGAGCTTGCGGTTCAAGCTCGAAGCGCCGTAACGCCTGGTCGAAGTGCCCGGTCCAAGCTCGGAAGTTGTGTCCCACACCTCAAACTCCAACTTTTAATTTTACACGTTTCGAAGTTCAGCTCAAATTTTGGAGAAAGTTCAAAAGGGGCAAAGGAGCTCCACGGGGCTGCCAGCTCGCCCCTGGCGCGCTCTGCTCCGGCCGGAGTCCGGCCGCCACGTGGCCGGCGTGTGGCGGAGACCGCGTCGGGTCGGCCGAGCCGTGGCGGCAGCTAGCTCTTGTCCTCACGCGTTTGTCCAAGCCTTCCGTACCGTCACGTCGCGGGCGACGGTGCACTGCTGCCTCGCGCCGCGGAGCGCCATCATACGGTCGCGCGCCGCCGTGGCCGCACGCGCGCTCGCGCCGCGCCGAGCGCACTGCAGGCGGTAGAGTCCGTTCGCGTCGCGCCAAAGCCTCTGCTGAGGATCTCCACTTCATCACGCGATGATCTTTGACGCCCAACCGCACGTGTGCGCTCTGTTCGAGATCGCCGCGCCATCAATGGCGACCGCGACAGCCACCCACGCGCTCGCACGCTCCCGAGGCCGCACTGTGCCACTCTTGCGTGCTCAATCACTCCACCAAGCACTCACACCCCTCCTCTCACTCGCTCACTTCACCATTTCCACTTCCCCGCGCTCGCTCGGTCTTCTTCTTCCTCGCGCCGCGCGAACCGAGCCGAGCTTCTCCGAGAAATTCGCCTTCCACACTCCACCATTCCCGAATTCGTCCCACACGAAGCTAGCCCTCTACTCCAGCTCCATTTCCCCCCACTTTCCCCTAGCTATTATCCTTTCTCCGGCGAGAATTTGAGATTTCCCCCAAATCGCGAATTCAGGCCACCGGAGCACCCGCACGTCGAGCCCCTACTCCGAGCCGTCCCCGAGGTCAACCGAGCACGCCATTGGCTTCCTCGAGCTCCACTGGTGCTCTAGGACCCCTCGAACCTCGGCGAACGACCCCGAGCTCACCGGCGTAGAAGCCGCAGCGGCCGTGCCGCCACCACCTCGTCGCCGGCGCAACTCCGACCACCCCCGGCCTCCAAACCGTCCCCAAACGACTCGTGGTGAGCCCAGGAAGCTTTTCCCCCACTTCCCCGTGCCTAGTTCGCCGCCGTTTGGCCGGCGCAACTCCGGCGAGAGCCGAGGGCCTTCCTTCATCGTCTTCGTTTGTCTAGGGGTCTCTGTGCAAAAGTCCAGGGACTCGTTCGTGAAGTTTTGAAAGTTCTAGGGTTCCCTGCGAAAATAGATTCTTAAACCTAGATTTGATTTTCCCGAATCTTGTGAAATCCATTAAAAATCGTACAAAAATCAGAAAAATGCACAAAAATATTCCCTGGTTTCGTGAGAGTCTAAACTACAATCTCTATTAGACATGTTTATACTTTTGATGAACTGTTTTTGAATTAAAATTCAAACTATGAAAATTGAAAGTTGTGCACCATTTCAAATCCAGAGCTCCGCTAGGGTTGAGCTTTGGATATGTTGTGTGTAGTGACTTTGGACAGCTTGTGTCCAAAGGGGACCTAAAAATATGAACTGTAGCTCCAGTTATAGATTAAAATGTGTTTTCTGTCTTTTCACAGTGCAGAAATCTTTAAAAATAATCTGTGCAGTGAAAAATCACCATTTTGCTCCAGAGGACTAAAAACGTGTTAGCACACATGTTAAAAATGAAAAACTTAATTTTTACTCTGTTTAGTATAGCAAATAAATAAATATGTGTTTTTGGTTAGAAATTTATTGAGGATTACCCAAGGGTTATTTTGAGCCACCACTTGGCCAGAGCCCTCCTCATGCCTATGCTTAGCTTTGGTAGGAAAATCTCCTGAAATGGATAAATTTTTAAGTTTATATGAATTTATTTCACTTCTGCAGTTAGCTGTTTGTTATATTTTTAATAAATTATGTGTAGCTCAGAATTAGCTAAATTTTGGAGTGAGCTTAGCTCTTATACTCCAGTAGCTGTCATAAAGTTTATAGATAAAAATGATGAACAGAATTGGAGAAACAAAAATGAGAAGTAATCTAGGTGGAAATTGAATTATATAAAAGAATAACCTTTTTGGTTAACTAGTTAGAGTAAAATAAGAAATTCTCAAAATTCAGAACAGCACCCAAATTTGTGAAGAAATAAATAGAATTCTTTTATATATGTACACAATCACCATCGAAGTCAATAAAAGCTTCCCACACCTACACCTTGTTTTTGTGAAAAGAATAGTAATGCTTAAGCATGTCTAGGTGAATATGGCCTTCAAGGCCTTAATTTTAGAATCAATAGGCAGCCACCTTAAACTATGCATCTCATGTAGAAGGCGCCATCCCGGACGGCAACTACCACCTCATCCCCGCAGACGAGGAAGAAGTCCCGGAGGAAAGTGCCGGTGCAGGATTGACCAACCCCGAGGCTAACCCCCAGTTTGAGCAAGAAGGCAACCCCCGGAGCATGACCTGACTTTTAAAATTATGCATCTATGAATTTCTCTATGCTTGTGCATTTACGTTCAAGGAGTTGTTTGAATACCTTAGCTGCACATTTTCCTAGTACCTATGACTTGCAATACTAGCATGAAAGGATCGATAGGGCATTGCTTAGGTCCGTTACAAGTCGAGTGATTTCCTATCACTCGCGAGACATAGGAGTTGCTTGTCTTTTCTTATGTTGGAATCATAAGGATTGACGGGCGGGATGATAGATGTAGATCTCCCGTCCGTGTATGATAATTGATTTAAGGTCGAAATGTGTGGTTGAGTGTGTCAAGTTTTTGAACGTACCACATGCATGCCGGTATATGGGAGCCGGTAAGCCCGGTACCAGATTGAAGCAGCTAGGGCCGATAGCCATCTCTCCTTGGAAACTTTGTTTTCCCCTGCCGTACACTTGTGGATATATGCGTGAGACTGTGAGTGAAGCAGTAAACCTTTATCCTAAGGAAATGGACACGGTTCCGAATTGTGGATCGATGGGAAAGGTTGGGAAATGCTTGTACCTTTTATAGCAAGCAGAGTATCCGTGTGTGTTGGGTTTCCCCTGGCCAGGTAGCAAAATTCGGTTCGAACTGTCCGCTTCTCGCGGTTAATGAGACTGCTTGACCGCCTGGCTACATTGAGTAACAAGTGGAACTATGAGAATGATGAACTTGTTGTATGAAATAAATTGTACTGCACCACTTGTATGATTAGACATGATGCTAATCTAGAATGGTTAAATCTACTAGAATATGATGCTAAAACTTGAAAGCAAGGACCTACTCTTAGTTGCTTTTTGGCAAACAAACCCACCAGCCAAAAGCCTCTCATGGTCTAGATGTCGGTGATGTAGTTTTCACCCGACGGGTAAGCCTTGCTGAGTGTTAGTATACTCAGCCTTGCTTGTGGCATTAATTTACAGGTACACCATTGGATGTCGATGCTATGTCTTGGCCTGCCCAGGTTCCACCTGGCTGGCACATCGAATGGGTTCCGTCCTCTGCCGAGGATCGGGAGGAGTAGCTTCGTGGCAGGCTTCAGCACGGAGTTATTTGTATCGTCGTTAGATTGTTTTCTTCCGCTGCAATGAAACTTTTATTTCCGCTGCAATGAAACTTTAATTTTCGCTGCAAGACCTTGTACTCTGATTTAAATTTGAACTTGGTTTGTAATAACTTTGAGATTCTATTTGTGTAAGTTAATTTGTGGAATGTTGTAATCTCTGGAACTCACCTTCGTGTGGGCGTGCTGTTGTTTCGATCGAGAAAAGAACGTGGTTAATCGGGTTTAATCCGACGGCGCTCCAGCTTATTCCGGATTAAGTGCCTGACTACTCGTTTAGTGGTCCCGAGGTACTTAACTTGGAATAATTTCGGAGTGGTCCGCCACAGCTTTTCCATCCCCTTTGTTTTCCTTCTTCGTCTCCACGGCGTTTTAGGACGTTCTAAGTGGACTTGCCGACCTTAGAACAACCCTAGGTTCGCAGCCTCCGACGGGGTCCCTCCCGAAGTTGTGATCGTAGGCTTTCGCGGCGCCTCTGCTATAGGTGGTCTGACCGGCTGCGTCCAGAAGCTTTGACGAGGAGAATCTTGACGACCGCGTGATCTAGCGCTTTCGTGTGTTGACCAGAGTGCGTCAACATAGGCACAACAAAAAAAATTATGCAATGTCAGGTATCATTATGGGCCTTCTGATATGCTGCTAACCGCTAGTGGTCCTGGGCCACCAAGTGATGAAGTCCACAACTCCAGACTGCCCTTAGTCGAAGTCACGATGTTTAGTTGGCAGAAAAAAAAAGTTGAATCTAATTGGGCACGGACGCTAGGCATTTGCCGACCGGGAGGCCAGTGCACGCCTGGCTGGTGTAGTGGTGTCGTTGTGCATGTCTGGCTGATCTAATTGTTGGCCGTACTGCATGCAGGCATGCAACAGAGAGGGGACGGTGTCCTTGTGCATGCATTCATCCGAGAAGACGCGTGAGGTGACATTAGGGAGTAGTTAAATCGAGCAGGTGCTTATACGATGACTATTTGCTGCATCTTTATGACTGTAATTTGGTTTGTAGTTTTAACTGATATGAAACATTCAACGACAGCGGAGAGGATCTGAGGAAGGCACAGAATGGTCGTTTGTCGTGTACTTGTGAGTTTAGATGAGGAAGTAAATTGAATCACCTGCTGAATGAGCTAAATTTCTGTGGGTTGTGTTAAATAAAGTTGCTCTTTTTAATAGAACTGAGATGTTGTACATACGGTCAAGATCAGCAGAGAACATCTAATTTGAAATTTGTAAACACATATTTGCTCAAAATAATGCTTGCCTATTGGCAATGCAAACAATTCAGACACTCCACGTCACCTGGCCATACTCAGCCACATCACCCCGGTCGAGTGTCACGTCACCTGTCCACGCTGAGCCAAATCACTCGGCTGCGACCCATGTCATCCGACTGTGCCCACCCATATCACCCGGGCACGAGCCATGTCACTCGGCGCCACCCAGCCACATAACCTGCTATACGTGATGCATCTGCAAGTTTCCATATTAATATAGAGATAAATTTAGTAAACACCCACTGCGGCGCCCAGCCACATCACCCGAACACCCACAAAAATCCTTAAAAATTGATATAGAGGCAAAACCTTGAACTGAAGCACTTCAACCACTAGGAAACCTCCTCAATGTTGGGAAGGCTTGTTATTTAATTTTACTTAAAGAATTTCAAACAAGCCACGTCACCCCATACCTTTTTTGTGATAGAGGGAGTAAGTAACAAAACCTGACATCCTGTTACATGTAGAGGTGACTTACCTCTAAGCTATATCTTACCATGTTCAGTATACACGTTAAATTGTTGAATAGCTTCTTGTAGTGGAGGGCGGGATGAAAGCAGGACGGGAAAATCCGGTCCCGACAAACGCCGTATACCGTAATTTACCGACCGTATATCGTATTGTCGGTAACCGTAAAAATACTGGAAGGAATCAAAAAAATATGGCAGGAACGGGATTGAACCGAAATGTCAGATCCCGGATTGAAACAGGAAAATTCCCGTATTTTCCTATTTGACTCCTGTATTCTCTAAGCCGAACTGCGCACACTGACACCGCTCAGTGCACGACGCTCAGTCTAGGGCAGCAGTGCTTGGTGCTCTGGAGAACTTTAAATAGCGTAACAGCTCCACCCCGCTTGGATAGGTGGCACTAAACTTCAGGTTGGGAACTCCTCGGTGGTGGTTCTCGCTGCCGCCGAGCTCATGGACTGCAAAGGGGCCGTTAGCATGACACCTGCTGAGACGTGAAAGGCCATGTGGCCTTGCTCGTTTTGTTTTTCTGTTTCTAAATTCTTTCATCCTTTACTCTTTGTTGCCGTGCTTACATAAAACATTTTAAATGAATTTAAGCTGCATGAATCCAGATTTGATGTTCTATTGGTATATGTCACACTAATTTAGTAAGTGCATACGAGCATCAGTCACTTGTATTGTATCATCATTTTATAGATTGGTGAACTTATTTATGGTGTCATCCACTTATCTATAGCCCTATTTACATGTGTATTATATATGTGTATACTCATTGCATCGAGTTGAAGTGGTCATGTGTGTTGTTGTTCCCGAGTGGAATTACCCATTCATCCACATATTCCCGTTCGAAATGTATCATTTTCAGATTTCCGTAATTCTGTTTCCGCTTTCACGACCGGCTTTCCCGAACCCGTTTCCGTTCCCGCTTCAAAAATACAATAACAAAAATGGTTAGAGGGTTATCCCGACCCGTTCCCAACTGCTTTCTTCAATGAGCTGGCCACCACTGAGCGTGATGTGCACTACGACCGCTCGACGTGCATAGAATCACCAACAAAACACAACTAGCGGGGCAAATGTGAACGGTTTAGATAGTTGGATGGTAAAGAATATCAGTTTTAGAGTTTAATGGCTAAAATCAGCTACTCACTCCGTTCCATAATATAGCTACGTTAAGAGATTTTCAGACAGATTAAGAAAGTAGATAAAAAGTCTTATTTGCCCCTCATAAATTAGGTTGCATGTTGACCCATCCATGCATCCCACTAATCATGCACCTGCCTAATATCGCCTAACCTGCCAACCATGTTTCTGATCATCGAACAAAAACCTTTATGAAAAATGAACCATTCATTTCAGATCTCACCAATCATAAGTAATTCAGGCCTGGTTTAGATCGCCAACTTTCGCCAACTTACTTTGCCAACTTGTCACATCGAAATTTTGGACACTAATTAGGAGTATTAAACATAGGTGTAAGAAAAACTAATTACATAGATGGATTCCACATTGTGAGATGAATCTATTAAGTCTAATTAATTCGTCATTAGACACTATCGTGCTACAGTTACCCGTCATTAAAAATGCACTAATAACGGTACATATTAGACTTAATAGATTGGTCTTGCAATGTAGAATCCATCTATGTAATTAGTTTTATAATTAGTCTATATTTAGTACTCCTAATTAGTGTCAAAAGGACGGATGTGACATTTCGCCAACTTTCACCAACTTTACACCCACAACTAAACAAGCCCTCAATCAGTGTGTATATGATTATCTACTAATAACTACACATTTCATGCTAAATATGATTTTTTGCACATATTTGAACAAACTTGATCAATTGATTGTTCGGTCAAAAAACTTGATCGCTCGATTCAAATTATCCAGTGTATGCATATTTATTAGGATTCAAAATTGCCGTTTGGTCAAACTTGTTTGCACTGGGTTGCGTAGATGGTACTTTGTACTTTACACAAATGTGAAAACTAACAGTAAGCAAACATGTCTCTGAACCAATGTATTCGTTTTTCTATAAGCTTAATTAAGGCATAGTTTTTATTTATATCTCGTTTTCATTTTCTTGCACCTTAGATCGGGGCATCAATAGCAACCCATATTAATTTGTGCACAACCTGCTTATACGATGATGTTTTTCTTCTTGTTTAGTTTCTAGCCATGCTAATTTTGTATTTTCAAATTTATGCACAGATAGCCTATGTAAATGGACTATAGTCTAAACACTAGCTAATTAATCCCGCCAATTTTCCCACCAGGACTCTGCTTTCCTCCCAAAATTTTCCCTCCAGAACTGCTTCCCTCCCATTTTTTCCCATGAATTAATCCCGCCAGACTTCCCCCTAACGAAACCATCTAAAATCAAGGCTGGCCCCTAAATCTCGCACTTCCATCTAAAAACCATGACTCCATCTGCTAGGGGCTCCTCCGTTCTCTTTTCCTCCCCACTGACGACGGGCCATCATCCTGCATGCGCGAAAGCTAGAGATGGCGCCGACTCCATCTGCTGCCGCCGCTGCCAGCGATGGGAGTGCTGATCCAAGAGCGACCGAAGAAGAAAGGAGGCCGCTGACTCCTACTCATGCCGCCGGCGACCATGGCATCAACACCTCCATTGGTCCTCATGGTCTGACCACAGGGTCGAATGATGAGGCCGATCAGATTTTATTTGAACCTCCCCTAACCAGGTAAGTTATCTGAGGCCATTGGAAATCCAATCCGTCCTGAGAGCGCCTGTTGATCTTATATATCATTATGCCTTTGCCAATCTTTCAATTAATGTTTGGTTATCGCGACATGCACTTGCCCAATCGGTGTTGCTCTAAATCATGGGCCACATGAAACCAGGAAATCAGCCTTGTCTCACTACATCCTGAGATATTAGATCTAAGGGTTATTGTATGAAAAACGGCCATAGGCCATAGTTTGTGATTTTGACGATTGATTGACAACATAACCAATGGGACTAACAATTTGCCTAGATGATATTTGTAGATATTTCTAGGTCCCAAGGATACTTTGGAAGCCATCCAATTCACGTAGAAAAGTGTCCTTAGCCATATTTTGAAGCATCCAAAAGACATAGAAAAGATGGCAAAGAAGATACATAAAAAGCTTGTGAAGAAAGAAGCAAATTCAGTGTCACACAGTGACCATCGACTAATTCGATGGTGGGCTAAGAAGACCACCGAATCAGTCGGTGACCAAGGGGCTGAGAAGATGAAGAAGACCATAGACTAATTCGATGGTGCAAAGACATGCGCACCGAATTAGTTGATAATGATCAGAGAGCAAGTTAGTAGTGGTTGGGTGACCATCGACTAATTTGATGGTGCCAAAATATGGCATCGAATTAGTCGGTGATGGAAGCTCGGAAGCTGGTTCGTCTCTGGAACGCATCGATCAATTCGATGGTGGCAAGAACGTGGCGTCGAATCAGTCGGTGCTGGCGAGAAGATTGAAGATCTCTCTGTGTGGGAACCATCGACCAATTCGATGGTACCAGGGAGCAAGCACCGAATCAGTCGGTGGTTGGGCTGGCCCACATGTTAGTGACACAAGGATTCAAACGGCTAGTTAAACGGCTAGCTGAGGTCGTACCATCGACTAATTCGATGGTCCCCTCCTGCACCCAT
Organism: Digitaria exilis; assembly: GCA_015342445.1. Lineage (NCBI taxonomy): Eukaryota > Viridiplantae > Streptophyta > Magnoliopsida > Poales > Poaceae > Digitaria > Digitaria exilis. Next base: position 520,696 of record JACEFO010001274.1, on the reverse strand, counting down.
CGATTGAGTCGGTGGTATGCAGCAATGTTGCAATGGCTTGCAACGGCTAGTTCCTTTGCTTGGGGCTATAAATATTAGGTGCCTCAGCCATTTGAAGTGTGCTTGAGCTCAGGGAAGATATTGGCAAGTGTTCTACACATTCTTAAGTGCTCAATCCACTAAAGTGCTAAATAGAAGATCTAGATGATTAGCAAAGTGATTAGTGCTAGTCTAGACCCATTAGCGCATCTCTTAGGTGTTTAGCCTAGAGTTTAGTGAGGTTTGCATACCTCTTGCTTTACCCGGTGCTTGGCGCAAAGTGTTGTAATCTAGGGCTTGTGCAAGGGAGGAGAGGCCTTTGGTGTTTTGGCCGAAGCTCTACCAAGCGAAGGCAGCGAGGAGCATCTAGGGAGGGACGAGCGGAGACCCACTTGTGTGTGGGGAAGTCCTGTGGTCCCCCACAGAGTTACTCGACCGGGGAGTTTATGCGCTTGCGCGGGCGTTCCCTTTGAGAGGGGCTCCAACAACGAGAACTAGTGGAAAGCTCGTGAACTTTCCGATATCTCGGTAAAAATCGCCGTGCCGGGAGTTTGCTGTTCTCTACCCTTTAAGTTTCCGCATTTCATACTTGCACTACTTTCTGAATTTACCTTTTCTAGACTTGCCATGCTAGTATAGGGTTGGACCTAAGGTGCAAAATTTTGTAGCGGTAGAGCACATTTAGATAGAAATTGAAATAGGTTTTATATGTGCTTGGAGCCTTAGTTTTTAGAGACACCTATTTCACCCCCCTCATAGGGTGTCACAGTCCCTTCAAGTGGTATCAGAGCTGGAGCTCATATTTGGACCTCTAGCTTCATTGCTAGACGAGCGAAATGGCATCTTTAGAGGGGGGGAGTGATATGGGTAGGCCTCCACAGTTTGACGGGACTAGCTACCCCTATTGGCATATTCATATGTCAAGTTTTTTAGAGGCAAAAGGATTAGGTGTCTGGAGAGTGACAAATGATGGAATGCAACCTCTCACTCGGCCCGAAAAACCCACCAAGGCCGATGAGAGGGAATTGCAACTCAATGCTATTGCTCGCAATTCAATTCTTGAATCTTTGAGCATCATGTGTTTAATCAAGTCTATGATGAAAAATGTCCAATAAAATTTGGAAAAAGCTTAAAGAGCTTCATGATGGCACAAGTGATGTGATCAACCAAAAATATGACTTGATTAACAAGTGATTTGATCAACCAAAAATATGACTTGATTAAGCGCAAATTTGATTCTTTTGAGATGTTGCCTAATGAATTAGCCAATGATATGTATTCTCGACTAAATGTTATTCTCAATTAGCTAAATGCTTTAGGTTTGCACAAGTTGACAAATGAAGACATCTCAAGAAATATCATCCAAGCCCTTCCAAGAGAGAAGTATGGAAACCTTGTCACTTACTTCTTCGTGAAAGAGAAGTTTAAGGATGTTGACCCAAGCATGATTTTGGGCAAGGTCAAGGCTTATGAGCTATCCAACAAGACCACCAAAGAACCTTCTACCTCAAGCCAAGAAATTGCTCCATCAAGCAAGCAAGAAGAGGAGGGGAAGGATTATGAGAAGAAGCAAAGATCTTCCAAGCAAAAGAAAAAAGCTTACGAGCTCGTATCAAGCTCAAGCTCAAGCTTAAGTGAGGCACCAAGCTCAAATGATGAGGAAGAAAGTGATGAAGAAGAGGAAGAGGATGCAGATGATGAGGGAGACACCTCTCTTGATGAAGAATCCAAAGAGCTCATCAAGAAGATGGAGAGAATATTGAAGAAACTCAACTCTAAGGGTGTTCCCATCACCATGCAAGATGTGGTCTTCACCAACGATAGAAGAAAGCAAAGAAAATATGGTTGCCATCATTGTGGCGAGAAGGGGCACTTCCGTGATTCATGCCCTATCCTTGCAAAGGAATTGAAGCAAAGGTGGAGAAATTGACCCAATCTATGAATTTCTTTTTCCTGTTCGTTATAGCATTTGTTTCCATAGGAGTTACGTATGCGTTGAATTATATTTTAGGGGTAGTGATAAATTTGTTTTCTGATAAATATGTAGAAGTAGTGATTATCCAGCAGTACTAATTTCATCACTATTGTATGCGTTTAATAGTCTAAGTCAACTATCACGCTCGACTTAGAATTGTCCCCTGTCTATTTGGATAGTTCATAGTGGGCCCTGCAATGCAGCATGCCTAGGCTGTTCGTCTTGCTGGTAAGCCTAGTATTCCTGCAAGCGAATCAAGAACAGATGCACAAAGGAATAAACATGCAATATAAAATTATAGATTAAAATGGAGTGAAGGATGAAAATGGCGTTTGAGCTCTAAACAACAAAGGACTAGTCGTCACAGGGTTGCTGAACAAGAACGGGGGCCTTGGATCACCAGTAAACGGACTTGGCGTCTCAGTTACAATGATCAAATGTTTGCTTCTCGATGGAAAACTAGAACTAAACAAAACTCAAGGCTAGGCAGTGGCCGCTACTGAGTTTATGAAGCAAAAGAGGGCGTCCTAGGGTTAAGGGCGACCAGGGGGGTGGCCACAACTTGGGCCAAAGGCCCGACACGATACAAGGCCTGAGTTGGTCCAAAACAGGTGACACAACATCTTTTCATGCTCACACAGCATGACCCACGAGTCATCTGGAGCTTGGACCAGATCCAAAACAAGCTTCTCATCGTTAGCTTTCCAATGCATCCAAGATCACCTCATTTGGATGTCGGATGTGGGAGATATCGCCGATTTGTTGCAGGGCTGCCGGCTGAAACCGAACCTGAGTTGCTGTCCGAGTTGGTGACGAAATTGAACGCGGAGATGAGGCCGGCTCGTGCGTGTCCAGTATTCTGATGTCCTCATCACACCCCTAGCCAGCATTGGTTCAATATTAGTAGAGAACAATTGAATATTCGTTATCCCACCTTACGCTAAAGCATTTGAAACCAATTTTTGATTCAAACTTTGAAACCAAACCTCACACGGCAAGTCCTATCACCATTGTCTTCCTTGTCGACGATTATCACCGCACAAGACATGCTTCCACGTCATCTTGGTGGCTATATATGCCCATGATTAACCACGGTCATCACACGTGGACACGCAGAGGGATTGCAGCAACAAGTATCCAAATTCTATCTACATTTTGTTGTTCTAGTTGGTGTGTTCATGCATTTGTAATCACGATTATGTAATAAACATATGCCATTTGTGTGGCGGAACCGTCCAGCTTAACCCGGCTCAAGTACGCCTAATCACCAAATTAAACGTACGTGAAACGGGCTAAACCCGTTAGTCCGTCGGGTGTCCTCGGGACGAACCCGAATAAACCACTTACAACTGTGGCGGACCACTCCGAAATTATTCCAAGTTAAGTACCTCGGGACCACTAATCAAGTAGTCAGGCACTTAATCCGGAATAAGCTGGAGCGCCGTCGGATTAAACCCGATTAACCACGTTCTTTTCCCGATCGAAACAACAGCACGCCCACACGAAGGTGAGTTCCAGAGATTACAACATTCCACAAATTAACTTACACAAATAGGTATCACAAAGTTATTACAAACCAAGTTCAAATTTAAAACAGAGTATTTAAGTCTTGCAGCGGAAATTAAAGTTCGTTGCAGCGGAATTTAAAAGGTTCATAGCAGCGGAAGAAAATCTAACGACGATACAAATAACACCATGATGAAGCCTGCCATGGTGCTACTCCTCCCGATCCTCGGCAGAGGACGGAACCCATTCGATATGCCAGCCAGGAGGAACCTGGGCAGGCCAAGTCAAAGCATCGACGGCCACATCCAACATGGTACCTGTAAATCAATGCCACAAGCAAGGCTGAGTATACTAATACTCAGCAAGGCTTACCCGTTGGGTGAAAACTACATCACCGACATCTAGACATGAGAGGCTTTTGGCTGGTGGGTTTGTTTGCCAAAAAGCAACTAAGAGTAGGTCCTTGCTTTCAAGTTTTAGCATCATATTCTAGTAAATTTAACCATTCTAGATTAGCATCCTCTCTAAGCATACAAGTGGTGCAATACAACTTAATTCATAGAACAAGTTTATCAATCTCAAAGTTCCACTTGTTACTCAATGTAGCATGACGGTCAAGCAGTCTCATTAACCGCGAGAAGCGGACAGTTCGAACCGAATTTCTGCTACCTGGCCAGGGAAAACCCAATATACACGGATACTATGCTTGCTATAAAAGGTACAAGCGTTTCCCAACCTTTCCCATCGATCCACAATTCGGAACCGGGTCCATTTCCTTAGGATAAAGGTTTACTGCTTCACTCACAGTCTCACGCATATATCCACAAGTGTACGGCAGGGGAAAACAAAGTTTCCAAGGAGAGATGGCTATCGGCCCTAGCTGCTTCAATCTGGTACCGGGCTTACCGGCCCCCATATACCGGCATGCATGTGGTACGTTCAAAAACTTGACACACTCATCCACACATTTCGACCTTAGATCAATTATCATACACGGACGGGAGATCTACATCTATCATCCCGCCCGTCAATCCTTATGATTCCAACATAAGTAAAGACAAGCAATTCCTATGTCTCGCGAGTGACAGGAAATCACTCGACTTGTAACGGACCTAAAGCAATGCCCTATCGATCCTTTCATACTAGTGTTGCAAGTCATAGGTACTAGGAAATGTGCAGCTAAGGTATTCAATCAACTCCTTGAAACGTAAATGCACACGCATAGGCAATTCATAAGTGCATAATTTGTAAAGGTTAGGTTATGCTCCGGGGCTTGCCTTCTTGCTCAAGATGGGGGTTAGCCTCGGGGTTGGTCGCTCCTGCACCGGCACCTTCCTCCGGGACTCCTTCCTCGTCAGCGGGGATGAGGTGGTAGTTGCCGTCCGGGATAGCGCCTTCTACATGAGATGCATAGTTTAAGGTGGCTGCCTATTGATCCTAAGCATTAAGGCTTTGAAGGCGATATTCACCTAGACATGCTTAAGCACTACTATTTTCTTCACAAAAACAGGGTGTAGGTGTGGAAAATTTTTATTTGACTTCGATGGTGATTGTGTACATATATAAAAGAATTCTATTTATTACCTCACAATTTAGGGTGCTGTTCTGGAATTTCAGATTCCACCTATTTTATTTTAACTAACTAACAAAAAGGTTTATTCTTTTATAAAAATCAATTTCCATCTAGATTACTTCTCATTTTTGTTTCTCCTTTTCTGCTCATCATTTTTATCCATAAACTTTATGACAGCTACTGGAGTATAAGAGTTAAGCTCACTCCAAAATTTAGCTAAATCTGAGCTACACATAATTTATTAAAAATAAATCAAGCAGCTGCCAGCAGAAATGTATTAAATTCATATAAAATCGAAAATTTATCTAACTCAGGAGATTTTCCTACCAAAGCTAGTCATAAGCATGAGGAGGGCTCTGGCCAAGTGGTGGCTCAAAATAACCCTTGGACAGTCCTCAATAAGTTTCTATGCAAAAACACATATTTATTTATTTGCTAGTCTAAACAGAGCAAAAATTAAGTTTTTCATTTTTAACAGATGTGCTAACAAGTTTCTAGTCCTCTGGAGCAAAGAGGTGATTTTTCACTGCATAGATTATTTTTAATAATTTCTATACTGCAAAAAGACAGGAAACACAATTTAATTCATAACTGGAGCTACACTGCATATTTTTAGGTCCCCTTTGGACACAAGCTGTCCAAAGTCACTACTAACAACATATCCAAAGATCAACCCTAGCGGAGCTCTGGATTTGAAATGGTGCATAAGTTTCAATTTCCACAGTTTGAATTTTAATTCAAAAACGGTTCATCAAAAGTACACACATGCCTAAAGGAGATTGGAGCTTACAATCTCACGAATCCAGGGAGTATTTTTGAGCATTTTTCTGATTTTTGTACGATTGTTAACGGATTTTACAAGATTCGGGAAAAATTAGATCTAGGGTTAAGAATCTTTTTACGCAGGGAACCCTAGAACTTTCAAAACTTTACGAACAAGTCCCTGGTTTTTGCGCAGAGGACCCTAGAACTAAAAGGGGAACGCGAACGAGTCCTTGGGCTCGTCGGCGTTGTTACGCCGGCGAAACGACGGCGAACTGGGTCGGGGGATGTTGGGGGAAATGAAGAGGAGCTCACCGCGAGTCGGTTGAGGTAGGGCTCGCGGTCGGAGATGGAGCGGCGCGGCTCGTCGACGTTGAGCGGCGGTGCGGCCTGCTCCGGCGAGGTCGCTGGCGGCCTACGGTGGTCGAGGCGGTGCGCGGAGAGGCTCGTGAGCTTCACGGGATGATGGTGGAGCTCGTCGTGGGGTTCTCCTGCTGCAGGGATGGCCGGGGTATAGGGCTCGACGTTGAGGTGGGTTCCTCGGTGTTAATGGCTGAGCGGTGGGGAAAAGTCTCGATTCGCGGCGAGAGGGGCTCGATTCGAGCTGGGGATTGCTCGAGCAGCTGGCGGGGTGTGTGAGCTAGCTGCACGCGCGAGGGATTGGAACGGGGTGGAGGGATTCGTGGTTGATTCGAGGTTGCGGCGGGAAAGGTCGAGCTCGGCTCACGGTGTCCCGAGGTGGAAGACGACGGAGCGAGCGCGGGGAAAAGCAAATGGCTAAGTGTGGACTGAGGGGAAAGGTGTGTGAGCGCTTGGTGAAGGGTTTGGAGTGCGCTAGGGGCACTGAGCGGGCTCGGAGGTGTGTGTGCGCGTGCACGGGACGTCATGTCGCCATTGATGGCGTGGAAGCTCGAGCAGAGCGCGGACGGCTCGATTGGGCGAGGGAGATCGTCGCGTGGGGCAGTGGGAGATCGTCTACAGGGCTCTTGGAGCGTAGCGGGACGGCATCTTCCGCGGGGAGGCGCTGCACGACGCGCGCGCGAGCGCGCGGCCACGGCGACGGCCGACCGCCATGATGACGCTCCGCGGCGCGAGGCAAGACGGCTTGACGACGGCGATGCGACGGCTCGGGAAGGGCTGGACAAGTGCTAGGCGACAAGCGCCAGCGTCCGCCGTGGCTCGGCCAGCTCGGCGCCGCCTGCGCCGCTCGCCGGCCACGTGGCGGCCGAGCTCCGGCCAGCGCAGGGCGCGCCAGGGGCACTGTAGGCGCCCCGTGGAGCTACATTTTCAATTTCGAATTTTCTCCAAAAATTTGAACTGAACTTGAAAAAGTGTGAAACTAAAAGTTGAAGTTTGGGAGATGGGACACAACTTTCTTTTTGGGGTGAACCTGAAATTCCAAGTTTTTCGAGCTCAAACAACCCAAAAACAAAAAGGTGCCCAGAACGGTAATTCGAGTTTTTGAGGGACTAAACTGCAAAATTTTCAAAAGTACCCAACAGTGACTAAGGTTTATTTGTAATGACAAACAACGTTTATGTTTGGAGATTTTTAAGTTTAGTACAAAAATCTTGAGTTTTCAGTTGGTGCCAAACAACCCTTGTTTTTGGAATTTAAATTTGAATTTTTGATGGATTTTTGAATTTCAACCCATAATTCCCTTTTGCATTGATTTTTAAATGTAATTTTAATCAAGTTGACATCAGAGATGTCACAACAACTATTACCAAGACCATACCTTCAGGATCCTCAGGTCGAGGCATTTCGATAGAACATCACACTTGTATACAAATAATTTACAGCAGCATATTTATTACAGACGAAGAGATTCAAACTTAAAGTGCATGTCAAGCCTTCTAAGGAGCATTTGAAAACAAATAAGTGGTAGATCGAGTTGGGCCATATTATTACATCAACAAAATAAAGAAGACAAGAATGCATTCGACTCTAAACACGTTCTTGTTTTTTCTCGGTCAACCTTCACTGGGACTTCCGCTCATCTCTGCACAAAATTGAGCCAGTTGAGTACGAAGGTACTTAGCAAGACTTACCCGTCAACGAAAATAAAAGACCACAAGGAGCATGCAAGGCTTTATGTGGACTATGATATCTTGGCATTTGCATAAAAGCTTACTATAAGTATGTCCTTATAAGCATGTTAACATTAGTTTAAGTGATTCCTAAGTGACTATAATAGAGCAAAATAATTTTCGCTAAGTTACAAGCAATTCATACGGCAAGATTCATTATAAACACATTTCTTCCATCCAGTTACTACGATGAACTAACAATGGTCAAGCGGTATTCATAACCGAGAACTGTGGCGATCCGGACCAAATTTATATCCTGCAGGAGAAACCTAGCCACACGACACGTGCATGACCCGTCGGGACTGCACGTGGCAACCTTTCGCGAGAAGTCACGATAAAGTTTGAACTTCCCTCGCCCTAGCCCGGAATCGCACCCCCGCAAGAAGCCCCACGTCTGGCCACTACCATGCGGGTTTACTGGCTACGACCCCGCCACCTCGCCACTCCGAGCGGGGCGAATCACAGTTCGAACTTAAAGCGACCCAGGTTACCGGGTTTACTGGTTCCATATGCCAGCTTGTGACTAGTGCATTCAATACTTGACCAAGGTTAAACAACGAACGGTCCTTAAACAATCTTAACTTGAATGGTGATTGGAATCAAGACACCTTTCTTGATCCAATCCGACCATTCAAAATTCCAAATCATCCTAGTTCTTAAATAAACCTTTAAGTATGAAAGCTAGAACTCCTAGAGGTTTCAAGCATTACATTAATCATTTTTATGCTACATGAGATCGAAGCATGACTAAGCTTACATTATATTGATCCTCTTAAATCAAGTGGTCAGGTAAATCTAGTCAAGGAAGTTGAATTGCATAAATGGTTGTCAAACAAAATCCAAGTTGTAATGCACATACACATTTAATGAAAATATTTGGACACAAGGATATTTATTCAGAAACAGGATTATTATGCACCGAGGCTTGCCTCTCTAAGTCTCGGGGTTGACTTGCTCCGCAGGGACCTCGGCACCTTGTTTGTAACACCCTAAAAATGCCCTATTTAAAATTTAGTAATTAATTAACTTTTTATATTCAAGTGCTCACAGATAATGTAGGAAAAATAAAATTTTGAATAATTAAAAGCAAATATAGGGTATAGAAACATTATTGTTGCATTCATGCTGGTGCATTTATTTTTGATTGTTGAATTCAAATTTGAATTTGAATTTTAATTCAAATGAGAGTTTGAATAAAAGAAAAACCTTTTCTTTTTCTCTCTCTTTTTCCTTCTCCTTTTCAGCCCAGCCGGCCCACTCCTCCTCTCTTTTCTTTCTTCCCCGCGGCCCATCTTCCCTCTTTCCTTCCCGCGGCCCAGCTCCTTTGCGCAGCCCAACAAGCGGCCCAGCCCAGCCGCGCTCTCTCTTCTCTTCTCCCGCAGCCGCTGACCAGTGGGTCCCACCTGTCGGCGCCCTCTTCCACCGCCAGCAGCGCCACGCCCGCACTCCGCCTGAGTCGCTGACAGCCCGGGCCCACTCGTCAGTTTCTCCTCCTTCCTCTAGCCGTGGGCGAGCCAGACTCCTCCACCGCCGCCGCCAAATCCATCGTGCCCGGACTCTGCTTCTTGGCACGCACGCCAAGGAGACCTCGAGCCCCTATATAAAGCCGCCACCCCCTCTGCCTCGAACCCCTAACCTTAGCGCCGCCGAACCCTAGCCGCCACCGCCGTCGTCTTGCACTCGATTCGCCGCCGCTTTGTTGCCAAAATCGGGTCCAGGAGCTTCACGGTGTGGTGAGGAACTCGCCGAGCCTCTTTACCCCCTCGCTCTCGCTCTCCAGCTCTTGCGCGAGCTCACCAGACCTCGCCATCCGCTGCCGGCCGTCGCGAGCCGTCTCCGCTGCGCGAAGCTCGCTCCCGACCCTCAAAATCGAACCCCCATCTTCTCCTCTCTCTTTAGGACTCATCGCGGCGAGTTTTGGTCCACCGTAGCCCCGAGCCGAGCCAACTCCGGCGAGACTCCGGCCGCGCGCCGCCGCGAGCCGCCGTCCCCGGCGAGCCGAGCGCTCGATCTAATCCCAGCCGCTCGATTCAAATCCGACGGCTAGATTTAAAAGCCAATCTAAACCGAGCCGGTTCACCGTGAACCCGTGAACCGCGGTTCGGGGCCGGTCTACGGTCCGGTCCACGGTGACGTCAGCCGACGTCAGCATCCAGCCGCCGCCGTGCCTATTTTGCAAAAGAGCTCCTCTGCTTTTCAAAAATCAACCCGCGGTCCACCTCTATTCAAAAGTATTTACAACCAAGTCCTTTTTCTTTCGGTTTAGCCCCTGCTCTTTTAAAAAATAGTGTCCGCCATCCTAGATGGCAGTTTTACCCCGTAGCCCTCGGGTTTTTATATGAAATTATGTTTTAGGTCCCTGGTTTCTTTCAAAAACTCCCCTGGAAGCCTAAAACCTTTACCAGCAAGCCCCTAGAGCTCGTTTTAAGCGTAGTTTCTTCGTTTTAACTCCGATTTGAGTGATTTTCGCGCTCACGTGTTCGTAGTGAAGCGTATAGTAACTCCAAAGCCTTCTTTTCATCTTTTGTTTATGTTTGGTGTATTGTTCTAATTAAATGCCTTGTTTGCATGTATGTGTGGATGCTTGTGTGGTGATCTATGTGAGTAGTTGACGAGCCGTTCGAGTTCGCCGACGATCCCATTCTCGAAGAGCAGGAGCAGCAGCAGTTCGCTGAGGAAGGCAAGTATAACACGGACCATCCTTGTTACCTATACACCAATTAATCACATAAATCATATGCATGTGTCTAATTCTGTTAACCACTAAGTTTGTTCCTAGTCTTTACCTTATTCCTTGTTTACCCGGGTTTTATGCATTATGGTTAGTCTATGCTACGCGCTGCAACCAACATTCATTTTAATGTTAATATTGAACTAATGGTTCACTTCAATGATGATTAAAAGATGCTTTTTAGCAACATGGTTCGGGGAACTAGAGCATGTGCTGTGTGCTTTGTTCTAGTGTCTCTATAAGGTTTGATCTAGGGAATTAGAGCATGTGCTTCATGCTTTGTTCTAAAGTCTCTCCATAAGGTCCGGTTCTTAAAGCGGCAACCCAGGAACCTGTTTGCCGCCGTTGGAACTATAATGGCTCTGGTCTTGGATGATTAGCTTGTACGTCTCTAGCTCGCCAGTGGTTACCGAAAGGCGTATGTGGGGAACATTCGTTAGAGTATAGTTTGATCCATCGAGGACAGTTTTATCCATTGGCTATGTCTCGTTAGGCAAAGTCCCGTGATGTAAGCGCCTGATGTACGGCAGCTTCACACGTTGCGATGATTACGCTCTCGCTCTGGACGCCATTGACCCCCTCATGTTGCGCCCTCAGCGTACGTCAATCTCGATGCCTCGGGTTATGCTGCCTCGGGTTATGCTGCCTATGTTGAACCAAAACGGCTACTTGGGTTCTACTCATTTGTAGTAAATTAGATGATAATAAAATGAAACAACTAAAAGTGCTAATGCAGTATAACCATGTCAAGCCTTTTGTTCTTGCATAACCCGTGTTATACTTGTTACGTAAGATGGTTTACTTACACTTGCAACTATTCAACAAAATCCCGGATGGGTAGCAGATGGAGCATTGAATGATCAGTCGCTTGCTGAGTTTCCGGAGGATCTGCCGTACTTCTAGCTGTGTTCAAGCAGTCGGTGTCCCTGTGGACTTGAGGGTCTACTAGTTATGAAACATTTAATAATATTAAGTCTTCCGCTGTGTTATTTGTTTAAGACTACGTCTTGTGTTAAACTCTGATGTAAACTATTTTATTCGAGCATTGTGTTCTCTGTGATTCAATATTTGTAATCTATATGTGTTCTGTGGACATCCTGGGCACACATATGGAAGCATTCGGATTTCTTGGAAATCTGGGTGTTACAAAGTTAACCTACCCCCCTTAAGATGAATCTCGTCCCCGAGATTCGGACGTGGATTGGAAGAGATGTGGATATTCTGCCTTGAGATCATCCTCCCGTTCCCAGGTTGCCTCATCCTCTGTATGACGATTCCACTGAACCTTGCACATATGTATCACTTTGTTCCTGGTGACTCTCTCGGACTCCTCTAAGATCTTGACCGGATACTCCTCATAGGTAAGGTCCTCCTGCACATTCAACTCCTCTAGCGGAATCTGTTCCTCTGGCACCCGTAAACACTTCTTCAGCTGTGACACATGGAACACATCATGCACTCCTGCCAATTTCTCTGGTAACTCTAACTGATAAGCCACTTCACCTCTCCGTTCCATTATCTTGAATGGTCCAATGTAGCGAGGTGCTAGCTTGCCTTTGACATTGGATCTCTTCACACCTCTCATTGGTGACACCTTAAGATAGACGAAGTCGCCAATTTCGAAGCTGAGATCTCGACGCCTTACATCTGCATAACTTTTCTGCCGTGTCTGAGCTGATCTCAAATTCTGCCTGATAACCTGCACTTGTTCTTCTGCCTGCTTCAAGACCTCAGGTCCAAATACTTTACCTTCTCCGGTCTGATTCCAAAACAACGGCGTCCTGCACCTCCTTCCATACAACGCCTCAAATGGTGACATCTTGAGACTCTGTTGGTAACTGTTGTTGTACGAGAACTCTGCATAACACAAACTCTTCTCCCAACTACTCCCATACTGTAATGCACATGCCCTCAACATATCCTCTAGTATCTGATTTGTCCTTTCGGTCTGACCGTCTGTCTGCGGATGGTAAGCGGAACTGAAGTGAAGCTTAGTATCCATGGACTCATGTAACTTGCACCAAAAGTGCGACGTAAACTAACTGCCTCGGTCTGACACTATCTTCTTAGGTACCCCATGCAAACATACAATCCGCTGCATATACAACTCTGCAAGTTTGGCACCGGAATATGTAGTCTTCACCGGAATAAAGTGAGCCACCTTCGTCAATCGGTCCACTATCACCCATATAGAGTCATAGCCTTTCTGTGTGCGGGGAAGTCCTGTTATAAAATCCATACCCACTTCTTCTCATTTCCACTCTGGTATCTTCATAGGCTGAAACAAATCTGCCGGTCTCTGATGTTCGGCCTTGACTCTCTGGCATACGTCGCAAAGAGCCACGTGTGCTGCCACATCGCGCTTCAAACCATACCACCAAAATCTTTCCTTGGGGTCCAAGTACATCTTGGTACTTCCCGGGTGAATGGAATATGCTGACTCGTGCGCTTCCCGTAAGATAACATCCTTGATATGCTGCTGATCCGGCACCACTATTCTGTTACCATACCACACTGTACCTTGATCATCCAATCGGAATCCTGGCGCTTTATCTGTCCCAACCTTCTTAATCAACTCCTTGATTTCCTCATCCTCCAATTGACCTTTTCGGATCTCCTGTTCAAGAGTTGGCTCCACTTCTAGCTCAGTCATGTTGGCTACCATACCTAAGTTCAAGCGTTCGAATTCCCAACTAAGCTCTTTCGGCAAATTCTGTCTCGTCAGCACATTCGCATGGCTCTTTCTACTCAAAGAATCGGCCACCAAGTTAGCCTTCCCTGGACGGTAATGAATCTCCAGTTCAAAGTCATTGATCTTCTCAAGCCAACGACGTTGCCTCATATTCAACTCGGATTGCGTGAACACATACTTAAGGCTCTTGTGGTCGGTATAGATGTCGCACTTGTGCCCAATCAAATAATGCCTCCAGATCTTCAACGCGTGTACCACGGCTGCCAATTCCAAATCATGTGTCGGATAGTTCAGCTCATGTCTTGTGACATCTCTGATGTCAAAAGAATTAAAATGTGCAATTAAAAATCAATGCAACAGGGAATGATGGGTTGAAATTCAAAAATCCATCAAAAATTCAATTTTAATTCAAAAACAAGGGTTGTTTGGTACCCAACTGAAAACTCGAGATTTTTGTACTAAACTTGAAAATCTCCAAAAATAAAAGTTGTTTTTCATCACAAATAAACCCTAGTCACTGTTGGGAACTTTTGAAAATTTTGCAGTCTAGTCCCTCAAAAACTCGAATTACCGTTCTGGGCACCTTTTTGTTTTTGGGTTGTTTGAGCTTGAAAAATTTGGAATTTCAGGTTCACCCCAAAAAGAAAGTTGTGTCCCATCTTCCAAACTCCAACTTTTATTTTTACACTTTTCCATGTTCAGCTCAAATTTTTGGAGAAAATTCGAATTTGAAAACGAAGCTCCACGGGCAAGCTACAGTGCCCCTGGCGCGCCCTGCGCTGGCCGGAGCTCGGCCGCCACGTGGCCGGCGAGCGGCGCAGGCGGCGCCGAGCTGGCCGAGCCACGGCGGACGCTGGCGCTTGTCGCCTAGCTCTTGTCCGGCCACTCCCGAGCCATCACTTCGCCGCCGTCGCCTCGCCTCGCCTCGCGCCGCGGAGCGCCATCATACGGTCGCGCGCCGCCGTGGCCGCACGCGCGCTCGCGCCGCGCCGAGCGCACTGCAGGCGGTAGAGTCCGTTCGCGTCGTGCCAAAGCCTCTGCTGAGGATCTCCACTTCATCACGCGATGATCTTTGGCGCCCAACCGCGCGTGTGCGCTCTGTTCGAGCTCGCCGCGTCATCAATGGCGACCGCGACAGCCACCCACGCGCTCGCACGCTCCCGAGGCCGCACTGTGCCACTCTCGCGTGCCCAAGCACTCCACCGCGCACTCCCACCCCTCCTCTCACTCGCTCACTTGGCCATTTCCACTTCCCCGCGCTCACTCGGTCGTCTTCTTCCTCGCGCCGCGCGAACCGAGCCGAGCTTCTCCGAGAAATTCCCCGTCTACACTCTCCCATTTCCAAATTCGTCCCGCACGAAGCTAGCCCTCTACTCCAGCTCCTTTTCCCCCCACTTTCCCCAAGCTATTGTCCCTTCTCCGGCGAGAATTTGAGATTTCCCCCAAATCGCGAATTCCGGCCACCGGAGCACCCGCACGTCGAGCCCCTACTCCGAGCCGTCCCCGAGGTCAACCGAGCACGCCTTTGGCTTCCTCGAGCTCCACTGGTGCTCTAGGACCCCTCGAACCTCGGCGAACGACCCCGAGCTCACCGGCGTAGAAGCCGTAGCGGCCGCGCCGCCACCACCTCGTCGCCGGCGAAACCCCGACCATCCCCGGCCTCAAACGACTCATGGTGAGCCCAGGATCCTTTTCCCCCACTTCCCCGTGCCTAGTTCGCCGCCGTTTGGCCGGCGCAACTCCGGCGAGGTCCTAGGGACCGAACTTCATCTTCTTCGTTTGTCTAGGGGTCTCTGTGCAAATGTCCAGGGACTTGTTCGTGAAGTTTTGAAAGTTCTAGGGTTCCCTGCGAAAATAGATTCTTAAACCTAGATTTGATTTCCCCGAATCTTGTAAAATCCATTTAAAATCGTACAAAAATCAGAAAAATGCACAAAAATACTCCCTGGATTCGTGAGAGTCTAAGCTACAATCTCTATTAGACATGTTTATACTTTTGATGAACTGTTTTTGAATTAAAATTCAAACTATGAAAATTGAAAGTTGTGCACCATTTCAAATCCAGAGCTCCGCTAGGTTGAGCTTTGGATATGTTGCTTGTAGTGGCTTTGGACAGCTTATGTCCAAAGGGGACCTAAAAATATGAACTGTAGCTCCAGTTATGAATTAAAATGTATTTCCTGTCTTTTTGCAGGGCAGAAATCATTAAAAATAATCTATGCAGTCAAAAATCACCATTTTGCTCCAGAGGACTAAAAACTTGTTAGCACACCTGTTAAAAATGAAAAACTTAATTTTTGCTCTGTGTAGGCTAGCAAATAAATTAATATGTGTTTTTGGATAGAAAATTTTTGAGGACTGTCTAAGGGTTATTTTGAGCCACCACTTGGCCAGAACCCTCCTCATGCTTATGCTTAGCTTTGGTAGGAAAATCTCCTGAAATGGATAAATTTTTAATTTTATATGAATTTATTTCACTTCTGCAGTTAGCTGTTTGTTATATTTTTAATAATTTGTGTGTAGCTCAAAATTAGCTAAATTTTGGAGTGAGCTTAGCTCTTATACTTCAGTAGCTGCCATAAAGTTTATAGCTAAAAATGATGAACAGAAATGGAGAAACAAAACTGAGAAGGAATCTAGGTGGAAATTGATTGATATAAAAGAATAACCTTTTTGGTTAACTAGTTAGAGTAAAATAAAGAAATTCTCAAAATTCAGAACAGCACCCTAAACTTGAGAAGAAATAAATAGAATTCTTTTATATATGTACACAATCACCATCGAAATCAATAAAACTATTTCCACACCTACACCTTGTTTTTGTGAAGAGCATAGTAATGCTTAAGCATGTCTAGGTGAATATGGCCTTCAAGGGCCTTAATCTTAGAATCTGTAGGCAGCCGCCTTAAACTATGCATCTCATGTAGAAGGCGCCATCCCGGACGGCAACTACCACCTCATTCCCGCAGACGAGGAAGAAGTCCCGGAGGAAGGTGCCGGTGCAAGAGTGACCAACCCGGAGGCTAACCCCCAGTCCGAGCAAGAAGGCAAGCCCCGGAGCATGACCTGACTTTAAAATTATGCATCTATAAATTTTCCTATGCTTGTGCATTTACGTTTCAAGGAGTTGATTGAATACCTTAGCTGCACATTTCCTAGTACCTATGGATTGCAACACTAGTATGGAAGGATCGATAGGGCATTGCTTAAGGACCGTTACAAGTCGAGTGATTTCCTGTCACTCGCGAGACATAGGAGTTGCTTGTCTTTACTTATGTTGGAATCATAAGGATTGACGGGCGGGATGATAGATGTAGATCTCCCGTCCGTGTATGATAATTGATTAAGGTCGAAATGTGTGGTTGAGTGTGTCAAGTTTTTGAACGTACCACATGCATGCCGATGTATGGGGATCGGTAAGCCCGGTACCAGATTGAAGCAGCTAGGGCCGATAGCCATCTCTCCTTGGAAACTTTGTTTTCCCCTGCCGTACACTTGTGGATATATGCGTGAGACTGTGAGTGAAGCAGTAAACCTTTATCCTAAGGAAATGGACCCGGTTCCGAATTGTGGATCGATGGGAAAGGTTGGGAAACGCTTGTACCTTTTATAGCAAGCATAGTATCCGTGTATGTTGGGTTTCCCCTGGCCAGGTAGCAGAAATTCGGTTCGAACTGTCCGCTTCTCGCGGTTAATGAGACTGCTTGACCGCCTTGCTACATTGAGTAACAAGTGAAATTATGAGATACATGAACTTGTTGTCTGAATTAAATTGTATTGCACCACTTGTATGCTTAGAGAGGATGCTAATCTAGAATGGTTAAATTTACTAGAAAATGATGCTAAAACTTGAAAGCAAGGACCTACTTTTAGTCGCTTTTTGGCAAACAAACCCACCAGCCAAAAGCCTCTCATTGTCTAGATGTCGGTGATGTAGTTTTCACCCGACGGGTAAGCCTTGCTGAGTATTAGTATACTCAGCCTTGCTTGTGGCAATGATTTACAGGTACACCTTTGGATGTCGATGCTTTGTCTTGGCCTACCCAGGTTCCACCTGGCTGGCACATCGAATGGGTTCCGTCCTCTACCGAGGATCGGGAGGAGTAGCATCATGGCAGGCTTCAGCACGGTGTTATTGTATCGTCGTTAGTTTATTTTTCCGCTGCAAGACTTTATTACTCTGATTTAAATTTGAACTCGGTTTGTAATAACTTGTGATACCTTTGGTGTATGTTTAATTGTGGAATGTTGTGATCTCTGGAACTCACCTTCGTGTGGGCGTGCTGTTGTTTCGATCGAGAAAAGAACGTGGTTAATCGGGTTTAATCCGACGGCGCTCCAGCTTATTCCGGATTAAGTGCCTGACTACTCGTTTAGTGGTCCCGAGGTACTTAACTTGGAATAATTTCGGAGTGGACCGCCACAGCTGGCATCAGAGCCGAAGCAGCGCACCAGAGAGAGCAACAAACCTTTAATAAACATTTTTGAATAAAATTTGCCAACTCGTACTTCCGCCGCGCCTCGCGAAGGAACGTTATTATTAGGACCGCTAAGGATGTTACCTAGAGCGTGAAGCCTATGTGGGTTAAGGGATCACGATATGATAGGTGGGAAATAGTATATTATACTGACTTCCAGCACATTTCATTCTGTCATTTACTTTACGCAATGGTGGGCGCAAGGTACGGCGATTGCTGTAACGTACCACGGCACTATATGAAAATATAGTGGCGGCACATAGTCAATACGCTGTGACGGCGTATGAAACTAGAATAGCATGGTGGGCGCAAAGTACGGCGATTGCTGTAGCGTACCACGGCATCATATGCAAATATGATGGCGGCACAAAGTCAATACGCTATGTCGATAGCGTATGAAACTGTCAATATGTTGCCTTGGTGACATATGAACATTGCCCGTTCAATGTTAAACGTTCGGGTGCCACCTCTATAGTGGGTGGTAATGAATGGAGACGCTTTCGTGAGTGCTGGCACGAAAGGTTGATTATACATGCTCTGGAATGGAATTTTCTGCAGGTACACTAACCGCGATTCCGTGTGACTAAACGGTTAGAAAAGTTCGGCTAGATAATATAGGGAGAGACGGATATTGCCTAGCCACCGGCACTAACTTCATAAGCCAAAAGTTTATTGGCATGTGTGTTGGTGAGAACGAATAGGCCGCTCATGCATTGCATCTCACCGAATTAATATCGAATATTAATAAGTGACCAAATCGAACCGCCGTCATAGGAATTGAAATCACAACCCAAAAATCCTGCTGAGAACAATCTGTTTGCACCCTTAATTCGAAACTGAAAACGTTGTCAAATGAAAAAGTGTTCAACATAAAAGTTGTCATAAATATTATGAAGTATATGCTGAAGAAATTTCAACGAAAATGGTTCAGTAAAACTGGAGTTATGCTAAAAAGGGTAACCCCCTGTCTGCTGGAAATTCTGGGGACAGTGAGATAAAAATTGAATTTTTACACCATCTTAACGACAGTTTCTGCTCAAACCTCCAACATGATACTTGTTAGTAATTATTCAAACAATGTCCTGGCCAAATTTGGGAATTTTTGAGCTTGTAGATTTCGAGTTTTGTAATTTTTACCACCCTGCACAGAATCTGTTTTTGCTCTTTGGCACTAACCGGTTCTCACCCTTGCCCCCTTTTTCTTTGGGTTCAGATGGACTCCCTCGCTGACCTGGCTAGCTACCCCAACGACGTGTCCTTCTCTGATTGCTTGGGATGGGAAGGCTTCCCTAGCATCTTGTGGTCGGTTCTACAGGCACTGGACTACCCTACACCGCCACAGTATGAGAGGACGATTATTCGAGACCGCGGTGTGACTCGTTCCCGTGTGCGATTGGTGGTATATCGCCGCCCGCCGTGTCCTAGCTCCCCCACCTGGACGGTGGAAGTTCACGGACACCACATGGAGACGACGTGCGAGCTAGCTGCCTTGAATGGCATTAGCTCCTTTGTGGCTCAGAACCAGGAGTTGGTTGAGCATCAGTTACTTGGATTATTCCCACCGACTCAGCCGGATGATCCCCACTGGATGAGGCGTTACCTTAGTTCCCCTCTGAGGATGGCAGAGAACCCCGTCGCTGCAGCCGCCTTGATGATGAGGTGGATGCGGGCGTATCACCGTTTGCAGGCACTTCTTGGACGGTCACAGAGCGAGATGCTCAACATTGCTATGGACATGTCCGCTCGTGCCCGTGACATAGGGGTTGAGAGGACCTCCTTGTCCATTGAGGTGACCACTAGAGATGCCATGATTGCTGACTTGGAGAGGCAATTGAATGACCTCCACGTTGCACACAACAACACCCAAAATGAGTTAGCACAAACTAGGGAAGAGCTTCAGGAGGTACATGGTACCTTGGAGCATGCAAATGCTATGCTAGCCGCCCACGACGCTCAGCACCTTCTTGAGCAAGAAGGAGGGGATGGTGAAGGAGAGGCCCCCGATTCCGACATGGACACCGAGGACGACATGCCGCCCCTTCCAGCTCCACCTTCACCTATGGGCAGCGAGGCTACCGCTAACAACCTGGATGATTTTTAGAGTGGTAGTAGCAAGTTTACTTCTCGGCTAGGCCTAGATTTTGGCTTCATGTTATAATAGGCTAGATGGAGTTGAGCTTCTCCTTTTATCTTTTGGTGGCAATGTAAATTAATGATGGGGATGTGTGATCAAAACTTGATGAAGTGTAATAGCTGTGTTGAAAACATTCTGCAGCTAACCTTGTTTTAATTATGGATGGGTTTTCCATTCATTTCTGGGCTGTGATGTGAACTACAAAATTGTTTGGAATTTGTCAAACAAAATGATCACCAAATTGCAACCCCGTTGGTTAAGCGAAATAAAAATGGCAACCAAAACACTACAGCTCGGCCTGCTGAAAAACAGCAAATGCAGAGGGCTAAAGATTGAATTTTTCGGCTTAGTTCCAGTCCGAAGTTGATTCTGAGCCCAACATGAAAGTTGTAGAGCATAAAATGTTCGAGCTACTGACCGAATGGGAGCATTTGACTTGTTTCCTGTTGGGAGATATGATTTTTCTTCCGAACTGCGTGCTGATGGGTCATTCTGCGCAGTATACTTCAATATGTTGTCACATTCTATCTTGTCATCTATTATGCAAGCTTATGGAATGTGGCTAATACAAGTCCCTACTGCAGATGGCAATCACCCACAGCGGTCACGACGCTAGTGGCTCCAACGCTAACCAGCAGGGGCCAGAGGGGCAGCAACAGCCACCGCCACCTCCTCCACCGCAGCAACCTCCGACGTGGCAGCAGCTGTATGCCACGCAAACGGAGATTCTCCGGAACCTGCAGCATCAGCAGCAGATGATGCAGCAGCAGATGCTTCAGCAGGGAGGTCAACGGGCCCCTCAGCCTCAAGTGGCCAGATACGAAGATTTTCTGGCAACGCACCCGCCGATTTTCTCACGAGCTGATGAGCCCTTGGAGGCCGACACCTGGATTCGAGCCATCGAGTCCAAGTTCACCATCCTGGCGACGCCTTGCACCTCTAACCGCAAGGTCGTGTTCGCGGCGCAGCAGCTCCGCGGCCCAGCTCTCCTTTGGTGGGAGAACTACCTGGCCCTGCAGCGAGAGGGTCATGTAGTTGAGTGGAATGAGTTCAAGGCTGCATTCAAGGCTCATCACATTCCGGCCGGTCTGGTAGAGCGGAAGTTGAATGAGTTTTTGGCGCAGACCCAGGGTACCCGTACAGTGCTTCAGTACGCCCAGGCCTTCAATGGTCTGTGCCCCTACGCGGGTCATCACGCCGACTCGGATGAGAAGAAGCTAGAGAGGTTCCGACGTGGCCTTAACACCAAGTTGAAGGCACAGTTGGCCACCACCCGTGCTGCCACGTACGGCGATCTCGTGAACCTGGCCATTGCCCAGGAAGACGCCAATGTGGTGCACAAGGCGGAGAAGAAGAGGAAGACTCCCGCTGGACCGTCGAGCGCGCAGTCACAGAGGTTCCGCTTGGTTCCCCCGGCTGCACCGCAGGGACAGTCCAGGGCACCTCAGGGAGGTGGATGGGTTGCTAGGCCGCCACAGCCTAACGCGCCTCGTTTCCCTCCACCGCCGCAGCAGCAGCAAGCACCAAGGCAAAATGCACAGCAGCCAGCTTGCCCTGGAGCCGGCTATCAGTGTTTCAAGTGTGGAAGTAAAGACCACTTTATCAAGGATTGCCCGCAGAACAAGCAGCAAAACCAGCGCCCGGGAAATCAGCAAGGCAAGGGCAGGCAGCAGCAGCGTGTGCAGGTTCGACAAGGGCGGCTCAACTACACCACCTTGGCCGACCTACCCGAGGGAGCCCCAGACATGACTGGTACCTTCCCTATCTGCACTCAACCTGCTGTGATATTGTTTGATTCCGGGGCAACACATAGTTTTATAAGCACAAGATTTCATGTGAAATGCGGATTAAAATCGTACCATACCAAATCATCTTATGTGATATCAACTGCGGGAGGTAAAATTGCATCCAACCAAGTCACCCGAAAAGTTCCGATCAGGCTGGGAAGTAAAACATTTCCTACTGATTTGATTCTGCTTGGTATGGAAGGGATTGACATTGTGTTAGGAGCCAATTGGATGACTCAACATAAGGTTGTCCTAGATGTTGCGGAACGAGTTGTTGAGATAAACTCGCCTACGCATGGCCCGAGTGTGCTATATCTGCCACAACGGACTCGTGGCGATGGGTGTGCTTATACAATGGTAGAAACCCAACTAAAGGACATTCCGGTGGTATGTGAGTATGCCGATGTATTTCCGGATGACTTACCTGGGATGCCGCCGGATAGGGACATTGAATTTGTGATTGAACTTCAGCCTGGCACAGCACCTATATCAAAGAGACCCTATAGAATGCCACCCAACGAACTGGCTGAATTAAAAATACAACTCCAAGAATTGTTGGATAAGGGTTTCATTCGTCCAAGCGTATCGCCTTGGGGATGTCCCGCTATCTTTGTGAAGAAGAAGGACCATTCCTTGAGGTTGTGTATTGATTACCGGCCTCTCAATGCGGTAACTATTAAAAACAAGTACCCACTCCCCCGTATTGACATCTTGTTTGACCAACTAGCTGGCGCCAGAGTGTTCTCCAAGATTGACCTTCGTTCTGGCTATCACCAAATCAAAATCAGGCCTTGTGACATTCCAAAGACTGCCTTTTCCACACGTTATGGGCTTTTTGAATTCTTGGTTATGTCTTTTGGACTCACCAATACCCCAGCCTACTTCATGTACCTCATGAATTCGGTCTTCATGTCTGAACTAGACAAGTTTGTGGTGGTTTTCATTGACGATATTCTTATATATTCTAAGAATGAGGAAGAGCATGCTGAGCACCTTCGCATTGTTCTTCAAAGGCTGAGAGATCACCAGCTCTACGCCAAGTTCTCCAAGTGTGAATTCTGGTTAGAGAGCGTGAAGTTTTTAGGTCACACGGTTTCCAAGGATGGTATATCCGTGGATCCAACCAAAGTGCAAGAGGTGCTAGATTGGCAACCACCTACTTCTGTCCACGAGATTCGGAGTTTTCTGGGTTTAGCCGGTTATTACCGCCGTTTTATTCCGGACTTCTCTCGGATTGCCAAGCCCATGACCGAACTCTTAAAGAAGGGAGTCAAATTTGAGTGGAATGACAAATGTGATGAAGCTTTCCACACCTTGCAAAGACATTTAACTTCAGCCCAAGTTTTGGCTCAGCCCGATTGCACCAAGCCCTATGATATCTACTGCGATGCATCAGGCACCGAACTTGGCTGTGTTCTCATGCAAGAGAACCGAGTCATTGCTTATGCTTCTCGAGCACTTCGGCCTCACGAGCAAAACTACCCCACTCATGATCTTGAGTTAGCAGCAGTTATCCATGCTCTCAAGATGTGGAGACACTATTTGATGGGTGTTTCATGCAACATATACACAGACCACAAGAGCCTCAAGTATGTCTTCACTCAGGCACATCTGAACATGAGACAGCGGAGATGGTTGGAGTTAGCAAAGGACTATGACCTTAGTGTCCATTATCACCCCGGGAAGGCTAATGTAGTTGCGGATGCGTTAAGCCGCAAGGCTCATTGTCATTGTCTTTCCGTGGAGTCCTACGCTGACACCCTGTGTCACGAAATGGCAAAGCTCAATTTGGAGATTGTTCCGCACGGGTATTTCAGCCATATTGCAGTTGAACCAGCCTTGCACGATCAGATTGTTGTAGCCCAATTGAATGACGCGGGCATTAAAATCCCTAAAAGGAAATTGTCAAAGGAGAAGGTGAAAGAGAAGTACAAGTGTTTCCGGCTAGATGGGCAGGGAGTAATGTGGTTTGGACATCGCCTCGTGGTGCCCAAAAACACGGAACTCCGGAGGAAGATTATGGATGAGGCCCATCTCTCCAAATTTTCTATCCATCCCGGCAGCACCAAAATGTACCAAGATTTGAAACAAAACTTTTGGTGGACTCGAATGAAGCGAGAAATTGCCACATATGTGTCGGAATGTGACACCTGCCAGCGGGTTAAGGCCAGCCACTTGAAGGTAGCAGGCACGCTTCAACCTCTACCTATTCCCTCATGGAAGTGGGAAGACATAAACATGGATTTTATTGTTGGACTTCCCAGAACCCCTCAGGGGCATGACTCCATTTGGGTAATTGTGGATCGCCTTACCAAGACCGCACATTTTCTTCCAGTCAATACCGTCTATACTGCTAAGAAGTACGCGGAGATTTATTTGGAGCGGATCGTTTGTCTACATGGGGTACCCAAGACGATAATTTCAGATCGTGGTGCTCCGTTCGTAGCACGCTTTTGGGAACAATTGCAATTGTCCCTAGGCACCAAACTGATCCGTAGTTCAGCATATCACCCACAGACCGATGGACAGACGGAAAGGGTAAATCAAATACTTGAAGATATGCTACGAGCTTGTGTTATCCATTATGGGAAGAATTGGGAGAAATGTCTATCTCTGGCCGAATTCTCCTATAACAATAGCTACCAAGCAAGTCTTAAAATGGCACCTTTCGAAGCCTTATATGGTAGAAGATGTCGGACCCCGTTGTGTTGGTCCCAGGCAGGCGAGAGATATACTTATGGCCCTGACCTTGTGAAGGAAGCAGAAGAAAAGGTTAGGATTATTCGGGAAAATTTGAAGACCGCCCAGTCACGGCAAAAGAGCTACTTCGATCAGCGGCGGAAGCCACTTCAGTTTGAAGTTGGTGATCATGTGTATCTTAAAGTCTCCCCGACCAAGGGTGTGCATAGATTTGGGCTAAAAGGGAAGCTTGCACCTCGTTATATCGGCCCGTATGAAATTACTCAGCAAAGTGGCCCGGTAGCCTATCAAGTGAAGCTTCCCGAGAAACTTTCAGCTGTACACAATGTGTTCCATGTTTCTCAACTCAAGAGGTGTCTTCGTGTTCCGACCGAGGTTGTTGAACAAGAGGAACTCTCGGTTGAACCGGATCTCTCTTATGATGAGCATCCTGTCAAGATCCTCGACGAGAAGGAGAGGCAAACACGAAGGAAGGGAGTGAAAATGTACAAAATTCTGTGGAGTCATCACTCCGAAGATGAAGCCACGTGGGAAACCGAGGGCTATCTTAGGAAGAATTTCCCCGGCATCCTTTCATAAGCCGAGGTATTTCTTCTCCCCTCTTTATCTCTAAGCTTAATCGAATCTCGGGACGAGATTCCTTTTAAGGGGGGTAGGCTGTGACATCTCTGATGTCAAAAGAATTAAAAAGTGCAATTAAAAATCAATGCAACAGGGAATGATGGGTTGAAATTCAAAAATCCATCAAAAATTCAATTTTAATTCAAAAACAAGGGTTGTTTGGTACCCAACTGAAAACTCGAGATTTTTGTACTAAACTTGAAAATCCCCAAAAATAAAAGTTGTTTGTCATCACAAATAAACCCTAGTCACTGTTGGGAACTTTTGAAAATTTTGCAGTCTAGTCCCTCAAAAACTCGAATTACCATTCTGGGCACCTTTTTGTTTTTGGGTTCTTTGAGCTTGAAAAATTTGGAATTTCAGGTTCACCCCAAAAAGAAAGTTGTGTCCCATCTTCCAAACTCCAACTTTTATTTTTACACTTTTCCAAGTTCAGCTCAAATTTTTGGAGAAAATTGGAATTTGAAAACGAAGCTCCACGGGCAAGCTACAGTGCCCCTGGCGCGCCCTGCGCTGGCCGGAGCTCGGCCGCCACGTGGCCGGCGAGCGGCGCAGGCGGCGCCGAGCTGGCCGAGCCGCGGCGGACGCTGGCGCTTGTCGCCTAGCTCTTGTCCGGCCACTCCCGAGCCATCACTTCGCCGCCGTCGCCTCGCCTCGCCTCGCGCCGCGGAGCGCCATCATACGGTCGCGCGCCGCCGTGGCCGCACGCGCGCTCGCGCCGCGCCGAGCGCACTGCAGGCGGTAGAGTCCGTTCGCGTCGCGCCAAAGCCTCTGCTGAGGATCTCCACTTCATCACGCGATGATCTTTGGCGCCCAACCGCGCGTGTGCGCTCTGTTCGAGCTCGCCGCGTCATCAATGGCGACCGCGACAGCCACCCACGCGCTCGCACGCTCCCGAGGCCGCACTGTACCACTCTCGCGTGCCCAAGCACTCCACCGCGCACTCCCACCCCTCCTCTCACTCGCTCACTTGGCCATTTCCACTTTCCCGCGCTCGCTCGGCCGTCTTCTTCCTCGCGCCGCGCGAACCGAGCCGAGCTTCTCCGAGAAATTCCCCGTCTACACTCCCCCATTTCCAAATTCATCCCGCACGAAGCTAGCCCTCTACTCCAGCTCCTTTTCCCCCCACTTTCCCCAAGCTATTGTCCCTTCTCCGGCGAGAATTTGAGATTTCTCCCAAATCGCGAATTCCGGCCACCGGAGCACCCGCACGTCGAGCCCCTACTCCGAGCCGTCCCCGAGGTCAACCGAGCACGCCTTTGGCTTCCTCGAGCTCCACTGGTGCTCTAGGACCCCTCGAACCTCGGCGAACGACCCCGAGCTCACCGGCGTAGAAGCCGCAGCGGCCGCGCCGCCACCACCTCGTCGCCGGCGAAACCCCGACCATCCCCGGCCTCCAAACCGTCCCCAAACGACTCGTGGTGAGCCCAGGATCCTTTTCCCCCACTTCCCCGTGCCTAGTTCGCCGCCGTTTGGCCGGCGCAACTCCGGCGAGGTCCCAGGGACCGAACTTCATCTTCTTCGTTTGTCTAGGGGTCTCTGTGCAAAAGTCCAGGGACTTGTTCGTGAAGTTTTGAAAGTTCTAGGGTTCCCTGCGAAAATAGATTCTTAAACCTAGATTTGATTTTCCCGAATCTTGTAAAATCCATTTAAAATCGTACAAAAATCAGAAAAATGCACAAAAATACTCCCTGGATTCGTGAGAGTCTAAGCTACAATCTCTATTAGACATGTTTATACTTTTGATGAACTGTTTTTGAATTAAAATTCAAACTATGAAAATTGAAAGTTGTGCACCATTTCAAATCCAGAGCTCCGCTAGGTTGAGCTTTGGATATGTTGCTTGTAGTGGCTTTGGACAGCTTATGTCCAAAGGGGACCTAAAAATATGAACTGTAGCTCCAGTTATGAATTAAAATGTATTTCCTGTCTTTTTGCAGGGCAGAAATCATTAAAAATAATCTATGCAGTCAAAAATCACCATTTTGCTCCAGAGGACTAAAAACTTGTTAGCACACCTGTTAAAAATGAAAAACTTAATTTTTGCTCTGTGTAGGCTAGCAAATAAATTAATATGTGTTTTTGGATAGAAAATTTTTGAGGACTGTCTAAGGGTTATTTTGAGCCACCACTTGGCCAGAACCCTCCTCATGCTTATGCTTAGCTTTGGTAGGAAAATCTCCTGAAATGGATAAATTTTTAATTTTATATGAATTTATTTCACTTCTGTAGTTAGCTGTTTGTTATATTTTTAATAATTTGTGTGTAGCTCAAAATTAGCTAAATTTTGGAGTGAGCTTAGCTCTTATACTTCAGTAGCTGCCATAAAGTTTATAGCTAAAAATGATGAACAGAAATGGAGAAACAAAACTGAGAAGGAATCTAGGTGGAAATTGATTGATATAAAAGAATAACCTTTTTGGTTAACTAGTTAGAGTAAAATAAAGAAATTCTCAAAATTCAGAACAGCACCCTAAACTTGAGAAGAAATAAATAGAATTCTTTTATATATGTACACAATCACCATCGAAATCAATAAAACTATTTCCACACCTACACCTTGTTTTTGTGAAGAGCATAGTAATGCTTAAGCATGTCTAGGTGAATATGGCCTTCAAGGGCCTTAATCTTAGAATCTGTAGGCAGCCGCCTTAAACTATGCATCTCATGTAGAAGGCGCCATCCCGGACGGCAACTACCACCTCATTCCCGCAGACGAGGAAGAAGTCCCGGAGGAAGGTGCCGGTGCAAGAGTGACCAACCCAGAGGCTAACCCCCAGTCCGAGCAAGAAGGCAAGCCCCGGAGCATGACCTGACTTTAAAATTATGCATCTATAAATTTTCCTATGCTTGTGCATTTACGTTTCAAGGAGTTGATTGAATACCTTAGCTGCACATTTCCTAGTACCTATGGATTGCAACACTAGTATGGAAGGATCGATAGGGCATTGCTTAAGGACCGTTACAAGTCGAGTGATTTCCTGTCACTCGCGAGACATAGGAGTTGCTTGTCTTTACTTATGTTGGAATCATAAGGATTGACGGGCGGGATGATAGATGTAGATCTCCCGTCCGTGTATGATAATTGATCAAGGTCGAAATGTGTGGTTGAGTGTGTCAAGTTTTTGAACGTACCACATGCATGCCGATGTATGGGGATCGGTAAGCCCGGTACCAGATTGAAGCAGCTAGGGCCGATAGCCATCTCTCCTTGGAAACTTTGTTTTCCCCTGCCGTACACTTGTGGATATATGCGTGAGACTGTGAGTGAAGCAGTAAACCTTTATCCTAAGGAAATGGACCCGGTTCCGAATTGTGGATCGATGGGAAAGGTTGGGAAACGCTTGTACCTTTTATAGCAAGCATAGTATCCGTGTATGTTGGGTTTCCCCTGGCCAGGTAGCAGAAATTCGGTTCGAACTGTCCGCTTCTCGCGGTTAATGAGACTGCTTGACCGCCTTGCTACATTGAGTAACAAGTGAAATTATGAGATACATGAACTTGTTGTCTGAATTAAATTGTATTGCACCACTTGTATGCTTAGAGAGGATGCTAATCTAGAATGGTTAAATTTACTAGAAAATGATGCTAAAACTTGAAAGCAAGGACCTACTTTTAGTCGCTTTTTGGCAAACAAACCCACCAGCCAAAAGCCTCTCATTGTCTAGATGTCGGTGATGTAGTTTTCACCCGACGGGTAAGCCTTGCTGAGTATTAGTATACTCAGCCTTGCTTGTGGCAATGATTTACAGGTACACCTTTGGATGTCGATGCTTTGTCTTGGCCTACCCAGGTTCCACCTGGCTGGCACATCGAATGGGTTCCGTCCTCTGCCGAGGATCGGGAGGAGTAGCATCGTGGCAGGCTTCAGCACGGTGTTATTGTATCGTCGTTAGTTTATTTTTCCGCTGCAAGACTTTATTACTCTGATTTAAATTTGAACTCGGTTTATAATAACTTGTGATACCTTTGGTGTATGTTTAATTGTGGAATGTTGTGATCTCTGGAACTCACCTTCGTGTGGGCGTGCTGTTGTTTCGATCGAGAAAAGAACGTGGTTAATCGGGTTTAATCCGACGGCGCTCCAGCTTATTCCGGATTAAGTGCCTGACTACTCGTTTAGTGGTCCCGAGGTACTTAACTTGGAATAATTTCGGAGTGGACCGCCACATGTCTCCTCAACTGTCTGGATGCATATGGCACAACTCTGCCCTCCTGCATGAGTACACATCCCAGTCTCTGACGAGACGCATCACAATACACTGAGAAGCTCTTAGTAACATCTAGCAGTACCAATACCGGTGCAGTGGTCAGCCTTTTCTTCAACTCCTCAAAACTAGCTTCGCACTGCGGTGTCCACACGAACATAGCATTCTTCTCTAGCAATGATGTCAAGGGCTTAGCAATCTTGGAGAATCCCTCAATAAAACGCCGATAGTAGCCTGCCATTCCGAGAAAACTCCTGATCTCACTGACATTCTACGGTGGAATCCAGTTGAGAACATCCCTGACCTTCTTCGGATCAACTGCGACACCTCCATTTGACAACACATGGCCCAAGAATGATACCTCCTTTAGCTAGAATTCACATTTGCTCAACTTAGCATACAACTGATGTTCTCGGAGTCTCTGCATCACTAACTTCAAATGCTCCTCATGCTCCTCCTCATTCTTGGAGAAAACCAGAATATCATCGATGAACACCACGACGAACTTGTCAAGATAATCCATGAACACGCTGTTCATCAAATACATGAATTAGGCCGGTGCATTAGTCAATCCAAAGGACATAACTGTGAACTCATACAAACCATACCGGGTAGTGAAAGCTGTCCTAGGAATGTCTGTCACCCGAATTCTCATCTGATGATAGCCCGATCGGAGATCGATCTTCGAGAACACACAAGCTCCCCTCAGTTGGTCAAAGAGATCATCCATCCTTGGCAGTGGGTACTTGTTCTTGATGGTGACCTCATTGAGGGCTCGATAGTCTATGCACATCCTCTGCGTCCCGTCTTTCTTATCAACGAACAACACTGGAGCTCCCCAAGGCGAAGAGCTAGGACGAATATACCCCTTTGCTAGTAAGGCCCTCAATTCTTCTTTAAGTTTCTTTAATTCTTTTACCCCCATTCTATATGGTCTTTTAGCTATGGGTGCTGTGCCAGGCATAAGTTCAATAACAAATTCAACTTCACCTTCCGGAGGCATACCTGGCAATTCATCTGGGAACACATCTGGATACTCGTTCACCACTCGAATGTCCTTCAACTCTGTGCCTTCAGCCTGATTGACCTGACCGGGCTCTGTTGATTTGGTTGTCTGATACTCAATCCTCTCCCCTGATGGAGCCACTAACTGAACTGCACGCTTAGAACACTGTATGACGGCATCGTACTTTGCTAGCCAGCTCATCCCCAAAATCAGATCCATCCCGATAGAATTTAGGACTATAGGGTGTGCTAAGAAGTCTACCCCCCTTATGTTAATTGCTACATTAGGACAACGTAATGTGGCCCGAAGTTCTCCCCCTGGTGAGTTAACTAACATAGTGTTCCCCATAGGTCGCATAAGCATCAAGTTCTTTTTCACGAAATCAGCAGATATGAAAGCGTGCGAAGCTCCAGAATCAAACAAAACTGTAGCAGGTTGTGAGTTGACTGGAAACGTACCGACTACCACATCTGTGGCTCCTTTCTGCAGTTTCTGCTCCCATATGGTTGAGCCTGCCCTTGGCGTAGTTCTGTTGGCCACGGTTTCCCTGTGCCTGCTGCTGATTCCCATTCTGAGCTAGTTGTGGTCCTGCCTTCTGGTTGTTATTCTGACTGGTGGAGTTCTGGACCCTCCGGGGACAAGAGTTAGCATAATGTCCCTGTTCTCCACAGTGGTAGCATGCCCTTGGGCCGACAGGAATGGTGTTAGCCTGGGTGGTGCACGAAGCCTGAGTGTTCTGCTGCACGTTCTGGTAGCGCTGTTGTTGCTGCTGTGGTGGTGGATACTAGGGACGTTGCTAGTTCTGACCGCGGTTCTGAAGGCTTGACTGTCCCTGAGTGCGCTGCTGATTCACCTGCTAGGGGTTGTAGCGGGAGCGAACGTTGCTGCCAGATTGCTGGTTCATGAATTTTCTCTTCTTGTCCTCAATCTCACGGCGCTTGTGCTCCACCATCAGAGCACCATCGACCAGCCCGCCGAAGGTTGGGAAGGTGATGCACATCAACTGCAGCTATAAGACATCCTGGAGTCCATTCCGGAAGCGAGTCTGCCTCTTCTCGTCTGTCGACACCTGATCTGGTGCGTAGCGGGCCAGCTGGAGGAACTTGTCACGGTAGGCAGTGACACTCATTCCTTCCTGCGTCAGGGCTAGGAACTCCTTCTTCAGGACCGTTAGTCTCTCAGGCACATGGTGAGCATGGAAGTCGTCACTGAACCGCTGCCAGGTGATCTGGTCGTGATCGGGTTGCGCATATTGGTATGCCACCCACCAGTCGAGAGCAGCTCCTTCAAACTGTCCAGAGGCGTAGGGCACCTTCTCCCTGTCATCACACTGAGCAATGTTGGGCTGTCTCTCCACTGCCTTGATCCAGTCTTCAGCTTCCATCGGGTCCTTGGAGCGGGAGAACTTTGGCGGGCGCCCCTTCAAGAACTCTCCCCTCTTGTCCCGGATGGGCTGGGGAGGTGGCTGAACAGGTGGATTCTGCAGGTTCTGCTACATCAAAGCTATAGCCTGGGTCAACTGTTGCATCATCTGCGTCTGCATGCGGACCAGATCCTCCATGGTGGGCGGCTGGTTCTGGTTCTGGTTCTGGTTCTGATTGCCACCACCCGTCGATCCTCTTGTCCCAACTATCTGTCACAAATCAAAATCCCACATTCACAATCATAGTCATGTCTGAACCAGTGTCAAGAACAGAAGCAATCCACTGACAAGATAAGGTACTCAGGCGATAGGAAAGATAATAGATGAGGTGCAAAGGAGAGGTTAGGAACCCAACTATCTACCCATTAAGTACCTTATACCTTAGTCCAATACTAGATGATTGCAGACTTTCATCCACGCTCATCACAATCATTACAAAGATCCAAATCACACATAAGCATAATGACAATTCATTCAAGCATTTAAAGACATGGTTCATAAAAGACTCGACACTCTTAGACTAGTTTTGGACCCGAAAACGTTCTATTTGATCCCCAATACAACTTATGGTAGCATTTAGGGTCGATGGTGGTGCGGTAAGCTAGGGTGCTATATCTAGTCCTTCTGTGTGGTGGCGACTGTGCACCGAACTCTGGACTGCATAGCACAGGTCCTCCCAACTGGTGCTGCAGCTCCTCATTCCTCTCTTGTTGTTGCTCTAACTCCATGGGCTCGGTCTCTAGCTCCTCGGGTCCCCTTCTTTGGCCTACTGCCTAAGAAGCTCCTTGTAGGCATCCTGGTTGCGTGCCACCAATGGGTACTCATCGATGCGGGGTGGAAGGTAGCCATCAGCGCTCTTGCGGACTGTCTATTTCTGTCGAGCCATCTATAGAAGTGGAAACTAGAGGAGGGCCTTAAATTAAAGCTTAGAAAATTTTCAAAAAGGACAGAGGTAGAATAGAACACCATTTTTCAACAGAAACTCAACTCTAGGATGTAAAATAATTTTTAGAGCAAGGATTAAGCAAGTTCTAATCGACCGTTCTATCTAGGCTGCGATCCTACAGTCAGCACGGCTCTGATACCAACTTTGTAACACAAAGATTTCTAAGAAATCCGAATGCTTCCATATGTGTGCCCAGGATGTCCACAGAACACATATAGATTACAAATATTGAATCACAGACAACACAATGCTCGAATAAAATAGTTTACATCAGAGTTTAACACAAGACGTAGTCTTAAACAAATAACACAGCGGAAGACTTAATATTATTGAACGTTTCATAACTAGTAGAGCCTCAAGTCCACAGGGACACCGACTGCTTGAACACAGCTAGAAGTACGGCAGATCCTCCGGAAACTCAGCAAGCGACTGATCATTCAATGCTCCATCTGCTACCCATCCGGGATTTTGTTGAATAGTTGCAAGTGTAAGTAAACCATCTTACTTAACAAGTATAACACGGGTTATGCAAGAACAAAAGGCTTGACACGGTTATACTACATTAGCACTTTTAGTTGTTTCATTTTATTATCATCTAATTTACTACAAATGAGTAGAACCCAAGTATAAACCCATTAATAAGGTATACGTGATTATAGACAAACCAATATCAACCACTAATATCATCTTCTAATCAAAAAGGATCCAGGCCGCTCGTATCCGTGAGCATGGCTATCATGATAGATCAACACTCTGCAGAGGTTTCGCCCTTTACCCGTCGGTCACATAAATCCAAAAGAATTTATGTTACGAGGACTTTCACAAAACACCCTAACAAGCACAGTAGCCGTTTTGGTTCAACATAGGCAGCATAACCCGAGGCATCGAGATTGACGTACGCTCAGGGCGCAACGTGAGGGGGTCAATGGCGTCCAGAGCGAGAGCGCAATCATCGCAACGTGTGAAGCTGCCGTACATCGGGCGCTTACATCACGGGACTTTGCCTAACGAGACATAGCCAACGGATAAAACCGTCCTCGATGGATCAAACTATACTCTCACGAATGTTCCCCACATACGCCTTTCGGTAACCACTGGCGAGCTAGAGACGTACAAGCTAATCATCCAAGACCAGAGCCATTATAGTTCCAACGGCGGCGAACAGGTTCCTGGGTTGCCGCTTTAAGAACCGGACCTTATGGAGAGACTTTAGAACAAAGCACGAAGCACATGCTCTAATTCCCTAGATCAAACCTTATAGAGACACCAGAACAAAGCACACAGCACATGCTCTAGTTCCCCGAACCATGTTGCTAAAAAGCATCTTTTAATCATCATTGAAGTGAACCATTAGTTCAATATTAACATTAAAATGAATGTTGGTTGCAGCGCGTAGCATAGACTAACCATAATGCATAAAACCCGGGTAAACAAAGAATAGGTAAAGACTAGGAACATCCTTAGTGGTTAACCGAATTAGACACATGCATATGATTTATGTGATTAATTGGTGTATAGGTAATAAGGATGGTCCGTGTTATACTTGCCTTCCTCAGCGAACTGCTGCTGCTCCTGCTCTTCGAGAACGAGATCGTCGGCGAACTCGAACGGCTCGTCAACTACTCACATCGATCAACACACAAGCATCCACACATACATGCAAACAAGGCATTTAATTAGAACAATACACCAAACATAAACAAAAGATGAAAAGAAGGCTTTGGAGTTACTGTACGCTTCACTACGAACACGTGAGCGCAAAAATCACTCAAATCAGAGTTAAAACGAAGAAAATACGCTTAAAACGGGCTCTAGGGGCTTGCTGGTAAAGGTTTTAGGCTTCCAGGGGTGTTTTTGAAAGAAACCAGGGACCTAAAACATAATTTCGTATAAAAACCCGAGGGCTACGGGGTAAAACTGCCATCTAGGACGGCGGACACTATTTTTCAAAAGAGCAGGGGCTAAACCGAAAGAAAAAGGACTTGGTTGTAAATACTTTTGAATAGAGGTGGACCGCGGGTTGATTTTTGAAAAGCAGAGGGGCTCTTTTGCAAAACAGGCACGGCGGCGGCTGGATGCTGACGTCGGCTGACGTCACCGTGGACCGGACCGTAGACCGGCCCTGAACCGCGGTTCACGGGTTCACGGTGAACCGGCTCGGTTTAGATCGGCTTTTAAATCTAGCCGTCGGATTTGAATCGAGCGGCTGGGATTAGATCGAGCGCTCGGCTCGCCGGGGACGGCGGCTCGCGGTGGCGCGCGGCCGGAGTCTCGCCGGAGTTGGCTCGGCTTGGGGCTACGGTGGACCAAAACTCGCCGCGATGAGTCCTAAAGAGAGAGGAGAAGATGGGGGTTCGATTTTGAGGGTCGGGAGCGAGCTTCGCGCAGCGGAGACGGCTCGCGACGGCCGGCGGTGGATGGCGAGGTCTGGTGAGCTTGCGCAAGAGCTGGAGAGCGAGAGGGAGGGGGTAAAGAGGCTGGGCGAGTTCCTTACCACACCGTGAAGCTCCTGGACCCGATTTTGGCAACAAAGCGACGGCGAATCGAGTGCAAGACGACGGCGGCGGTGGCTAGGGTTCGGCGGCGCTGCGAGCTTGGCGTGGTGGCGCTAAGGTTAGGGGTTCGAGGCAGAGGGGGTGGCGGCTTTATATAGGGGCTCGAGGTCTCCTTGGCGTGCGCGCCAAGCAGCAGAGTCCGGGCGCGATGGATTTGGCGGCGGTGGTGGAGGAGTCCGGCTCGCCCACGGCTAGAGGAAGGAGGAGAAACTGACGAGTAGGCCCGGGCTGTCAGCGACTCAGGCGGAGTGCGGGCGTGGCGTTGGTGGCGGTGGAAGAGGGCGCCGACAGGTGGGACCCACTGGTCAGCGGCTGCGGGAGAAGAGAAGAGAGAGCGCGGCTGGGCTGGGCCGCTTGCTGGGCTGCGCAAAGGAGCTGGGCCGCGGGAAGGAAAGAGGGAAGATGGGCCGCGGGGAAGAAAGAAAAGAGAGGAGGAGTGGGCCGACTGGGCTGAAAAGGAGAAGGAAAAAGAAAGAGAAAAAGAAAAGGTTTTTCTTTTATTCAAACTCTCATTTGAATTCAAATTCAAATTCAAATTTGAATTCAACAATCAAAAATAAATGCACCAGCATGAATGCAACAATAATGTTTCTATACCCTATATTTGCTTTTAATTATTCAAAATTTTATTTTTCCTACATTATCTATGAGCACTTGAATATGAAAAGTTAATTAATTACTAAAGTTTAAATAGGGCATTTTTAGGGTGTTACATTGTTCCACTATCACCACCTCTGCGTACTCCTGGGCAGCTTCGGGTGCGAGCTCGATGAAATCGACCTCCTCGGTTTCGGATGCTACGAAAGCACACATGCCAAGTTAGTGCATGCTATGCAAAAGAAGGAAATAAAACTAGAAAAGAATTTTTCCTTCTCGATAAAGATGCAAGTCATAGGACTACAACCCTACCTAGAAGCAAGAAAATATTTTTCCTAATTTTAAATAAGTTTTTGGGATTTTATTTGAATAAACAAAGCTTGATTAAATTTTATCAAATGATTATGAAATGAAAAAGGGTTTGATATTTTTATTTGGTAAAGGGGTGTAAATAAAAATTTTCAAACTAAGTTTGAAAAGTTTGGAACAAGTATACTATTTTCTACAAGTTTTACAAACAAACAGGGTTTAAAACAAAATAAAGAAAACCCTTTACCAAAAACCCCCTGGAAAAACTAAACTCACTCAGCCCTAACCTAACCCCTCTCTCCTGCTCTCACTGACTGGCAGGCCCAGGCCACGCACAGTGCCCCACCCCAACTCACGGGCGCACCGCCGGGTAGGCCGGATTTCTCGCCGCCGGTGAGGTCTCCAGCGACGCGGCTTGCATCTACAGCACCATCTCAACCCCACGAACTGACTCCCTCACTTCGCCCCTTCGATTGGAGCTCCGGCGAGGTCGCGGCGTTCCCGGCGAACAGAGCACGAGCTCGACCTACGAGCAACTCCCTAAGACCTAGAACACCTAACCAAGATGGTCGGCTTGAAAGAAAAACAACCGACGACGAGTTTCACCTTGACGGCTGGAACGGCGGCGGCGGACAGAGGTTGAAGATGATGGGGCGCCCGGGAGCTGTAGTGGACGAGCTACGGCGAGAACTGGCGGGTGGGGTTGCTGTGGTGGTGGCGAAGCAGTCTGGGGTGGAGACAGTGGGTTGAGAGGCTCAAATGGCAGCGACTGCGTCGGCGGCGACGAGCAGCTCGACTTGAGCAGGAAGGCGTGAAGGGATGAGGACGAGCTCGACGCGGTATATATTCAAACTTTTACTGCAGCAGCCTCGCGTGGAAGCCAAGGTACGCCGAGCTTATTCCAGTTCCCCCTCGACGCGTGTCCAAGCAAGACGGCGGCCTCCGGCACGGCGGCAAGCAGCTGCATGTCATCGCTGCCATGCTGGCACTGCTCTGCCCGATCCCTTCTCCTGCAGCCCTCTGTTCAGCTGAAACTTGGGAGTTTTGATTTAAATTTCACCAAAATTCGAACTCAAACTCCACCACAACCCCAACCAAACTGCAATGCCAACACCCCTCTATAGATTTCCCCATTGATCAACTGGCCAAAAACAGAGGAGCGCTTGCAACCAAACTCTGAACCTCCCTGCACCACGCCCAAGTGCAGTTCAACATGGATCTTTTTGAAAATCCAAACCAACCTTCAAAACTCAGTTTTTGACTTTTCTTTCCACTCCACGGTATAAAGCACACATCCAAGAGCCCATTTTGCTCTTAAAACATATCAGTTGCTGCACTATATTTTTCTTAACTAGCTTCCAAAGTTTGGCAAAACCCACATTTAAAGGACTTAAGGAAAACTGAAATTTCATTCTCTTGATCCTAGCAACTTAACCTGTTTATCAAGCAAAACAGGGTCCTTGACCCCCATTCCAACCATTGGTAGAATTAGATTCCAAAATGTTTCAAAGTATGACCAAAATTTGACCGAATTTGAATTTTTATTCAAATTTCTACTTTAAACCAAAAGATACTATTAACCTTTAATCCCAAAAGCTTTGGTCATTAACTTATCCAACTGGTACTTAACACCTGGGGCGTTACAGTTTGTACTTCCCATCTGTTTAAAGTTGAACAGGAGGAGGAACGTATCAAGGAGAATTTATTCACATGTTTACATTATACCTCTGCACCACTGCAGCTCCCTATGCGCACTGGATCTAGGAACGTCTGTGCAAACAAAGCTAAATTAACTGGTGCCATGGCTCCTGAAAACAGACAGTGCAAGAGAGGGAGATCAATCCCAGCCCTAGTTATTGTTGATAATACTAACTATGTGCTGCTGAAGTCCACACCTACATGTCACTTCATCTAATGCCAAGCTTTTTTGCAGCTATTATGACACAACAAACAATGGGGTTTCATTATTATGACAACTCAATCGTTGAGTTTTCTACTGTAGGACTCTAATAGTTGATACGTTGCTACTATAGGACAAAATGTAAGCGATTGTGGCCATATTATCCTTATGTACATCCAATTAAGTGGTCATAATTAAATTATAATTGTGACAATATGTCCTATAATAGCATCATAACGAAATCCTATTGTTTGTTGTGTCACAATGCCAATTTTCTCCATTCTTATAGTTCCACAATAGATTAGTAATGGAATTTGAATGTCATTGTGAATAGTCTTCCAATTCCTGGTGACTGGTCCTATGAAGGTTGTCTGCATCCTGTAGGTCCTAACATCAATGAGCGGATGGGTGATAATACCGAATCTGGGTAGCTGAAGGCCACACCTATAGGTCAGCTCGTCTAATGTCAAGATTTCCTTATAGTTCCATAATAGATGACCAATGAAATTTTGAATAGAATAGATTACCAATGGAATTTTGAATGTCATTTGTGTAGTACCTATACAAAGCGGTGGCGAGGGGCGTAGGAGGTTGTTGACGACCAAAATTGGCAGGCCTGAGACAGCCGTTTAGACCCCCTATCACAATCGGTCATGACCGGCTGTACAAAGTCCTGAACATGCAAATTGGACTTCACTAATGGATTCCACTCGCCGAGTAGATTGAAATTCATATGTAGAACGTCTGATTTAGAATTCAGACAAAAGAGTTATGACCTTGTGAAGTTATGCTCCCCAAAACAGGCAGTTAGACCGCGCGTACACGAGGTTAGATCGGTTGTGCTTGGGCAAACCAAATTAGAGTTGTATTTTGATGGGATTACTTTGGAAATTTGATTTCTTGCGTGGCAAGACCTCCCCACTCTATAAATATAAAAGGCCATAGCCGATTGAGATACTCAATCGTTACCTTTTCTATTATTCCTTTGCCCTAGCTTTTCCAATCCTATCTGCTGATCTTCCTTCATCTCGACGACGACCGAGCATGTTCTTGGTGGCCTGTCGATTGTGGTGGACTACTCCAAAATTATTCCAAGTTAAGTACCCACGGACCACTAAACAAGTAGCCAGGCACTTAATCCGGAATAAGCTAGAGTGCCGTCGGATTATACCCGATTAACCACGTACTTTCACGATCGAAACAACGCGCGCGCCCACAGGAAGGTGGGTCCCAGAAATTACAACATTCCACAAGTTCAACTTAACATAAATAGTCTCAACAAGTTATTACAAACCAAGTCTCAATTTCAAATGAAGTACGGGAGTTCAAAGCAGTGGAAATAAACTAACTATGATACATAGCAACACCATAATGAAGCCGTCCATGGTGCTACTCCTCTCGATCCTCGGAAAAGGACGGAACCCACTCGACGTGCCAGCTAGGAGGAACCTGGGTAGGCCAAGCAACGGAATTCACCGCCTCATCCAAAGCAGTAAGCAAGGCTGAGTATACTAATACTCAGCAAGGCTTATCCGTTGGGTGAAAACTACATCACCGACTTCTAGACATGAGATGTTTTTGGCCGGTGGGTTTGTTTTGCTAGAAAGCGACTAAGAGTGGATCCTTATTTTCATGATTTTAGCATCAAATTCTAATAGTGTCAACCATTCTAGATTAGCAACCTTTCTAAGCATACAAGTGGTGCAATACAATTTAGTACATACAACAAGTTCATCATCCTCATAGTTTCACTTGTTACTCAATGCAGCACAGCGGTCAAGCAGTCTCATTAACCGCAAGAAGCGGACAGTTCGAACCGAATTTCACTACCTG
Organism: Digitaria exilis; assembly: GCA_015342445.1. Taxonomy (NCBI): domain Eukaryota; kingdom Viridiplantae; phylum Streptophyta; class Magnoliopsida; order Poales; family Poaceae; genus Digitaria; species Digitaria exilis. The sequence continues at coordinate 480,852 of JACEFO010001274.1, read as the reverse complement.
GCCAGGGAAACCCAACACACACGGATAATGCTTGTTATAAAAGGCACAAGCACTACCCAACCTTTCCCGTCAATCCACAATTTGGAACCAACTCCCACTCCCTTAGGATACAAGGTTATCGGATAGTCGCGGACTAAAGCCGGCCGATCTCACGCATGTAACCACATGTGTACAACAAGGGAAAATACTTTTCCAAGGAAAGAAGGCTATCGGTCTTAGCTGTATCAATCGGGTACCGGGCTTGCCGATTCCCATAGGTCGGCATGTGCGTGGTACGTTCAAAAACTTGACACACAGAACCACACATTTCGACCTTAATCCAATTATCATACACGGAAGGGAGATCTACAAATACCATCCCGCCCGTCCATCCTTATGATTCCAACATAAGTAAAGGCAAGCAAATCCTATATCTCGCGAGTGACAGGAAATCACTCGACTTGTAATGGTCCTAAAGCATTGCGCTATCGGCCTTATCATACTAGTATCTCAGGACATAGGTACTAGAGTTATGCAACTAGGGTATTCAAACAACTCCTTGAAACGTGAATTCACAAACATAAATAATTCAAAGTTGCATAATCTTTAAAAGTTAGGTTATGCTTCGGGGCTTGCCTTCTTGAGCTACGCCGGTGTCAGACTCCCGGTCGATCACAATGACGTTGGCACCACCTTCGGGAGCTTCTTCTTCGTTGGCGGGGACGAGATTGCAAGTGCCGTCAGCGAGAGCGCCTTCTACATGAGATGCACAAGTTTAAGGGTTGCTGCCATTGTTAGGTCTAAAAGTTAAGGCACTTGAAGGCCATATTCACCTAGACACTAAAGTGTACCATTCTTTTCCTCATAAGAACAGAAAGGGGATGCTAGGCTTAAATCTTACTTGATGGTGATTGTGTACACATATAAAACAAATTAACTATTATTTCTTATGCAAAGTTTCAGTTCTGGAATTTCATTTCACATGCACCATATTTGCTTAATTATCAAAAGTGGTCTATACCTTTTTTATGAAAACAAGTTTACTCTAGTTCCTTCTCATTTTTGTTTCTATATTTATGTTCATCCTTTTTATCTACAAACTTTATGATAACTACAGGAGTATAAGAGACAAGTTCACCCCAAAATTTAGCTAAAACCAAGTTGTACAGAATTTACTAAAATTAGTACAAGTTGCTGCTCAAAGAATCAAGATTAATTCATATAAAACAAAAAATACTTCCAAAACAGAAGATTTCTCTACCAGTGCTAGTCATGAGTAAAAGAAGAGCTTTGGCCAAGTGGTAGCTAAAAAAACACTTGGACAGTCCTAAATAATTACCTAACCGAAAACCAACACCTATTTATTTGATAGCCTAAACAGGGTCTAAAATTACGTTTAGCATTTTTCAAACATGTGCCAACAAGGTTCTAGACCTCTGGTAGAAGTTGGTGATTTGTGAATGAAAGAATTATTTGTAATAAATCTAGAACTGAGCTAGAACAGAAATCACTAAAAACTTTCTAAGTGAAGCTACAGGCCATATTTTTAGGTCTCCTTTGGACAAATTGCTTCTGTAGACCACACAAACAACATATCCAAAGTTTAGCTACAAAGGAGCTCAGGATTTTAAATGGAGCACAAAATTCTAAAAACTGAGTTTGAATTTTAATTAAAACACCATTCATCAAATCTATAAACATGTAAACATGAGATTGGAGTTTACAATCTTACGAGTCTAGGGAGTATTTTTGTGCATTTTGCCGATTTTTCTATGATTTTTAACGGATTTTAGAAGATCTCAGAAATATGAACTAGATCTAAAGAATCTTTTTACGCCGGAAACCCTAGATCTTTTAAAACCTTATGAAACGGCCCTTGAATCTTACACAGAAGACACTAGAACTAAAAAGTGGAACGCGAATAGGCCCTTGGCCTCACGGGCGGCTGGATTCCGGCGAGGGCACGGCGAGCCGGTGCGGGGGAAGTGGGGGAGCACGTAGAGGAGCTCACCGCGACTTGATTGGGAGAGGAGCTGAGGCCGGGGGTGGAGTGGTGAGGTCCGGCGATGTCGCGCGGCGGAGCTCCACTGCTCTGCTTCGATGCCGGCGAGGTGGGGTGGCGCTCGAGGTGGGGAAAACGGCCTGCGAGCTTCACTGAGGGTCGAGGAAGCTCATCGCGGCGTCGGTGTGGCGGCTGCTAGGTCGGAGCGGGCGGTCGACAGTGAGGTGGAGCTCGGTGGCGGAAATGGCGGAGCGGCGAGGGAATCCTTCGATTCCTGGCGAGGGCTGCTCGTCTCCCGCTGGGATTGGTTCGAGGGCTAGCTAGGTGGTTGAGCGAGCCTCGGGTGCAATGGATTGGAGAGCCATGGAGGGAAGGGCTGTGAATTTGGCATGCGGCTGCAAGCGTTCAAGCTCTGCTCTTCGTGGCCGGAGGTGGAAGAAGATGCGCGAGAGCATGGAGGAGAGAGAATGGCAGTGACGCTGGCTGGGGAAGGAGGCACGGTCACTTGGAGAAGCCTTGGAGCGAGCTAGACTGGTCTGGGCTGCTCGGGGTCGCGTGCGGGTGGTTGGGCGGCTGCCAGTGCGCCATTGATGGCCCGGCGAGCTCGGGCAGGGCGCGGCTGCGGGTTGGCAGTCCAAGATTGTGGCGTGCGCGATGGAGGATACTCTAGCGAAGCTGCAGGCGCTAGCGTTGGGCGAGCGACCGGCCCAGACGGCTTTGGGCAGGCGCGGCTCGCCATGATGGTGCGCCCGCTCGACGCGACGGGGTGGCGTGCGGGGTGCACGACAGGACGGCTCAGAGGGTCAGACGCGTGCGCGAGAGGACGGGACACGGCTGCCGAGGGCTCAGCCGGTCAGGCGAGGTCGCCGCCGCTCGCCGGCCACGTGGCGGCCAGCCGCGGCCTAGGGCAGAGCCTGGCCGAGCCGTGGTCGGGACGCCTGGGGAGCTCCTGCTCTTGGCTCCATTTCCTCTGAAAACTTGAACTAAACTTTCCAAAGTGCAAACACAAAAGTTGGATTTTGAAAGGTAGGACACAACTTTCTTTTTGGGGTGAGCCTGAAATTATGAATTTTTCAAGCTCAAACAAGCCATGTTTGAAAAGGTGTTCTGCATGGTTTTTAGGGTTTTTGAGGGGCTTAACTACAAAATTTGAAAAAGTTCCAAACAGTAACTAGGCTTCATTTGGGATGACAAACAACTTTTATTTTTGGAGATTTTCAAGTTTAGTAGGAAAATTTCAAGATCTCGGTTGGGTGTCAAGTTAGCCTTTTTGGAATTTTAAATTTTGAATTTAGAACCCAAATTTAAGTGTGTTTCCATCCTTTTTGCTTTACCCCTGTTTTTAGTGTATTTTTAAGATTTAAACATTAGGGATGTCACATCGATCCTAGAACAACCTAAGGTGCGCCTATCCTGACAGGGTCCCTCCTGGGTGGCCATTTGTTGGTTTCTTGCCGGGCTGTCACAAGGAGTGTGACCGCCTGTCACAGGGGGTCTGACCACCTGTCATAGAGAGTATGATGGCCTGTCACAGGGGGTCTGACCGTCCATCACAGAGGTGCTGTAGCGAGATCCTCCGTGAATTGCACATTCGAGTGTGTTCGTGTGTTGGCCCCGAAAAGGCGTTAACACATTTTGGCGACTCTGTTAGGGAAGAAGAGGGACAATTCGGTAAGCATGGCCGATCCAAATTCTAAACACACCAAAGTTGATCAATCCAACATCATCAGGCCTAACTTAGATAAAAAAAGATCCTTGATGAAGAATTCAGAAAGATCGAAGAGATGAAAGCACATGAAGTAGAATAGCTTAAGGAAGAAGCAAAGAAGTACATGTCGCACTACTCCAAAGATCGTCAAGACAAGGTCACAAAGATCAAGGATGTCGCCTTTGATGCTTATCCATATGAGGTAACCCCCAATATGAGCAATTCATCACAAATTCAAAGTATGATGGTTGAGCGTGATGTTTGTTTAGTTAATTGTCTTTTATCTAGAGCGAACGAATATGTTGGTAAACAACCTGAAACACCTATTGATAATTTGCCAGTTACAACTGGTGTTGCCACCAATGTTCTTACATCTGAATCATCGGCAATTCCTCCAATGGACAACCATCATATGGCATGTCGTTGAATTTTCATAGTGGACAGATGGTAACACCTACCAATGCATTAGTAGCTCAGCCTTCATACCCAGAACCTATCACAAGCATCCATAATTCTGGCCACATTGGCCGAACTAATGAGATTGTGAATTTTGTGCCTCCTTATTGTACCTTTGCGCACAGTACTCCACCAATGCCACCCAGAGGTACTTTTTGCACCTATCGGTCCTACTCCAAATGAAACGTTTGACCGATACATGCAATGATGGCAAAACAGGCCGTGACCGGTTGGACCGATCCCTACACCCGGTCTGACCAATACATATCAGTCGGTCTGACTGGTTGCAATAACCGGTCTAACCAGTTCCCTGAGTCAGCACAATACCTTGACATCTATGCAACCAAATTCATCTTCGCGTTTTGATAAAGTGCTTGCTGATTATAAGAATGATTTGGCTAATTTGCTTAAAGAAAATCTTGGGATAGATGTTAGAGGCAAAACTTATGCATATAAAAAAAACGTATCCTGGTCACTTTGATTCGTTTCAATACCCTGCTAGTTGTAGGTTACCTGATTTTACTAAGTTCAATGAGAAAGATATTAAAGTACTTTTTAGCACATTAGTCAATATCTTGCCCAAATAGGAGACGTTGGTTCTATAAGGGAATTGAAGGTGCGTTTATTTTCATTATCTTTGACTGGAACCACTTTCTCTTGGTTTAGTTCATTAGCTCTTGATTCTATTAGCTCATGGGAACAACTAGAGCTGAAATTTCATGATCATTTCTTTTGAAGAAATAATGAGCTCAAGTTGTCTGATCTTACATCGGTTAAGCAATCACGTGATGAATTTGTTATTGATTATTCGGAGATTCTGTTATACACAAAAACAATGTTTTGGTTTTGAATATTGCAGAAAAAGATTTAGCAAATCTAGCCTGTAATGGTTTGCGTTCTCATATTAAAGAAAGGCTAGATGGTCATGATTTCTTTGCTATGAATCAGGTGCATTAAAAAGCTTTCGCTACAGAAAGCCAAAGTAAAGGTTCTTTAGAAAGCAATAAGCATCATCATTCTAACATTCATATGTTAAATTATTATTGATCGGACGATGAGAGCAAAGAAGTGTATATTTCCAAATTTACATGGTCATCTACTAACATAGGAAACACTTGTGCTTCTCTTAAGCCGATCCATAAAAATCGGCAGGAAGAGATGAAATTTACTTTTGATGTTTCCAAGTGAGATAATTTTTTATGAATTACTTAAGCTTTGAAAGATCAAAGCATCTCATGTTATACCACCACTTGAGGAATTGAAAAGACATGCTTATTGTCAATTTCATCATTCTTTTTTTCATGCTACTAATGATTGCAATGTGTTTCGCAAGCAAATACAATCGGCTATTAATGAAGGTCGATTAGTTTTTCATGATATGCAGGTCGATCACAATCCCTTCCCTGTAAATGCCTTCTTGAACACCATTGAGTTGGCAAATCCTAAGGTGTGGGAAGAAGGTGCTCATTCAGCTAGATCAAGCCGAAACGGCTAAAGGAAAGAATGTGATCATTTGTGAAGAAAGGTGTGGGAAGAAGGTGCTACAGAAGAAGTCCTCTCAAATCGCATCAAAAGCTTCAGCGCTCAGGGGGGCAAGCCAAGAACAAAAAAGGCAGCACGATAGCTGGTCTAACTGGTTGCACAGCCGGTCTGACCGGCCATTCTAGTAAGTCTAGAAATTCCACTAAGTCCAACACAAGAGCAAGGCCGAGTTTTAAAGAGCTCTTGGTCAAGTACAAGAGAAAGAGGGCTGCTCAGAGATGAAGCAATCAGACAAATGGTGCTAAGGGCATGAGGGCACTACCAAGACATGAAAAACAACAAGGTATGCACCAACAACAAGATAAGGAAAAGTGTAGGTTACCCCCTTAAACTATGAGAGAAGTGTACATTAGCCCCTCCAACTCTCAAATAGTGTACTTTTAACCCTTCAACTCTTCAAACCGTGGAAATTACCCCCTACAAAGCCTTAGTGATAGTTTTTTCTCTTAATATGCAACAATATAGATTAGCCCCGCTAGTGCTAGGCCATGAGGCATGAGGGAATGCCGGATGCAGATATCATGGACATGGGCATTGAATAAAACATGTTGTCAGTTGTAAGCTTAGTAGCATGCCTAGTGTCAAGCAACAAAAATACCCAATAAACCTGAAGTTTCAACATCATAAGCACATCAGAGCAAGCAAGTAGGTCTGGCATGACACTGCACATGGCAAACATGACAAAATATAGAATCTAATCATATATACTCATGATTTATTAAAATGGAAAGAAATATATTTGATTTTTTCATAACAATAAGTTATTAGATTATGTGCATACTAAGCATGTCATTATCAGAAGAAGGGGGCAAGTATCATGTAAAAGTTAGTTTAATTATCTAGGGATTACATATCATTTCGAGAGGGAAGACCAGAATTTATCAACAATGTACTGGTCATAAGGGGGGTAATCTCCACGATTTAGAAAGACTAAGGTTAAAAATACACTCTTTAAGAGCTTATGGGGGTAATCTACACTTCTATAAGAGACTAGGGGGTAATCTACACTTTTTCCACAAGATAATTATGCTTTTGCACCTTATTCTTTTGTTGGATCAGTTTTGTCATGGTCTTGGTATTACCCTTGCTACTATTCACTAGCTGACTATAGTAGTATGTATAGGCATCCTTATATGATTCAATAGCCTACATCAAATTCAAATTGTAGTGCATTACAAGGACCAGTCGCTTGCAATAGCAATATGGTCAAGAGTGATGTATGTGCTGCTACTAAGCAAGGTGAAAGTAGCAACAAGCAATGTTCCAAGGATGTGCAGCTGAGGTGGTGTCCTTCAGGCTCGTCCCATACTCAAAAGAGGAGATTGCAAAGGATGTGCAAGCAAGGAGCAATAGAACAACAACCTGAAGAGAAACCAGCTAAGCCAACACGGACCAGGAAGGAGTGGAGGCCAAAGCAGGTGAATGCAGCTTCGATTTGAGCAAATCAAGCATTATGGCCAATAAGATGTTATTTTCCTTACAAAAAAACCAAAAATATGGTTGATGCATTGTTCATCATCGACCTGAGACAATTTTGGTCCAGAACATTGTTTTTGGTACACAAGCTTAACAAAAAAACAGGGGGCATATGTTGACGACCAAATTGGCAGGCCTGAGATGGCCAGTTGGACCTCCTGTCTCAACCGGTCATGACCGGCTATACAAAGTCCTCAAAATGAAAATTGGGCTTTAACAATGGATTCCACTCGTCACGTATATTAAAATTCATATGTGGAATGTCCGATTTGGAGTTTGGACAAAAGAGTTATGACCTTGTGAAGTTCTGCTCCCCAAGATAGCAGGTTAGACCGCCCGTACAGGAGGTTACACCGGCTATGCTTGGGCAAACCAAGATAGAGTTATATTTTTAAAGGGATTTCTGTAGGAATTCGATTCCTTGCCGGACAAGACCTTCCCACCGTATAAATATAAAGGGTCACGGTCGATTGAGAAATCCAATCGTCATAAACACAAATACTTCTATTACTTTTTACCGTTTCTTTTATTCCTTTGCCCTAGCTTTTCCAATCTCATCTTCTGTTCTTCATTCATCTCAATAATGATTGAGCACGTTCTAGGTGGCCTGCCTATCCTAGAACAACCCAAGGTGCACCTACCCTGACAGGTCCCTCCCGGGTGGGCGTTCGTTGGTTTCTTGCCGGTCTGTCACAGGGAGTCTAACCGTCGATCACAGGGGTCTGACAGCCTATCAGAGAGTCTAATTGCCCGTCACAGGGGTTCTGACTGCCCGTCACAGAGGTGCTGTAGCAAGCTCCTCCGCGCATCGCACGTTTGAGTGCGTTCGTGTGTTGGCCTCGAAAAGGCGTCAACAGAGGCCACCAACCAAGGGAGTTTTTCTTGACAAGATGAAGTCGAGGTCGCATGACCCATTGCAAACTAGCAAGTTTGCATCAGAAGGTGGTATTGTTGTTAGGAGTGAAGTTCCTATCCTTACCAGTTGGAAAGATTACAAGAGCAAAGATAAACATTATGAAAGTTTCGTGGGCAATCTAATTGTAAGTGTCTATCAACAATCCTTGTGTTTACTTTCCACTATTATATCGCCCTTTCGTAACTTTGACTTTCAACTCTAATCAACAGGTGAGGTTAAAAAATGACAAAGAGGACAATGCAACATTTGTTGTTCGTCTTAGTTTTATGAAGAAACATGCACGGCAGAGGCGGTATATATTGAAGAAGAAATACTTTGTTGGTATCCCTGATGATTAGGTCCTTACAACCTCTCATGTTGCAACCATGTCTGATGCACAATAGTGTAAGCTAGTTGACAAGCTTCAAAGAACAATGTATTCTCTATCGTTTCACATTTCTCACTTTACAATTGCGAAGTTGTCGAACAAAGACATCTCTCTTGGCGTGCTATCCAATAGGCAATATTGATGGGGACTAAATAACACATACATCTCTTGTAGTCAATCTCTAAAACGAACAAGCTAAATCAGGGTAAAGTCAAGCATCCTCATGCGATAGGATCTCGCTCTTATGTTTCACAATAGCATACATATGTAAGTGTCAACAGACTTGCAATGTAACACTTTTTGTGCTTTCTTTTTGATTGACTACACGAAAACACACTTGCACTTGGATGACTACACACACGTGCTTGCACCTGAGTCAGCCTCTCCTAGAATGTGCCATTTATCAAATTTGGTTCATGTACTTGTTCAATATATTATTGTATTAGTTATTCTATCTAATTGATTGTGATGGTCGACAGTCAGTCTCTCGGAGCAAGTGTCATTCTTTAAATTTCGTTCCCTACATTTGTTTAATAAATGATAGTATTAGTTATTCTATATTTTAGTTTGTGATGGTCGAGAGTCAGTCTCTCATAGCAAGAGCTATTCTTCAAATTTCATTCCTGCACTTGTTAAATATATGAAAACATGTGTTGACTCAAAAATTGGGAAAGATCTTCACGCGCTAGCACACGAAATCGGCTGTGACCGATGACGCAGGGCGTGCCAGTCAATCTGACCTGTTGATTGACGAGGAAAATCGGGAGTTAGTAACACGGCAAAATCGGCTGGGTTTCCGATTTAGCAATGAAGACCAGATCAGCAGTGAATTCCGATCTATAATAGAGAACCGGCTAGATCAGCCGATTCCGATGCAAAGCAGAGTAAGATTACTAAAACGTAACCTAACAAGCTAAGTAGAGCAACACTTAGAATATATCTAAACGGCTATAACAGATCTGATAATGAAGTATACGTAACAGCCGATCAAAGCTTATTCTAAGCTGGATAAGAGTTGAATAAAATCTAAACGAAGCAACAGCGATGCGCCAGATACTAAAGCTTAGATATTTACTTGATAACTGTTGAATAATTCCAAACGAAGCAACAGCAATACGCCGGTTGCTAAAGCTTGGATCTTACTCAGTAATACGGGACTTACAGGCAAGCCTTGAGATCTGATCACCCTCGACGTGCCCAAAAGAACTAGCGAAAAGAAAAGATGAAGTCATCGACAATGTATGTAAGATGCGAAAATTGTAGAGATTTGTTTGATGCTGGTGTGTACAGGCTTCTACGACCACGTAGGGTGAATATTTATACTCTAAAAACTACGACTGCTAAACGTTTACGACAAACTTACTTGACACAAAAGAAAAGATCCTGTTACAACCCACTACAACTCAAACTTTGTGAAAATAACCGACTCTTTATTTCGGTCCTTCTATAAGCTTAGCCCGGCAGCCTTCTCCGTCCAGGACTCCTCCACGTCATCAACCTCCTTTCCAATCTTGATCCGAGTTACCCTTTCATCGGATTCCGATTCCGATTCAAACTGCTCCTTCCCCTGGACTCCGATTCCGATTTCTAATCCCTGCTTCACTTGGCACCGATGTGACCTATCAAAATCCGGTGTCAACACATGCCCCCCTAGTTTCGTGGTAGATTCTGATTCTGACTTGAAACTATTTGATCCTTATCTTTTTAGGTCAAACATTCTCTTTTCTCCCTTTTACCCTCAGCGAAACCTATATAAGACCGGCCCCTTCCTCTTCCTTGTTCATCTGCTTCACAGAGCAGCCGCCGCTTTGTCTTCCCTTGCTTCAAGACCTTAAGATCATCGAGCGCAAGCAACCTCCAGCAAGGATCAACTCCCGAGGACCCCGGCAATTTCTTCTCATGGCATCCCTCGTAGAAATCCCTGAGGTAGGCATTCACGCGGTCCTTAGATCTAGATCTATTCTGTTCTTAGTAGATCTGTTTTTACTCACAGTAATGCATCTCTTTAGGCCCTTCACGATAGCATCATTATCCCAGTAGCAGATAAACCAAGTCTCGCCATACTAGGCCCAGTAGGCTCTCCAGATCCCAGTGACTTCATCAACCAAGAAACGCAAAGGCTCCCCTTCAAATCATTTGATTCAGAACACAATTGGAGCAATGCCTTTAGGTCATGGCCAACCCTTACCGCAGGATGGAAAATATGGTATAAAAGGGTTGCCAAATCAAAGATAAATGAATGGGAATCTTATGACCTCCGTCAGTGTATCGCCCTTTCTCTAGCTGACATGGAACGGAATGAACCTCTGCTAGTCGTCGCTTCATATTTCTGGTCCGATGCCTTGAATGCCTTCCTCTTTGGTCAAGGTTCGATGACCCCTACTTTAGCCGATGTGCTGATGCTCACTGGTTTGAATATATCAGAATCGGACAAGACTTTCCTCATTCCTTCTAAAGCCACTCACAAGATGGACACCAAGCAGATAGGGGGGTGGAAGGGATACATAGAGAAGTATTCCAAGACATCAGGATCGGTGGATGCAAGAGAACACTCAGCTTTCCTGAATATGTGGCTGGAGCATTTCGTCTTTTCTGGGAAGATAGTAGGCCCATCAATCCACTACCTCCGATTGGCAGAGTACTTAGCCTCAGGAAACAATTTCCCAATCGGAAAACACCTTCTCGGATTGGTATATAAGCTTCTTCACGAGGTTTCCATCCGATTAAGAACCAAGCAACAAATCGGACACCTTGGAGGTCCATGGTGGTTTATTAATCTCTACCTGAACATGCATATACAGAAGCTACTGGACACTTCTGTAATTAGCAAGGTATTCCCCGCCGATCAATTGAATGACGAAGAAGCTGAAGATTGTGGCGGACCACTCCGAAATTATTCCAAGTTAAGTACCCCTGGCCCACTAATCAAGCAGTCAGGCACTTAATCCGGAATAAGCTGGAGCGCCGTCGGATTATACCCGATTAACCACGTACTTTCACGATCGAAACAACAAGCGCGCCCACACGATGGTGAGTTCCAGAAAGTACAACATTCCACAAATTCATCATACATAATTAGTACCATAAAGTGATTACAAACCAAGTTCGAATTTTAAATCAGAGTACAAGAGTTCATTGCAGCGGAATAACAAATCTAGCGACGATACATAGTAACACCACGATGAAGCCGGCCATGGTGCTACTCCTCCCTATCCTCGGCAGAGGACGGAACCCACTCGACGTGCCAGCCAGGAGGAACCTGGGTAGAACAAGTGATGGCATCGACTGCCACATCCATCACAGTACCTGAAATAATAGCCACAAGCAAGGCTGAGTATACTAATACTCAGCAAGGCTTACCCGTCGGGTGAAACTACATCACCGACATCTAGACATGAGAGGCTTTTGGCTAGTGGGTTTGTTTGCCAAAAAGCTACTAAGAGCGGATCCTTACTTTCATGATTTTAGCATCAAATTCTAGTAGAATTAACCATTCAAGATTAGCATCCTTTCTAAGCATACAAGTGGTGCAATACAAATTAATACATACAACAAGTTCATCATCCTCATAGTTCCACTTGTTACTCAATGCAGCACAGCGGTCGAGCAGTCTCATTAACCGCGAGAAGCGGACAGTTCGAACCGAATTTTGCTAGTTGGCCAGGGGAAACCCAACACACACGGACAATGCTTGTTATAAAAGATACAAGCACTTCCCAAGCTTTCCCATCGATCCACAATTCGGCGCTGGGTCCATTCCCTTAGGATAAAGGTTTACCGCTTCACTCACGGCATCACGCATATACCCACATGTGTACAGCCAGGGAAACAAAATGTTTTCAAGGAGAGATGGCTATCGGTCCTAGCTGCTTCAATCTGGTACCAGGCTTACCGATTCCCATAGGTCGGCATGCGTGTGGTACGTTCAAAAACTTGACACACAGAACCACACGTTTCGACCTTAATCCAATTATCATACACGGACGGGAGATCTACACATACCATCCCGCCCGTCGATCCTTATGATTCCAACATAAGTAAAGACAAGCAACTCCTATGTCTCGCGAGTGACAGGAAATCACTCGACTTGTAACGGACCTAAAGGCATTGCTCTATCGACCCTAACATACTAGTGTTCCAAGTCATAGGTACTAGCATCATGCAACTAAGGTATTCAAACAATACCTAGAACGTAAATGCACAAACATTGTAAATACATAGTTGCATAATTTAAAAGTTAGGTCATGCTCCGGGGCTTGCCTTCTTGAGCTGAAACGCTGTCGGGCTCCTAGTCGATCACAACGACGTCGGCACCTCCCTCGGGAACTTCTTCTTCGTTGACGGGAACAAGGTTGTAGGTTCCGTTGGCGAGAGCGCCTTCTACATGAGATGCAAAACTTTTTTGTGGCTGCCTATGTGACCTAAGAACAAGCCTTGAAGGCCATATTCACCTAGACATTCTAGTGATCTACTTTCTACTTCACAAAATTAGAGGAGGGGTGTGGAAATTTACGTATCTATGATGGTGATTGTGTACACATATAAAATAATCCAATTTATTATTTTGAAGCTAGGGTGCTGTTCTGAAATTTTAGACTTCCCATGCTCCATTTTTAATTAATTATAAAAATTCACCTATTTCTTTTTAAACAACCCATTTCTAATCTAGTTCCTTCTCATTTTTGTTTCTCTGTTTCTGTTCACCCTTTTTATCCACAAACTTTATGATAGCTACTGGAGTATAAGAGTTAGGCTCACTCCAAAATTTAGCTAAAATTAAACTACACAGAATTTATTAAAAATAGTACAAGCTGCTGCTTAAATAAACAAGATTAATTCATATAAAATCAAAACTTCCTTCAAAACAGAAAATTTTTCTACTAGAGCTACACATGAGCGAAAGAAAGGCTCTGACCAAGTGGTGGCCAAAAATAACACTTGGACAGCCCTCAAAAATTTTCTATCCGAAAGCCAATATCTATTTATTTGCTAGCATAAACAACATCAAAAATTAAGTTTAGCATTTCTACTACGTGTGCTAACAAGTTCTTAGACATATGGAGAAAAATGGTGAATTTTGGGTGCATGAATTATTTTTAGTAATTGCCGGACTAAACTAAGACAGGAATCACTAATTAAATCATAACTGAAGCTACAGTCCATATTTTTAGGTCTCCTTTGGACACAAGGCTTCTAAAGTCACTACAAACAACATATCCAAAGTTCAGCTCCAGAAGAGCTAGGATTTGAAATGGTGCAAAAGTTTCTAAAAACTGAGTTTGAATTTTAATTTAAAAACTGTTCACCAAAAGTGTATACATGCTAACATGAGATTGGAGTTTACAACCTCACGAGTTCAGAGAGTATTTTTGTGCATTTTTCCGATTTTTGTACGATTTTTAGTGGATTTTACAAGATTTCGGGAAAATGAGTTAAACCTTAAGAATCTTTTTCGCCGCGGCCCTTGAAACTTTTAAAAACTTCACGAACAGGTCCCTGACTTCTTTCACTGGGAACCCTACGAAAAGGAAGACGATGAAGATACGTCCTCGGCTCGTCGACGGCGTTGCGCCGACCATACGACGGTGGGAGGAGGTCGGAGAGGTGGGGGATAAGAACAAGCAGCTCACCACGAGTCGAATGGTGGCGGTTGGGAGACCGGAGGAGGCTCGGAAGTCATCGGCGACGGTGCGGTGGCGGTGCGGCCGCCGTGGCTTCAACTCCGGCGAGGTTGGTGGCTGTCACCGAGGTTGGAGGGGCTTGTGAGCACCAAGGGGACTCGGTGGAGCAGTTGGGATGCTCGGTTGACCTTGGGGATGGCTCGAAGTGGTCGCTCGACGTGCGGGTGCTCCGGCGGCCGGAAATGGGGATTTGGGGGAAATCCCGATTTCTCGCCGGAGAGTTGGGGAAAGCTCGAGAGAAGTGGGGGAATGGAAGCTAAGGAAGTGGTCTAGCTCTATGTACGAGGAATTTGGGAATGGTGGAGGGACGAGGGCAGATTAGCTCCGACACTCGAGCTCGGTTCTCGCGGCTGGAGGTTGAAGATGAAGTGCGCGAGTGCGGGGAAGAAGAATGGCAGTGCGTGGACTGAGGGGGAAGTGCGTGGCGGCTCGGAGAAGTGTTGGAACACGCGAAAATGGCCTGAGCTGCCCGGGGTCGTTTGCGTGCACGGCTCGGCGCGCGCAGGCCGCCACGAGTGCGCTGCGAGCTCGAGCAGTGCGCGCGACGCGATTGGGCTCTGCGGATTGTGGCATGGGGGAGAGGAGATACACGGCAGGAGGTTTGGCGCGTTGCGAGCGAAGTGATGGCACAGCAAGCCCGACGCCAGCGCGAGGACAAGAGCTAGCTGCCGCCGCGGCTCGGCTGGCATGGCGTGGTCTCCGCCGCACGCCGGCCACGTGGCGGCCGGACTCCGGCCGGAGCAGAGCGCGCCAGGGTGAGCTGGCAGCACCCGTGGAGCTCCTTTGCTTTTCACGAATTTTCTCCAAAAATTTGAACTGAACGTTGAAAAAGTTCCCAACAGTGACTAGGCCTTATTTGTGATGACAAACAACTTTTAGTTTTGGAGATTTTCAAGTTTAGTACAAAATTCTTGAGATTTCAGTTGGGTGTCAAAAAGGCCTTTGTTTTGAATTTAACTTGAATTTTTGGTCAAATTTTGTGTTCTAACACCATTATTCCCCCTTTTATCCTGTTTTAAATGTGTTTTCAATGTATTAACATCAGGGATGTCACAGCCTACCCCCCTTAAAAGGAATCTCGCCCCGAGATTCGACATTGTTTAATGACATGGTAGGGAAAAGGTACCTGGGTCTTAGGAAGGATGTCGGGGAAGTTCTTCTGAAGATAGTCTTCAGTTTCCCATGTGGCTTCCTCCTCGGAGTGATGACTCCACTAAATTTTATACATTTTAACTTCTCTTCTTTGCGTCTTCCTCTCCTTCTCATCGAGGATCTTGATGGGATGCTTATCATAAGAAAGATCTGGTTCAACCGAGAGTTCTTCTTGCTCAACAACCTCGGTCGGAACACGAAGACATTTCTTGAGTTGGGAGACATGGAATACATTGTGCACGGCGGAGAGCTTCTCAGGAAGCTTCACACGGTACGCCACCGGTCCACATTGTTGAGTGATTTCATATGGGCCAATGTAGCGAGGTGCAAGTTTTCCTTTTAATCCAAACCTTTGCACGCCCTTGGTCGGGGAGACCTTGAGATATACGTGATCGCCGGCTTCGAACTGAAAGGGCTTCCGCCTTTGATCAAAGTAACTCTTTTGCCGTGATTGTGCGGTTCTCAAATTTTCACGGACGATCCTAACGTTTTCTTCTGCTTCCTTCACAAGGTCAGGGCCATAGGTGTACCTCTCGCCTGCCTGGGACCAACACAACGGTGTCCGACATCTTCTACCATACAAGGCTTCGAAAGGTGCCATTTTAAGACTTGCTTGGTAGCTGTTGTTATAGGAGAATTCAGCAAGAGATAAGCAGTTCTCCCAATTCCTCCCATATTGGATAACACAAGCTCGAAGCATATCTTCAAGTATTTGATTTACCCTTTCCGTCTGCCCATCGGTTTGAGGGTGATACGCTGAAGTTTTGTGCCCAGGGACAGTTGCAATTGTTCCCAAAAGCGTGCCACAAATTGAGTACCCCGATCTGAAATTATCGTCTTGGGTACCCCATGTAGACAAACGATTCGTTCCAAGTAGATTTCAGCATACCTCCTAGCGGCATACGCGGTATTAACCGGAATAAAATGTGCGGTCTTGGTGAGGCGGTCCACAATTACCCAAATGGAGTCATGCCCCGGAGGGGTTCTGGGAAGTGCAACAATGAAGTCCATGCTTATATCTTCCCATTTCCATGAGGGAATAGGTAGAGGTTGAAGAGTGCCTGCTACCTTCAAGTGGCTAGCCTTCACCCACTGACACGTGTCACATTCCGACACATACGTGGCAATTTCTCGCTTCATCCTAGTTCACCAAAAGTTTTGTTTCAGATCTTGGTACATTTTGGTGCTACCGGGATGGATAGAAAATTTAGAGAGATGGGCTTCATCCATAATCTTCCTCCGGAGTTCAGTGTTCTTGGGAACTACTATACGATGTCCGAACCACATCACTCCTTGCCTATCTAGCTGGAAACATTTGTATTTCTCCTTCACCTTCTCTTTTGCCAATTTCCTTTTAAGGATTTTAATCTTTGAGTCATTTAATTGGGCTTCGACCATCTGATCGTGCAAGGTTGGTTCAACAAATATATGGTTGAAGTACCCATGAGGAACAATCTCCAAGTTGAGCTTTGCCATTTCATGGCACAAAGGTGTCAGCGTAGGACTCCACGGATAGGCAGTGACAGCGAGCCTTGCGGCTTAGTGCATCCTCAACCACATTAGCCTTCCCTGGGTGATAATGTATCGTAAGGTCATAGTCCTTTGCTAACTCCAACCATCTTCGCTGCCTCATATTCTGGTGTGCTTGAGTGAAAACGTATTTGAGGCTTTTGTGGTCGGTGTATACGTTGCATGGAACACCCATCAGATAGTGCCTCCATATCTTGAGAGCATGAATCACCGCTGCTAACTCAAGATCATGCGTAGGGTAGTTTTGCTCATGAGGCCGGAGTGCTCGAGAAGCATAGGCAATGACTCGGTTCTCTTGCATAAGAACGCAACCAAGTCCGGTGCCTGAAGCATCGCAATAGACATCATAGGGCTTGGTGCTGTCGGGTTAAGCTAAAACTAGGGCTGAAGTTAAATGTTTTCTCAGAGTGTGGAAAGCTTCGTCACATTTGTCACTCCACTCAAATTTGATTCCCTTCTTTAAGAGTTCGGTCATGGGTTTAGCAATCCGAGAGAAGTCCGGAATGAAGCGGCGATAGTAACCGGCTAAACCCAGAAAACTCCGAATCTCATGGACAGAGGTAGGTGGTTGCCAATCCATCACCTCTCACACCTTGGTTGGATCCACGGATATACCATCCTTGGAAACCGTGTGGCCTAAGAATTTCACACTTTCTAGCCAGAATTCACATTTTGAGAACTTGGCGTAGAGTTGATGGTCTCTTAATCTTTGAAGAACAATGCGAAGGTGCTCGGCATGCTCTTCCTCATTCTTGGAATATATGAGGATGTCATCAATGAAAACCACCACGAATTCGGACATGAATACTGAATTCATGAGATACATGAAGTAGGCTGGGGCATTATTGAGCCCAAATGACATGACCAAGAATTCATAAAGTCCGTAGCGGGTGGAAAAGGCAGTCTTCAGAATGTCACAAGATCGAATTTTTATTTGGTGATAGCCAGAGCGAAGATCAATCTTGGAGAATACTCTGGGGCCAGCTAGTTGATAAAAAAGGACATCAATGCGGGGGAGTGGATACTTATTCTTGATGGTCACCGCATTGAGAGGCCGGTAATCAATACACAACCTCAAGGAATGATCCTTCTTCACAAAGATAGCTGGGCAACCCCAAGGTGACACACTAGGACGGATGAAACCCTTGTCTAGCAGTTCTTGGAGTTGAATTTTTAATTCAGCCAATTCATTGAGTGGCATTCTATAGGGTCTCTTTGATATAGGTGCCGTGCTAGGTTGGAGTTCAATCACAAATTCAATGTCCCTATCCGGCGGCATCCCAGGTAAGTCATGCGGAAAAACATCGGCATACTCACATACCACCGGAATGTCTTTTAGTTGTGTTTCTACCATAGCGTAAGCACAAGCATTGGCACAATTCCGTTGTGGCAGATATAGCGCACTAGGGCCATGTGTAGGCGAGTTTATTTCCACAACTCGTTCAACAACATCTAGGACAACCTTATGTTGAGTCATCCAATTTGCCCCCAGAACAATATCAATCCCTTCCATCCCAAGCAGAATTAAATCAGTAGGAAACACTTTACTACCCAACCTGATTGGTACTTTTCGAGTGACTTGGTCGGATGCTATTTTACCTCCCGCTGTTGATATCACATATGCTGATTTTGTATGGTAAGATTTTAACCCACATTTTGCATGAAATCTTGTGCTTATAAAACTATGTGTTGCCCCGGAATCAAACAATATCACAGCAGGTTGGTTGTGGATAGGAAAGGTACCAATCAAATCCGGTGCTCCCTCAGGTAGGTCAGCCAAGGTGGTGTAGTTAAGCCTTCCTTGCCTGACTTGCACACGCTGCTGCTTTCCCTTGTTTTGCTGATTTCCCAGGCGCTGATTCTGTGGCTTGTTTTGTGGGCAGTCCTCCACACTTGAAGCACTGGTAGCCAGCTCCAGGTCGGGACGGCTGCTGCACGTTCTGCCTTGGCGCCTATTGCTGCTGCGGCGGTGGAGGAAAACAGGGCACACCCTGCTGTGGTGGCCTAGCAACCCATCATCCTCCCTGAGGTGCCCTTGGCTGCCCCTGTGGTGCAGCCGGGGGAACCAGGCGGAACCTCTGTGGCTGTGCACTCGAAGGTCCAGCAGGAGCCTTCCTCTTCTTCTCAGCCTTATGTACCATGATGGCATCTTCCTGGGCGATAGCGATGTTCACAAGTTCGCCATATGTGGCAACTCGGGTAGTGGTCAGTTGGGCCTTGAGCTTTGTGTTGAGGCCATGTCGGAACCTCTCCATTTTCTTCACATCAGAGTCGGCGTGATGACCTGCATATGGGCACAGACCATTGAAGGCCTGGGCGTACTGAAGCACCGTGCGGGTACCCTGGGTCAGCGCCAGAAACTCAGTCAACATCTGGTCCACCAAGCCAGCAGGAATGTGGTGGGCTTTGAAAGCAGCTTTGAACTCTTCCCACTCAATCACGTGACCCTCCTGCTGCAGGGCCAAGTAATTCTCCCACCACAGGAGAGCTGTGCCGCGGAGCTGCTGCGCCGCGAAGACCACCTTGCGGTTGGAAGTGCAAGGCGTGGCCAGAATAGAGAACTTGGATTCGATGGCTCGAATCCACGCATCAGCCTCCACGGGCTCCTCGGCTCTGGAGAACACTGGCGGGTGTGTAGCCAAGAAGTCCTCATACCGAGCCACTTGAGGTTGAGGGGCCCGTTGACCTCCTTGCTGCTGCATCTGCTACTGCATCATTTGTTGCTGATGCTACAGATTGTGGAGAATCTCTGTCTGAGTGGCATATAGTTGTTGCCACATCGGAGGTTGCTGCTGTGGCGGAGGTGGTGGTGGCTGTTGCTGCCCTTCTGGCCCCTGCTGGTTAGCGTTGAAGCCACTGGCATCGTGACCGCTGCGAGTGATAGCCATCTGCAGTAGTTACTTATATTAGCCACATTTCATAAGCTTGCATAAATCAATGACAAGATAGAACGTGGCAATATAATAAAGTTTACTGCATGAAGACGACATATCAACAAGCATTTCGGAAGAAAAATCATATCTCCCAGTAGGAAGCAAGTCAGATGCTTCAATTCGGTCAATAGCTCAAAAATTTCATACTCTACAACTTTCATGTTTGGCTCAGATCCAAATTCGGGCTGGAACTAGGGCGAAAAATTCGATTTTTAGCTCTCTGTAGTTGCTGCTTTACGGTAGGCCGAGCTGTAGTGTTTTGGTTGTCATTTTTATTCTTCTTATCCAATGGGTTTGAAATTTGGTGAGCATTCCGTTTGACAAATTCCAAATAACTTTGTAGTTCACATCACAGCCCAGAAGTGAGTGGAAAACACATTAATAATTAAAACAAGGATAGCTGCAGAATGTTTTCAGCACAACCATTACAACCTTCATCAAGTTTTTGGGGGCTCACACATCCACACCAATTAAATTACATTGTTTCAAAAGATTAGAGGGGAACTCAACTCCATCTAGCCTATTACATCATGAAGCCAAAATTTAGGCTATGCGGAGGAGTAATCTCGCTACTGCAGCTTCTAGAAATCATCTAGGTTGTTAGCGGTAGCCTCGCTGCCCATAGAAGACGGTGGAGCTGGAAGGGGTGGCATGTCATCCTCGGTGTCCATGTCGGAATCAGGGGCCTCTCCTTCTCCATGCTCTCCACCCTGCTCAAGAAGATGCTAAGCATCATGGGCGGCTAGCTTGGCATTGGCATGCTCCAAGACACCCTGCACGTTCTCAAGCTCATCCCTTGTTTGGACCAGCTCGTTGTGGACATTGTTGTGTGCTACGTGGAGGTCGGCCAATTGCCTCTCCAAATCTGCAATCATGGCGTCTCTGGTGCTCACCTCTATGGACTTTGAGGTCCTCTGTATCCCAATGTCGCGGGCACGAACCGACATATCAATGGCAAGGTTGAGCACCTCACTCTGTGACCGTCCCAAAAGTGCCTGCAGCCGGTGATAAGCCCGGATCCACCTCATCAAGAGTGCAGCTGCAGCGACGGGGTTCTCCGCCATCCTCAAAGGTGAGCTGAGATAGCGCCTCATCCAATGAGCATCGTCCGGCTGGGCCGGTGGAAACAGCCCAAGAAGCTGATGCTCTACCAGGTCCTGGTTCTGGGCACAGAAGGAGCTGATCCCATTCAGGGCAGCTAGCTCACAAGTGGTCTCCATGTGGTGCCCATGGACTTCGACACTCCATGTGGGAGAGACCACCAAACGCACACGGGAGCGAGTCACGCCTCGGTCACGGATGATGGTTCTCTCATATTGTGGCGGGGTTGGATAATCAAGCGCCTGCAAAACGGACCATAGGATGCTAGGAAAACCCTCCCATCCTAGACAGTCCGAGAAGGAGACGTCATTGGGGTAGCTGGCAAGGTCAGTGTGAGCGTCCATTCTGAACAAAAAGGTCAAGTGTGAGAATCGGTTAGCGCCGAAGAAAATAAAAACAGTTTCTGGGCAATGTAGTAAACATTGTAAAACTCAACATCTATAAACTTAAAAATTCCTAAATTTGGCCAGAACATTGGTTAAATAATTTCAAACAAGTTTCGTGTTGAAGGTTTGAGCAGAAACCGTCGTTAAGAAGATGTAAACATTCAATTCTTAACTCACTGTTCTCAGAATTTTACAGCAGACAGGGGGTTACCATTTTAAACATAGCTCCCATTCTACTGAACCAAATTTGCTGAAATTGATACAGCCCAAACTAGATAACATTTATGACAACTTTCATGTTGAACACTTTTTCGAATTAATGGTGCAAGCAGACTATTTTCGGCAGAGTTTCGGCACAATTTCCAGTTGTTATTCAAATTTTGATGGCGGTAGTTCGATGGTCGTGCATTAAGCTTCAATAAAATTTCAGTGAATTGCAATGCATGAGCGGCCTATTCGTTCTCACTAGCACGCGTGCCAATAAACTTTTGACCTACGAAGTTAGGGCCGGTGGCTAGGCAATATCCGTCTCTCCCTATATTAACTAGCCGAACTTTTTCTAACCGTTCATCTTACGGAATCGTGGTTAGTGTACCTGCAGAAAATTCCATTCCAGAGCATGTATAATCAACCTTTCGTGCCAGCACTCACGAAAGCGTTTCCATACATTACCACCCACTATAGAGGTCGCACCCGAACGTTCAACATTGAACGGGCAATGCTTCATATGTCACCAAGACAACATATTGACAATTTCATACGCTCATGAAATAGCGTATTGACTTTGTGCCGCCATCATATTTGCATATGATGCCGTGGTACGCTACAGCAATTGCCGTACCTTGCGCCCACCATGCTATTCTAGTTTCATACGCCATCACAGCGTATTGACTATGTGCCGCCACTTTATTTTCATATAGTGCCGTGGTACGTTACAACAATCGCCGTACCTTGTGCCCACCATTGCGGAAAGTAAATGACAGAATGAAATGTGCTGGGAGTCAGTATAATATATAATTAGCCACCTACCATATCGTGATCCCTTAACCCACATAGGCTTTACGCTCTAAATAACATCATTAGCGGCCCTATGGATAACCTGCCATTGCAAGTGCGCGGCGGAAGCAAAAGTTGGCAAGTTTTATTCAAAAATATTTATTTATGGTCTGTTGCTCTCTCTGGTATGCATGTTTCGGCTCTGATGCCAGCTGTGGCGGACCACTCCGAAATTATTCCAAGTTAAGTACCCCTGGACCACTAATCAAGTTATTACAAACCAAGTTCAAATTTCAAATCAGAGTACGAAAGTTCATTGCAGCGGAATATTAAAACTAGCGACGATACAAGCAACACCACGATGAAGCCGGCCATGGTGCTACTCCTCCCGATCCTGGGAGGAGGACGGAACCCACTCGACATGCCAGCCAGGAGGCACAAGCATAACTGTACCTGAAATTATAGCCACAAGCAAGGCTGAGTATTCTAATACTCAGCAAGGCTTACCCGTCGGGTGAAACTACTTCACCGACTTCTAGACATGAGAGGCTTTTGGCTAGCGGGTTTGTTTTGCCAAAAGCAACTAAGAGTGGATCCTTATTTTCATTATTTTAGCATCAAATTCTAGTAGCGTTAACTATTCTATATTAGCATCCTCTCTAAGCATACAAGTGGTGCAATACAATTTAGTACATACAACAAGTTCATCATCCTCATAGTTCCACTTGTTACTCAATGCAGCACAGCGGTCAAGCAGTCTCATTAACCGCGAGAAGCGGACAGTTCGAACCGAATTTTGCTACCTGGCCAGGGGAAACCCAACACACACGGATAATGCTTGCTATAAAAGGTACAAGCACTTCCCAACCTTTCCCATCAATCCACAATTCGGCGTCGGGTCCACTCCCTTAGGATAAAGGTTTACCGCTTCACTCACGGCATCACGCATATATCCACAAGTGTACGGCAAGGGAAATAGAATGTTTCCAAGGAGAGATGGCTATCGGTCCTAGCTGCTTCAATCTGGTACCGGGCTTACCGATTCCCATAGGTCGGCATGTGTGTGGTACGTTCAAAAACTTGTCACACAGAACCACACGTTTCGACCTTAATCCAATTATCATACACGGACGGAAGATCTACACATACCATCCCGCCCGTCCATCCTTATGATTCCAACATAAGTAAAGACAAGCAACTCCTATGTCTCGCGAGTGACAGGAAATCACTCAACTTGTAACGGACCTAAAGGCATTGCTCTATCGACCCTAACATACTAGTGTTCCAAGTCATAGGTACTAGCATCATGCAACTAAGGTATTCAAACAACACCTAGAACGTAAATGCACAAACATTGTAAATACATAGTTGCATAATTTAAAAGTTAGGTCATGCTCCGGGGCTTGCCTTCTTGAGCTAAAACGCTGTCGGGCTCCTGGTCGATCACAACGACGTCGGCACCTCCCTCGGGAACTTCTTCTTTGTTGACGGGAACAAGGGTGTAGGTTCCGTCGGCGAGAGCGCCTTCTACATGAGATGCACAACTTTAATGCGGCTGCCTATGTGACCTAAGAACGAGCCTTGAAGGCCATATTCACCTAGACATTCTAGTGATCTACTTTCTACTTCACAAAATTAGAGGAGGGGTGTGGAAATTTACGTATCTATGATGGTGATTGTGTACACATATAAAATAATCCAATTTATTATTTTGAAGCTAGGGTGCTGTTCTGAAATTTCAGACTTCCCATGCTCCATTTTTAATTAATTATAAAAATTCACCTAATTCTTTTTAAACAACCCATTTCTACTCTAGTTCCTTCTCATTTTTGTTTCTCTGTTTCTATTAACCCCTTTTTATCCACAAACTTTATGATAGCTACTGGAGTATAAGAGTTAGGCTCACTCCAAAATTTAGCTAAAATTGAACTACACAGTATCTATTTATTTGCTAGCCTAAACAGTATCAAAAATTAAGTTTAGCATTTTTACTACGTGTGCTAACAAGTTCTTAGACCTCTGGAGAAAAATGGTGAATTTTGGCTGCATGAATTATTTTTAATAATTGCCGGACTAAACTAAGACAGGAATCACTAATTAAATCATAACTCAAGCTAAAATCCATATTTTTAGGTCTCCTTTAGACAGAAGGCGTCTAAAGTCACTACAAACAACATATCCAAAGTTCAGCTCCAGAAGAGCACAGGATTTGAAATGGTGCACAAGTTTCTAAAAACTGAGTTTGAATTTTAATTCAAAAACTGTTCACCAAAAGTGTATACATGCTAACATCAGATTGGTGCTTACAACCTCTCGAGTTCAGAGAGTATTTTTGTGCATTTTTCCGATTTTTGTACGATTTTTACTGGATTTTACAAGATTTCGGGAAAATGAGTTAAACCTTAAGAATCTTTTTACGCCGCGGCCCTTGAAACTTTTGAAAACTTCACGAACAGGTCCCTGACTTCTTTCACTGGGAACCCTGCCAAAAGGAAGACGATGAAGATACGTCCTCGGCTCATCGACGGCATTGCGCCGGCCAAACGACGGTGGGAGGAGGTCGGAGAGGTGGGGGATAAGAACGAGCAGCTCACGACGAGTCGAAGGGTGGCGGTTGGGAGACCGGAGGAGGCTCGGAGGTCGCCAGCGACGGTGCGGTGGCGGTGCGGCCGCCGCGGCTTCAACTCCGGCGAGGTTGGTGGCTGTCACCGAGGTTGGAGGGGCTTGTGAGCACCAGTGGGACTCGGTGGAGCTGTTGGGATGCTCGGTTGACCTTGGGGATGGCTCGAAGTGGTCGCTCGACGTGCGGGTGCTCCGGCGGCCGGAAATGGGGATTTGGGGGAAATCCCGATTTCTCACTGGAGAGTTGGGGAAAGCTCGAGAGAAGTGGGGGAAATGGAAGCTAAGGAAGTGGTCTAGCTCTGTGTACGAGGAATTTGGGAATGGTGGAGGGACGAGGGCAAATTAGCTCCGACACTCGAGCTCGGTTCTCGCGGCTGGAGGTTGAAGATGAAGTGCGCGAGCGCAGGGAAGAAGAATGGCAGTGTGTGGACTGAGGGGGAAGTGCGAGGCGGCTCGTAGAAGTGTTGGAACACGCAAAAATGGCCTGAGCTGCCCGGGGTCGTTCGCGTGCACGGCTCGGCGCGTGCAGGCCGCCACGAGTGCGCTGCGACCTCGAGCAGTGCGCGCGACGCGATTGGGCTCTGCGGATTGTGGCGTGGGGGAGAGGAGATACGCGGCAGGAGGTTTGGCGCGTTGCGAGCGAGATTCTCGGCCGGGAGACGGCGCTGCACGGCGCGCACGACCGCGGCTAGTGGCCGAGCTCCGCTCGCCATGATGGCGCTCCGTGCGGCGCGAGGCTGCCAGCACGCTGTCGCGCGCGAAGTGATGGCACAGCAAGCCCGACGCCCGCGCGAGGACAAGAGCTAGCTGCCGCCATGGCTCGGCCGGCCTGACGTGGTCTCCGCCGCACGCCGGCCACATGGCGGCCGGACTCCGGCCGGAGCAGAGCGCGCCAGGGTGAGCTGGCAGCACCCATGGAGCTCATTTGCTTTTCACGAATTTTCTCCAAAAATTTGAAATGAACATTGAAATGTGCAGAAATAAAAGTTGGAGTTTGAGATGCGGGACAGAACTTTCTTTTTGGTGTGAACCTGAAATTTCAAATTTTTCAAGCTCAAACAAGCCATTTTTAAACAGGCGTTCAGCACTATGTTTCAAGTTTTTGAGGGGCTAAACTGCAAAATTTGAAAAAGTTCCCAACATTGACTAGGCCTTATTTGTGATGACAAACAACTTTTATTTTTGGAGATTTTCAAGTTTAGTACAAAATTCTTGAGATTTCAGTTGGGTGTCTAAAAGGCCTTTGTTTTGAATTTAATTTGTTTTGGTCAAATTTTGTGTTCTAACACCATTGTTCCCCTTTTTATCCTGTTTTAAATGTGTTTTCAATGTATTAACATCAGGGATGTCACAAAGATCGGCGATGCATGTCCTTTGGCGAAGCTGCCTCAGGCTTCCCTGGAGAACGGCTTCCTTCCACTCGCACAGTGGAGTACTTTAGGGGGTTCTATAACGGCCTCAAGGAAGAATCCATGCCCTGGCACGTATATGCTGATCCCGATCACCATTTTGAACTCCCATTCAAATTCCGATTTGACGACACTGACACAGATGAGGATAGTCAAAAGAACTTCAAAGAAATCATCACCCCTCAAGTACTCCCCGCAGACATCTTCATGGGGAAAAAGCAGTCATTTGAATATTACCATCCAGCACTGGCTGCTCGTCAAATCGGATTTGGTCAAGGGCCGATTTCCTTGTATCTGGCCGATCTGGTGAAGCCTAGAGAAGTGATCCCATCAGTCATAGCATATGATAGGCGGACAAATTTGTCACCTTCCTGCGAAACTATAGATTTATCTCTTTGGAAATTCTCGAGCTTCACCACGGCTTCATTCAAGACTTGGTGGCAAGAATGGAGGAATCACCTCTTCAGCCAACCTGCTCAAGATTATTGCCTGCTCCTCAACCCCGATTTTGAGACCAGTCACCAGGTAAGAAATCTCCAACCTCAATCATTTTTTCAATCACTGATTATTTTGTATGTGACATCTCTGATGTAACAATGATGAAAACACCTTTGAAACAGATTAAAAAGGGAAATAATGGTGGTAGGTTTCAAAAATTCATCAAAATTCAAATTGAAATTCAAAAACAAGGGTTGTTTGACACCCAACTGAAATCTCAAAAATTTCTTACTAAACATGAAAATCTCCAAAAATAAAAGTTGTTATTCATCACAAATAAGGGCTAGTCACTGCTTGGAACTTTTGAAAATTTTGTACTTTAGCCCCTCAGAAACGCGAAATACAGTTCTGGACACCTTTTTGAATTTGGGTTGTTTGAGCTCGAAAAATTTGAAATTTCAAGTTCACCCCAAAAAGAAAGTTGTGTTCCACCTCTCAAACTCCAACTTTTATTTTCACACTTTTTCTTGTTCAGTTCAAATTTTTGGAGAAAATTCAAAAGGGGCAAAGGAGCTCCACGGGCGCCCAGCAGTGGCCCTGGCGCGTCACTGCTCCGGCCGGGAGCCGGCCGCCACGTGGCCGGTGAGCGGCGGAGGCCGCGCCGAGCTGGCCGAGCCACGGCGTCGGGTGGCGCTTGTCGCCTTGCGCTTGTCCGACTTCTTCCCGAGCCATCACGTCGCCAGCGCCGTCGTGTTTTGCCTCGCGCCGCGGAGCGCCATCATGGCGAGCTCGCTCGGCCACTGGCCGCAGCCGCGCGCGACGCGCAGAGCCTCTCCGCGGAAGATTCCGTCCCGCTCCGCGCCAAGGACCCTGTAGAAGATCTTCCACTCCCTCACGCGACGATCTCCGACCCCCAATCCTGTGCGCGCGCTCTGCCCGAGCTCCCGCGCCATCAATGGCGACCTCGACAGCCCGAGCGCGCGTGCGCACGCGTCCGAGGCATCTCGGTGCTCGCTAGCGCACCCAGACCCTTCGCTGAGCACCCTCATTCCTTCCCCCAGCCAGTGCCCAGCTCTTCTCCCTCTCACCGCGTTCGCTCCCGTTGTCTTCCACCTCGAGACGCCTTGAGCCGAGCTCGAGCTCCCCACCGCGAACTCGAATCGACCGCGAATCCCTCCACCCTTTTCCAATCCCCCGCTCGTGAAGCTCGCTCACACACCCCGCTAGCCGCTCGAGCACTCCCCAGCTCGAATCGAGCCTCACTTGCCGCAAATCGAGACTTTTCCCCACCGCTCGGCCATTAACACCGCGAACACCACCTCCACGTCGAGCCCCATACCCCGGCCATCCCCGTCACAGACGAACCCCACGACGAGCTCCACCATCGTCCAGTGAAGCTCACACGCCCTTCCGCGCATCATCTCGACCACCGCAGGCCGCTAGCGACGTCGCCGGAGCCAACCGCGCCGCCGCTCAATGTCGACGAGCCGCACCACTTCACCTCCGACCGCGAGACCTACCTCAACCGACTCGCGATGAGCTCCTCTCCATTTCCCCCAACTTTCCCCGAGCCAACTCGCCGTCGTTTCGCCGGCATAGCAACGCCGACGAGCCGTGGACCTGTTCGCGTTCCCCTTTTTAGTCTAGGGTCCTCTGTGCAAAAATCAGGGACCTGTTCGTAAGGTTTTGAAAGTTCTAGGGACTCCAGGGTAAAAAGATTCTTAAACCTAGATCTATTTTTCCCGAATCTTGTAAAATCCACTAAAAATCGTACAAAAATCAGAAAAATGCACAAAAATACTCCCGAGACTCGTGAGATTGTAAACTCCAATCTCATTTAGCATGTATATACTTTTGGTGAACCTTTTTTGAATTAAAATTCAAACTGTGAATTTAGAAACTTGTGCACCATTTCCAATCCAGAGCTCCGCTAGGGCTGAGCTTTGGATATGTTGTTTGCAGTGACTTTGGACACCTTGTGTCCAAAGGGAACCTAAAAATATGGACTGTAGCTTCAGTTATGAATTTAAGTGTGTTTCCTATCTTTTTGTAGTCCAGAAATTGTTGAAAATAATCCATGCAGCTAAAAATCACCATTTTTCTCCAGAGGCCTAAAAACTTGTTAGCACATCTGTTAAAAATGCCAAACTTAACTTTTGCTCTGTTTAGACTAGCGAATAAATAGATATGTGTTTTCGGATAGAAATTTATTGAGGACTGTCCAAGGGTTATTTTGAGCCACCACTTAGCCAGAGCCCTCCTTGTCAACATGACTAGCTCTGGTAGGAAAATTTCCTGATTTGGATGTATTTTCAATTTTATATGAATTTATTTCATTTCTGCAGGCAGCAGTTTGAACTATTTTTAATAAATTTTGTGTAGCTCAGATTTAGCTAAATTTTGGAGTGAGCCTAGCTCTTATACTCCAGTAGCTGTCATAAAGTTTATAGATAAAAAGGATGAATAGAAAATGAGAAACAAAAATGAGAAGGAATTAATGTGGAATTGAATTATATAAAAGAATAAACCTTTTTGATAGTTAGTTAGAATAAAATAAGGAAAGTCTAAAATTCCAAGAACAGCACCCAAACTTCAGATAATAAATGGAAATTGTTTTATATATGTACACAATCACCATCAAAGATGAATAAAAATTTTCCACACCCCCTACTCTATTTTTGAGAAGGAAAGAGTAGTACTTAAGCATGTCTAGGTGAATATGGCCTTCAAGGCCTTAGTTTTGGAATCAATAGGCAGCCACAATAAGTTATGCATCTCATGTAGAAGGCGCTATTCCGGACGGCACCTACCATCTCATCCCCGCCGACGAAGAAGGAATCCCGGAGGGAGGTGCCAACAAAGTAGAAGTCAACCCGGAGGCTAACCCCCAGCTAGAGCAAGAAGGCAAGCCCCGGAGCATAACCTAACCTTTAAAGTTTACGCATCTATGAATTCCCTATGCTTGTGCATTTAAGTTTCAAGGAGTTGATTGAATACCTTAGCTGCACATTCCTAGTACCTATGACTTGCAACACTAGTATGAAAGGATCGATAGGGCATTGCTTTAGGTTCGTTACAAGTCGAGTGATTTCCTGTCACTCGCGAGACATAGGAGTTGCTTGTCTTTACTTATGTTGGAATCATAAGGATTGACGGGCGGGGTGATAGATGTAGATATCCCGTCCGTGTATGATAATGGATTTAAGGTCGAAACGTGTGGTTGAGTGTGTCAAGTTTTTGAACGTACCACATGCATGCCGATATATGGGAATCGGTAAGCCCGGTACCAGATTGAAGCAGCTAGGGCCGATAGCCATCTCTCCTTGGAAACTTTGTTTTCCCCTGCCGTACACTTGTGGATATATGCGTGAGACTGTGAGTGAAGCAGTAAACCTCTATCCTAAGGAAGGTGGATTCGGATCCGAATTGTGGATCGATGGGAAAGGTTGGGAAGTGCTTGTACCTTTTATGGCAAGCATTATCCGTGTGTGTTGGGTTTCCCCTGGCCAGGTAGCAAAATTCGGTTCGAACTGTCCGCTTCTCGCGGTTAATGAGACTGCTTGACCGCCTTGCTGCATTGAGTAACAAGTGGAACTATGAGATTGATGAACTTGCTGTATGAATTAAATTGTATTGCACCACTTGCATGCTTAGAGAGGATGCTAATCTAGAATGGTTAAATCTACTAGAAGATGATGCTAAAACATGAAAGCAAGGATCTACTTTTAGTCGCTTTTTGGCAAACAAACCCACCAGCCAAAAGCCTCTCATGTCTAGATGTCGGTGATGTAGTTTTCACCCGACGGGTAAGCCTTGCTGAGTATTAGTATACTCAGCCTTGCTTGTGGCATTTATTTACAGGTGCAATGTTGGATGTGGCAGTCGATGCCATGACTTGGCCTACCCAGGTTCCCCCTGGATGGCACATCGAGTGGGTTCCGTCCTCTGCCGAGGAACGGGAGGAGTAGCACCGTGGCAGGCTTCATCATGGTGTTACGTTCTATCGTCGTTAGTTTATTTATTTCCGCTGCAATGAACTACTTTATTTCCGCTGCAAGAATTTGATACTCTGATTTAAATTTCGAGCTTAGTTTGTAATAACTTTGAGATACTAATTGTGTATGTTAAACTTGTGGAATGTTGTAATCTCTGGAACTCACCTTCGTGTGGGCGTGCTATTGTTTCGATCGAGAAAAGTACGTGGTTAAATCGGGTTTAATCCGACGGCGCTCCAGCTTATTCCGGATTAAGTGCCTGACTACTTGATTAGTGGTCCTGGGTACTTAACTTGGAATAATTTCGGAGTGGTCCGCCAGATTGTATTTAAGTCTTCCTCTTTTTGCCTTTGATCATAGGACGTAGCCATAAATCTTCCTTCAGTCAGTAACAGTGGCCGTCCGATCGAGTACATGCCTCCCTCAGACAATCCACACATCGGAAATTCTAGTCCATCCGTGACAGATGTCGCTACTGGTCGGAACAAGAAATCGGCCAAGAGCTATGCTCGAACTGTGCAAACCAAGCAACAAGGCACAAGTCCTTCCAAAAGGCCGAAGAGAAAGACTCAAGAATCTTCTTCTTCTATGATCGGCCAAGAAGATATCAAGCCATCGGAATCACAGGCCACGCCTTCATAAATTGGAGAAAAGCGCAAGCTGGTGCTAACAAAAACACTTTCAAGGAAGGTCCCTAAAGTTGCTCGAAAGATTTCAGCTTCGAAAGCGGCAACACGTATATCAAAAATACGCTGAGTGCTGGTGGTCCATCAACTCCTAAGACAGGCACACCAAATCCGATTCAAGGAAGTCCATCGGACGCAACAGCAATAACTGCAATGGAACAGGTACAAAATATTTCCGATTTGTTGCATTCTCCTTACTTCTTGAGTTAACTTCAAGTATATACAGGCACCTCCTCAGGTCATGACTCAAGAACAATCGGACCAAACAGGAACTGTCCCAACTTTCTCTTCACTGCCAATTCCTCTATCGACTGTGGCTCAACAAGGATCGGCAATCCAAACTAGAGAATCGGCCGAAGAACCCATCGTAAGGATGATCATTATTCATCACTTGATAAAGTTGTTTCATCTTGCTTCTCACATCTAAACTTCTATACCAGGAACGAACGGCAATCGCTTCCATCGAAACTGCAATCGGCCCCCCAACGTCTCAACCATCCCAGTTCGACGAAATCAACCTGAAACAGGTAACTCCTTCTTTTTTCATTTTCCATCACATCAGGAAATACCGACATCGGATTTCGCCTTCCCTTTTTAGGCACAAGATTCTCCAACCCCTAGCGCTCTCGCAGCGGAACATGCCGGTCCCTCCACAGCAGAATTAGCCCCAAGCTCCGATCCGATCAGGACTCATCTTGAAGAAATGCTAAGTCTTTTGAATACTGATATCAGACAACTTGTGGAGAACGCTGACCCTGTCCGATCCGTTTTCAAAAACTTGAAAGGCCAAGTACCAGAGTTAGTTGAAGAAGCTCTTCTCCCAGTCGCTTTCATAGAGTTCAACTACTTCCAGGTAACAAAGGCCCAAAAGAGACTATCCAATCGATCGAATTTGAGAAATCTTCCAAGGACTAGGAACAAATCAAATCGGATATTGAAGGCATAGAAACCCAAATCAGAAACCTGAGGCAAACTCGGGAATCCCTAGAGAAAACCGTATCCGATTTGAAATCCAGGCGCGAAGATCATATGCAAGAAATAGCCAAGATTGACGCGGAGCTGAAAACTGTGGAAGCTGACCTGCTGCAATTCCCTGGGACTTTGACAACCTTTGAACAAAATAAGCAAGTTCTGCCAAATCTGAAGCGTCTTTACTACCTTTAACCGATGTAATTAGCTTTTACAGCGAATCTTCTGAAAATAGCATCTTTTGACCAAAACGCATTGGTCCCCGTGCTCATTTATATCAAAAATTGAATGCTCTGAATTGCGTAGGTAGACCCTTTCACCTATAAATAGAACCATACACAGAATCCGCCATGTCATCTCTTTCACCTCCACGTAATATCCTTATGGCGTCCTCATCCAATCAAGTACGGAGTAACTTTATCTCTTTGCTTCATTATCTGATCAAAGCAAGCTAATCTTTTTGGTTTTCAGGTTCAACAAACATTGGAGACCATCATTTTTTCTTATCTGTTCACAGATATGAAATTCTAAATTTGCTTCCTGAAGGCCTTACTTCAGTGTCATCTTTCATTCATGGCCAAGGACTCCCAACAAATGACATGTCCAGGGTTCACCGCCAAATTCATAACCTTGAAGCCAGCCTGAACAGATAAGAAGCTCGCCTCATCAACCTGAAAAACAAAAGAGGTCAACTCTTGGAAGAGATTAATGCAATCAACCGTTCTATATCTAGATCTGAAGCCAATGTCAATAGTATCCATGCTTCTCTTGAATCTAGAAACCAATCCATAGAAAACAATGAACACCATGAGTCTCGCATGCGAGCTATTCAGTGGATTCAGAATTTTCTGAACACTTTGTAATGTTTTATATTTTTGCCCTAAGGGCGATGCATAACACAACGGCCATATATCCCTGAATGTGTGGTCCAATCTCCGATCCATGAATGTACTACCCTTACCTATTTTTTTTGCTAAAGGCGATACTTTGTATCGGCTATGATCATTTTCGATTTCTTTACCGAAAATCGGCTCATGCATCAACCCAAATACTGGGGTAATACTTTTTAAAGTATTTTCCATTCAAAGCTCAAGGAAACTCTTCTCCTTCTAATGTTTCCAAAATGTACGCATTGCTTGGAGCACATCAATCTATTCGATATGGACCTTCCCAAGTTGGAGACCATTTACCGAATTTAGAGTCTTTGGATCCGATCGGCAAAATCAATTTCCAGACCAATTCTCAAGGAAAATTCTTTGACCTTAACTTTCTTGTTATACCATATAGCAATGCGCTTCTTATTAGCTTCTAAATTCTCAAGAGCTTTCAAACGATATTTCAAGTCTTCCAACTCATCTTTCATAATAATGGAATATTCATCGGCTGTTAACATATTTTGAAACTCAATACGTCTAGAGCCAATTTTCAATTCCCAAGGCAACACAGCTTCGTGTCCATAAACCAACTGATAAGGTGACATTTTAATCGCACCGTGATAAGCCATCCGATATGACCAGAATGCCTCATGTAACACAGTATGTGTAACACCCAGATTTCCAAGAAATCCGAATGCTTCCATATGTGTGCCCAGGATGTCCACAAAACACATATAGATTACAAATATTGAATCACAGAGAACACAATGCTCGAATAAAATAGTTTATATCAGAGTTTAACACAAGACATAGTCTTAAACAAATAACACAGCGGAAGACTTAATACTAATAAACGCTTCATACTAGGTAGAGCCTCAAATCCACAGGGACACCAACTGGTTGAACACAGCTTAGAAGTACGGCAGATCCTCCGGAAACTCAGCAAGCGACTGATCATTCATTGCTCCATCTGTTACCCATCCGGGATTTTGTTGAATAGTTGCAAGTGTAAGTAAACCATCTTACTTAACAAGTATAACACGGGTTATGCAGGAACAAAAGGCTGGACACGGCTGAACTGCAGTAGCACTTTTAGTTGTCTCATTTTATTATCATCCAAATTACTACCAATGAGTAGAATCCCAAGTATAAACCCATTAATAAGGTGTAAGTGATTATAGAACAAACCAATATCAACCACTAATATCATCTTCTAATCAAAAAGGATCCAGGCCGCTCGTATCCGTGAGCACGGCTATCATGATAGATCAACACTCTGCAGAGGTTTCGCCCTTTACCCGCCGGTCACATAAATCCAAAAGAACTTATGTTACGAGGACTTTCACAAAACACCCTAACAAGCACAGTAGCCGTTTTGGTTCAACATAGGCAGCATAACCCGAGGCATCGAGATTGACGTACGCTCAGGGCGCAACGTGAGGGGGTCAATGGCGTCCAGAGCGAGAGCGCATTCATCGCAACGTGTGAAGCTGCCGTACATCGGGCGCTTACATCACGGGACTTTGCCTAACGGGGCATAGCCAACGGATAACACCGTCCTCGATGGATCAAACTATACTCTCACCCATGCACCCCACATACGCCTTTCGGTAACCACTGGCGAGCTAGAGACGTACAAGTTAATTATCCAAGACCAGAGCCATTATAGTTCCAACGGCGGCGAACAGGTTCCTGGGTTGTCGCTTTAAGAACCGGACCTTATGGAGAGACATTAGAACAAAGCACAAAGCACATGCTCTAATTCCCTAGATCAAACCTTATAGAGACACTAGAACAAAGCACACAGCACATGCTCTAGTTCCCCGAACCATGTTGCTAAAAAGCATCTTTTAGTCATCATTGAAGTGAACCATTAATTCAATATTGACATTAAAAATTAATGTTGGTTGCAGCGCGTAGCATAAACTAACCATAATGCATATAACCCCTGGGTAATCAAGGAATAGGGTAAAGACTAGGAACATCCTTAATGGTTAACAGTATTAGACACATGCATATGATTTATGTGATTAATCGGTGTATAGGTAACAAGGATGGTCCGTGTTATACTTGCCTTCCTCAGAGAACTGCTGCTGTACTTGATCTTCGAGAACGGGATCGTCGGCGAACTCGAACGGCTCAGCAACTACTCACATCGATCATCACACAAGCATCCACACATACATGCAATCAAGATATTTAATTAGAACAATACACCAAACATGAACAAAAGATGAAAAGAGGGCTTTAGAACTACTCTACGCTTCACTACGAACACGTGAGCGCGAAAATCACTCAAATCGGAGTTAAAACGGAGAAACTACGCTAAAAACAGGCTCTAGGGGCTTGCTGGTAAAGATTTTAGGCTTCCAGGAGTGTTTTTGAAAGAAACCAGGGACCTAAAACATAATTTTATATAAAAACACAAGGGCTGCGGTGTAAAAACGACTTCTAGGACGGCGGGCATGATTTTTCAGAAGGACAGGGGCTAAACCGAAAGAAAAAGGACTTGGTTGTAAATACTTTTGAACTGCGCTGGACCGCGGGTTGATTTTCGAAAAACAGAGGGGCTCTTTTGCAAAATCGCCACAGCAACGGCTGGTTGCTGACGTGGGCTGACGTCATCGTGAACCGGACCGTGGACCGGATTGAACCGCGGTTCACTGGAACCGGCTCGGTTTAAAACGGCTTTTAGATCTGGCCGTCGGATTGGATCTGAACGGCGGAAAACAGATCGAGCTCTCGGCTCACCGGAGCACAGCGGCTCGCGGCGGCGACCTCGCCGGAGTAGGCTCGGCTGGGGTTACGGGGCTCCAAACCTCGCCGCGGCTGGCTCAAAAGAGAAGACGGGGAACTCGATTTGGGGGTCCTACTCGAGGATGGGACGGCGGTGGCGGCTGGCGACGAGCGGCGGCGGATTGAGAACTCCGACGAGCTCGAGCAAGCGCGGGAGAGCGAGAGGGAGGGGGTTTAGGGCCTCGGCGAGTTCCTTACCACACGGCGAAGCTTCTGGTGCGGATCTAGGCGGCAAAGCGCGGGCGAAACGAGCTCGAGACGACGGCGGCGGCTAGGGTTACGGCGGCGGCGCTAGGGTTTGAGATGCAGGGGCTAAGGATTGCGGAGAGGGGGTAGCGGCGACTTATAAAGGGGCGGTGGAGACCTCGGCGTGCGCTCCAAGCCGAGGAGTCCAAACACGGCACGGCGGCGCGGCGGTGGAGTCCCGCTTGCCCACGGCGCGAGGTAGGAGGAGGAGATGACAAGCGGGCCCCGCTTGTCAGCGACTGCGGAAGAGAGAGGAGGCGCGCGCTGCGGAGGGAAGAGAGAGGCCGACAGGTGGGGTCACGCTGTCAGCCGCAGCGGGAGAGAGAGGGGAGGGGAAAAACGGACAACTGGGCCGGGCTGCGCGCTGGGCTGGCTCTGCTGGGCCGCGCGAAGAAAAAGATGGGCCGCGCGAAAAAGAAAAGAAAGAGAGGAGGAGGAGTGGGCCGGCTGGGCTGAAAAGAGAGAAGGAAAAAGAGAGAGAAAAAGAAAAGGTTTTTCTTTTATTCAAACACTCATTTGAATTCAAATTCAAATTTGAATTCAACAATCAAAAATAAATGCACCAGCATGAATGCAACAATGATGTTTCTATTTCCTATATTTGCTTTTATTTATTCAAAATTTTTTATTTTCCCTACATTATTTATGAGCACTCAAATATAAAAACCAATTAATTACTAATTTTTAAATAGGGCATTTTTAGGGTGTTACAATTCTACCCCCCTTAAAATGAATCTCGTCCCCGAGATTCGGACGTGGATTGGAAGAGATGTGGATATTCTGCCTTGAGTTCATCCTCCCGTTCCCAGGTTGCCTCATCCTCTGTATGACGATTCCACTGAACCTTGCACATACGTATCACTTTGTTCCTGGTGACTCTCTCAGACTCCTCTAAGATCTTGACCGGATATTCCTCATAGGTAAGGTCCTCCTGCACATTTAACTCCTCCAACGGAATCTGTTCCTCTGGCACCCGTAAACACTTCTTCAGCTGAGACACATGGAACACATCATGCACTCCTGCCAGTTTCTCTGGTAACTCTAACTGATAAGCCACTTCACCTCTCCGTTCTAATATCTTGAATGGTCCGATGTAGCGAGGTGCTAGCTTGCCTTTGACGTTGAATCTCTTCACACCTCTCATTGGTGACACCTTAAGATACACAAAATCTCCAATCTCGAAGCTGAGGTCTCGACGCCTTACATCTGCATAACTTTTCTGCCGCGACTGAGCTGTTCTCAAATTCTGCCTGATAACCTGCACTTGTTCTTCTGCCTGCTTTAAGACCTCTGGTCCAAATACTCTACCTTCTCCGGTCTGATTCCAGAACAACGGTGTCCTGCACTTTCTTCCGTACAACGCCTCAAATGGTGACATCCTGAGACTCTGCTGGTAGCTGTTGTTGTACGAGAACTCTACATAGCATAAACTCTTATCCCAGCTACTTCCATACTGCAATGCACATGCTCGCAACATGTCCTCCAGTATCTGATTCGTCCTCTCGGTCTGACCGTCTGTCTGCGGATGGTAAGCGGAACTGAAGTGAAGCTTAGTATCCATGGACTCATGTAACTTGCGCCAAAAGTGCGACGTAAACTGACTTCCTCGGTCTGATACTATCTTCTTAGGTACCCCATGCAAACATACAATCCGCTCCATATACAATTCTGCTAGTTTGGCACCGGAATATGTAGTCTTTACCGGAATAAAGTGAGCCACCTTCGTCAATCGGTCCACTATCACCCATATAGAGTCATAACCTTTCTGCGTGCGGGGCAATCCTGTTATAAAATCCATACCCACTTCTTCCCATTTCCACTCTGGTATCTTCATAGGCTGAAGCAAACCTGCCGGTCTCTGATGTTCGGCCTTAACTCTCTGGCATACGTCACAAAGAGCTACATGTGCTGCAACATCGCGCTTCAGACCATACCACCAGAATCTTTCCTTGAGATCCAAGTACATCTTGGTACTTCCCGGGTGAATGGAATATGCTGACTCGTGCGCTTCCCGTAAGATAACATCCTTGATATGCTGCTGATCTGGCACCACTATTCTGTTACCATACCACACTGTTCCTTGATCATCCAATCGGAATCCTGGCGCTTTATCTGTCCCAACCTTCTATCATAAATCAAAATCCCAACATTCATAGTCACAGTCATGTCTGAACCAGTGTCAAGAACAGAAGCAATCCATTGACAAGATAAGGTACTCAGGCGATAGGAAAGATGATAGATGATATGCAAAGGAGAGATTAGGAACCCATCTATCTATCCACTAAATACCTTATACCTTAATCCAATACCAGATGATTGCAGACTTCCATCTGCGCTCATCACAATCATTACAAAGATCCAAATCACACATAAGCATTATGACAATTCATTCAAGCATTCAAAGACATGGTTCACACAAGACTCGGCGCTCTTAGACTAGTTTTGGACCCAAAAACGTTCTATTTGATTTCCATTAGCATTTAGGGTCGATGGTGGTGCGGTGAGCTAGGGTGCTGTATCTAGTCCTTCTATGGGGTGGCGACTGTGCACCTAACTCTGGACTACATGGCGCAGGTCCTTCCGACTGGCGCTGCAGCTCCTCGGGGTTCCCTTCCTCGGCCTCCTGCCTAAGAAGCTCCATGTAGGCGTCCAGGTTGCGTGCCTCCAACGGGTACTCATTGATGCGGGGTGGAAGGTAGCCATCAGTGCTCTTACGGACTATCTATCTCTATCGAGCTATCTATGGAAGTGAAAACTAGAGGAGGGCTAGAAAATTTTCACAAAGGACAGAGGTAGAAGAGAACACCATTTTTCAACAGAAACTCAACTCTAGGATGTAAAGTAGTTTTTAGGGCAAGGATTAAGCAAGTTCTAATCGACCGTTCTATCTAGGCTGTGATCCTACAGTCAGCACGGCTCTGATACCAACT
Source organism: Digitaria exilis (assembly GCA_015342445.1). Taxonomy (NCBI): domain Eukaryota; kingdom Viridiplantae; phylum Streptophyta; class Magnoliopsida; order Poales; family Poaceae; genus Digitaria; species Digitaria exilis. The sequence continues at coordinate 441,661 of JACEFO010001274.1, read as the reverse complement.
TTGTAACACCCAGATTTCCAAGAAATCCGAATGCTTCCATATGTGTGCCCAGGATGTCCACAAAACACATATAGATTACAAATATTGAATCACAGAGAACACAATGCTCGAATAAAATAGTTTATATCAGAGTTTAACACAAGACATAGTCTTAAACAAATAACACAGCGGAAGACTTAATACTAATAAACGCTTCATACTAGGTAGAGCCTCAAATCCACAGGGACACCAACTGGTTGAACACAGCTTAGAAGTACGGCAGATCCTCCGGAAACTCAGCAAGCGACTGATCATTCATTGCTCCATCTGTTACCCATCCGGGATTTTGTTGAATAGTTGCAAGTGTAAGTAAACCATCTTACTTAACAAGTATAACACGGGTTATGCAGGAACAAAAGGCTGGACACGGCTGAACTGCAGTAGCACTTTTAGTTGTCTCATTTTATTATCATCCAAATTACTACCAATGAGTAGAATCCCAAGTATAAACCCATTAATAAGGTGTAAGTGATTATAGAACAAACCAATATCAACCACTAATATCATCTTCTAATAAAAAAGGATCCAGGCCGCTCGTATCCGTGAGCACGGCTATCATGATAGATCAACACTCTGCAGAGGTTTCGCCCTTTACCCGCCGGTCACATAAATCCAAAAGAACTTATGTTACGAGGACTTTCACAAAACACCCTAACAAGCACAGTAGCCGTTTTGGTTCAACATAGGCAGCATAACCCGAGGCATCGAGATTGACGTACGCTCAGGGCGCAACGTGAGGGGGTCAATGGCGTCCAGAGCGAGAGCGCATTCATCGCAACGTGTGAAGCTGCCGTACATCGGGCGCTTACATCACGGGACTTTGCCTAACGGGGCATAGCCAACGGATAACACCGTCCTCGATGGATCAAACTATACTCTCACCCATGCACCCCACATACGCCTTTCGGTAACCACTGGCGAGCTAGAGACGTACAAGTTAATTATCCAAGACCAGAGCCATTATAGTTCCAACGGCGGCGAACAGGTTCCTGGGTTGTCGCTTTAAGAGCCGGACCTTATGGAGAGACATTAGAACAAAGCACAAAGCACATGCTCTAATTCCCTAGATCAAACCTCATAGAGACACTAGAACAAAGCACACAGCACATGCTCTAGTTCCCCGAACCATGTTGCTAAAAAAGCATCTTTTAGTCATCATTGAAGTGAACCATTAATTCAATATTGACATTAAAAATTAATGTTGGTTGCAGTGCGTAGCATAAACTAACCATAATGCATATAACCCCTGGGTAATCAAGGAATAGGGTAAAGACTAGGAACATCCTTAATGGTTAACAGTATTAGACACATGCATATGATTTATGTGATTAATCGGTGTATAGGTAACAAGGATGGTCCGTGTTATACTTGCCTTCCTCAGAGAACTGCTGCTGTACTTGATCTTCGAGAACGGGATCGTCGGCGAACTCGAACGGCTCAGCAACTACTCACATCGATCATCACACAAGCATCCACACATACATGCAATCAAGATATTTAATTAGAACAATACACCAAACATGAACAAAAGATGAAAAGAGGGCTTTAGAACTACTCTACGCTTCACTACGAACACGTGAGCGCGAAAATCACTCAAATCGGAGTTAAAACGGAGAAACTACGCTAAAAACAGGCTCTAGGGGCTTGCTGGTAAAGATTTTAGGCTTCCAGGAGTGTTTTTGAAAGAAACCAGGGACCTAAAACATAATTTTATATAAAAACACAAGGGCTGCGGTGTAAAAACGACTTCTAGGACGGCGGGCATGATTTTTCAGAAGGACAGGGGCTAAACCGAAAGAAAAAGGACTTGGTTGTAAATACTTTTGAACTGCGCTGGACCGCGGGTTGATTTTCGAAAAACAGAGGGGCTCTTTTGCAAAATCGCCACAGCAACGGCTGGTTGCTGACGTGGGCTGACGTCATCGTGAACCGGACCGTGGACCGGATTGAACCGCGGTTCACTGGAACCGGCTCGGTTTAAAACGGCTTTTAGATCTGGCCGTCGGATTGGATCTGAACGGCGGAAAACAGATCGAGCTCTCGGCTCACCGGAGCACAGCGGCTCGCGGCGGCGCGCGGCGGCGGATTGAGAACTCCGACGAGCTCGAGCAAGCGCGGGAGAGCGAGAGGGAGGGGGTTTAGGGCCTCGGCGAGTTCCTTACCACACGGCGAAGCTTCTGGTGCGGATCTAGGCGGCAAAGCGCGGGCGAAACGAGCTCGAGACGACGGCGGCGGCTAGGGTTACGGCGGCGGCGCTAGGGTTTGAGATGCAGGGGCTAAGGATTGCGGAGAGGGGGTAGCGGCGACTTATAAAGGGGCGGTGGAGACCTCGGCGTGCGCTCCAAGCCGAGGAGTCCAAACACGGCACGGCGGCGCGGCGGTGGAGTCCCGCTTGCCCACGGCGAGAGGTAGGAGGAGGAGATGACAAGCGGGCCCCGCTTGTCAGCGACTGCGGAAGAGAGAGGAGGCGCGCGCTGCGGAGGGAAGAGAGAGGCCGACAGGTGGGGTCACGCTGTCAGCCGCAGCGGGAGAGAGAGGGGAGGGGAAAAACGGACAACTGGGCCGGGCTGCGCGCTGGGCTGGCTCTGCTGGGCCGCGCGAAGAAAAAGATGGGCCGCGCGAAAAAGAAAAGAAAGAGAGGAGGAGGAGTGGGCCGGCTGGGCTGAAAAGAGAGAAGGAAAAAGAGAGAGAAAAAGAAAAGGTTTTTCTTTTATTCAAACACTCATTTGAATTCAAATTCAAATTTGAATTCAACAATCAAAAATAAATGCACCAGCATGAATGCAACAATGATGTTTCTATTTCCTATATTTGCTTTTATTTATTCAAAATTTTTTATTTTCCCTACATTATTTATGAGCACTCAAATATAAAAACCAATTAATTACTAATTTTTAAATAGGACATTTTTAGGGTGTTACAATTCTACCCCCCTTAAAATGAATCTCGTCCCCGAGATTCAGACGTGGATTGGAAGAGATGTGGATATTCTGCCTTGAGTTCATCCTCCCGTTCCCAGGTTGCCTCATCCTCTGTATGACGATTCCACTGAACCTTGCACATACGTATCACTTTGTTCCTGGTGACTCTCTCAGACTCCTCTAAGATCTTGACCGGATATTCCTCATAGGTAAGGTCCTCCTGCACATTTAACTCCTCCAACGGAATCTGTTCCTCTGGCACCCGTAAACACTTCTTCAGCTGAGACACATGGAACACATCATGCACTCCTGCCAGTTTCTCTGGTAACTCTAACTGATAAGCCACTTCACCTCTCCGTTCTAATATCTTGAATGGTCCGATGTAGCGAGGTGCTAGCTTGCCTTTGACGTTGAATCTCTTCACACCTCTCATTGGTGACACCTTAAGATACACAAAATCTCCAATCTCGAAGCTGAGGTCTCGACGCCTTACATCTGCATAACTTTTCTGCCGCGACTGAGCTGTTCTCAAATTCTGCCTGATAACCTGCACTTGTTCTTCTGCCTGCTTTAAGACCTCTGGTCCAAATACTCTACCTTCTCCGGTCTGATTCCAGAACAACGGTGTCCTGCACTTTCTTCCGTACAACGCCTCAAATGGTGACATCCTGAGACTCTGCTGGTAGCTGTTGTTGTACGAGAACTCTGCATAGCACAAACTCTTATCCCAGCTACTTCCATACTGCAATGCACATGCTCGCAACATGTCCTCCAGTATCTGATTCGTCCTCTCGGTCTGACCGTCTGTCTGCGGATGGTAAGCGGAACTGAAGTGAAGCTTAGTATCCATGGACTCATGTAACTTGCGCCAAAAGTGCGACGTAAACTGACTTCCTCGGTCTGATACTATCTTCTTAGGTACCCCATGCAAACATACAATCCGCTCCATATACAATTCTGCTAGTTTGGCACCGGAATATGTAGTCTTTACCGGAATAAAGTGAGCCACCTTCGTCAATCGGTCCACTATCACCCATATAGAGTCATAACCTTTCTGCGTGCGGGGCAATCCTGTTATAAAATCCATACCCACTTCTTCCCATTTCCACTCTGGTATCTTCATAGGCTGAAGCAAACCTGCCGGTCTCTGATGTTCGGCCTTAACTCTCTGGCATACGTCACAAAGAGCTACATGTGCTGCAACATCGCGCTTCAGACCATACCACCAGAATCTTTCCTTGAGATCCAAGTACATCTTGGTACTTCCCGGGTGAATGGAATATGCTGACTCGTGCGCTTCCCGTAAGATAACATCCTTGATATGCTGCTGATCTGGCACCACTATTCTGTTACCATACCACACTGTTCCTTGATCATCCAATCGGAATCCTGGCGCTTTATCTGTCCCAACCTTCTATCATAAATCAAAATCCCAACATTCATAGTCACAGTCATGTCTGAACCAGTGTCAAGAACAGAAGCAATCCATTGACAAGATAAGGTACTCAGGCGATAGGAAAGATGATAGATGATATGCAAAGGAGAGATTAGGAACCCATCTATCTATCCACTAAATACCTTATACCTTAATCCAATACCAGATGATTGCAGACTTCCATCTGCGCTCATCACAATCATTACAAAGATCCAAATCACACATAAGCATTATGACAATTCATTCAAGCATTCAAAGACATGGTTCACACAAGACTCGGCGCTCTTAGACTAGTTTTGGACCCAAAAACGTTCTATTTGATTTCCATTAGCATTTAGGGTCGATGGTGGTGCGGTGAGCTAGGGTGCTGTATCTAGTCCTTCTATGGGGTGGCGACTGTGCACCTAACTCTGGACTACATGGCGCAGGTCCTTCCGACTGGCGCTGCAGCTCCTCGGGGTTCCCTTCCTCGGCCTCCTGCCTAAGAAGCTCCATGTAGGCGTCCAGGTTGCGTGCCTCCAACGGGTACTCATTGATGCGGGGTGGAAGGTAGCCATCAGTGCTCTTACGGACTATCTATCTCTATCGAGCTATCTATGGAAGTGAAAACTAGAGGAGGGCTAGAAAATTTTCACAAAGGACAGAGGTAGAAGAGAACACCATTTTTCAACAGAAACTCAACTCTAGGATGTAAAGTAGTTTTTAGGGCAAGGATTAAGCAAGTTCTAATCGACCGTTCTATCTAGGCTGTGATCCTACAGTCAGCACGGCTCTGATACCAACTTTGTAACACCCAGATTTCCAAGAAATCCGAATGCTTCCATATGTGTGCCCAGGATGTCCACAAAACACATATAGATTACAAATATTGAATCACAGAGAACACAATGCTCGAATAAAATAGTTTATATCAGAGTTTAACACAAGACATAGTCTTAAACAAATAACACAGCGGAAGACTTAATACTAATAAACGCTTCATACTAGGTAGAGCCTCAAATCCACAGGGACACCAACTGGTTGAACACAGCTTAGAAGTACGGCAGATCCTCCGGAAACTCAGCAAGCGACTGATCATTCATTGCTCCATCTGTTACCCATCCGGGATTTTGTTGAATAGTTGCAAGTGTAAGTAAACCATCTTACTTAACAAGTATAACACGGGTTATGCAGGAACAAAAGGCTGGACACGGCTGAACTGCAGTAGCACTTTTAGTTGTCTCATTTTATTATCATCCAAATTACTACCAATGAGTAGAATCCCAAGTATAAACCCATTAATAAGGTGTAAGTGATTATAGAACAAACCAATATCAACCACTAATATCATCTTCTAATAAAAAGGATCCAGGCCGCTCGTATCCGTGAGCACGGCTATCATGATAGATCAACACTCTGCAGAGGTTTCGCCCTTTACCCGCCGGTCACATAAATCCAAAAGAACTTATGTTACGAGGACTTTCACAAAACACCCTAACAAGCACAGTAGCCGTTTTGGTTCAACATAGGCAGCATAACCCGAGGCATCGAGATTGACGTACGCTCAGGGCGCAACGTGAGGGGGTCAATGGCGTCCAGAGCGAGAGCGCATTCATCGCAACGTGTGAAGCTGCCGTACATCGGGCGCTTACATCACGGGACTTTGCCTAACGGGGCATAGCCAACGGATAACACCGTCCTCGATGGATCAAACTATACTCTCACCCATGCACCCCACATACGCCTTTCGGTAACCACTGGCGAGCTAGAGACGTACAAGTTAATTATCCAAGACCAGAGCCATTATAGTTCCAACGGCGGCGAACAGGTTCCTGGGTTGTCGCTTTAAGAACCGGACCTTATGGAGAGACATTAGAACAAAGCACAAAGCACATGCTCTAATTCCCTAGATCAAACCTCATAGAGACACTAGAACAAAGCACACAGCACATGCTCTAGTTCCCCGAACCATGTTGCTAAAAAAACATCTTTTAGTCATCATTGAAGTGAACCATTAATTCAATATTGACATTAAAAATTAATGTTGGTTGCAGTGCGTAGCATAAACTAACCATAATGCATATAACCCCTGGGTAATCAAGGAATAGGGTAAAGACTAGGAACATCCTTAATGGTTAACAGTATTAGACACATGCATATGATTTATGTGATTAATCGGTGTATAGGTAACAAGGATGGTCCGTGTTATACTTGCCTTCCTCAGAGAACTGCTGCTGTACTTGATCTTCGAGAACGGGATCGTCGGCGAACTCGAACGGCTCAGCAACTACTCACATCGATCATCACACAAGCATCCACACATACATGCAATCAAGATATTTAATTAGAACAATACACCAAACATGAACAAAAGATGAAAAGAGGGCTTTAGAACTACTCTACGCTTCACTACGAACACGTGAGCGCGAAAATCACTCAAATCGGAGTTAAAACGGAGAAACTACGCTAAAAACAGGCTCTAGGGGCTTGCTGGTAAAGATTTTAGGCTTCCAGGAGTGTTTTTGAAAGAAACCAGGGACCTAAAACATAATTTTATATAAAAACACAAGGGCTGCGGTGTAAAAACGACTTCTAGGACGGCGGGCATGATTTTTCAGAAGGACAGGGGCTAAACCGAAAGAAAAAGGACTTGGTTGTAAATACTTTTGAACTGCGCTGGACCGCGGGTTGATTTTCGAAAAACAGAGGGGCTCTTTTGCAAAATCGCCACAGCAACGGCTGGTTGCTGACGTGGGCTGACGTCATCGTGAACCGGACCGTGGACCGGATTGAACCGCGGTTCACTGGAACCGGCTCGGTTTAAAACGGCTTTTAGATCTGGCCGTCGGATTGGATCTGAACGGCGGAAAACAGATCGAGCTCTCGGCTCACCGGAGCACAGCGGCTCGCGGCGGCGCGCGGCGGCGACCTCGCCGGAGTAGGCTCGGCTGGGGTTACGGGGCTCCAAACCTCGCCGCGGCTGGCTCAAAAGAGAGAGGAGAAGACGGGGAACTCGATTTGGGGGTCCTACTCGAGGATGGGACGGCGGTGGCGGCTGGCGACGAGCGGCGGCGGATTGAGAACTCCGACGAGCTCGAGCAAGCGCGGGAGAGCGAGAGGGAGGGGGTTTAGGGCCTCGGCGAGTTCCTTACCACACGGCGAAGCTTCTGGTGCGGATCTAGGCGGCAAAGCGCGGGCGAAACGAGCTCGAGACGACGGCGGCGGCTAGGGTTACGGCGGCGGCGCTAGGGTTTGAGATGCAGGGGCTAAGGATTGCGGAGAGGGGGTAGCGGCGACTTATAAAGGGGCGGTGGAGACCTCGGCGTGCGCTCCAAGCCGAGGAGTCCAAACACGGCACGGCGGCGCGGCGGTGGAGTCCCGCTTGCCCACGGCGAGAGGTAGGAGGAGGAGATGACAAGCGGGCCCCGCTTGTCAGCGACTGCGGAAGAGAGAGGAGGCGCGCGCTGCGGAGGGAAGAGAGAGGCCGACAGGTGGGGTCACGCTGTCAGCCGCAGTGGGAGAGAGAGGGGAGGGGAAAAACGGACAACTGGGCCGGGCTGCGCGCTGGGCTGGCTCTGCTGGGCCGCGCGAAGAAAAAGATGGGCCGCGCGAAAAAGAAAAGAAAGAGAGGAGGAGGAGTGGGCCGGCTGGGCTGAAAAGAGAGAAGGAAAAAGAGAGAGAAAAAGAAAAGGTTTTTCTTTTATTCAAACACTCATTTGAATTCAAATTCAAATTTGAATTCAACAATCAAAAATAAATGCACCAGCATGAATGCAACAATGATGTTTCTATTTCCTATATTTGCTTTTATTTATTCAAAATTTTTTATTTTCCCTACATTATTTATGAGCACTCAAATATAAAAACCAATTAATTACTAATTTTTAAATAGGGCATTTTTAGGGTGTTACAGTATGCCATCTTCTGGGAAATTCATCAACCTTTCTCTTTATTAACTTGATCATACTTTTGTTAGATACTTCTGCTTGACCATTCGCTTGAGTATAATAAGGAGATGAATTCAATAATTTAATCCCCATGCTCTCAGCAAACTCTCCAAATTCCCCTGAAGTAAACATAGTTCCCTGATCGGTTGTAATTGTTTGAGAAATACCAAACCAATAGATAATATGTTCTTTAACAAAATCTATCATATTAGCCGATGAAACAATCTTCAAAGGAATCGCTTCAACCCACTTAGTGAAATAATCGGTCACTACTAATACAAACTTATGTCCTTTGCTTGATGCAGGATTAATTTGACCGATCAAATCAATTCCCCATCCTCGAAAAGACCAAGGCTTTAAAATCGGATTCATAGCAGATACAGGAGCCTTCTGAACGTTCCCAAATCGCTGACAGTCCTGACACCCCTTTTAATATTTAAAACAATCTTCAAGAATCATGGGCCAAAAGTATCCATTCCTCCTGATCATCCACTTCATCTTGAAGGCCGATTGATGCGCTCCACACACTCCTTCATGGATTTCTCCCATTAGTATTTTAGCTTCTTCTGATCCGACACATTTAAGCAAAACTCCATCAATCGTCCGATAATAGAGATCATCTTCAAGTATAACATACTTTACTACCTAAATCCTTATATTTCTTTCAACTTTTTTCGATGGATCTTTCAAATATTCATAAATCATTTTCCTCCACTCGGTATCTTCCAACTCCAGACTCGAAATTTCTCTGATCGGATGATAACCAGATGCTCCTTGAGCCAATCGGTTAGCCTCTTCATTATGACATTTGGGAATATGCTCGATCTTAACAAGTCTGAACTCTTTTAACAACTGGAGACATTCATCATGATATACCTTCAAAATATCATCATTGCGTTCATATTCACCCATCAATTGCTTAACCACCAACATGGACTCTCCAAATATTTCAATAGCATCGGCCTTAATTTCTTTGAGTAGCTTGATACCTTTTAGAACAACCCGATATTCTGCTTGATTATTGGTGGCTTCCTTCTCAATCGGAAAAGAGAACTCAAAGCTTGCCCCCCGAGGCGATATCAACACAATTCCGATTCCAGAACCAGCTCCACAAGAAGATCCATCAAAAAACAAAGTCCATGGGGCAAGTTCCACCAAATGAATCTCTGGACCACAATGATGAGTGACAAAATCAGCAAGTACCTGCCCTTTTACTGCCTTTGATGACTCAAAGCGTAAATCAAACTCCGATAGAGCCAAAATCCACTTTCCGATTCTACCATTCAAAATCGGCAATGACAGCATGTATGTTATAACATCATCTTTACTAACAACGATGCATTCAGCCGATAGTAAATAATGTCTGAGCTTGGTGTAGGAAAAATATGGACATAAACATAATTTTTCAACCGGAGAATACCTTGTTTCTGCATCCAAAAGCCTTCTACTCACAAAATAAATAACACGCTCTTTCCCTTCAAATTTTGAATAAGGGCCGATCCAATAGAAGAATTATCAGCCAATAAATATAATTTGAACGACTTATCTTTTTGAGGAGGAACTAAAACAGGAGGAGACACCAAATACTTCTTAATTCATTCCAAAGCTTCCTCTTGCTCGTTTCCCCAAACAAATTCCTGATCGGCCTTCAGTTTCAACAAGGGTGTAAACGACTTGATCTTGCCAGGGAGATTAGAAATAAATCTCCTAATGAAATTAATCTTGCCGATTAATGATTGAAGTTTGGTCTTGTTTTCCGGAGCAACAATTTTATTGATGGAGCCTATCAAAGTTTGACTGATCTCAATCCCCCTTTCATGAACCATAAATCCCAGAATTGACCAGCAGAAACTCCAAATGCACACTTTATCAGATTCATCTTCAAGCCATGTTTTCTTGTGCATTCTAGAGTCTTGCGTAAATCAGCTAAATGTTGTCTATAGCTTTTCGATTTAACCACCACATCATCAATATAAATTTCAAGAATTTTACCGATAAGCTCATGGAAAATATAATTCATAGCACGTTGACAGGTAGCTCCAGCATTTTTCAAACCAAAAGTCATGACTACCCATTCATATAAACCAACATGCCCAGGACAACGAAAAGCACTTTATGAATATCTTCTTCAGCCATAAAAATCTGATTATAACCAGCATTACCGTCCATGAAGCTTATGACTTTGTGTCCTACTGCAGCATCAACCAATAAATCGGCAATAGGCGTCGGATATCCATCCGTCGGTGTTGCCTTATTAAGATTCCTGAAATCAATGCACACATGCAAATTTTCCATTCTTTTTATACACAGGAACCACATTAGAAATTCACTCAGCATATCGGCATTGCCTAATGAATTTCGCTTCAATCAACTTAGTAATTTCGGCATTTATATCAGGTAAAACCTTAGGATTACATCGTCGAGGATCTTGCTGATATGGCTGATATCCTGGTTTTATAGGCAACCGATGTTCAACAATAGATCGGTCTAGACCTGTGACATCTCTGATGTAAAAATGAAGAAAACACCTTTGAAACAGGTTAAAAAGGGAAAAAGTGATGAAGGAATTCAAAAATTCATCAAAATTTATATTTAAATTCAAAAACCAAGGTTGTTTGACACCCAACTGAAATCTCAAAAATTTTATACTAAACATGAAAATCTCCAAAAATAAAAGTTGTTTGCCATCTCAAATAAGGCCTACTCACTGTTTGGAACTTTTGAAAATTTTGCAGTTTAGCCCCTCAAAAACTCGAAAAACCAATCTGAACACCTTTTTAAATTTGGGTTGTTTGAGCTTGAAAAATTTGAAATTTCAGGTTCACCCCAAAAAGAGAGTTGTGTCCCACCTCCCAAACTCCAACTTTTGTATTTACACTTTTTCATGTTCAGTTCAAATTTTTGGAGAAAATTCAAAAGGGGCAAAGGAGCTCCACGGAGCTGCCAGCTCGGCCCTGGCGCGCTCTGCGCCTGGCCGGAGCTCGGCCGCCACGTGGCCGGCGAGCGGCGGAGGCCGCGCCGAGCTGGCCGAGCCGCGGCGTCGGGTGGCGCTTGTCGTCACGCGTTTGTCCAGCCCCTCCTGAGCCTTCACATCGCCGTCGACAGGCCGCCTCGCCTCGCGCCGCGCGAACGCCATCAGGGCGGTCGGAGCGCCGCCGTGGCCGCGCGCGCGTCGCGCAAGCTGCTCCGCGGCAGATTCCGTCCCGCTCCGCGCCAAGGACACTGTAGAAGATCTTCCACACCCTCACGCGACGATCTTCGACGCCCAATCCTGTGCGCGCGCTCTGCCCGAGCTCACCGCGCCATCAATGGCGACCTCGACAGCCCGCGCACGCGCACACACGCCACCGAGGCCACTCAGTGCCTCTAGCGCACTCCAAACACTTCACTGAGCATCCTCTTCCCTTCCCTCAGCTAGCGCCCAGCCCTTCTCCCTCTCCTCGCGCTCGCTCCCGTCGTCTTCAACCTCGCGCCGCGCGGACCGAGCCGAGCTTCGAAGTGAAATTCGCCCTACACTCTCCACCATTCCCAAATTCCTCGTGCACAAAGCTAGACCCCTTCACTAGCCTCCCTTTCCCCCACTCCTCTCGAGCTATCATCGCTTCTCTGGCGAGAAATCGAGATTTCCCCCAAATCTCCATTTTTCGGCCGCCGGAGCACCCTCACGTCGAGACCCTACGCCGAGCCATCCCCGAGGTCAACCGACCACGCCAACAGCTTCCCCGAGCTCCACTGATGCTCTAGAGCCCCTTCGACCTCGGAGAGCGCCACCGACCTCACCGGCGTAGAAGCCGCGGCGGCCGCGCCACCACTGCATCGCCGCCGGCCATTTTCCGAGCTTCCCCCAGCCTCCCAACCGCCACCAATCGACTCGTGGTGAGCCACTGGTTCTTTTCCCCCACTTCCCCGACCCTAGCTCGCCGTCGTTTGGCCGGCGCAACTCCGGCGACGAGCCGAGGACCAAAGTTCATCGTCTTCGTTTTTCTAGGGTTCCCAGTGTAAAAGTCAGGGACCTGTTCGTGAAGTTTTAAAAGTTCTAGGGTCTCCAGCGTAAAAAGATTCTTAAACCTAGATCTATTTTCCCGAATTTTGTAAGATCCGCTAAAAATCGTACAAAAATCAGAAAAATGCACAAAAATACTCCCCGGACTCGTGAGATTGTAAACTCTAATCTCATTAAGCATGTATATACTTTTGGTGAACCATTTTTGAATTAAAATTCAAACTGTAAATTTAGAAACTTGTGCACCATTTCAAATCCAGAGCTCCGCTAGGGCTGAGCTTTGGATATGTGGTTTGCTATGACTTTGGACACCGTGTATCCAAAGGGGACCTAAAAATATGGAATGTAGCTTCAGTGATGAATTAAATTGTGTTTCCTGTCTTTTTGCAGTCCTGAAATTATTAAAAATAATCCGTGCAGCTAAAAATCACCATTTTCCTCCAGAGGCCTAGGAACTTGTTAGCACATCTGTTAAAAATGCAAAACTTAATTTTTGCTCTGTTTAGACTAGCTAATAAATAGATATGTGTTTTCAAATAAAAATTTATTGAGGACTGTCCAAGGGTTATTTTGAGCCACCACTTGGCCAGAGCCCTCCTTGCACTCATGACTAGCTCTGGTAGGAAAATTTCCTGATTTGGATGTATTTTCGATTTTATATGAAATTATTTCATTTCTGCAGGCAGCAGTTTGAACTATTTTTAATAAATTCTGTGTAGCTCAGTTTTAGCTAAATTTTGGAGTGAGCCTAACTCTTATACTCCAGTAGCTGTCATAAAGGTTATAAATAAAAAGGATGAACAGAAAATGAGAAACAAAAATGAGAAGAAATCAAAGTGGAATTGAGTTATATAAAGGAATAGACCTTTTTTATAATTAGTTAAAATAAAACATGGAAAAGTCTAAAATTTCAGAACAGCACCCTAACTTCAAAAATAATAAAGGGACTTTCTTTCATATATGTACACAATCACCATCAAAGATGCGTAAAAATTTTCCACGCCCCTCATCTAATTCTATGAAGAAGAAAGTAGTACTTTAGCATGTTGTAACACCCAGATTTCCAAGAAATCCGAATGCTTCCATATGTGTGCCCAGGATGTCCACAGAACACATATAGATTACAAATATTGAATCACAGAGAACACAATGCTCGAATAAAATAGTTTATATCAGAGTTTAACACAAGACATAGTCTTAAACAAATAACACAGCGGAAGTCTTAATATTACTAAACGTTTCATAACTAGTAGAGCCTCAAATCCACAGGGACACCGACTGGTTGAACACAGCTTAGAAGTAGGGCAGATCCTCCGGAAACTCAGCAAGCGACTGATCATTCAATGCTCCATCTGTTACCCGTCCGGGATTTTGTTGAATAGTTGCAAGTGTAAGTAAACCATCTTACTTAACAAGTATAACACGGGTTATGCAAGGACAAAAGGCTTGACACGGTTATACTGCATTAGCACTTTTAGTTGTTTCATTTTATTATCATCCAATTTACTACAAATGAGTAGAACCCAAGTATAAACCCATTAATAAGGTATAAGTGATTATAGAACAAACCAACATCAACCACTAATATCATCTTCTAATAAAAAAGGATCCAGGCCGCGCGTGTCCGTGAGCACGGCTATCATGATAGATCAACACTCTGCAGAGGTTTCGCCCTTTACCCGCCGGTCACATAAATCCAAAAGAACTTATGTTACGAGGACTTTCACAAAACACCCTAACAAGCACAGTAGCCGTTTTGGTTCAACATAGGCAGCATAACCCGAGGCATCAAGATTGACGTACGCTCAGGGCGCAACGTGAGGGGGTCAATGGCGTCCAGAGCGAGAGCGCAATCATCGCAACGTGTGAAGCTGCCGTACATCAGGCGCTTACATCACGGGACTTTGCCTAACGGGGCATAGCCAACGGATAAAACCGTCCTCGATGGATCAAACTATACTCTCACCCATGCTCCCCACATACGCCTTTCGGTAACCACTGGCGAGCTAGAGATGTACAAGCTAATCATCCAAGACCAGAGCCATTATAGTTCCAACGGCGGCGAACAGGTTCCTGGGTTGCCGCTTTAAGAACCGGACCTTATGGAGAGACATTAGAACAAAGCACAAAGCACATGCTCTAATTCCCTAGATCGAACCTTATAGAGACACTAGAACAAAGCACACAGCACATGCTCTAGTTCCCCGAACCATGTTGCTAAAAAGCATCTTTTAACCATCATTAAAGTGAACCATTAATTCAATATTGACATTAAAAATAAATGTTGGTTGCAGCGCGTAGCATAGCTGAACCATAATGCATAAAACCCTGGGTAAACAAGGAATAAGGTAAAGACTAGGAACATCCTTAGTGGTTAACAGTATTAGACACATGCATATGATTTATGTGATTAATAGGTGTATAGGTAACAAGGATGGTCCGTGTTATACTTGCCTTCCTCAGCGAACTGCTGCTGCTCCTGCTCTTCGGGAACGGGATCATCGGCGAACTCGAACGGCTCGTCAACTACTTACATCGATCACCACACAAGCATCCACACATACATGCAAACAAGATATTTAATTAGAACAGTACACCAAACATAAACAAAAGATGAAAAGAGGGCTTTAGAACTACTCTACGCTTCACTACGAACACATGAGCGCGAAAATCACTCAAATCGGAGTTAAAACGGAGAAACTACGCTTAAAACGGGCTCTAGGGGCTTGCTGGTAAAGATTTTAGGCTTCCAGGGTTGTTTTTGAAAGAAACCAGGGACCTAAAACATAATTTCGTATAAAAACTCGAGGGCTGCGGCGTAAAAGCGACTTTCAGGATGGCGGGCGCTATTTTTCAAAAGAACAGGGGCTAAACCGAAAGAAAAAGGACTTGGTTGTAAATACTTTTGAATAGAGGTGGACCGCGGGTTGATTTTCGAAAACTGCAGGGGCTCTTTTGCAAAATCGCCACGACAGCGGCTGGATGCTGACGTGGGCTGACGTCACCGTCTACTGTGCTGTGGACCGGCCATAGACCGCGGTCCACGGGTCCACGGTGAACCGGACCGGGTTTAAAACGGGTTTAGATTTGGGCCGTCGGTTTTGGATCGAGCGGCTGGGATTAGATCTAGCTCAAGGGTCGCCGGGGACAGTGGCTTGCGGCGGCGCGCGGCCGGTGTTTCGCCGGAGTTGGCTCGGCTCGGGGCTACGGTGGTCCAAACCTCGCCGCGTTTGGTCCTAGAGGTAGAGGAGACAACGGGGAGTCGATCTTTGGGGTTCTACGCGAGGATTGGGCAAAGACGGAGGCTGGCGACGCACGGCGGCGGATTGGGAACTCCGGCGAGGTTGTGCAAGCGCGGGAGAGCGAGAGGGAGAGGGGTTTTGGGCTCGGCGTGTTCCTCGGCTTACCCCGAAGCTCCACGACTCGACGTTGGCGGACAAGCGGCGGGGGAACGGTGGCTCGGCGGCGCTAGGGTTCGGCGGCGGCGCTCGGAGCTTGGAGGCGGCTAGGGCTAGGGATTCGAGACGGAGGGGGTTTACGAGCTTGGCGGCGGCTTATATAGGGGTCACGGGCAGCCTCGGCGTGCGGGCCACGCAAGGGAAAGCGGCGCGTGAGCGAGGCGGACTCGCGGCGGCGTGGATCGGGGAAGAGCTCTGCTCGCCTACGGCTGGAGGTGGGCGATGACAGGTGGGCCCGGGCGGTCAGCGGCAGCGAGCGGAGGAAGAGAGCGCTGACAGGCGGGACCACTGGTCAACGGCTGCGGGGGAGGGAAACGCGAGGCGGGCTGCTAGCTGGGCTAGTGCGGTAGCTGGGCCGCGGAAAAAGGGAGGAAGAAAAGGTGGGCCGCGCAGGGGAAAGAGAGAAAAAGAAAAAAAAAGAAGTGGGCCGGCTGGGCTGAAAAGAGAGAGGGAAAAAGAGAGAGAAAAGAAGAGGTTTTTCTTTTATTCAAACACTCATTTGAATTCAAATTCAAATTTGAATTCAACAATCAAAAACAAATGCACCAGCATGAATGCAACAATAATGTTTCTATTTCCTATATTTGCTCTTAATTATTCAAAAATTTTATTTTTCCTACATTATTTATGAGCACTTCAATATAAAAAGCCAATTAATTACTAATTTTTAAATAGGGCATTTTTAGGGTGTTACACATGTCTAGGTGAATATGGCCTTCAAGGCCATAGTTTTGGAATCACTAGGCAGCCACTATAAGTTATGCATCTCATGTAGAAGGCGCTGTTGCGGACGGCTTCTACCATCTCATCCCCGCCGACGGAGAAGGCACCCGGGAGGACGGTGCCGGCCAAGGAACGGTCGACCCGGAGGCTAACCCCCAGCTAGAGCAAGAAGGCAAGCCCCAGAGCATAACCTAACCTTTAAAGTTTATGCATCTATGAATTCCCTATGCTTGTGCATTTACGTTTCAAGGAGTTGATTGAATACCTTAGCTGCATATTTCTAGTACCTATGACTTGCAACACTAGTATGAAAGGATTGATAGGGCATTGCTCTAGGCCCGTTACAAGTCGAGTGATTTCCTGTCACTCGCGAGACATAGGAGTTGCTTGTCTTTACTTATGTTGGAATCATAAGGATGGACGGGCGGGATGGTAGATGTAGATCTCCCGTCCGTGTATGATAATTGATTTAAGGTCGAAACGTGTGGTTGAGTGTTTCAAGTTTTTGAACGTACCACATGTATGCCGATATATGGGAATCGGTAAGCCCGGTACCGGATTGAAGCAGCTAGGGCCGATAGCCATCTCTCCTTGGAAACTTTTGTTTCCCCTGCCGTACACTTGTGGATATATGCGTGAGACTGTGAGTGAAGCAGTAAACCTCTATCCTAAGGAAGGTGGATTCGGATCCGAATTGTGGATCGATGGGAAAGGTTGGGAAGTGCTTGTACCTTTTATAGCAAGCATTATCCATGTGTGTTGGGTTTTCCCTGGCCAGGTAGCAAAATTCGGTTCGAACTGTCCGCTTCTCGCGGTTAATGAGACTGCTTGACCGCCTTGCTGCATTGAGTAACAAGTGGAACTATGAGATTGATGAACTTGTTGTATGATTTAAATTGTATTGCACCACCTGTATGCTTAGAGAGGATGCTAATCTAGAATGGTTAAATCTACTAGAATATGATGCTAAAACTATGAAAGCAAGGATCTACTTTTAGTTGCTTTTTGACAAACAAACCCACCAGCCAAAAGCCTCTCATGTTTAGATGTCGGTGATATAGTTTTCACCCGACGGGTAAGCCTTGCTGAGTATTAGTATACTCAGCCTTGCTTGTGGCTTTTATTTACAGGTACAGTGTTGGATGTGGCAGTCGATGCCATGACTTGGCCTACCCAGGTTCCCCCTGGATGGCACATCGAGTGGGTTCCGTCCTCTGCTGAGCAACGGGAGGAGTAGCACCGTGGCAGGTTTCATCATGGTGTTACGTTGTATCATCGTTAGTTTATCTTTCCGCTGCAATGAACTATTTATTTCCGCTGCAATGAACTTGATACTCTGATTTAAATTTCGAACTTGGTATCTAATAAGTTCGAGATACTATTTATGTATGTTAAATTTGTGGAATGTTGTAATCTCTGGAACTCACCTTCGTGTGGGCGTGCCTGTTGTTTCGATCGAGAAAAGTACGTGGTTAAATCGGGTTTAATCTGACGGCACTCCAGCTTATTCCGGATTAAGTGCCTGACTACTCAATTAGTGGTCCCGGGGTACTTAACTTGGAATAATTTCGGAGTGGTCCGCCACAGCTGGCATCAGAGCCGAAACAGCGGACCGGAGAGAGCAACAAACCTTAAATAAACATTTTTGAAATAAAACTTGCCAACTCGTACTTCCGCCGCGCTTTGCGATGGAAGGTTATTCTTAGGACCGCTAAGGATGTTACCTAGAGCGTGAAGCCTATGTGGGTTAAGGTATCACGATATGATAGGTGGCAAGTAATATATTATACTGACTTCCAGCACATTCATTCTGTCATTTATTTTGCGCAATGGTGGGCGCAAGGTACGGCGATTGCTGTAACGTGCCACGGCACTATATGAAAATATAGTGGCGGCACATAGTCAATACGCTGTGATGGCGTATGAAACTAGGATAGCATGGTGGGCGCAAGGTAAGGCGCTTGCTGTAGAGTACCACGGCATCATATGCAAATATGATGGCGGCACAAAGTCAATACGCTATCTCATGAGCGTATGAAATTGTCAATATGTCGCCTTGGTGACATATGAACATTGCCCGTTCAATGTTAAACGTTTGGGTGCCACCTCTATAGTGGGTGGTAATGAATGGAAACGCTTTCGTGAGTGCTAGCACGAAAGGTTGATTATATATGCTCTGGAATGGAATTTTCTGCAGGTACACTAACCGCGATTCCGTATGATTGAACGGTTAGAAAAAGTTCGGCTAGTTAATATAGGGAGAGACGGATATTGCCTAGCCACCGGCACTAACTTCGTAGGCCAAAAGTTTATTGGCATGAGTGTGTGTGAGAACGAATAGGCCGTTCATGCATTGCATTCACTGAAATAATATTGAACCTTAACACGTGACCAATCAAACCGCCGTCGAAATTCAAATCACAACCCAAAATTCTGCTGAAACCAGTCTGTTTGCACCTTTAATTCGAAATTGAAAACGTTGTTAAACGAAAAAGTGTTCAACATGAAAGTTGTCATAAATGTTATGAAGTTTATTCTGTAGAAATTTCCACGAAAATGGTTCAGTAGAACTGGAGTTATGCTTAAAATGGTAACCCCCTGTCTGCTGGAAATTTCTGGGGACAGTGAGATAAAAATTGAATTTTTACACCATCCTAATGACAGTTTCTGCTCAAACCTCCAACATGAAACTTGTTTGTAATTACTTAAACAATGTCCTGGACAAAGTTGGGAAATTTTGAGCTTGTAGAATTCGAGTTTTATAATTGTTACTACACTGTCCAGAATCTGTTTTGTTTTCTTTGGCGCTAACCGGTTCTCACCCTTGCCCTTTTTCTTTTTGGTTCAGAATGGACGCTCACGCTGACTTGGCCAGCTACCCCAACGATGTTTCCTTTTCAGATTGCCTAGGATGGGAAGGCTTCCCTAGCATTTTGTGGTCAGTTTTGCAGGCGCTCGACTACCCTACCCCGCCACAATATGAAAGAACCCTCATCCGAGACCGTGGTGTGACCCGATCTCGTGTGCGTTTGGTGGTATATCACCATCCACCGTGTCCTAGCTCCCCCACTTGGAGTGTGGAAGTTCATGGACACCATATGGAGACGACTTGTGAGCTAGCTGCCTTGAATGGCATTAGTTCTTTTTGTGCTCAGAACCAGAACTTGGTAGAGCACCAGTTGCTTGGGTTGTTTCCACCGACTCAGCCGGATGATCCCCATTGGATGAGGCGCTATCTTGGCTCCCCTTTGAGGATGGCGGAAAATCCCGTCGCTGCAGCTGCACTTATGATGAGGTGGCTCCGAGCTTACCACCGCTTGCAGGCACTTTTGGGACGGTCGCAGAGCGAGATGCTCAACCTTGCTATGGACATGTCTACCCGTGCCCGTGACATTGGGGTTGAGAGGACCTCAATGTCCATTGAGGTGAGCACCAGGGACGCCATGATTGCTGATTTGGAGAGGCAATTGAATGACCTCCACATCGCGCACAACAACGTCCAAAATGAGCTAGCCCAAACAAGAGAAGAACTTGAGGAGGTACACGGTACTTTGGAGCATGCTAATGCTATGTTAACCGCCCATGATGCTCAACACCTTCTTGAGCAAGAGGGAGACATGGGAAAGGAGAGGCCCCCGACTCCGACATGGATACCGAGGATGATATGCCGCCCCTTCCAGCTCCACCATCACCTATGGGCAGCGAGGCTACCGCTAACAACCTAGATGATTTCTAGAAGTGGTAGTAGCAAGATTACTCCTCCGCTAGGCCTAAATTTTGGCTTCATGTTTTAATAGGCTAGATGGAGTTGAGCTCCCCTTTAATCTTTTGAGACAATGTAATTGAATGGTGTGGTTGTGTGATCCCAAAACTTGATGAAGGTTGTAATGGCTGTGTAGAAAACATTCTGCAGCTAACTTTGTTTTTATTACGGATGGGTTTTCCATTCATTTCTGGGCTGTGATGTGAACTACAAAGTTGTTTGGAATTTGTCAAACAAAATGTTCACCAAATTTCAACCCTATTGGTTAAGCGAAATAAAAATGGCAACCAAAACACTACAGCTCGGCCTGCCGTAAAACAGCAAACGCAGAGAGCTAAAGATTGAATTTTTCGGCTTAGTTCTGGCCCGAATTTGATTCTGAGCCCAACATGAAAGTTGTAGAGAGTGAAATTTTCGAGCTACTGACCAAATTGGAGCATTTGACTTGCTTCCTGTTGGGAGATATGTTTTTTTCTTCCGAACTGCTTGTTGATATGTCATTCCTACGCAGTAAACTTCAATATATTGTCACGTTCTATCTTGTCATCATTATACAAGCTTATGAAATGTGGCTAATACAAGTACCTACTGCAGATGGCAATCACCCGCAGCGGTCATGACGCTAGTGGCTCCAATGCTAACCAGCAAGGGCCTGAGGGGCAGCAACAGCCGCCGCCACCTCCGCCACCGCAGCAACCTCCGACGTGGCAGCAGTTGTATGCTATGCAGACGGAGATCCTACGGAACCTGCAGCATCAGCAACAAATGATGCAACAGCAGATGCTACAGCAGGGAGGTCAACGGGCCCCTCAGCCTCAAGTGGCCCGATATGAGGATTTTCTGGCTACCCACCCGCCGATATTCTCAAGAGCCGATGAGCCCCTGGAGGCCGATACGTGGATTCGAGCCATCGAGTCCAAGTTCATCATCTTGGCCACGCCTTGCACTTCCAACCGCAAGGTAGTGTTCGCGGCGCAGCAGCTCCGCGGCCCAGCTCTCCTATGGTGGGAGAATTACTTGGCCCTGCAGCAGGAGGGTCATGTGATTGAGTGGGATGAGTTCAAGACTGCGTTCAAGGCTCATCATATTCCTGCCGGCTTGGTAGAGCGGAAGTTGAATGAATTTCTGGCTCTGACCCAGGGTACCCGCACGGTGCTCCAATACGCCCAGGCCTTCAATGGTCTGTGCCCATATGCGGGTCATCACGCCGACTCTGACGAGAAGAAGTTGGAGAGGTTCCGACGTGGCCTCAATACCAAATTGAAAGCTCAATTGGCTACCACCCGTGCTGCCACATATGGCGATCTTGTGAACCTCGCCATCGCCCAAGAAGACGCTAACGTGGTGCACAAGGCGGAGAAGAAGAGGAAAGCTCCCGCTGGACCCTCGAGCGCGCAGCCGCAGAGATTCCGCTTGGTTCCCCCGGCTGCACCGCAAGGACAGTCCAGGGCACCTCAGGGAGGTGGATGGGTTGCTAGGCCACCACAGCCTAATGCGCCCCGTTTCCCTCCACCGCCGCAGCAGCAACCAGCGCCAACGCAGAACGCACAACAGCCAGCTCGCCCTGGAGCCGGCTATCAGTGCTTCAAGTGTGGCAGTAACAGTCACTTTATCAAGGACTGCCCGTAGAACAAGCAACAGAACCAGCGCCCAGGGAATCAGCAAAACAAGGGCAAACAGCAGCAGCGTGTGCAGGTCCGACAAGGAAGGCTTAACTACACCACCTTGGCCGACCTACCCGAGGGAGCCCCAGACATGACTGGTACCTTCCCTATCCACACTCAACCTGCTGTGATACTGTTTGATTCCGGGGCAACACATAGTTTTATAAGCACAAGATTTCATGCAAAATGTGGGCCAAAATCTTACCATACCAAATCATCATATGTGATATCAACTGCGGGAGGTAAAATAGCATCCAACCAAGTCTCCCGAAGAGTTCCAATCAGGCTGGGAAGTAAAATATTTCCTACTGATTTAATTCTGCTTGGTATGGAAGGGATTGACATTGTCTTGGGAGCCAATTGGATGACTCAACATAAGGTTGTGCTAGATGTTGCGGAACGAGTTGTTGAAATAAACTCGCCTACACATGGCCCTAGTGTGCTATATCTGCCACAACGGAATTGCGTCAATGCGTGTGCTTATACCATGGTAGAAACGCAACTAAAGGACATTCCGGTGGTATGTGAGTATGCCGATGTTTTTCCGGATGACTTACCTGGGATGCTGCCGGATAGGGACATTGAATTTGTTATTGAACTCCAACCTGGCACAGCACCTATATCAAAGAGACCATATAGAATGCCACCCAATGAATTGGCTGAATTAAAAATTCAACTCCAAGAACTGCTAGACAAGGGTTTCATACGTCCTAGTGTGTCACCTCGGGGATGTCCCGCCCTCTTTGTGAAGAAAAAGACCATTCTTTGAGGTTGTGTATCGATTACCGGCCTCTCAATGCGGTGACTATTAAAAACAAGTACCCACTCCCCCGTATTGATGTCCTGTTTGACCAACTCGCTGGCGCCACAGTGTTCTCCAATATTGACCTTCGCTCTGGCTATCACCAAATAAAAATCCGACCTTGTGACATTCCAAAGACGGCCTTTTCTACTCGTTACGGACTTTAGGAATTCTTGGTCATGTCTTTTGGACTCACCAATGCCCCAGCCTACTTCATGTACCTCATGAATTCGGTTTTCATGTCAGAACTAGACAAGTTCGTGGTGGTTTTCATTGACGACATTCTTATATATTCTAAGAATGAGGAAGAGCATGCCGAGCACCTTTGCATTGTTCTTCAAAGATTGAGAGACCACCAACTCTATGCCAAGTTCTCAAAATGTGAATTCTGGCTAGAGAGCGTGAAATTCTTAGGTCACACGGTTTCCAAGGATGGTATATCCGTGGATCCAACCAAAGTGCAAGAGGTGCTGGATTGGCAACCACCTACCTCTGTCCACGAGATTTGGAGTTTTCTGGGTTTAGCCGGTTATTATCGCCGTTTTATTCCGGACTTCTCTCGGATTGCGAAACCCATGACCGAACTCTTAAAGAAGGGAGTCAAATTTGAGTGGAATGACAAATGTGATGAAGCTTTCCACACTTTGAGAAAACATTTAACTTCAGCCCCAGTTTTAGCTCAACCCGATTGCACCAAGCCCTATGACGTCTATTGCGATGCTTCAGGCACCGGACTTGGCTGTGTCCTCATGCAAGAGAACCGAGTCATTGCTTATGCTTCTCGAGCACTTCGGCCTCATGAGCAAAACTACCCCACGCATGATCTTGAGTTAGCAGCGATTATTCATGCTCTCAAGATGTGGAGACACTATCTGATGGGTGTTCCATGCAACATATACACCGACCACAAGAGCCTCAAATATGTCTTCACTCAGGCACATTTGAATATGAGGCAGTGAAGATGGTTGGAGTTAGCAAAGGACTATGACCTTAGTGTGCATTATCACCCCGGCAAGGCAAATGTGGTTGCGGATACACTAAGCCGCAAGGCTCATTATCATTGTCTTTCCGTGGAGTCCTACGCTAACACCTTGTGCCATGAAATGGCAAAGCTCAACTTAGAGATTGTTCCACACGGGTACTTCAACCATATTTCTGTTGAACCAACCTTGCACGATCAGATTGTTGAAGCCAAATTAAATGACGTAAAGATTAAGATCCTCAAAAGGAAATTGTCAAAAGAGAAGGTGAAGGAAAAATACAAGTGTTTCCGGTTAGATGGGCAGGGAGTGATGTGGTTTGGACATCGCATCGTGGTGCCCAAAAATACGGAACTCCGGAGGAAGATTATGGATGAGGCCCATCTCTCTAAATTTTCCATCCATCCCGGTAGCACCAAAATGTACCAAGATTTGAAACAAAACTTTTGGTGGACTCGGATGAAGCGAGAAATTGCCATGTATGTGTCGGAGTGTGACACGTGTCAGCGGGTTAAGGCTAGCCACTTGAAGGTAGCAGGCACGCTTCATCCTCTACCTATTCCCTCATGGAAGTGGGAAGATATAAGCATGGACTTCATTGTTGGACTTCCCAGAACCCCTCAGGGGCATGACTCCATTTGGGTAATTATGGACCGCCTTACCAAGACCGCACATTTTATTCCGGTCAATACCATTTATACCGCTAAGAGTTACGCTGAGATTTATTTGGAACGGATCGTTTGTCTACATGGGGTACCCAAGACGATAATTTCAGATCATGGTACTCAGTTCGTAGCACGCTTTTGGGAACAATTGCAACTATCCCTAGGCACAAAACTGATCCGTAGTTCAGCATATCACCCTCAGACCGATGGGCAGACGGAAAGGGTAAATCAAATACTTGAGGATATGCTTCGAGCTTGTGTTATCCATTATGGGAAGAATTGGGAGAAATGTTTATCTCTGGCCGAATTCTCCTATAACAACAGCTACCAAGCGAGTCTTAAAATGGCACCTTTCGAAGCCTTATATGGTAGAAGATGTCGGACCCCGTTGTGTTGGTCCCAGGCAGGCGAGAGGTATACCTATGGCCCTGACCTTGTAAAGGAAGCGGAAGAAAAGGTTAGGATCATCCGTGAAAATTTGAGAACCGCCCAGTCACGGCAAAAGAGTTACTTTGATCAACGGCGGAAGCCACTTCAATTCGAAATCGGTGATCACATGTATCTCAAGGTCTCCCCGACCAAGGGTGTGCAAAGATTTGGGTTAAAAGGAAAACTTGCACCTCGCTACATCGGCCCATATGAAATTACTCAACAATGTGGACCGGTAGCGTACCGTGTGAAGCTTCCCGAGAAGCTCTCAGCCGTGCACGACGTTTTCCATGTTCCCCAACTCAAGAGGTGTCTTCGTGTTCCGACCGAAGTTGTTGAACAAGAGGAACTCTCGGTTGAACCGGATCTCTCCTATGATGAGCATCCCGTTAAAATCCTCGATGAGAAAGAGAGACAAACACGAAGGAAAGGAGTGAAAATGTACAAAATTTAGTGGAGTCATCACTCCGAAGACGAAGCCACGTGGGAAACCGAGGACTATCTTAAGAAGAATTTCCCCGACATCCTTTCGTAAGCCGAAGGTACCGTTTTTCCACCTTGTTCCTTAGTTTAATCGAATCTCAGGACGAGATTCCTTTTAAGGGGGGTAGGCTGTGACATCTCTGATGTAAAAATGAAGAAAGCACCTTTGAAACAGGTTAAAAAGGGAAAAAGTGATGAAGGAATTCAAAAATTCATCAAAATTCATATTTAAATTCAAAAACCAAGGTTGTTTGACACCTAACTGAAATCTCAAAAATTTTGTACTAAACTTGAAAATCTCCAAAAATAAAAGTTGTTTTCCATCACAAATAAGGCCTAGTCACTGTTTGGAACTTTTGAAAATTTTGCAGTTTAGTCCCTCAAAAACTCAAAAAACCAATCTGAACACCTTTTTGAATTTGGGTTGTTTGAGCTTGAAAAATTTGAAATTTCAGGTTCAGCCCAAAAAGAGAGTTGTGTCCCACCTCCCAAACTCCAACTTTTGTTTTTACACTTTTTCATGTTCAGCTCAAATTTTTGGAGAAAAATTCAAAAGGGGCAAAGGAGCTCCACGGAGCTGCCAGCTCGGCCCTGGCGCGCTCTGCGCCTGGCCGGAGCTCGGCCGCCACGTGGCCGGCGAGCGGCGGAGGCCGCACCGAGCTGGCCGAGCCGCGGCGTCAGGTGGCGCTTGTCGTCACGCGTTTGTCCAGCCCCTCCCGAGCCTTCACATCGCCGTCGACAGGCCGCCTCGCCTCGCGCCGCGCGAACCCCATCATGGCGGTCGGAGCGCCGCCGTGGCCGCGCGCGCGCGTCGCGCAAGCCGCTCCGCGGCAGATTCCGTCCCGCTCCACGCCAAGGACCCTGTAGAAGATCTTCCACTCCCTCACGCGACGATCTTCGACGCCCAATCCCGTGCGCGCGCTCTGCCCGAGCTCACCGCGCCATCAATGGCGACCTCGACAGCCCGCGCACGCGCACACACGCCACCGAGGCCACTCAGTGCCTCTAGCACACTCCAAACACTTCACTGAGCATCCTCTTCCCTTCCCTCAGCTAGCGCTTAGCCCTTCTCCCTGTCCTCGCGCTCGCTCCCGTCGTCTTCAACCTCGCGCCGCGCGGACCGAGCCAAGCTTCGAAGTGAAATTCGCCCTACACTCTCCACCATTCCCAAATTCCTTGCGCACAAAGCTAGACCCCTTCACTAGCCTCCCTTTCCCCCACTCCTCTCGAGCTATCATCGCTTCTCCGGCGAGAAATCGAGATTTCCCCCAAATCTCCATTTTTCGGCCGCCGGAGCACCCTCACGTCGAGACCCTACGCCGAGCCATCCCCGAGGTCAACCGAGCACGCCTACAGCTTCCCCGAGCTCCACTGATGCTCTAGAGCCCCTTCAACCTCGGAGAGCGCCACCGACCTCACCGGCGTAGAAGCCGCGGCGGCCGCGCCGCCACTGCATCGCCGCCGGCCATTTTCCGAGCTTCCCCCGGCCTCCCAACCGCCACCAATCGACTCGTGGTGAGCCACTGGTTCTTTTCCCCCACTTCCCCGACCCTAGCTCACCGTCGTTTGGCCGGCGCAACTCCGGCGACGAGCGGAGGACCAAAGTTCATCGACTTCATTTTTCCAGGGTTCCCAGTGTCAAAGTCAGGGACCTGTTCGCGAAGTTTTAAAAGTTCTAGGGTCTCCAGCGTAAAAAGATTCTTAAACCTAGATCTATTTTTCCCAAATTTTGTAAAATCCGCTAAAAATCGTACAAAAATCAGAAAAATGCACAAAAATACTCCCCGGACTCGTGAGATTGTAAACTCCAATCTCATTTAAGCATATATATACTTTTGGTGAACCATTTTTGAATTAAAATTCAAACTGTAAACATAGAAACTTGTGCACCATTTCAAATCCAGAGCTCCGTTAGGGCTGATCTTTGGATATGTGGTTTGCTATGACTTTGGACACCTTGTGTCCAAAGGGGACCTAAAAATATGGAATGTAGCTTCAGTTACGAATTAAATTGTGTTTCCTGTCTTTTTGAAGTCCTTCAATTATTAAAAATAATCTGTGCAGCTAAACATCACCATTTTGCTCCAGAGGCCTGGGAACTTGTTCGCACATCTGTTAAAAATGCAAAACTTAATTTTTGCTCTGTTTAGACTAGCCAATAAATAGATATGTGTTTTCAAATAAAAATTTATTGAGGACAGTCCAAGGGTTATTTTGAGCCACCACTTGGCCAGAGCCCTCCTTGCACTCATGACTAGCTCTGGTTGGAAAATTTCCTGATTTGGATGTATTTTCGATTTTATATGAAATTATTTCATTTCTACAGGCAGCAGTTTGAACTATTTTTAATAAATTCTGTGTAGCTCAGTTTTAGCTAAATTTTGGAGTAAGCCTAACTCTTATACTCCAGTAGCTGTCATAAAGTTTATACATAAAAAGGATGAACAGAAAATGAGAAACAAAAATGAGAAGTAATCAAAGTGGAATTGAGTTATATAAAGGAATAGACCTTTTTGATAATTAGTTAAAATAAAACATGGAAAAGTCTAAAATTTCAGAACAGCACCCTAACTTCAAAAATAATAAAGGGAATTTCTTTCATATATGTACACAATCACCATCAAAGATGCGTAAAAATTTTCCACACCCCTCCTCTAATTCTATGAAGAAGAAAGTAGTACTTTAGCATGTCTAGGTGAATATGGCCTTCAAGGCCTTAGTTTTGGAATCACTAGGCAGCCACTATAAGTTATGCATCTCATGTAGAAGGCGCTGTTGCGGACGGCTTCTACCATCTCATCCCCGCCGACGGAGAAGGCACCCGGGAGGACGGTACCGGCCAAGGAACGGTCGACCCGGAGGCTAACCCCCAGCTAGAGCAAGAAGGCAAGCCCCGGAGCATAACCTAACCTTTAAAGTTTATGCATCTATGAATTCCCTATGCTTGAGTATTTACGTTTCAAGGAGTTGATTGAATACCTTAGCTGCACATTTCTAGTACCTATGACTTGCAACACTAGTATGAAAGGATTGATAGGGCATTGCTTTAGGCCCGTTACAAGTCGAGTGATTTCCTGTCACTCGCGAGACATAGGAGTTGCTTGTCTTTACTTATGTTGGAATCATAAGGATGGACAGGCGGGATGGTAGATGTAGATCTCCCGTCCGTGTATGATAATTGATTTAAGGTCGAAACGTGTGGTTGAGTGTGTCAAGTTTTTGAACGTACCACATGCATGCCGATATATGGGAATCGGTAAGCCCGGTACCGGATTGAAGCAGCTAGGGCCGATAGCCATCTCTCCTTGGAAACTTTTGTTTCCCCTGCCGTACACTTGTGGATATATGCGTGAGACTGTGAGTGAAGCAGTAAACCTCTATCCTAAGGAAGGTGGATTCGGATCCGAATTGTGGATCGATGGGAAAGGTTGGGAAGTGCTTGTACCTTTTATAGCAAGCATTATCCGTGTGTGTTGGGTTTCCCCTGGCCAGGTAGCAAAATTCGGTTCGAACTGTCCGCTTCTCGCGGTTAATGAGACTGCTTGACCGCCTTGCTGCATTGAGTAACAAGTGGAACTATGAGATTGATGGACTTGTTGTATGAATTAAATTGTATTGCACCACCTGTATGCTTAGAGACGATGCTAATCTAGAATGGTTAAATCTACTAGAATATGATGCTAAAACTATGAAAGCAAGGATCTACTTTTAGTTGCTTTTTGGCAAACAAACCCACCAGCCAAAAGCCTCTCATGTTTAGATGTCGCTGATATAGTTTTCACCCGACGGGTAAGCCTTGCTGAGTATTAGTATACTCAGCCTTGCTTGTGGCTTTTATTTACAGGTACAGTGTTGGATGTGGCAGTCGATGCCATGACTTGGCCTACCCAGGTTCCCCCTGGATGGCACATCGAGTGGGTTCCGTCCTCTGCCGAGGAACGGGAGGAGTAGCACCGTGGCAGGTTTCATCATGGTGTTAAGTTGTATCGTCGTTAGTTTATCTTTCCGCTGCAATGAACTATTTATTTCCGCTGCAATGAACTTGATACTCTGATTTAAATTTCGAACTTGGTATGTAATAACTTCGAGATACTATTTATGTATGTTAAATTTGTGGAATGTTGTAATCTCTGGAACTCACCTTCATGTGGGCGTGCCTGTTGTTTCGATCGAGAAAAGTACGTGGTTAAATCGGGTTTAATCCGACGGCGCTCCAGCTTATTCCGGATTAAGTGCCTGACTACTCGATTAGTGGTCCCGGGGTACTTAACTTGGAATAATTTCGGAGTGGTCCGCCACAAGACCAGTCATTTCATAGTACTCCCAAGCAAAGCAATCATTAAACTCTCTTAATAAAGAAATCAATTCTTTTTTGTACTCAAGATCTAATTTTGCACTAATAAACGTCGGCCTTGGTTTATCACCATCTCCTAAATCTATTTTTTCTAATACATCGGCCGACGTGAAGCCATATCCTAACTTTCCTTGATCTTCTTGAAGAAATTCATCCATCAGGATGATTCTTCTGAGCCGACTGCTTGGATCGGTTGTAGACCGAAATCGGCCACCCTGAGGAATTCAGTGTCCAGAGCTTTTCCCGATATGCACATCACTTGTTCATAATTCCATGGTTGTGCTTCTACAATAGCTATGCTGTATGTTGTGTCTGCTTTGACAACTTCCACTGTATCCTCAATCCAATGAACCAAACACTGATGCATGGTTGATGGAATGCAACAATTGGCATGGATCCAATCTCTTCCCAGCAACAAGTTGTATGATCCTTTGCCATTGACTATGAAGAAAGTAGTAGGTAAGGTTTTGCTTCCGATAGTCAGATCAACACATAATGCCCCCTGAGCTGGAGAAAACTTTCCTTCATAATCTTTCAGCACCATATCTGTTTTGATCAAATCACCTTCACTTTTGCCGATTTTACGAAAAATGGCATAAGGCATCAGATTAACGGCTGCACCTCCATCAACCATCATCTTGGTCATTGGTTTACCATCAACATGTCCCTTCAGAAACAAAGGCTTCAAATGAACACATTCCTTTTCCTCTGGCTTCTCAAAGGTTGCTTGCATTGGTTCCAAATTTAGTTGAGCCATTGCTTCTTCAATTTCAGAATTTTCTTCATCACTAGCCGATGCCATGAATTCCCTTGGCAGCATGAAAACCATATTAACATTGGCCGCAGAATCACCTTGATCACGTTGTTTAGGACGCCATACTTTAGATGACACCTTCTTACTCTTCAAAAGCTGACGTGATTTCTCTTCTTGAATTTCATCAAATCGGAGCCTCTGCAACCTCCTCTTATGTGATTTTGTGACCCCTTCTGGGCACCACCTTGGCTGAGGTATTTTAACATCGCGATGAATATTCCGATCCTGATTTGGCAAAAGGCTCTTCGTTAGAAACCAAATTATTAGCGTGCTCTTCCAGCTCTCTGCTCATAATAAGTGTTTTCCCCAGCCGATCATATACACTCTGCCTGCCTCTGATTCTCTCATGAACTGGAGTACGCCGATATTCTTCATCTCTATCTCGAATAATCGGTCGATTCTCCCTATCTTCAAATCGGGGTCTTTTGAATGATCCATCTTTTCCATAGCTTCCATTGCACTCTGGGCAATCATCTGGAGATGGTAACTTGATCCCTTCTTCCCAGCAATAAATGAAGAAAGGACATCTCCAATGATCTTTATGCCGATACATCCTTTTCTATTGCTGCCTTGTTCTCTCTTGCTGGCGTTGATATTTCTTAATCAATCCTTGAGAAGTAACATGCCTCTGAGAATTTCTAGGATAATCATTCTTTTCCCACTGTTTTTTATCCTTCAAATCGGAGGCAGAAATTTGCACTCTAGGATCAACAACCCCTTTTTCTTTTGTAGATTCTGATGTTAAGAGCTTAGTCTGCAGAGCATTTCCTTTAGCTGGCTCTACCATATTCACTAGGAAAGGATGCCCATCGATCTTCGTCAGCTTGATTGGTTTAGAAGGAATCTCAAATTGCAACTTCCCTTGCTCAATCGCCGATTGGATTTGGTTTCTGAATACCTTGCAATCGTTAGTATTATGAGATGTAGCATTGTGCCATTTGCAATATACCATCTTCTTGAGCTCTTCTGCAGATGGAAGACTGTGATTGGCCGATAATTTGATCATCCCTTCTTTAAGTAGCAGATCAAAAATTCTATCGGCCTTAGTAACATCAAAACCAAATCTTTCTGTTCTTTCTTACAAAAAGGACAACAAATCGGCTTCTTATTTTTAACCCATTCTGCCAGGCCGATTTCTTTATCTTCATCAGAATCGGACTCTGAATCGGAACTGTAATCAAGGTAATTTACCTACTTTTGATAAGGTCGCTTTTGTTCATAAATCCGATTCTCATGCTTTGACATTCTCTGTACAATATGGCTCAAGCTTTCAAATTCTTGAGAGTCATATTTCTCTTTGAAGTAAGGAAGTAAACCATCAAATGCTAACTGTGTCAATTGGACATCTGCCAAGTTTAATCCGTAGCATCTATTCTTTGTCTCCCTGACTCTCTGAATGAAATTTGCTACCGATTCATCATTCCTTTGCTTCAAGCTTGTTAAATCAGTAATAGTCTTTTCTTGAACACCAGCAAAGAAATACTGATGGAATTGCTTCTCCAAGTCAGACCAGTGAATAATAGAGTTTGCTGGCAATGTCATAAACCATGAAAAAGCTGGTCCAGATAAAGAACTTGCAAATAATTAGACCCTCAATGCATCGGTTGCCGCAGCTTCTCCACATTGCACCAGGAATCTGTTGACATGCTCTATTATGGAGATATCATCATTGCCATAAAACTTGGAGAAATCAGGGATCTTGTAGCGATGAGGATAAGGTAGCAAATCATAAGCAGGTGGATAGGGAATTATGTACATCACATGTTGAGTCTTGGGCTTCAATCCAAACTGATTTTGCATTATATCAGCAATTTGAGCCACCCAATCCACTTGATTTGCTCCTTGTACTATCTCTTCTGCTGGCTGATGCACTCTTTCTATCTCTTGGCTTGACTGAATCGGCCTTGCATATCTCTTTGGTGCTGATTCATTCTGCCTAGCTGACTTTGGTTGACCAATCTCACAGATATGTCCCGAGGATGCATTCTGATTAATTATCTAGCCCTGATTCTGAGACTGAATATTGCGATAAACCTCCATAGCTGCCATGGTATTATCACGAGTTTCTGACTGAATCGGCATAGACTTATTGAGTATATTTGCCGATTAAGACCTATCGGACCATGTCTGGCGTATAATTCCCTTCTCGACAACCAACCACCAATTTATTCCATCAGCATGTGGTACCCAAACCGCCTTTGGTGCTTCCGGTTGAGTCTTTTGAGTTGATTTAGGAGATGTCACAAAATATTCAGGAGGCATCCCTAACCCAGTATTGGGATCATATCCCTTGAAAAATTTAGCTCCCTTTGGTACCGATGCTATTGGCGATGACGAGGTCAAGACTGCTGAACTATTTGGTGGGGTTTGAATCTGAGGCATGGCAAATGATGTTGTTGGTGTAAACCCCCCTTGCGTGATCGGCCTTGGTGCCGATTGCATCTGTCCGATCGGCTGATCTGCCGATGTACCATTGAACACCTGAGAAAATGCAGTCTTTGCAGCCCCTGCTATAGTATCTCTTGCTGAAGTATCAACCTCAATCGGAGGGAATTGTTGATATGCTGGACCTTTATACTAAAGATCATCTTCACGCAATGTGCGAACCATTTGATTATGGAATTCATTACCCAAAACTTTACCTTGATTCACAAAGGCATGATGGACTGCATCGTTGATCATCTCATGTATCTTTCTAGGTGTCTTAGCTATTTTGACTTCACGAGGCAATGGGAAGTCAGTTTTCTTAATAGCTTAGCCTCGTTTGGTGGTACTGAATGACTTTAAGCATAAAAGTTCAAACTCTTCAACTGCACTTGCCACTTCAGCCTTTTGTTCATCATTGAGATCCTCCTTAGTAGTGTCAATGACATTCTGATTCCCAATCTCAAAACGACCACTCTCCTTCTTTGACATAGTTGAAGTTGTTTGGTCCCACTGGGCGTGCCAAAAGTGTGTTGACGCAAAAATCGGGAAAGATCTTCACACGCTAGCACACGAAATCGGCTGTGACCGATGATGCAGGGCGTGCCAGTCAATCTGACATGTTGATTGACAAGGAAAATCGGACGTTAGTAACACGGCGAAATCAGCTGGGTTTCCGATTTAGCAATGAAGACCAGATCGGCAGTGAATTCCGATCTATAATAGGGAACCGGAAAGATCAGCCGATTCCGATGCAAAGCAGAGTAAGATTAGTAAAACATAACCTAACAAGCTAAGGAGAGCAACACTTAGAATAGATCTAAATGGCTATACCTGATCCGATAATGAAGTATAAGTAACAGCCGATCAAAGCTTATTCTAAGCTGGATAAGAGTTGAATAAAATCTAAACAAAGTAACAGCGATGCGCCAGATACTAAAGCTTAGATATTTACTCGATAACTGTCGAATAATTCCAAACGAAGCAACAGCGATACACCGGTTGCTAAAGCTTGGATCTTACTCAGTAATACAGGACTTACAGGCAAGCCTTGAGATCTGATCACCCTTGACGTAACCAAAAGAACTCGCGAAAAGAAAAGACGAAATCGTCGACAATGTATGTAAGATGCGAAAATTGTAGAGGTTTGTTTGATGTTGGTGTGTACAGGCTTCTACGACCACGCAGGGTCAATATCTATACTCTAAAAACTACGACTCCTAAACGTTTACGACAAACTTACTTGACACAAAAGAAAAGATCCTGTTACAACCGACTATGACTTAAACTTTGTGAAAACAACCGACTCTTAATTTTGGTCCTTCTATAAGCTTAGCCCGGCAGCCTTCTCCATCCAGGACTCCTCCACGTCATCAACCTCCTTTCCGATCTTGATCCGAGTTACCCTTTCATCGGATTCCGATTCCGATTCAAACTGCTCCTTCCTCTGGACTCCGATTCCGATTTCTAATCCCTGCTTCACTTGGCACCGATGTGACCTGTCAAAATCCGGTGTCAACAACATCAGGGATTCTATCTGCTTGATTGTGATGGATGAGAGTCTGTCTCACATAGTAAGTGTCGTTTTCCGATTTTGTTTCCTGCACTTGTTTAATATATCATAGGATTAGTTAATTTGTCTGCTTGATTGTGATGTTGGAGAAGCTATATTGGTACCCACTACTTGAAACCATATTGTAATCTTTCTAAATTATTGTTTTTGTTGTGTCTGACCAACATTTTTGGTACACCTGTTGCAGAAGAAGCCCCGCCTTGGCCAAGGATGTTGATGGCTAGGAACAAGCTAACAAAGAACTTGATGCAGTGGAAGCATTCAGCATATGCCATACCAACATGTGTAATGTTATCAGTTACACAGCTAGAGACGTACTTGTGAGTCCATGTACCTGCTTGTCCCAGATTTTGTTTGATACAACCCTTCATTTTACTGTAATCCTTCAATTATGTCCTTTGGAATTTTAGGAGTCAATGGAAGTTGTGCA
This sequence comes from Digitaria exilis, assembly GCA_015342445.1. Taxonomy (NCBI): domain Eukaryota; kingdom Viridiplantae; phylum Streptophyta; class Magnoliopsida; order Poales; family Poaceae; genus Digitaria; species Digitaria exilis. The sequence continues at coordinate 406,775 of JACEFO010001274.1, read as the reverse complement.
GGCAGAAGTTGTTGTTGCTGGGACACCACCATTGCCTAGTGCTCAGGTTGTTTCCAAGGTCCTTTCGCAAGGCAGATCCAATGACACCTTCTTGAACAATGCTGGTATACCTGATTGCTCCTCTAGGTCTCATTCATCTGGTGAAGGTGCGCTCCATTCTCAACTTGCCGCTAAAAAGGAAGGTTTTGCTACCCTCCAAGAACAAATAGAAGTACTGAAGAAGGAGAGTGAGAACAAAGTCTGAGTTCCTAAATCTAAAGTCGCAACAGGAAACGGTCTGGAGATTGCTGTCAAACAACCCAAGTGTCAGTGGTACCACTTTTGAGCCCTGATCCTCTATTTGTGTGTGGAACTAACATCTTCTTAGCCTTGATCATGTGTTCGTGTGTGGAACTATTATCTTCTCGGCCCTGATCTTGTGTGTTGAGCTATTATTTTGTTGTGAACTCTTCGTGTATGAACCTACTACTGTTTGGAATCCGTTGTAATATAAATTGCTAGTATGAGCTTGTGATTTAAAATCTGATGGACAGTTAAGATACATACACGTGTCCTAAGAAAATCATGTGGATCAAAGTGCCACGTGTCTAGACGCTAAGCGCCACATGGTCTAGTGGAGAAAGGAGATTTAACAAATGAGAGGATGACACGTGAACCAATCAAAATCAGACATGTATGCCGGCACTAAGGGACACATGGTCCAATGGGAAAAAGGAGAGTTAACCAATGAGAAGATGGCATGTGGACCACTTGAAAACGGACACGTGTCGAGGCGCCAAGCACCACGTGGACCAATCAGGAAACGGCACAAGGACCAAGTGAAAACAGACACGTTTCCTGTTGGGAAGCCACATGGACCTATGAAAAGAGGACACGTGGACCATGGGAAAATGATTTACTAACCAATGTTAGGGCGACACGTAAACTTTAACGAAAGTTGACACATGTCCCTGCCCTAGGAGCCACGTGGGCCAATGGAAAACGGACTGTGAACCAATCACACGATGACATGTGGACTGACTGAAAAGGGACATGTAGCCTAACGACACATTCACGACGCTAACGACACGTCTGCGCTAACGTCCCATTGACATGGCAAACGGGATGTGGATGGCAGCACAACAACTGCTAGCAGCAAAGAGTTTTTCATCGCTAAAGAAACCTCTTTTGCGATGTTTTCGTTCGTTACATCGTTATGAACTTTTCTTGTCGCTCGTTAGGCGACAAACCCAATTTCATCGCTAATTCGTCATGGAACTCTCAGGACGACGTTTTTTGCACTTTCGTTGACGAAAGCAGAACGTCAAATTTGTTCAAATCTCTTGTAGCGACTTCTTGCCATGATTTAATGCAAAAATCTTTTTTATCCGTTTGCAATGAGACTTGTGTTGAGAATGTGATTGTAGAAATATATGATGAGTTGATTGCTCAAGAGAATGAAGAGCTTATGCATGAAGTAGAGAGGCTAAGAAAGGACATGGCAAGGCTCAAGGCAAAGAAAAGAAAGTTGAGACCAAGACACGACCTCCTCGAGATAACCATCCCAAGATGGCCACGAAGCTCGAGAAGAGTCCAACCGTGACTTGCTACTCATGCCAACAAGAAGTCCTATGAGTGCAAGAAAAAGAAGAAGAAGAAGGAAGAAAAAGAGAGACAAAAAAGAAGCCACTCCCAACAAAAAGCCCTATTTGATTGTTAACAAGGCAAAGAGCGCGTCCTACTTACTCAAAAAGAAAGATAACAAGGTAGTGGCTCACTTGATCAACAAACAAAGAAAGGGGTGGAACCAACCTATTTGGGTTCCCAAGGAGATCATGACTACCATGAAGGGCTCTGTTGACGCCTTTTTTGGTCAACACATGAGAGCGCTCGATCGCACGGGTCACGAACGAACCGAATCATTGTGCAATGACAGGAGGTTAGACCTCCTGTCACAGGAGGTTAGACTATTTGTCACAAGAGATCTAGCTTTGCCAGACCTGCTATAGGGCCCAACCGGCCTAGCTTGATCAGCTTGCTGCAACTTTGTTCGTCAACAGACTCCAAGAAGGTTTGGTTCCAAAGGCAAAATAGGATCCAAGGGACTCGGGATGATTTGGAGGCTTGGCCACAAGAGAAGAGGGATTTCAAGAAAAAAAGCCAAGCTTATCAAGATTTGGAGTAATAAGTTCGAAATCAAAATCCTCCAAAAATAGCATAGGTAATTAGATTTGAACTCATGCAATTTCAATTAGCATCTAGTTCCTCTTCGTTTCTAGGATTGTGTGATCACATCTCTATTCCATTGTATTGCCTAGTTTATCCCTGCATATCGTAACTTGTTTGTGTTTGTCTCTAACCCATGAGCAACTTACATGGTTTGTTAGTTGTAGGAATATGGCACTAGAGCTTATTTCATATCTCATGTGTGCCAAAGTCAAAACTAAAGGACAACTTTTCAATGTCGTTATTGACTAGTGCATATATCTCACAAGTAATTCCATTACTTAATTGTATGTACACATTTAGGGGCGGGGCTATCTTTTGGTTTGTGACTTTGAGACAAACCTAGTTTGCAAACTTATCATGTGTGTAGTCTCAGATTTGAACATTTGTTGGTGTTTCTTAGGCTATAGAACTAGATTCTACAAGCGCACAGAATAACCTGCTGTAGCATTTCACCACGGAGTATTTGGGGTATCGTATTTATTTCCTCAGAGAAGCAATTTGGATAAAGGGTATTGAAGAAATATATGAATATCCTCTATAGTAATGATCACTCACTAACTTTAGGTAAAATAGACGGATGGCTAGATAATGGTCAAGTGAATGACCGGATATATGGCCTGGAATGGCCAGCGATACAGGAGACTCACTAAGGAGCAAAGGAAAGTAGTTGGGAGAACTACAGGTGAAGTCCCCTATGACACTTCTAAAGGATGAGAAGCCTCCCTAGCCTTGACCTAGAGCTATACTTTGTTGTCGGGAATCTTAGCTTGCTTCGACGGCTAGAGCGGGAGGACCCAGACTGAGATGAGAAGGGGGTCCTTCGAGCTCAGCAACTACTATTATGAGAGCACCCGAACGTGATGGACTACAAAGGACGGACAGGGTTGTTACCAGATGCCGCCTACCATAGCAGTACCATGGGGTGAAACACACTCCCTAGCTAGCAGTAAGTCTGACACCACGTCTGCACTTAAAGCTAGAAATCCCTCTGAGGCCTTGACAGAGAAAAATCCCTTCACTCCAGGAGTTAACAAGCTCCTGGTCCAAGCGAGAAAGACCCATGAGCAAAGCTCCTGATACAGCTAAATATATTCTAATCCTAAACTAGGGGCGAGAAGATAAACTTCCACTCTCTCAAGATCAATGATCAAAATGGATAAATAAAAGTGGAAAGTAGAGGTTACACAAGACTATAAAAGATATTGATATGATGTTCAGAAAACAAGTAAAGGATACAAGAGCTTTACCGAAACTCCAAAGCTTTTCGGAACCCCAAGACAAGCTTGACTCAACCCTAACTCCCAACTACAACCTAAGCTACAAAGTGGAAATGGAATGAACTCCTTGAAGTGTTCCCTTTGGGTGTGTGTCTTGAAATGGAGGGTGAAGGGTTGTATTTATAACTCTCGAAGGCGGGGCTCTAGCTTAATATGCAAGCCGTGCAGGTGGAGTGACTCCCACACGAAGCTGGTGGTGTGGAGTTGCAGCAGGAGGCCGGCCCGCCTGGCCTAGGCCGGTCGGCCCAATATTTCTTCCACCTAGCACCGCCTTTCTCATGTGTGGTCTGGATGCTGCCTTGAGGTTGGTAGTAACTGAATTTTGCCTGAATTAGCCATGCAAGTGGGCCCTCTAATCCAATGTTCAGCCTTGCGAACCACCGGATCAAATCGACTTTTATTGCACGTCTCTGGAATACATGGAATGTGTTTTTGGACCCTCAGATCAGTGACATGGCAGTGGGCTTCAGGGGATGGCCGGTCGGCTTTGCCTAAGCCGGTCGGCCAGGCATTTTCTCCAATTTTGCGTAGCTTTTACACCTGTCTCTGCATTCACAACTCATCCAAAACTTGTGGAATTATTAGCATTAAGAAAATTTATGCATGGAACATAGTGTGATTTCCTCATTTATTCCCAACATGTTGACGGTAAATTATATCCAATCGACAATCAACACACCTCAAAGATCAAACTTTTGCTCATCCTCGAGCAAAGCTAAAGACTCAGGCTCGCTGGATCAAGAATTGCATGTATATCTACACCTTGCAATTGCCCTATGCAAAAACCACTACTTTCATAGGTAGATTGAATAAGTCAGCACTTAATATAGTCTCATACCTTTGCTCACTTGTGGGGCTTAATTGCAAGTTCTCCTCATTTTCGGCGGTTGAGAGGTTGAACAGTCATCACCAGAGTTTCTTGTAGTTGTTCAGGTTCCATCTCAGGGACATTTTGGGTATTTCAAAGAAATAGTTAAGTGTCCCTAATGGTTTCTTTCGAATCTTTCAAGGTGTATGATTCTCCCACCATAATGTTCTTCCTATTCTAAGTTTGATATATGGAGCTTGTAGAAAGGGGTAAAGATTGCATACCTTGATCACCTTTGTTGCCTTGCCGAAGAATGGTTCGCAAGAGTTGGTACTCATCAAATTCCATTCTTTGAAATTTATAATTTTAAAGGGAGGGGGAGGGAATGGACTCACGCATGAAGATCTTTGGTCTTAAATTGTTGAGCTCCTTATTCACTCCTCTTTTGTTGAGATGCAGTCTTCTTTTTCGATTGAATCCTACCTCTCTCTATCTCTCTCTTATAGAAGATAACTTCCATCTCTTGTGCTAATGTTTCAGGAGGGTTCTACATATGGAGCTGTGTGTGAAGACCTTGGAAATGACTGGGTACACAGTGCAGATTTTAGGCTGGTAAGGTGTGATTTGTTCAGTGAAGAGTGGATATCAACACCCAGGGTAGGTGACTGACATGCTGAACAAATATTTGAGGCTAGCAACCAATGCATACGCAAAGGAGAAAGAACGGCAAATGACAAGTACCTTCCTCAAGCGGACACATCATTCGGTAGAGCTCAAAGCAATTCAAAGTAGTGTATGGTAGTTTTACATAGAATAAATCTTGTATGGCTCTAGATAGGTATTTTAAACCAACAGGGAAACTTTACCATGATTGATTTTTCATAAAACTTCTAACAGGGTTGATACTAAAGCATGCATAGCTACTCTAGATTAACTATATCAAATCTCCCGACAGCCTAGATTAGCGAGATAATTGCCTGTGCTCCCACTAAGTTATAATTAGGTGAGATGTTTAAATGCCGACGAATTCAACATATCAGGAAAGTAATGGGTTCTGAATGAGGCATTTGCAAAGCATAAACAGAGCAATTGTTCATCACCTCCAAAGTTAGGGGATCACACTAGTTTCCACACATAAATGCTCTTTATTTATTATTCTATATATTTTTTATCTAGGATGGGCTTTATTAAAAACAAAGAAAAAGAAAGCATTGTCTGGAAACAATCTTGAACTACGGGAGGCACTTACCTGGATAACGGGGGTCCTCTCCCAAGCTTCACTGAAACTCAGTACTGTTGATCGGGATTCTGCTGGTTGGGATTGAGGTCCAAGTACTGGAAGATTGACGAGATGTCACAATGCATGGACAATGCCACCCCCCGACTCTCATGTGTGAGATCCCTGTTGTGTGCGATGTCTTGTCTCATCTGCTACTGTTGCTGCTGCGCCATCTCCGTTATCCGGGCATTGAGCTGCAAGAGTTCTCGAGTGATCGAGCTCTCGAAGTCATACCGGGCGGACGAAGACGGTCCCACCTGTGGACAAAAACCACCCATACCTATGTGATAGTAGTCGTTTTGCCCATAGTCGTAGCCTCCACCATGTGAACTTTGACCTCCCTGCGAAAAGAAGTTATATGTCTCCTCGAAGTTCATGTTCGTTGTGGGGTCCTCTGGTCGTGGCTCATGGGATGTTCCTGGGTCGTCTTGACAGCTTCGCCGGGTCCTCCGCTGTGCTTCTGGCCTGGAGGTGCTAGTGGTACTTCTACGCGCTGGCTCCCTCTTCCTCATCTGCATGGCTAGCCTTTTCACTGAGTAGAACGATAGAGACAGACATGGCAGCTCGACCTCATGGTCATACTCAGGGTAGCACATGAAAAGAGAATAGCCAACCCCTCGCGCATCATATGCCCCTGAATAAAATGTTCAAGACCAATGAAAGACATGTACTTCTCCATCCTTGGCAGGTATGTGACTTGAGCGGTACCCAACACACCGACATGTGCAGCAATGCGCGTAACCATAGGGGTTATGTCAATGTGGTTCCTGGCCGCAACCAAACTTTGCCAGTGATTGATCATGCTCAAGTCGGGGGAAAACTCGACTTTGTTGGCCAATGCAAAAAGGTACATCAACTCAAGAGTTGTGCAAAAACGTAGCTCATGGCGAGGTTGGACACTTGGCCAAAATACAAAGAGTGGGGTTGTAAATAGAAATAATGTTATTTTTGCTACTCACGGGCTCATCAGAGATCGCGTCCCACCATGAGATATGGTCGTAGAGGTGGTGCGTCTCCAGATGGTTGAGCTCAACGAAACATCTTTTTGAAAAACCAAGAGCAACATTGAAATCTCTTGCACTCATGGAAAAATCTTCGTTGAAGAAATGAAAACGACTTGTATTGCACGTCTCTGAATCACTTGGAATGTGTTTTTGGACCCTCAGATGAGTGACATGGCAGCGGGCTTCAGGGGATGGCCGGCCAGCATGGCCTATGCTGGTCGGCCGGGCATTTGGTCCAGTTTTGCGCAGTTTTTGCACCTGTGTCCCTGCAATCACAACTCATCTAAAACTTGTAGAATTCATTAGCATTAAGCAAATTTATGCATGGAACATGGTGTGATTTCCTCATTTATTCCCGAGATGTTGATGGTAAGTTATATCAAATCGACCGTCAACAACAATCCGCGGAGATATGCAATACTTATACTTCAAGTGATATAATGAGAAATTGGTATCTTTTTCTTTCATTGATATCATGCACTTTGATTCATATAAACTATTTCCATACGTATTATAGATTAATCTCCTCGTCTTGTCCTATTTGACTAGTTGTATATGCTTTGTCTTCCATCATATGTATGCACACACCTAGAGGGAGCTTAGTCTCTGTTGTGTGAGTATGATGACCATGATCTTTTAGATTGTCTTCCACATCTAAAAGATCATGGTCTATGAAACCCTCCATTGTGCATTTTAGTGAACAAAGCAAGTACACCTTAAGGGGTAGGATGCAAGAAAGCAAGAACTCCAAGTTTAGGGGAAATTGTAAATTTCAAGCTTGAGGGGAGATGCAAGAATTTAGTCCAAGAAAGAGAGCAAAGTGGCATTGAGTAAGAGGGAGGCCTTATGTCCAACATAACCACATAAAGGAGGATTTTAGTCAAAATGGTAAGAGCAAGGTATTATGAACTACTTTCCTTGAAGTGGTATTTATTGTATATCTTAATTGGCATATGTTTTTGCTCTTGCATTACGTTAGTAGTTGCATTTACTTTTCATTATTTATCTTTTGCTTTAATTGTGTTGTCATCAATCACCAAAAAGGAGAAGAAAAAATTGTAGAAGTTATTGGCATCACTGTCACCTTGCTTCGACCACAATAGCATTGCTATTTTGTTGAGACCCTATGGCCCATCAATATGACGAGTTGTAGTGTGTTTCTGTCCAATAATATATAGTTTTTTCATCACTCCGATATTTTACCCATAGTTTTCATCGTCCCAGTTTATTACTCATCGTTCGGTTTTTTACTGGCCGTCTACGCCCTTGGTATCACTTGTGTGTCAGCGTCACTATGTGTGCTGCATGTTTGTCCATCTAAATGATATAGTAATATTCAAAATAATAAAATGCAATACAGTAAAAAAGACAAGTTTCGTTGATGTACTTAATTAAGATGCTCTATTGAGGTGGCATTCTTACAGTAGTATAATGAGACTCCCATTAGCATTAGCCTTAGAATAAAAGTATAAATCGTTCTTCAAAGTATGATGATGGCACACAGCCGCAGAAATATCACTTGCCTTTGTGAAAACAAAACCTACGTAGAAGACAACTCTTGCAATGTACGTTACAATTTTGTTTATCTTCAAGTGCAGCATGTTACAAATATCTTTAGCTCTGAAGCACACAGCACAGCTTTGCAACCAAGGGAAGTCAACACCTACGTTGGGTTCTTCACTTCTTGTCATCTCTAAGGACAACGTAGTTGTGGCCATTCGTCTTCTGTATCTTTGAAATTTTCTTCAGAATTTCAGCAAAAGCATTCTTGTCCTGCAATGCAACCGCAATTGGCATTAAGTAAACAACTGTTAGTAAGACCTATGTTTGACGGCTGAGCATGCCACAAACAAACGAGCTCCATGAAGAGATTGAAAAAAAAAAATTGTCTATCGTGTAACCATAACTTATCATTTAAACAGTATTAGTAGTTTATGAGAAAAGAAAAGAATTCAATAATACAAAATGGCCAGTGGTTAGAACAATTCTTAGGTGGTAACTATTGCTAAGGGTATCTAAGCTTTCAAAGTGGTAATGTGTACACCACAAGAAAACATAACAATGGTGTCAAAGAGGCCTACCTCTGGACCTCGAAGCCTAGATTTGAATCTGGATACTAAATCTTGCGTGGTTACTGGAGCTACCGCACGAAGAATATTCCTGATTTCATCCTCCGTGACAGGTGACACATTCGTTCCACTTTTTGATGGTGCAGAGGCCTTTGGTGTAGATTTTGCTGAAGATGATGCTTCCTCTCTGATGCCTGATACTTTTGTATCCTATTCAAAATGAAATGATTACTTAAATACCTAGAAAACTAATAGTAATAGAGTATACCTGTGTAAAAACTGCAAGATCGCCATTTCTTCTTTTGATTTTACACACTGATGTTAACATAGATTACTAACCGATTCCACCCTTGCTTTCTTTGAAGCTGCACTGCCAGAAGTTTTTGCATCATCAGCACCTGATTTTCTCTTCGGCTTGGATTTGGATGCAGGCGGTGTGCTGCGAGCATGGCCTGAAGGTGTTGGTTTAGCTGGGCTGTTATCCACAGGTTCATCCTTAACTTGATCCTTCTGTTTTGGAGCAAGCACTGGAGATGACTCGTGTTCCTGCTGGATGAACAAAAGATAACTAGCTTGTTTTTCCTTTATTAAAAATAACCTTAGCACATAACAAATTAAAGTCTTAACATTCCAAGAGAATGAATCAGTACGTCATCTTCTTCATCCTCATCAACATCTGATTCATTTAGTCCTGCAGCACGCCCAAGCAGCTTTTTTAATTCTTTCCCAGATTTGCTCAGGCCACCTTCTTCTTCGTTCTCTTCATCATCCTGCAAGTATCTTAATCAGAATATTGCTTTGCAACTGAATTCAATAACCATGGAAAAGAAAATGACAGACTTGAGACTACCAGCTATATAACACAAAAGGAGAGAAGAAAAATAATTATCTTGATTGCTTCAAACAGCTTCACACAAAATATGTTCATACATGTTCTGGCTCCAGGCCTCTAGCAGAGGATCTGTCCCCAAGGTGATTTTCCAAAACAGTCTAGCATTTAATATTACTTATCCAAAATTAAGCATTTTGCTAAAAATGGAAAAAATCACATAAGCAGCAAAACTTCCCATTACCTGGTTTTGAAATTTTGACAATGATAGTATGATACAGTGTCCCACTAATCACTTTGTGTTACTGAATATTAATATTCTCAAACTCCAACATAATCACAAGGTAAACTGCTATTTGTTGATCCTGCTATGCATTATGATGCATCAGCCAGCATAAACAACTCCGGTGAACTCACATATGTGCAAAACGATATTGTTCCAATGGATATGTATCGTCAAATTCTTTGAGCTACTAAACTTGCATTTAACACACAGGTTGCCCATAAAGAGTCTAGTAAGATGATATGATATTCTGAATCTAGCAATATTGGGGACATAATTATAAGAATGATACCAATGCATGTCGTTGGTGGATATACTGTTAACAATAGAGAACATATCTATATCTCTTGTGCATTACCATTTAAATGAAGCGGTTGTTCAGAGCACATGGATCAAGTACGTTTTCACAAAATAGATATTACTAGGATCTTTTACTTGAGAAAATTGGTTTTAGGTTGTCAACTAGATCTAGTTCAATAAATTACATTGTTTGGCTCAAACAAATTGAATAGATTTTTTACAAATAAATGGGCACCAATGTATCACACTAGATCATTTTTCCTTACCTTTAATCAATGTAGTCAACATCACAAAAGCACTAGTAAATTGAGATATTTCTTTAATCATGAAGCATAACGTAATAAAAAAAAACTCGACCTAAGGGGGGTAAGACCACCCCCATGGCTTTCATTTGAGAGAGAAGGCATTCTCACGCAGATCGAGAAAACCCCGAACCCCTGCACCACCCTTACACAGCGGCACCGTTGCCCATGTGAGACGACCAGTGATCTGGGTCGGGCCTTAGACCTGTGCTTTGGCATGGTGACAAGTGAGGGGATGTTTTTAACCCCAGCTTGAAATTCGCTCCCACGGGGAGTCTAACCCAGGACCTGAGGAGTGAAGCCATCTAACCAATCCAGCTAGAGGCCCTTTCTCATGACGTAACAAGAATCGTAAAGAAAAGTCAAAACCTGCAAATTTTATTTTATAATTTATAATTACTCACTATTTGAGTTTTAACAAAATGGATTTTGGTTCCCCAACTTTATGCTACATAGCCATGGAATTTTTAGGTGATTAGGCTAAAATCTAGTATAACTAAATCTAATTTTGATAAAATTTGAGATCCATAGCATCAAATTCATATCATCAAATTCCAGTATTGACTGATGGTGTTCTATGAGAAAAAGGTATTAGAAGATATGCAGATTGCAAATCCTGAATATTACAGCAATAGTGTATATGAACCTGCTTAATTTCAGGTGGAGCAGGAATTTCAGGAGCTAAATCAGCCCGCTCCTCTGGATCGACATCTACAGCCTCATCATCGTCAGTGAATGTTTCTTCATGCTCCCAATCATCACCTGATAAAGAACATTCCCCAGTAAGATGCCAAACTTGGAGCAATAAATAAATACATTAATGATCCTCAGGGCAATATTTACATTTTCTTCGCAGGGTAAACAATTTATAATAGATCTGTTTCAACAACAACAAAGCCATTCAATAGCTTCATGGCAACAGGTCAAAAAAAAAAAACTCGAACACGTAGAAGAGCTGCGGCACACTATAATGGACGAACAACTCCAAGATGCTGGTAGGAAGTATAGCACAAAATGTTGAAGGAACAACTTCAACATGCTAGTAGATAGTGCCTTACGGATTGTCTGAATCCACATAAAATGTGAGCTGAATCCAAAGCTCATAGCAAGATCTAATATAGACACAAAAACCTCAATTTCTATTCATAATGGAAGGAAACATATGACTTCTAAAACATGAGTGCATTGCCTCTATTCCCTTACACAACTCATATACACCTAATATGACAACTAATATCCTATTAGATGACACCTAAGATATGACTCGTATCAACCGAAACATTGCTCAATGACAACTAAAAGACGGGTCATAAGATACTTCTAGCAATATAGTGACATGCAATGACATCAATATTCTTATATACTATGGAAACTTCATGAAGCATATATTAGAGATAAAATCCATATTGACTTCTTTCTTAGTAGCAAGATCCAAGTTTGCTTGTACTAGTTTGTTCTTTCATGAGCTGCATAAATATTTCATTCATTATTCAAATGATGTCCCTCATCAGTCATCATATATAAGATGTCCCTCGTCAGTCATCATATATAAGAAAAATGAGTCTAAAGCAAACCCAAAGTTACAGCACAGTTTTTAGGGCAAAAAACTGCACTTACCCCCAAAAAAGAAGAGGAAACAACTGCACTGCACACACCCCACCCCCACAAAAATCAAGACAATCAGATGCATTCTGCATTTTTACTTATTATTAAACAACAGGATCTAAACTAGACCAATGCTGCAAATGGTCTTCTAGCCTAGTTGTTAGGAATTTCGGGTGCACCTCCTCAGGACCCGAGTTCGATTCCTGGTGGGAACGAATTTCAGTCTGGGGTTAAAAAACTGCCCTCGCCTCTCCCCAACTCAAAGCATGAGTTAAGACCCTGCCTATGCACCTGGAAGTTGTGCGGTGTCCATGGTGACCCCGGCCCAGGCTCTCACAAGGCCGAGGGTCCTCATGTCAAGGGGGAGGGGGTTCCGTGGTTTTCACGGTCGTGCGTGTTCTAGTAATGAAATGTCTCGAGGGGGCTTCCCTCGGCCGGCCAAGTTTTTTTTTTCAAAAAAAAAAAGTAGACCAATGCTACCAACTAAGTATGGCCACTAGGCCCAGGAGATGAGAAATTAGTCAAGCCCCAGCCACTCCATAATCACAATTCCTCTCTGATCACATTAAGGACTCCATTCAAGTCACATAAAACTCCATGAAACACAGCAGTTGCGATGATTCCAAGCTAACCAATCACATACGACAGATTAAAATTATTTCAATGTGGTGGCCCCAGCGTTCAACAAGGCGCTCCTAGGCGCTCGCCTTGGCGCATCCTAGGCGCTCGCCTTGGCGCACTTATGCGCTGGGCGACGGGGTACCGCCGCGCCTAGCATGGTAGGCAGTCCTCTAGGCGGCGCGGACGTCGGTCGACGCCGACGGAGGGGGACCGCCAAGCAGTGGAGGCCCCGGTGGTGGCGGAGACGTTGGGCGGAGCAGCGGAGGCAGAGGTGTAGACGTCGGGCGGCGGCAGAAGTGGAGGTGGGGCGCCGGCGCCGGCTGAGCAGGAGTGCGTGGAGGGCGATGGATGGGAACGGAGGGGATAAGGAGGTTGTTGGGCTGCTTTGCTAGGCCACAATGAGTAATTATAGGCCCACTAGGGTTGGATAATGGGTAGAGAGGGAGGAGAGTTCTCAGTCTCACCGCCGCCACCAGTTGAGTAAAGGCCTGAGCCGCCGCCGTGAGCTCGGACGCCTCCCTCGCTACCTCGGAGACCCTGAGGCCTGAGCTCCTCCCTGCCGGCCGTCTCGACCCCAAGGAAAGTCTTCTCTGCTCCTCACCTCCTCCCTACTGTGTTCCTCTCTCTTTTGCCACCCATCGCCTCCCTCCTCTGTTCTACCTCCTCTGCTCCTGGCCTCCTCCCTCCTCTTCTCTGGTTCTCGGGCTCGCCTCGAAATCGCCTAGGTAGGCAGAGGGTCACCACCTAGCGCCTTGTATAACCCTAGGTGGCCCAACATTAGCCATTGTTATAAAACTTGACTAGCTACTAAAAAACATGGAACATGGCAGCAAAATATGCGGTCCCTTAATGATCATATGGTAAATATAATAAAGTCTTGTTGACAATGTTTTCAAGGTGTCACCTAGGCGATAAGGCGTGCCCACAACGCCTTAAGGGCTTAGTTATGCCTTGTCGCCTATGCGTGACCTAGGCGATAAGGCACACCTAGAGCGTTGCAGTTCGCCTTACCGAAATAAGAACCATGCTTGTGCCCTCGGGTTTGTAGCCAAAACCAACTGGGTGGCATGATAACCTAATTATTGGTCAACTTATTCAGATTATTAGTCAACTTATTCAGCGGCTATGACAGATACAAACAGAGAAGGTAAAATAGGATGTGGTTAGTGTAGCGTTGCCATAAACAATATGACAACGGACATGCCACAAGCCAAATAACTAGGATTCTATGCAACTACGTCCAGCAAACCTGGTTTTTAAGTTTAATCCAAAAAAAGTGTCATCAATGAAAATAATAAAGTAATCATAAGAATATTATCATGCAATAGATAAATATAACAGTTATAAAACTCCTAAACAAAGGAAAGAATATCAAACCACAATTGCAAGTTGAGCAAATAAGGGTTGAAACATCATGGTATTAAGCAATGATAAGATTACGAAATAGAGATGAGGTTAGCTGCAGAAGTATTACAATCCATGAAAATTAAGATGCAGACCTTTCTCGATTTCGTCATCCAAATCAAAGTCTAGATCTTTTCCGCCTTCCTCATCATCATCCATGCCTTTTCTAGTGAGTTCAAGTCTATTCTTGCGTGCTGCTTCCTCTTCTTCATCTTCTTCACCTTTATCAGAATTAGTACCCTCCTCGTTATTTTTTCCTTTCTTAGGACGAGCACTTTCTTTTTCTCCACCATTTGTGGCCTCAAGCTTCTTCATGTCTGAACCAAAGGCAGCTGGCCCATTTGCAGCTGCTTTCATCATCCAACGTTCATAACCGGTAGCGCTGGTCTTCCTCTTATTCATCTTTTCTTCAGCCTCCTCCAGTGTCAATTGTTTGTACTGTGCAATTTTACTGAAGTTATACCTGAAACAAGGATACAGTTAAGGAACAAATAGAATATCAGAATGTAACTACTATAATAAAGATAGGTGATCATGTTAACCAAGTCGTACAAATAACAGACACCTCCGTCACGCTGTTTCCTGCTGCTAACATTGTATATTATTACCTCTGCTCACCTAAACTGAATATTCATGTCATAATTTTGGCAAATGATATCATTCTAGCTTGTTTAGATACTACCCTCATTCTTAAATATGCCACAGTTGGCCCTTTTCATTGGTTTGACTATTCATCTTTTCTACAAAGATCTATGCAAATATGCAACTCAAATTAAATCTAAAGTACTTTTGATTATAGACATATTGTACTCATTGTCCGTTATTACTAATTTAATAAATAAATATTCTCAGTGAAAGTTTAAGAAAATAGTCAACGGTAAAATACATTTAAGAACGGACATAGTAACTTTGCATTTTGTACTAGAATAAGCAAATTATATCAAAATCAATGGACAAGATTACAGTAATAGAAAATAGAAAAAATCTCAAATATGTAGGAAAGCTGTGTTTCTTTGTCATGGGATTTAAGAGATAGAACGGTCTAGTTACACAAACCACACTCTCATCATGGACCACAAATGAAATGAGGGATGTTTAAGGAACCAGAATAAACACCTTAAAAGTCGAAATACAACCAACCTGCACCTCGACCTCCCTAGGTCCAAGGCTTGTAGCCCTTAGCCCCCAACTAAGCACCGCAAATACCCTAAAAATAACTAAGCACCACAAATGATGTTCATCTTTGAAGGCATGTAGGACCCTCTAATGGTAGGTGATGCCCCCTCAAACACGAAAGCATTATCGTCTTTTCCAAATGGTCCAAGCTCCAAGCAGCCCTTAAGGCCATGTTCAGATTCCCAACTATTCACTATTCATTCCAACTTTTCTCTATTCATTCCAACTTTTCACTATTCCTCCCTCAGAAAACACGTTTTCCAGCGAATGCTACAGTGTTTTTCTTATGCTACAGTGTTTTTTCCTACAATCTAAACACACCCTAACGAACCCGCAAACCCGCCCCATGAAATCAGCTCTTGTAACCAATGCGGCCCAACTGCAAGTTTTTTGCGGGCTTGTACTGTCTGCGCTGCTAAGCCCAGTGGACACCAGTGACGCGCACAAGAACCCACTACAACTTTATCGTTTCTTTTTTCCCATCGTAGATGGCCTCGCGAAACCTGGCGGCCACTGCTGCCTATGACGTCCGCTCCCGGCCGTCATAGCCCGGCTACCAACATCGTCCACGGCACGACCGCCGCCGTCTGCAAGCACCACGTCGCCGTCGAGCGCCCAACGTCATCGACGTCCACGAGCAGCTGCCACCACAATCCACGCCCGACTGCCACCGTCCGCTAGCGCCGCGTCGCCGTCAAGCGCCATCGGCCGTCGCCAATGACTGCATTTCTCTCAGTTCAGTGCATGCCACAGCATAGTCCGTCAGCAGCTGGCGTCCTGCTATGGAGCGGTAGCTGCTTTCATGCGGGATTAGGCGATTATGTCACTATGCCCACAATACGTTCCAAAGGTGTAGTTAAGTTAGTGGACAGCCGCATACCCTCAAAATAATTTAGTGACAAGCTTAGTGGGTTTGCCGCCAGCCGTAACCCACCCCACCTGCAAGCCTAATCGGAGAGTTAATCCTCTTCTTGTGCTGATTTCAGACCTTAGCCAAAACTTTGTGCCACCAGTTTGCAAAGGATCTTCAATTATGGTTGGAACTTATATAAAATCGGGTGCAAACCAACCTCTTAATGCAAACTTCAATCTGGGCCACACAATGTTGATCCAAGAGAGCGCTCAGGGGAAGTGGGAGGGGTGATCCCAGATTGAAGTTTGCATGGTTTGCATAGAGAGTTTGGTTTGCACCTAATATGTTGCCAATAAAATCACTCCTAGTTAGCAGCCTACATGAATGCTGATTGACGCTAATACAACAGCATCACAGATGAACAATAAAACATGGAACAAGTGTACTACCAAGAACCAGCAGGATATGCATTAAATTCCTTGCCATGCCTCATTAACAAATAATATGTAGCTGTAGCTGACTGTGATCCTTCCATTTGACCTTGATACTGATATTGGCCTGTTTCATCTTCCAAAATCCATGGTTTCCTGTTGTATTTCTCCTGGGATTTCCAAAAATGCATGCATAGTGTCAATATAGCCAACTGCACAGACTACGTAGCAATTGAAAACAGGATAGTTGTTTCTAAAAAAAATGCGATGTTGTATAAAAACTTAATCACTACAAACAAAAAAATTGTGAGCAAGGAGGTTTAATGAAGGCTGAAGAGCAACTTGTTTATAAAAAATAAATGGTAAGATTAGAACAAATACAATAGGAATTCATAGTAGATCATTTATTACCATACACCAGCACCTCATTATTCTTTGATAGAAATTTCAGTTGTTTAAAAAAAAATAGACATGTTACAAGATATTAGCTTATATCTTGTCGTTGGACTGACATTTCCTTCTCTACCCCCCAAAAATAGCACGACGGAATTCTACCACTGATATGAGTACATCCAGAGAAGCAGCAACGACGGGTCTGCCATCTTCCTGGCTGATGGTGAGAACACAGGAGGTGAGGGGATGATGCACAGGGGATGTACAGAGCCTGGCTCCGCTTATACGCTTGATTCCTGCGTACTAGTCTAGCCAGCCTGGCTAACAGGCCCCGACTGCATTAGTCTAACCTGGCTAGATCCCTTGTACAGGCAGCCAAACATGTTGAGGCTGCATTACGGGAGCCTGGCTAGCCCTTAACCTAGGCGTCTGGAAAGGGGTAGGTCGCCACGCCTCACGTGACCGCCGTAAGAACCAATGCATAAGAAGACTCAAAATG
The DNA here is from genome assembly GCA_015342445.1 of Digitaria exilis. Taxonomy (NCBI): domain Eukaryota; kingdom Viridiplantae; phylum Streptophyta; class Magnoliopsida; order Poales; family Poaceae; genus Digitaria; species Digitaria exilis. The sequence continues at coordinate 389,434 of JACEFO010001274.1, read as the reverse complement.
CATTACCTTTATGCTAAAAGTAGTTTAGTTAATGATACACATACCCGCATATTCTCAGGTATCTGACGTCCTTGTAGACCCTCCTTATGAAGAGACCATTTGTTCTCCGCGCTCTTCTTCTTTGAGAAAGGAGGTAAACCAGTGACAAATCTTCCAATAGAGTATGTCTTATCCGTAATTGCATTAGCTCGTACATTATATTCCTGCCAAAGAGTAATTGGCACTGAGAGATGAACAAATCAATCAAATATCAAACGCACAATAAAAAAATCCTTTATGCGGGATCAACTGCGGCATTGATGATCAATATAACACATATAAGTGTCCTTAGGTAGTGTGGCTACAAAGAATACATAAAAATGCCAATCTGGTTGAATTGTCATCACCGGCAAAGGTGTCAGTTCATGTGGTCTTCACTAGTCTAGTAGAAAGAAACTGAAAATTAGGACACTTTTTTCTACCTAATCAAGATTAACTTACATGAACAGTTAATGTAATTATTGTTTAAATGGTTTAACATTCTCAAGCTTGTTTGACTACTGAGAAAACTCAAACACCACCAATCATGTACCATCAAAGGTATATTACTTTGTTGTCAATTAGAATCAGGATCCTACAAATTCTAGCTTCCCAGGTGCGCTATTTCATTTCCATGCTAGACAAGTGCTCTAAATCTCCAGTGCACCTATCCTTGCAAATGACTTCAATAAAACAGATTAGCAACGTAGCAAATATAGCACATATATATTTTAAGGGATGCAAGGGCAGTACCATTACTTTCCCAAATTACTACCCACTTGGTTAGTATTTTCCCAAGTCACACACAATATAAACATCTCAAATTTTGTGTTAACATACAAAATGTAGTTTTTTGAGTGATATATACCAATAACCTTTTTGTATCTAGTTTGTGTTTATTTCCAAGGGGGCGACAAAACTCTAATTTGATTCCTAAAATCCAAAATTATCATTAATCTCCGTAACTAGTGCACTGAGCAACATAATTCAGCTCAATGGACCGTCAGAATCCTAATTCGCACCATGCAACATCTCCATCCCCAAAACCTGAACCCCAACAGGCACAAACCGCGTGAAAGAAAAAAAAACACCTAGCACCGCAGCAACCAATCGGCACAAACAAACCCTAGGTTACGCGCGCAAAGGTAGCAGCGGCGCGCCCCCGAACGCCGAGCTGGAAACCCGCATGCCCGCGCCGGGAAAAGGGGGAGGCAGAGGAGAGGATCCGTACCCGGATAAGCCTGGTGATGGGCGACGAGCAGACGAGGCAGCGGGCGCCGGAGCGCGCCATGGACTTGCCGCAGTCGCTGCAGAGCGTGGAGTGCTTGCACCCCGTGCCGTAGAGGTCCGACGAGTTGCCGCAACCCTCGCATGCCGGCTTGAGCACCAGGTCTGCGCTCCCCATCGGGCCGGCCCGGGGCGGCGCGGGGCACCGACCAGGCGACAACGGGCGGGCTGTGAGCTCCGGCGTCTCCGGTTTTGGCGAGGATGCAGTTACCTGGTGGGGAATGGGCGATTTTGATTTGGGAATGTGAAATGTCGGGTCGGGTCGCGCGAGCAAGACTCGGACACTGGCTTTGCAGTTTTATGATTTTTCAGGACGTACCACACGCACGTGATACAAAGAGTCATAATGATATTAACAGGACAAATATGAAAAAAATATTAAAATTACTAATATAATGGTGTGCAACAAAATACTGAAATAAATATGAATAATAAAGATATAATAGTCTAGTTTTTTTTTATCAAAGCAATACATATATCACCCAACAAATGACCCAATCAAACTTATATGGCTTATTAAAAACCGGCCTAAAATCTGTATAGTTTTGCCTTGCACATTGACAGAGCTTTTGTAAGGGTTGAATATGATACGCCAGATCAATCATTAATATCTTTTTCGGACTAATGGATTCATCATATTTCTCTACCAAATTGTGAACACCAAGTATAATTGTTCTCTATCTTCAGAGGGTCTATAGCTGATGCTAAAATATAGAGTTCTTTGGTGGTCTTTTCCACATAATAACTTGGATAATGTATTTTGAAGCATGAGATGCGCAAAGAAAGTTAATGGCAACCTGCATGACATTTAGGACTACTTCACATCTACCCGAAATCACACAACTTCTTGTGGTGGAATTATCAGCATAGATGAATTTAAGTGGCAATAGAGAATACATAAGAAGTAGTAATATTAAGTAATGAAATGGTATTGCTAACCACACGGAGCAATTGATGGAATAGTTGATCATCCCACATGTTCATGAATTGTTATGTATATCTCATCACCAGAGATCCTATTCCAAACCCATGCATATATGATCCGATTGCACTCTTATGTATACAACACATTTTCACTAGAGCAAAGGAAAACAAATATCACATTGGGTTAGTGTGGCATCATAAGCAATGCAGGTATTAGGACATTATTGAGGACTATTCATTTCTTATAGTGACCTAATGTTTTCTAATCCATATCACACCAAATACTCAACTTGTGGGCAACCGACATAGGTGGGAAAACAACATACATTGGTCAAATAAACACAAAAATTTCAAGTAATCATGGTGAAAAGAGAAACAATAGAAGCACGCTTGCATCATGTTAGGAATAGGAAGCACTTGAGGATCCAACCCTTATTTATATTCAGGTTTAATATTTTTTCCGAAGGAAAATAAATGTATCAGTGCTGCAAGTTGTTAGCTATTACAAAGATTTCAGAGCAACCTGAAGCAAATAGGACTCTACACTATAAAAAACGATCACTTAGTTTTCTATCTTAAAATAATTTTTGGTTTATGATTGTTTTCCCTTATCTCCGTAATCTATTAAGATATTGGTAGATTAGACTGATTCTGTAGGTGCAACCAAAAGTTTTTAAAACAATCAATATGTAAAACAATGGTACCTACCAAGATTTTTCTCTCGAAGTTCACCAGTTCAAAAGAATGGTGCATAGCTTACTCATCAACAAAATATTCAGAATAAAAAAGCATTTGAACCTTGTCGTTGCTGGAAACAAATAATAAAAAAGTCACAATATAGTACTCCATAGTTGCTAGATCTCTGGCTAAAATCCAGAAAGAAAGGCCTACAATATGTATGATGGAAAATATATTTTTCTAGTATCCAAAGCATTGTTCTGGATAAAGGAAAAAATTATAAAGATGACCTCCATAACATAAACAAGACATAATTCTTAAGTCATGGTGAACATTATTTATTTTTGTATGCAATGGGCAACTTGTGTCAAATTGAATTTATTTATATATGCCAAACATAATGATGAGAAGACCATACCATTAACATCACTAGCTGTTACTGGACTGGGCATCACTTCTGTTACTGCAGAATGTCACGGTGGCTGCAATACAAACTTAGGTGAATGTTGCTAGCTATATTAAAAAAAAGTAGAAGCATCATCCATCACCCACTAAATGCAAAGTACAAGTCTACATTTTCAAATAAAAACATATGTACAAGATTGATAATTCATGAAGAAAACATTGAAAGCTCAAAGCTCTCTCCAATTGCATATTTTTCAAATACTAATCTACCCTTATATCCAATTGCACAGTTCTCAAATCAGAGGAGAACATACCTGTGCGACAACATCAGATCCATGCATCAAAACCATATGCCAGTAACCTCGAAAAAACATATGGCACCTTATCAATAGTCAATATTTGAGAAATCAATGTGCCACTGTGTCATGGTCTGGATGAAGAAAGAAAGGCACCCGATACATTCAAAGGCTTGTATTAACGCGCATACTGCTCCTTAAAAGGGAGCTGAAAGTCTTGTATCAATTGCGGGGGTCGGGCCGGCAAGGTCGCGGCGAAGACTTCTCGTGGCACTTCTAGGACCAGGGCGGCGTATACGGAGTCGCCCGACATGGAGATACGGAAGCCACGTAACGGACGGAACCGACGGAGCGATGGAACGGAAACCGTGATGGACTAGTATGGGTAGGGGGATATTTCAAAAATTATCCCACTGTAACACCCTAAAAATGGCCTTTTTAAAAATTTAGTAATTAACTGGTTTTTCATATTAAAGTGCTCATAATTAATATAGGGAAATCAAATTTTCAGGAAAATAAAAGAAAATATAGGAAATAGAAACATTATTGTTGCATTCATGCTGGTGCATTTATTTTTGATTGTTGAATTCAAATTCAAATTTGAATTTGAATTCAAATGAGTGTTTGAATAAAAGAAAAACCTTTTTCTTTTCTCTCTCTTTTTCCCTCTCTCTTTTCAGCCCAGCAGCCCAGCTCCTTCTCTCTTTTTCCTGCGGCCCAAGCCTTCTTTCCCGCGCGGCCCAACTTCTCTTTTCCCTTTCTTTCGCGCGGCCCAGCAGCTCAGGCCCAGCACCGCAGCCGGCCCATCCCCGCGCCAGCCCGCTCAGCCTCTCTCTCTCTGTGGCTGACAGCGCGACCCCACCCGTCAGCGCCTTCCTTCTCTCCCCGCAGCGACTGACCGCCTGGGCCCACGCGTCAGACGCGTCTTCCTCCTCCAGCCGTAGCCGCGTCGAACTCCTCCCCGCGCCGCCGCGGACTCCGCTCCGCGAACGTCTCCCTCCTCGCGACTTGGCGCGCACGCCAAGGAGCTTGAAACCCCCATAAATAGCGCCGCCAGCCCCTCCTTCGAGCCGTACCCCCAACCCTAGCCCAAACCCTAGCCGCCGACCCCGAGCTCGCGCCGCCGCCGCCAATCCGACGCTTCGCTGCCGCTTAGCCGCCAAGAGGTTGCCCCGAAGCTTCCCCGTGTGGTAAGCAACACGCCGAGGCCCTAAACCCCGTCCCTCTCGCTCTCCCGCGCTTGCTCGAGCTCGCCGGAGTCGTCGAGTCACCGCCGTGCGTCGCCGGCCTCCCCCGTTGCCCAATCCCCGCTCTAAACCCCCAAAATCGACTCCCCGTCGTCTCCTCTCCCTCTAGGACCAAACGCGGCGAGAAACCGAGCATCCTAGCCCCCACCGAGCCATCTCCGGCGAGAGCGCCGCCGCGCGCCGCCGCGAGCCGCCGTTTCCGGTGAAGCCGAGAGACCGATCTAATCTGAGCCGTTAGATTCGAAACCGACGGCCAGATCTGAAAACCGATCTAAACCGAGCCGGTTTCCGTGAACCGCGGTTCAAGCCGGTCCACGGTTCGGTCCACGGTGACGTCAGCCCACGTCAGCAACCAGCCGTTGCCGTGGCGATTTTGCAAAAGAGCCCCTCTGTTTTTCAAAAATCAACCCGCGGTCCACCTCTATTCAAAAGTATTTACAACTAAGTCCTTTTTCTTTCGGTTTAGCCCCTGCTCTTTTGAAAAATAGCGCCCGCCGTCCTGAAAGTCGTTTTTACGCCGCAGCCCTCGAGCTTTTATACAAAATTATGTTTTAGGTCCCTGTTTTCTTTCAAAAACACCCCTGGAAGCCTAAAACCTTTGCCAGCAAGCCCCTAGAGCCCGTTTTAAGCGTAGTTTCTCCGTTTTAACTCCGATTTGAGTGATTTTCGCGCTCACGTGTTCGTAGTGAAGCGTAGATTAATTCTAAAACCTTCTTTTCATCTTTTGTTTATGTTTGGTGTACTGTTCTAATTAAATATCTTGTTTGCATGTATGTGTGGATGCTTGTGTGGTGATCGATGTGAGTAGTTGCCGAGCCGTTCGAGTTTGCCGACGATCCCGTTCTCGAAGACCAAGTGCAGCAACAGTTCTCTGAGGAAGGCAAGTATAACACGGACCATCCTTGTTACCTATACACCATTTAATCACCCAAACTCATGTGCATGTGTCTAATACTGTTAACCACTAAGGATGTTCCTAGTCTTTACCTTATTCCTTGTTACCCAGGGTTTTATGCATTATGATTAGACTCTGCTACGCGCTGCAACCAACATTTATTTTTATGTCAATAATGAAATAATGGTTCACTTCAATGATGGTTAAAAGATGCTTTTTAGCAACATGGTTCGGGGAACTAGAGCATGTGCTGTGTGCTTTGTTCTAGTGTCTCTATAAGGTTTGGTCTAGGGAATTAGAGCATGTGCTTCGTGCTTTGTTCTAATGTCTCTCCATAAGGTCCGGTTCTTAAAGCGGCAACCCAGGAACCTGTTCGCCGTCGTTGGAACTATAATGGCTCTGGTCTTGGATAATTAACTTGTACGTCTCTAGCTCGCCAGTGGTTACCGAAAGGCGTATGTGGGGTGCATGGGTGAGAGTATAGTTTGATCCATCGAGGACGGTTTTATCCGTTGGCTATGCCCCGTTAGGCAAAGTCCCGTGATGTAAGCGCCCGATGTACGGCAGCTTCACACGTTGCGATGAATGCGCTCTCGCTCTGGACGCCATTGACCCCCTCACGTTGCGCCCTGAGCGTACGTCAATCTCGATGCCTCGGGTTATGCTGCCTATGTTGAACCAAAACGGCTACTGTGCTTGTTAGGGTGTTTTGTGAAAGTCCTCGTAACATAAGTTCTTTTGGATTTATGTGACCGGCGGGTAAAGGGCGAAACCTCTGCAGAGTGTTGATCTATCATGATAGCCGTGCTCACGGATACGAGCGGCCTGGATCCTTTTTTATTAGAAGATGATATTAGTGGTTGATGTTGGTTTGTTCTATAGTCACTTATACCTTATTAATGGGTTTATACTTAGGTTCTACTCACTTGTAGTAAGATTGGATGATAATAAAAGGAAACAACTAAAAGTGCTACTGCAGTTTAACCGTGTCCAGCCTTTTGTCCTTCCATAACCCGTGTTATACTTGTTAAGTAAGATGGTTTACTTACACTTGCAACTATTCAACAAAATCCCGGATGGGTAACAGATGGAGCTTTGAATGATCAGTCGCTTGCTGAGTTTCCGGAGGATCTGCCGTACTTCTAGCTGTGTTCAACCAGTCGGTGTCCCTGTGGATTTGAGGCTCTACCTAGTTGAAACGTTTAATAGTATTAAGTCTTCCGCTGTGTTATTTGTTTAAGACTATGTCTTGTGTTAAACTCTGATATAAACTATTTTATTCGAGCATTGTGTTCTCTGTGATTCAATATTTGTAATATATATGTGTTCGGTGGACATCCTGGGCACACATATGGAAGCATTCGGATTTCTTGGAAATCAGGGTGTTACAAAGTTGGTATCAGAGCCGTGCTAACTGTAGGATCACAGCCTAGATAGAACGGTCGATTAGAACTTGCTTAATTCTTGCTCTAAAAATTATTTTACATCCCAGAGTTGAGTTCTATTGAAAAATGGTGTTCTATTCTACCTCTGTCCTTTTTGAAAATTTTCTCCTCCTCTAGTTTTCACTTCTATAGATGGCCCGACAGAGATAGATAGTCCGCAAGAGCACTGATGGCTACCTTTCACCCCGCATCGATGAGTACCCGTTGGTGGCACGCAACCCGGATGCCTACGAGGAGCTTCTTAGGCAGTAGGTCGAAGAAGGGAACCACGAGGAGCCAGAGACCGAGACCGTGGAGTTAGAATAACAACAAGAGAAGAATGAGGAGTTGCAGCACTGGCTGGAAGGACCCGCGCTACGTAGCCCAGAGTTCGGTGCACAGTCGCCACCACACAGAAGGACTAGATACAGCACCCTAGCTCACCGCACCACCATCGACCCTAAATGCTAGTAGAGATCAAATAGAACGTTTTTGAGTCAAAACTGGTCTAATAGTGTTGAGTCTTGTGTGAACCATGCCTTTAAATGCTTGAATGAATTGTCATTATGCTTATGTGTGATTTGCATCTTTGGTATGATTGTGATGAGCGCAGATAAAAGTCTGCAATCATCTAGTATTGGATTAAGGTATAAGGATGTTAATGAATAGATAGTTGGGTTCCTTATCTCCTGTGCACATCATCTACCACTTCCTCTGTTCTCTGGGTTCCTTATCTTGTCAGTTCAGTGGACCTTCTTCAGTTTATCAGGACTAGCTCTGAGTTTTTGTGAGGAGTGTGGCAGGGACCATAAGGGGGGTAGACTTGTAGAGCATCTAATAGTTCTGAGTTCCATTGGAAAGGATCCAATCTGATTTTGGGAATGAGCTGGCCAGCGAAGTACGATGCAGTCATACAGTGTTTCAAGAAGACAGTTCAGTTAGTGGCTCCATCAGGCGAGAAGATTGAGTATCAGGCCATTAAGTCCTCAGAGATTGGTGAAGGTTTCGGAGGAATCAGAGAGGGTCACCGGGAACAAAGACATCCATGTGTGCAAGGAAACGTCACTCAGAAGGTGAAGCAACTTGTGAAAGGAAGGATGGATCTCAAGGCAGAATATCCCCATCTCTTCCAATCCACGTCCGAATCTCGGAGACGAGATTCATTTTAAGGGGGGTAGATTTGTAACACCCTAAAAATGGCCTTTTTAAAAATTTAGTAATTAACTGGTTTTTCATATTAAAGTGCTCATAATTAATATAGGGAAATCAAATTTTCAGGAAAATAAAAGAAAATATAGGAAATAGAAACATTATTGTTGCATTCATGCTGGTGCATTTATTTTTGATTGTTGAATTCAAATTCAAATTTGAATTTGAATTCAAATGAGTGTTTGAATAAAAGAAAAACCTTTTTCTTTTCTCTCTCTTTTTCCCTCTCTCTTTTCAGCCCAGCAGCCCAGCTCCTTCTCTCTTTTTCCTGCGGCCCAAGCCTTCTTTCCCGCGCGGCCCAACTTCTCTTTTCCCTTTCTTTCGCGCGGCCCAGCAGCTCAGGCCCAGCACCGCAGCCGGCCCATCCCCGCGCCAGCCCGCTCAGCCTCTCTCTCTGTGGCTGACAGCGCGACCCCACCCGTCAGCGCCTTCCTTCTCTCCCCGCAGCGACTGACCGCCTGGGCCCACGCGTCAGACGCGTCTTCCTCCTCCAGCCGTAGCCGCGTCGAACTCCTCCCCGCGCCGCCGCGGACTCCGCTCCGCGCACGTCTCCCTCCTCGCGACTTGGCGCGCACGCCAAGGAGCTTGAAGCCCCCATAAATAGCGCCGCCAGCCCCTCCTTCGAGCCGTACCCCCAACCCTAGCCCAAACCCTAGCCGCCGACCCCGAGCTCGCGCCGCCGCCGCCAATCCGACGCTTCGCTGCCGCTTAGCCGCCAAGAGGTTGCCCCGAAGCTTCCCCGTGTGGTAAGCAACACGCCGAGGCCCTAAACCCCGTCCCTCTCGCTCTCCCGCGCTTGCTCGAGCTCGCCGGAGTCGTCGAGTCACCGCCGTGCGTCGCCGGCCTCCCCCGTTGCCCAATCCCCGCTCTAAACCCCCAAAATCGACTCCCCGTCGTCTCCTCTCCCTCTAGGACCAAACGCGGCGAGAAACCGAGCATCCTAGCCCCCACCGAGCCATCTCCGGCGAGAGCGCCGCCGCGAGCCGCCGTTTCCGGTGAAGCCGAGAGACCGATCTAATCTGAGCCGTTAGATTCGAAACCGACGGCCAGATCTGAAAACCGATCTAAACCGAGCCGGTTTCCGTGAACCGCGGTTCAAGCCGGTCCACGGTTCGGTCCACGGTGACGTCAGCCCACGTCAGCAACCAGCCGTTGCCGTGGCGATTTTGCAAAAGAGCCCCTCTGTTTTTCAAAAATCAACCCGCGGTCCACCTCTATTCAAAAGTATTTACAACTAAGTCCTTTTTCTTTCGGTTTAGCCCCTGCTCTTTTGAAAAATAGCGCCCGCCGTCCTGAAAGTCGTTTTTACGCCGCAGCCCTCGAGCTTTTATACAAAATTATGTTTTAGGTCCCTGTTTTCTTTCAAAAACACCCCTGGAAGCCTAAAACCTTTACCAGCAAGCCCCTAGAGCCCGTTTTAAGCGTAGTTTCTCCGTTTTAACTCCGATTTGAGTGATTTTCGCGCTCACGTGTTCGTAGTGAAGCGTAGATTAATTCTAAAACCTTCTTTTCATCTTTTGTTTATGTTTAGTGTACTGTTCTAATTAAATATCTTGTTTGCATGTATGTGTGGATGCTTGTGTGGTGATCGATGTGAGTAGTTGCCGAGCCGTTCGAGTTTGCCGACGATCCCGTTCTCGAAGACCAAGTGCAGCAACAGTTCTTTCGCGCGGCCCAGCAGCTCAGGCCCAGCACCGCAGCCGGCCCATCCCCGCGCCAGCCCGCTCAGCCTCTCTCTCTGTGGCTGACAGCGCGACCCCACCCGTCAGCGCCTTCCTTCTCTCCCCGCAGCGACTGACCGCCTGGGCCCACGCGTCAGACGCGTCTTCCTCCTCCAGCCGTAGCCGCGTCGAACTCCTCCCCGCGCCGCCGCGGACTCCGCTCCGCGCACGTCTCCCTCCTCGCGACTTGGCGCGCACGCCAAGGAGCTTGAAGCCCCCATAAATAGCGCCGCCAGCCCCTCCTTCGAGCCGTACCCCCAACCCTAGCCCAAACCCTAGCCGCCGACCCCGAGCTCGCGCCGCCGCCGCCAATCCGACGCTTCGCTGCCGCTTAGCCGCCAAGAGGTTGCCCCGAAGCTTCCCCGTGTGGTAAGCAACACGCCGAGGCCCTAAACCCCGTCCCTCTCGCTCTCCCGCGCTTGCTCGAGCTCGCCGGAGTCGTCGAGTCACCGCCGTGCGTCGCCGGCCTCCCCCGTTGCCCAATCCCCGCTCTAAACCCCAAAATCGACTCCCCGTCGTCTCCTCTCCCTCTAGGACCAAACGCGGCGAGAAACCGAGCATCCTAGCCCCCACCGAGCCATCTCCGGCGAGAGCGCCGCCGCGCGCCGCCGCGAGCCGCCGTTTCCGGTGAAGCCGAGAGACCGATCTAATCTGAGCCGTTAGATTCGAAACCGACGGCCAGATCTGAAAACCGATCTAAACCGAGCCGGTTTCCGTGAACCGCGGTTCAAGCCGGTCCACGGTTCGGTCCACGGTGACGTCAGCCCACGTCAGCAACCAGCCGTTGCCGTGGCGATTTTGCAAAAGAGCCCCTCTGTTTTACAAAAATCAACCCGCGGTCCACCTCTATTCAAAAGTATTTACAACTAAGTCCTTTTTCTTTCGGTTTAGCCCCTGCTCTTTTGAAAAATAGCGCCCGCCGTCCTGAAAGTCGTTTTTACGCCGCAGCCCTCGAGCTTTTATACAAAATTATGTTTTAGGTCCCTGTTTTCTTTCAAAAACACCCCTGGAAGCCTAAAACCTTTACCAGCAAGCCCCTAGAGCCCGTTTTAAGCGTAGTTTCTCCGTTTTAACTCCGATTTGAGTGATTTTCGCGCTCACGTGTTCGTAGTGAAGCGTAGATTAATTCTAAAACCTTCTTTTCATCTTTTGTTTATGTTTAGTGTACTGTTCTAATTAAATATCTTGTTTGCATGTATGTGTGGATGCTTGTGTGGTGATCGATGTGAGTAGTTGCCGAGCCGTTCGAGTTTGCCGACGATCCCGTTCTCGAAGACCAAGTGCAGCAACAGTTCTCTGAGGAAGGCAAGTATAACACGGACCATCCTTGTTACCTATACACCATTTAATCACCCAAACTCATGTGCATGTGTCTAATACTGTTAACCACTAAGGATGTTCCTAGTCTTTACCTTATTCCTTGTTACCCAGGGTTTTATGCATTATGATTAGACTCTGCTACGCGCTGCAACCAACATTTATTTTTATGTCAATAATGAAATAATGGTTCACTTCAATGATGGTTAAAAGATGCTTTTTAGCAACATGGTTCGGGGAACTAGAGCATGTGCTGTGTGCTTTGTTCTAGTGTCTCTATAAGGTTTGATCTAGGGAATTAGAGCATGTGCTTCGTGATTTGTTCTAATGTCTCTCCATAAGGTCCGGTTCTTAAAGCGGCAACCCAGGAACCTGTTCGCCGTCGTTGGAACTATAATGGCTCTGGTCTTGGATAATTAACTTGTACGTCTCTAGCTCGCCAGTGGTTACCGAAAGGCGTATGTGGGGTGCATGGGTGAGAGTATAGTTTGATCCATCGAGGACGGTTTTATCCGTTGGCTATGCCCCGTTAGGCAAAGTCCCGTGATGTAAGCGCCCGATGTACGGCAGCTTCACACGTTGCGATGAATGCGCTCTCGCTCTGGACGCCATTGACCCCCTCACGTTGCGCCCTGAGCGTACGTCAATCTCGATGCCTCGGGTTATGCTGCCTATGTTGAACCAAAACGGCTACTGTGCTTGTTAGGGTGTTTTGTGAAAGTCCTCGTAACATAAGTTCTTTTGGATTTATGTGACCGGCGGGTAAAGGGCGAAACCTCTGCAGAGTGTTGATCTATCATGATAGCCGTGCTCACGGATACGAGCGGCCTGGATCCTTTTTTATTAGAAGATGATATTAGTGGTTGATGTTGGTTTGTTCTATAGTCACTTATACCTTATTAATGGGTTTATACTTGGGTTCTACTCACTTGTAGTAAGATTGGATGATAATAAAATGAAACAACTAAAAGTGCTACTGCAGTTTAACCGTGTCCAGCCTTTTGTCCTTCCATAACCCGTGTTATACTTGTTAAGTAAGATGGTTTACTTACACTTGCAACTATTCAACAAAATCCCGGATGGGTAACAGATGGAGCTTTGAATGATCAGTCGCTTGCTGAGTTTCCGGAGGATCTGCCGTACTTCTAGCTGTGTTCAACCAGTCGGTGTCCCTGTGGATTTGAGGCTCTACCTAGTTGAAACGTTTAATAGTATTAAGTCTTCCGCTGTGTTATTTGTTTAAGACTATGTCTTGTGTTAAACTCTGATATAAACTATTTTATTCGAGCATTGTGTTCTCTGTGATTCAATATTTGTAATATATATATGTTCGGTGGACATCCTGGGCACACATATGGAAGCATTCGGATTTCTTGGAAATCAGGGTGTTACAAAGTTGGTATCAGAGCCGTGCTAACTGTAGGATCACAGCCTAGATAGAACGGTCGATTAGAACTTGCTTAATTCTTGCTCTAAAAATTATTTTACATCCCAGAGTTGAGTTCTATTGAAAAATGGTGTTCTATTCTACCTCTGTCCTTTTTGAAAATTTTCTCCTCCTCTAGTTTTCACTTCTATAGATGGCCCGACAGAGATAGATAGTCCGCAAGAGCACTGATGGCTACCTTTCACCCCGCATCGATGAGTACCCGTTGGTGGCACGCAACCCGGATGCCTACGAGGAGCTTCTTAGGCAGTAGGTCGAAGAAGGGAACCACGAGGAGCCAGAGACCGAGACCGTGGAGTTAGAATAACAACAAGAGAAGAATGAGGAGTTGCAGCACTGGCTGGAAGGACCCGCGCTACGTAGCCCAGAGTTCGGTGCACAGTCGCCACCACACAGAAGGACTAGATACAGCACCCTAGCTCACCGCACCACCATCGACCCTAAATGCTAGTAGAGATCAAATAGAACGTTTTTGAGTCAAAACTGGTCTAATAGTGTTGAGTCTTGTGTGAACCATGCCTTTAAATGCTTGAATGAATTGTCATTATGCTTATGTGTGATTTGCATCTTTGGTATGATTGTGATGAGCGCAGATAAAAGTCTGCAATCATCTAGTATTGGATTAAGGTATAAGGATGTTAATGAATAGATAGTTGGGTTCCTTATCTCCTGTGCACATCATCTACCACTTCCTCTGTTCTCTGGGTTCCTTATCTTGTCAGTTCAGTGGACCTTCTTCAGTTTATCAGGACTAGCTCTGAGTTTTTGTGAGGAGTGTGGCAGGGACCATAAGGGGGGTAGACTTGTAGAGCATCTAATAGTTCTGAGTTCCATTGGAAAGGATCCAATCTGATTTTGGGAATGAGCTGGCCAGCGAAGTACGATGCAGTCATACAGTGTTTCAAGAAGACAGTTCAGTTAGTGGCTCCATCAGGCGAGAAGATTGAGTATCAGGCCATTAAGTCCTCAGAGATTGGTCAAGGTTTCGGAGGAATCAGAGAGGGTCACCGGGAACAAAGACATCCGTGTGTGCAAGGAAACGTCACTCAGAAGGTGAAGCAACTTGTGAAAGGAAGGATGGATCTCAAGGCAAAATATCCCCATCTCTTCCAATCCACGTCCGAATCTCGGGGACGAGATTCATTTTAAGGGGGGTAGATTTGTAACACCCTAAAAATGGCCTTTTTAAAAATTTAGTAATTAACTGGTTTTTCATATTAAAGTGCTCATAATTAATATAGGGAAATCAAATTTTCAGGAAAATAAAAGAAAATATAGGAAATAGAAACATTATTGTTGCATTCATGCTGGTGCATTTATTTTTTATTGTTGAATTCAAATTCAAATTTCAAATGAGTGTTTGAATAAAAGAAAAACCTTTTTCTTTTCTCTCTCTTTTTCCCTCTCTCTTTTCAGCCCAGCAGCCCAGCTCCTTCTCTCTTTTTCCTGCGGCCCAAGCCTTCTTTCCCGCGCGGCCCAACTTCTCTTTTCCCTTTCTTTCGCGCGGCCCAGCAGCTCAGGCCCAGCACCGCAGCCGGCCCATCCCCGCGCCAGCCCGCTCAGCCTCTCTCTCTCTGTGGCTGACAGCGCGACCCCACCCGTCAGCGCCTTCCTTCTCTCCCCGCAGCGACTGACCGCCTGGGCCCACGCGTCAGACGCGTCTTCCTCCTCCAGCCGTAGCCGCGTCGAACTCCTCCCCGCGCCGCCGCGGACTCCGCTCCGCGCACGTCTCCCTCCTCGCGACTTGGCGCGCACGCCAAGGAGCTTGAAGCCCCCATAAATAGCGCCGCCAGCCCCTCCTTCGAGCCGTACCCCCAACCCTAGCCCAAACCCTAGCCGCCGACCCCGAGCTCGCGCCGCCGCCGCCAATCCGACGCTTCGCTGCCGCTTAGCCGCCAAGAGGTTGCCCCGAAGCTTCCCCGTGTGGTAAGCAACACGCCGAGGCCCTAAACCCCGTCCCTCTCGCTCTCCCGCGCTTGCTCGAGCTCGCCGGAGTCGTCGAGTCACCGCCGTGCGTCGCCGGCCTCCCCCGTTGCCCAATCCCCGCTCTAAACCCCCAAAATCGACTCCCCGTCGTCTCCTCTCCCTCTAGGACCAAACGCGGCGAGAAACCGAGCATCCTAGCCCCCACCCGAGCCATATCCGGCGAGAGCGCCGCCGCGCGCCGCCGCGAGCCGCCGTTTCCGGTGAAGCCGAGAGACCGATCTAATCTGAGCCGTTAGATTCGAAACCGACGGCCAGATCTGAAAACCGATCTAAACCGAGCCGGTTTCCGTGAACCGCGGTTCAAGCCGGTCCACGGTTCGGTCCACGGTGACGTCAGCCCACGTCAGCAACCAGCCGTTGCCGTGGCGATTTTGCAAAAGAGCCCCTCTGTTTTTCAAAAATCAACCCGCGGTCCACCTCTATTCAAAAGTATTTACAACTAAGTCCTTTTTCTTTCGGTTTAGCCCCTGCTCTTTTGAAAAATAGCGCCCGCCGTCCTGAAAGTCGTTTTTACGCCGCAGCCCTCGAGCTTTTATACAAAATTATGTTTTAGGTCCCTGTTTTCTTTCAAAAACACCCCTGGAAGCCTAAACCCTTAACCAGCAAGCCCCTAGAGCCCGTTTTAAGCGTAGTTTCTCCGTTTTAACTCCGATTTGAGTGATTTTCGCGCTCACGTGTTCGTAGTGAAGCGTAGATTAATTCTAAAACCTTCTTTTCATCTTTTGTTTATGTTTGGTGTACTGTTCTAATTAAATATCTTGTTTGCATGTATGTGT
The DNA here is from genome assembly GCA_015342445.1 of Digitaria exilis. Taxonomy (NCBI): domain Eukaryota; kingdom Viridiplantae; phylum Streptophyta; class Magnoliopsida; order Poales; family Poaceae; genus Digitaria; species Digitaria exilis. The sequence continues at coordinate 373,804 of JACEFO010001274.1, read as the reverse complement.
GGATGCTTGTGTGGTGATCGATGTGAGTAGTTGCCGAGCCGTTCGAGTTTGCCGACGATCCCGTTCTCAAAGACCAAGTGCAGCAACAGTTCTCTGAGGAAGGCAAGTATAACACGGACCATCCTTGTTACCTATACACCATTTAATCACCCAAACTCATGTGCATGTGTCTAATACTGTTAACCACTAAGGATGTTCCTAGTCTTTACCTTATTCCTTGTTACCCAGGGTTTTATGCATTATGATTAGACTCTGCTACGCGCTGCAACCAACATTTATTTTTATGTCAATAATGAAATAATGGTTCACTTCAATGATGGTTAAAAGATGCTTTTTAGCAACATGGTTCGGGGAACTAGAGCATGTGCTGTGTGCTTTGTTCTAGTGTCTCTATAAGGTTTGATCTAGGGAATTAGAGCATGTGCTTCGTGCTTTGTTCTAATGTCTCTCCATAAGGTCCGGTTCTTAAAGCGGCAACCCAGGAACCTGTTCGCCGCCGTTGGAACTATAATGGCTCTGGTCTTGTATAATTAACTTGTACGTCTCTAGCTCGCCAGTGGTTACCGAAAGGCGTATGTGGGGTGCATGGGTGAGAGTATAGTTGATCCATCGAGGACGGTTTTATCCGTTGGCTATGCCCCGTTAGGCAAAGTCCCGTGATGTAAGCGCCCGATGTACGGCAGCTTCACACGTTGCGATGAATGCGCTCTCGCTCTGGACGCCATTGACCCCCTCACGTTGCGCCCTGAGCGTACGTCAATCTCGATGCCTCGGGTTATGCTGCCTATGTTGAACCAAAACGGCTACTGTGCTTGTTAGGGTGTTTTGTGAAAGTCCTCGTAACATAAGTTCTTTTGGATTTATGTGACCGGCGGGTAAAGGGCGAAACCTCTGCAGAGTGTTGATCTATCATGATAGCCGTGCTCACGGATACGAGCGGCCTGGATCCTTTTTGATTAGAAGATGATATTAGTGGTTGATGTTGGTTTGTTCTATAGTCACTTATACCTTATTAATGGGTTTATACTTGGGTTCTACTCACTTGTAGTAAGATTGGATGATAATAAAATGAAACAACTAAAAGTGCTACTGCAGTTTAACCGTGTCCAGCCTTTTGTCCTTGCATAACCCGTGTTATACTTGTTAAGTAAGATGGTTTACTTACACTTGCAACTATTCAACAAAATCCCGGATGGGTAACAGATGGAGCTTTGAATGATCAGTCGCTTGCTGAGTTTCCGGAGGATCTGCCGTACTTCTAGCTGTGTTCAACCAGTCGGTGTCCCTGTGGATTTGAGGCTCTACCTAGTTGAAACGTTTAATAGTATTAAGTCTTCCGCTGTGTTATTTGTTTAAGACTATGTCTTGTGTTAAACTCTGATATAAACTATTTTATTCGAGCATTGTGTTCTCTGTGATTCAATATTTGTAATCTATATGTGTTCGGTGGACATCCTGGGCACACATATGGAAGCATTCGGATTTCTTGGAAATCAGGGTGTTACACCCACCTTTTTTCTTAGTCGTCGGATGAGTATCCTATAGTGATGGTTAGAGTTTCCATAGTTTCCATACAAGTCTAGTTTCCATAGGTTATCTCTGTTTAGATTTCCTATTTGGAACATATGGTCAAGGTGGAAATTTAGTAGATCCAAATCTGAAACAATCGAGAGTTGTGGACAGCACGAAGGGAACAAAATCGAAGGAGCAGTTGAAACAACAAGAAGTGTAGCATTCTAGGAGAGAAATTTGCAGAGGATGAATGTTGCGCTCAACATGGCAAGAATGTTGTATGGAACATTGATATAAGTATACCACCACTTGTATTGCAACATCAAAAAGCATGAAACATATGAAACATTAACGTCAGGAAACATTAAACATTGACTTTGATACACTTGCTACACTAAAACATTTGAAGCATCCATTGCAACATTGCATTCCTGAGACATCTGTGAAATACAAGGCGATTACTGAATCTACCCTCACGAATCCAAAGCTTCGGATCTTCTGATAAATGCCGAAAAATGTCGTGAATCCTATGAACCGGAATTATGGTCTTAAAATGTTCATCTTCGCTGGTGCAGACTGTTACGCATGGAAAGGGGAAAATGAGTACAGAAACTGGTACATGGGAACAAAGGTTACAAAGCAATAAAATCTCATTTGGCCATCGCAACACATGAACTGCAACATTACGGGCCGCCACAAAACTACGATGTTGCATTGATTGAAACACCGGCATGGGAATGGTTAAAGCACCCGCACGGTTGAAGAGATGCAACAATGCAACTACGATGCAACATCGTGTGTGACAAAATTGCATCATTCCGGGCAGCTGCAAAACTCCAATATTCACCATCACCAACAAATGAAAAAAAGATGGAAGTAGCATCAAGCTGATTCATATGTCTACTGCATAATTGATTGAACGTGATGGTAAAACACTAACCAACGAAAACCCTAACAAAGCAAAAATTTATGAATTGAACATTGCAACATACAAACCCTACCGAAATGCATAATGCAATGATCTGCAACAAGAACTTTAGATCTGTATAAGCCTAAAAATCAAGCCCACCTGACCGTATCGGCCAAATCAAACAAACCAAAATGACTCAAATGAATCAATGGTAAGGATGTTGGGGAGAAGCAGGACTTCCTTACTTGGCTACAGATCGGAGCATGCGCCGAGGCGGTGGATGCGCCACCACCGCGGGGATTCTTCGCGGTAGCACCTGAAATTCGTGCATGCCACACGGGGGGTCCTTGACGACGGTCTGGCCGTCACCACTTTGCGTGGTCTGTGCAGAATGGTGGCCGCCGTGGCCTTCGACTTGGCTCCCAGAGGGAAAGTCGCTAAGGTAGCGTGTGTTGACGGAGAAGGAGAGGGCGACATGGTGAGTCGCGTGAGGCTCCTGTGGGTCCTTGACGGCGGTCCCCCCATCGGCAGCTCGAGCAGTGGGGAAAAACCAGTGGCTGCCGAGGCATTGGCCTTTGCTCCCGGCGGTGCCATCGCCGGGACATCATGGGGACAGATGAAAACTGGGGAGGTGGAGAAGCAGCCAGGGGAACGGACTGGAGGTAGTGTCGTAGTGGGATATTGGTCTAGTGGGGAAGCAGATAGGAGCACGCGAGGCATCGGTTGTCAGATCGCGAAATCGAATTGAAGGGTGGATGAGGCGTCCGATGTGGGAGGAGGATGTCAGACGTCTTTACTATAGCATTACCGTTCCTAGAAATAAGGCATCTCCAGCAGCGAGTGGAACCATCAAGGAGAGACTGCCACGTAATTGCAAATCAAGAATCGAACTCTGAGAAAAAGCAAATCAAGAGTCGAACTCTAAGAAAAAGCAACATGCTCCCCACCATAAAAAAATAAAAAAAAACACAGCAGATTCCCTCATCCTTATCCTCCGCTTTTCTTTGTTTCCTCCACCACACACGAGCCTCTCGATTCCTTCGTCAAACCTCTCGTGATTTCTTCTGCTCTTCCAAGGCTCCGACCTAGCCGCCGCCTGTGGCCACCCATGCCGTCCAGCATCTAGCTCTCCTCTACCGCACAACCTCAATGAGCTGCTCCTCCAGCGCCATGGTGAAGTTGGGGCCAGTCATGGGCGGCGACAAGCGAGCGAGCTCTCCAAGAGCACCGGCACCCAAGAATAGGCAAAAGCGGGCCTGACGGCGAGCATGGAGGAGAAGAGGGAAGCTAGCAGCCTAGCAGTTGAGCTCGACAGCGAGCAAGGAGAGAAGGCAGCAGGTGAGCACAGTGCATTTTTTATTCTCCAGGAGTCGACCTTCAATTATGCATCGAATCTTCTCTCTCCTCTCCATGAGTCGGGTCCTCCAGTGGTGATTGTTCGCTTTGATGATGCCACATCGGTTGAAGATTGGCCACTACAGAAGCCCTAAGAAACATGTGGCACATGAATTTCGTGTCAGTAGACGTATTTTCTCTCTTTTTTAATCTCTCTTCTTGTATTTGCCACATGAAAGGCTCAATTTTGCCCTGCTATATTTTTTCTTTTTTCGAGCCGTGTGTCGAGCATTTGCCTAAAAATCGGCTAAACGAGTGTGTGCTGGCAGGCTGGCCATGACATGTGGGCATCTTGGACATGCCTCCTACGCTACCATGCCAAGGGAGGTCATCGTGGCCAGGCCAAGGGCAACCATCGTGGACACGCCTAGGGCGGCCGGCACGCACATTTTGTGATGGGAACTAGGGTGCCCGATCTTCCATCATGTGAAGGATAACTCGTTGTCGGTGGAGTGCTCGACTCCATCCCATGCGCAACAAGTTCCTGCAAAAGGTTGGTGCCAACATGATGCAAGGTATGAGACATATGATCATCGGAATGAAACACATATCGCGAGAAAGCATAGTATAACAAGGCACATCAGGATTATCACACAATGCAGCAGCAACAGATGTAGTAGCAACAAAAGCACCACCCTTTAACTAAATCTCTTGATGCAGATCAGCAGGAGGAACATGGCTAGTAGCATTATCTGTCTTAGCAATCTTTCTTAGCAATGTCATCAAAATCTTGATGCAGATCAGCAGGAGGAACATGGCTAGTAGCATTATCTGTCTTAGCAATCTTTCTTAGCAATGTCATCAAAATCTTTCTTAATGTCACTAGGAGACAAAGGAAGCATCGTAATCTTTTTGTTCTTATGCATGACGGTGTATGTATTAGTTCTACCATGGTGTGAAGCATAATTATCAAATTCACATGGTCTACCTAACTAGAGAGACGATGCTTGCATAGGTACAACATCAAAATCAACATAGTCATGATAAGAACCAAGCGAAAAGTGGCTACATGTAGTTTTTGTTACCTTCGCTTGATCACTACTATTATCATTGTAGATAGTAAGGATCAGAAATAGGACGAGTCGGCAAACCAAGATTGTGAACCAAATTTGAACTCACCAAATTATTGCAACTCCCGCTGTCAATGATGGTGAGAACATGAAAATTGTGAACAATGAGATATACGTGGAACAAGTTTTTGCGTTTAATCTTCTCTTCTATTTCGGGTTTCTCATGAGAACTTAGCACACGCTGCACCATGAGATTAGGAAGGCCCACCGATGCAGCTGCGGAACAAATGGCCTCACCATCGTCGTCATCCGAATCACCCTCAACATCACTAGGACTGATGTAACCATTACCATCTGGTGCAACAATGAACGCGCAAGTACTTGGTCAATTCCTCATGACATGGCCCATGCCCTTGCACTTGTGACACACGATACCTGCAAATTTACTAGAAGAACTTGTGGCAGAAGCAGATGGTATCAACCACAGGAGCTGGTGAGGGTGGAGAAAAACTCGGCGGTCAAGATGTGGCTGGTGCAAAGGACTTGGTCATGGAGGCATGGCGGCGACCTTGCAATTCTTTTTCTGCAAGCATAGCAAGCTGGAACAACTGGTTGGTGGTAGTAAAATCTTTATAGTCAACAATATCCTGAATTTCACGGTTCAAACCATCGTAAAAGCAACACACTGTATCCTCAGCATCCTCAACGAAGCATACCCTTTTGAAGCGCTGCGTAATACTCCTAAACAGACATATCACTTTGATCTGAACGTTGTAATTTCTTAAGCATATCACGCTTATAAGATGCAAAAACAAAATGACCACGCATGGCTATCTTATGCTTTCCATGAAGCAGGTTGGATGTTTAGTTGAGCACATTCTTGCCACCAGATTATAGCAAAATCTTTAAATTCACTAGTGGCTTATCTAACCTTATGTTGATAAGGAACAAGATAGGAAACAAACTTTTGTTCTACTGTCATCTCCCAATCTAAATACTCCTCGGCACCATAATGACCATGGAAAGATGGTATAGTAAATTTCACTTTGGCATAAGGATCATCATTACCTTGAGAGCGCCGACCTTTGGAATCTCCTCCCATACCTATTTTATTTTTGTCACGGCGACGTCGTAATCTCTCAGCGTTGGTCTTAATGATATCAGGCTCGCCATCAGAACCATAGATGATGTCATCCTCAGCCTCTTCATCATCATGTGTCTCCTCTTTAGGCGGTGGGTGGAGTTCAAGCTGCTGAACCCTGCCGGTCAGTGTGGAGAAACGCTTGTCTATACCTTCGATCATATGATTGACCTCTTGGGCAGCCTTTGTTAGATTGCTTATCTCCTTGGCGAAGAAATCCCTCAGTTCGTTCTTCATGGTCTGCAAATCACTAGACAGAACAGGTGTGTCGTCTGGCATGGTTAGCAAAACAAGAAAGACCCTACGAACTAGTTCGGTAGGTTGTTGGAATCACACCCTCACACGCGTCTTACCCAAGTTCTTAACAAGTTCTTACCAACACAAGCAGTGGATGGACAACCGGTGCATGGTGAAAAACCTATGAGAAGAGGGTACCTAGATTGCAAGGGTCCTTCGCTGCACTGAGATGAAGTGGAGCTGTAGGGAAGGCCCAATATGTATATATGTGGAACAAAATCAAATGTGGATGAGCAAATTTCAATAAGTATGCAAAGTACAAGTCACAATTGCTGGCTAAGATGTGTCCTAAACGTAGCACAACAAGTTGGAGCAAAGGACGATGGATAAAACTCACAACACTGGTAGACTGGCCTGGCAAAGAAATATTTTTTGTTGATATTTTTCTCTAAACAAAGATCACCAAAGATGGAAGCACAAGAAATTTTAGATCGAACAGTGATCGAATGCGGCCTAGGGAAATTCTGAGACGTTCTCTCAAAACCCTAAAACAAATTCAAAAGCCCTTTTCTTTTCCTTCCTGGTTTTTTAATTTTTTGGAAAAAGTCTTTATGACCCCCAACCTACGAAACGGTCTACATCACCCTCTGAACTTCTCAAAACCGATCAAATTACCCCCTAAAGCAGTTTTGAAAAATCATAGTAAATCATAGAAAAATCATAAAATGGAAAATCCAGTTGTGTTGGACTCCAAATGAGTAGATATACACACGGAACATATAATATGGTATGCTTTAGTATATTTTTTTCATTATAGCTTTAGATCTACGCTTTTCTCTATAGTAGTAAAAATGTATTAAAATATATCATATTATATGTTGGTGTATATCTACTCATTTGGAGTCCAACACAATTGGAATTTTCATTTTATGATTTTTTTGTGATTTACTATGATTTTTCAAATTTGCTTTAGGGGGTTAATTTGATCGGTTTTGAGAAGTTTAGGGGAGTGATATAGACCTTTTCATAGGTTGGGGGTTATGTAGTCCACTCTTCATAGTTTGGGGGTGATATAGACCTTTTCCTAATTTTTTTGAGATGGTCAAACCATGTTGTCGGTTGGGGAAATCTATAACGAATCTGCTGTAAAAAACTGAGCCAAAGCGTAGCTCGAGCGAAAAGTTATGCCCGTTTTACTGAAGGTACCTCAAGTTATGATTTCGGAGAGACACAACTCGACAGATAGATCAGTAGCAGCTAGGGCAAAGCTTCCCATGCTGAACATGGCTGAGCAAGGCGTCTCAGCAAGCACTCAAGGGCACAAATCCTCCCTGGTATATGATGTAAGCAAGGTGTAATCGCAGCAATAGGAAATTGTCAGATGGATCCAAAGAGGGCTGTGATGGAAGGCACAAGGCGGCTCGCAACCTATCTAGGGCTGGCACGGCGATAGTTCACGCAAGGCGGCTAGCGACGGCAAGTCGAGTAATGGGGTGGCACGACTTGTAATCTGGTAATGGTGGGTGGGATAGCGGCGGAAACTAACACATCGGTGGGCAGCTATTGTACTACGACGAAGACAAAAACCCTAAACCAGGAACAAGACTTGACCACGGATACAGCCTCAACAAAGAGAATCTGAAAACAAAATTGCAAAGGCTAAACAAAGGGTTCTAGGACAGCGGAAATTTTCTTCTAGGGCTATTTTCTAGATTTATAGGACGATGAAACAATCTAAATAGGGTAAACCTGACGGGAATACCTGAGTCTCTGATTACCACTTGATGGGAACTAGGGTGCCCAATCTTCTGTCAGGTGAAGGATAACTCATTGTTGGCAGAGTGCAACACACCGATCCGGCTTCAAATCAGCAAACTTGAACCCCGTAATCTTAGCACCACAAATTATCTGGTTATCAATCATAGTCACAATCCGATTGACCTCACTAAGAAGGCTAATCCATGTCTGTGCAACGAACAACACAAGAAAGAACTCGAAAGAACGCAACACTCAATAATTGTGACAACTGCAGATGAATGATTAAGCACAAATATTGGGGTTCCACAAACCGATGAGCGGCGAAACTGTATCAAACAGAATAATCTAAGCAAAACCCGAGTCTTAGTGGCGGCGGCTGCCCTGTTTATGATGGAACAGGGGCACCCTAGGGTTGTGGGAGACTAGAGGGGGCGCCCTCAACTTGGGCCAAGGCCCAACACGATACACGGCCGGATGACAGCCCAAAAAGGTGACGCAACACCTTGTTGTGGTCACACAGTGTGATCCATGACTCTTTTGGAGCTTGGACCATAATCAAATTAACGGTGGAATCATCCTCATTCCAACGCATCCTTATACGCCTCATTTCGATGTCGGATGAGAGAGATATCACAGAAAACGTGCAGGGATGTCGGCTGAATCCGGATCGAACCTGACGCCTGAATTAGAGATGACTTGTCACTTGGAGAAGACTTTGATGTATGCAATTCTAAAGTGGCGATGTCCTCATCATTTTACCCTAGGTCGGGGTCGGGAGCGAGCGGTAGGGAAGTAGAAGGCATGACCCGGTGACGTATGACAGATATGGATACCCTAGGGCCCAATACAACCCGCTCTAACAAGCTGGCCTTGGGCCCATCTCTGACTAGAAGGCCGAGGGCCCATCGACCGAGGCCCACTTCTGACAAAGAACTGGACGCATTGATTGTTCCATGCCGTGCCGGCCAAGAAAGAGATAGTGGATAACTCAGGACTCTGGTCAATCGACGTCAAGGAACCCCAAGGATCTCAAAAGATCGGCTACATCGTACCCGACTAGGATTAGATCAAACCGACTTGTAAACCCTAGGACGCTAGACTATATAAGGCGCCCTAAGACGACCCCCTTAAACATCTCGAACTCGAACCATAGCCTACAAGACCCATGCTTGTAACCCCATCCATCGCAATACATTCAACACCACCGACAAAGGACGTAGGGTATTACACTCTGGTGGTCCGAACCTTTAAAAACCTTGCATCTCTCTATGTCACCATCGTGCTCTCGGTTCCATGGTCCCCAGCCTAAAGTCAACTGCTTGGCTAACCCCTTGCGTATTGCCGAAGAAAAACTCTGACAGTTGGTGCACCAGGTAGGAGAGATCGTGGGATCCTTTGTGAGTCTGATGGCGTTCCAACCCGGCGTAGTCTTCCCTGCCAGCATGAAGAGCTACCTCGACAACCTCATCGACATATGCTTTTGGGGGTACCCCTGCGACACCTCCAGCACGAACACCATCCGCCCGACCCCGACAGACCGCCACATCGTCTCTGTGTTCCCTCAATCACAACAAGATTGTCACGTCGGACGACCTGATCACCGATGATATTGCACGCACCATCAAGATCATCAAATCGGCTCAGCCTCTGATTAAGCCGACCTCCTTCCGCTTAGGATTAAGGAACACAACCGTAGAATACTAGCAGTGAATTATGGAGCCTCTTCAGATCCGATATGAAGACCCCTAGTCCCCGGGCTAAGGCGAGTGGCAAACGCCAAGGAAAACCCTCCGACCTTGTTGGATGGCTGACTCCATGTGTCCTTTGTTCCACAGAAAGGTGTTCGTCATTTCCTCCCACAAACCAACACCTAACGGCGAGATAGCTACCACCGGCGCTCTACACGGCAAGCATAATCAAGATCACGAGAGGTGCATGGTCGAGGAAGAGCAAGCCGCTACCGTTGTCGCTGCAAACAATGGCAGCCAGAGTACCAACGGAGCTGATCACTGATATCGTCACGATAACGTCGATCCCTGGGATTTCAATGGAGACTTCATGGAAGTCGGTTTCGTCGACATCTTCAACACTCCTATGGCCAACGTTGGCGCCGTATTCCTGACCTCGAAGGCGTCCCGATGTCTGAAAACATCTACCGAGCCTTGACATGGCTCTGCGCCATCCAAAGGCAACTCCCGACCCAAAGCCGGAGTCCCACGCGAACAGCCACGGTCGACAATGCACGCACACCAATTGCCAAGTGCCACGTAGGCGAGACGATGCCGACTCTCATGACCGAAGGCGAAGGAGATCTCCTCTTGCTGCTTCCTCAACATGTGATCTCTATGATCGCATGTGCCGCAACGACCTCCAACCGTGCATCAACAACCGCCATCGTGAGCACGACAAATAGGAGCTCCGCCGTCGTGCCCTGTACAACAGAGGATATGGTGCCCTCGGGCGCTGAGATCTGAGTCCTGACTCAGACATGCCCGACGGATCTCCAACCTCGGATGAACAACGCTATGGCGACCTAGATCGCTCCTCAGTCGAAAGATCTCCAAAAAGCGTCCGACCAGGACGACCACCAACACCGCACCTCAGGGTCATTTGTTTGTCGTCAACATCCGTGATGACGACATCCCAGACCCAAGCTTCATGCCTTTGCCTGCTTCACTACTCTGCTCCGTGCCGTCGAATGGCCCTAGAACTTCAAACCATTGATGGTTGAGAAGTATGGTTCGACCTAGAAACAGATGGGATCTCACCCTTGTCTATCAGAAGCCTGGCGAATCACTCCGCAAGTACACCGACCGGTTTTTCGACAACCGTAACAAACTATCTGGAGTCGAGGAACGCGACATCGTCGACAACTACCTCTCCGGCATCCTCGATGGACGCCTCTAGCGTGAGATATTCAACGCTCAGTCGGCTGTAACACCCAGATTTCCAAGAAATCCGAATGCTTCCATATGTGTGCCCAGGATGTCCACAGAACACATATAGATTACAAATATTGAATCACAGAGAACACAATGCTCGAATAAAATAGTTTATATCAGAGTTTAACACAAGACATAGTCTTAAACAAATAACACAGCGGAAGACTTAATACTATTAAACGTCTCATAACTAGTAGAGCCTCAAATCCACAGGGACACCGACTGGTTGAACACAGCTAGAAGTACGGCAGATCCTCCGGAAACTCAGCAAGCGACTGATCATTCAATGCTCCATCTGTTACCCATCCGGGATTTTGTTGAATAGTTGCAAGTGTAAGTAAACCATCTTACTTAACAAGTATAACACGGGTTATGCAAGAACAAAAGGCTGGACACGGTTGAACTGCAGTAGCACTTTTAGTTGTTTCATTTTAGTAACATCTATTTTACTACAAATGAGTAGAACCCAAGTATAAACCCATTAATAAGGTATAAGTGATTATAGAACAAACCAATATCAACCACTAATATCATCTTCTAATAAAAAAGGATCCAGGCCGCTCGTGTCCGTGAGCACGGCTATCATGATAGATCAACACTCTGTAGAGGTTTCGCCCTTTACCCGCCGGTCACATAAATCCAAAAGAACTTATGTTATGAGGACTTTCACAAAACACCCTAACAAGCACAGTAGCCGTTTTGGTTCAACATAGGCAGCATAACCCAAGGCATCGAGATTGACGTACGCTCAGGGCGTAACGTGAGGGGGTCAATGGCATCCAGAGCGAGAGCGCAATCATCGCAACGTGTGAAGCTGCCGTACATCGGACGCTTACATCACGGGACTTTGCCTAACGGGGCATAGCCAACGGATAAAACCGTCCTCGATGGATCAAACTATACTCTCACCCATGCACCCCACATACGCCTTTCGGTAACCACTGGCGAGCTAGAGACGTACAAGTTAATTATCCAAGACCAGAGCCATTATAGTTCCAACGGCGGCGAACAGGTTCCTGGGTTGCCGCTTTAAGAACCGGACCTTATGGAGAGACATTAGAACAAAGCACAAAGCACATGCTCTAATTCCCTAGATCAAACCTTATAGAGACACTAGAACAAAGCACACAGCACATGCTCTAGTTCCCCGAACCATGTTGCTAAAAAACATCTTTTAACCATCATTGAAGTGAACCATTAATTCAATATTGACATTAAAAATAAATGTTGGTTGCAGCGCGTAGCATAGTCTACCATAATGCATAAAACCCCGGGTAAACAAGGAATAAGGTAAAGACTAGGAACATCCTTAGTGGTTAACAGTATTAGACACATGCATATGATTTATGTGATTAATCGGTGTATAGGTAACAAGGATGGTCCGTGTTATACTTGCCTTCCTCAGTGAACTGCTGCTGCACCTGCTCTTTGAGAACGGGATCGTCGGCGAACTCGAATGGCTCGGCAACTACTCACATCGATCACCACACAAGCATCCACACATACATGCAAACAAGATATTTAATTAGAACAATACACCAAACATGAACAAAAGATGAAAAGAAGGCTTTAGAGTTACTCTACGCTTCACTACGAACACATGAGCGCGAAAATCACTCAAATCGGAGTTAAAACGGAGAAACTACGCTTAAAACGGGCTCTAGGGGCTTGCTGGTAAAGGTTTCAAGCTTCCAGGGGTGTTTTTGAAAGAAACCAGGGACCTAAAACATAATTTCGTATAAAAACTTGAGGGCTAACGAGTAAAGCTGTCACTCAGGACGGCGGGCACTATTTTTCAAAAGAGCAGGGGCCAAACCGAAAGAAAAAGGACTAAACTGTAAATACTTTTGAACTGCGCTGGACCGCGGGTTGATTTTTGAAAAACAGAGGGGCTCTTTTGCAAAATCGCCACGGTAGCGGCTAGATGCTGACGTGGGCTGACGTCACCGTCTACTGTGCCGTGGACCGGCCGTAGACCGCGGTCCACGGGTTCACGGTGAACCGGACCCGGTTTAGATCTGGACCGTCGGTTTTGAATCCAACGGCTCAGATCAGATCGGGCTTAAGGTCACCGGAGCGCAGCGGCTCGCGGCGGCGCGCGGCGGCGCCCTCACCGGAGTTGGCTCGGCTGGGGGTTAGGGGGCTCGGTTTCTCGCCGCGTTTGGTCCTAGAGATAGAGGAGATGACGGAGGTTCGATTTTGGGGGTCAGGGGAGAGGTTTAGGCCACGGTGGTGGCCGGCGGCGAGCGGAGGCGGGTCGGTTGCTCCGGCGAGCTTGCGCGGGCGCTGCAGAGCGAAAGAGGAGGGGAAAAAGGGCTCGGCGAGTTCCTCGGCTTACCCCGAAGCTCCACGACTCGACGTTGGCGGCAAAGCGGCGGCGAGGCGACGGATTGGTGACGGCGGCGGCTCGGCTAGGGTTCGAGCGATGGCGGCGCTAGGGTTTCGGTGTAGGGTTGGGGCTATGGCTCGAGAACGAGGGTTGGCGGCGGCTTATATAGGGGTCACAGGCAGCCTCGGCGTGCGGGTCAAGCAAAGAAGTCCGGGCGCAGCACGGCGGCGAGCGGCGGTGGAGTCCGGCTTCTTTACGGCGAGAGGAAGAAGGAGCAGCTGACATGCGGGCCCAGGCGGTCAGCGACTGCGGCGGAGGAAGAAAAGCGCCGACAAGTGGGACCGGGATGTCAGCGGCAGGGAGAGAGAGTGCGGAGCGGGCTGGCTGGGCTGCGGTGGCGCGACTGCTGGGCCGTGGTTGCTGGGCCGCGCAGAGAAGAAAAGAAAAGTTGGGCCGCGCGAAAAAGAAAAAGAAAGGGGAGAGCTGGGCCGCGCGGGAGAAAAAAGAAAAGGGCTGGGCTGCTGGGCTGAAAAGGAGAAAGAAAAAGAGAGAGAAAAATAAAATGTTTTTCTTTTATTCAAACACTCATTTGAATTCAAATTCAAAATCAAATTTGAATTCAACAATCAAAAACAAATGCACCAGCATGAATGCAACAATAATGTTTCTATACCCTATATTTGCTTTTAATTATTCAAAAATTTTATTTTCCTACATTATTTATGAGCACTTGAATATAAAAAGCCAATTAATTACTAAATTTTAGATAGGGCCATTTTTAGGGTGTTACATCGGCGACAACCCAAAAGTTGATGGAAGCCATCAACCTCCATGCCTCCACCGAAGAGGCAGAGCACGTCCACTTCCAAGATGACGGGAACCGCAAGCGCAACAACAACCCTCCTTGCTGGGACTTCGGGCGAGACCGAGGCGGCGGCAGCCAACCCAAGAAGGGCAATGTCGAGGTCTTCCTCGACAACGGCGCCCCACCGAATCAAGCTCATAAGGACTTCCTCAACACTCCATGCCAGTACCACAAAGACACCAAGCACACCAATGGAGAATGCCGAGAACTTGCCCACCTGTTCATGTTGCACCGAAATGTCCTCGAGAAGATGCACACCACAACGGAGCCGGGCGGGGCAACTATAGGCGACCTACTGATGGCAACCGCCAATGCGACAACTACCAACACCACAATGACCGCGATGATAACCACCGACCCGATGACCAACGCGTCAACGACCACGATGATGACAACAACCAACGAGACAACAACCACGGCAATAGTGATCGTTAGGGGCACAGCGACAACGACCCTCAACACGTGACGATGATGACGAACACGGCCTCCCTGCTCCACCACTGCGTGACCATGGAGACTTCCAGTCCGTCAAAAGGGGGTCCACATCATCATTGGTGGTCCCAAAGCTTTTTAACCTAAGCGCCACCAGAAGGTGTTAACTCGCAAAGTTAATTCTGTTTTGACTAAACCTATTGAATACCCACACTGGTCAGAGACTCTAGTCATCTTCAGCCGTGAGGATCATTGGGTACACCCGCCAAACCTGGGGTCTTACACACTGGTGGTGGCTCCAACAGTCAACTTTGTCTGTCTCACCAAGTTCCTCATTAACGGTGGCTCTGGCCTCAACATCATTTTCACCTACACTCTCTAGAGCATGGGCCTAAACACCACTGAGCTCGCCCCTTGCCAAGTTCTGTTCTATGGTATCGTCCCAGGCAAGGCTTCCTACCCCATCGTGCGGGTAACCCTCCCGGTAACCTTCGGCAAGCCAGATAACTACCAAACCAAGTACCTTACCTTCGAGGTCGCCGATTTTGAGTCTAGCTACCATGCCATTCTAGGTTGACCCATGTTGGCCAAATTCATGGTGATAGAACACGGCCCGATCTTCCGAGAGGTGGTGGTAAACTCGATAGGTGGAACATCGATGTTGGCGATCCGGCTTCAAATCAACACAATCTGAACCTTGCAACCATTACACTGTAGCTCCTTGGTTATCAACCAAGCACAACTTGATTTACCTCGCCGAGAGGGCTAATCCTGCAAGCGAATCGAGAACACAAGCAAGAAAGGATAAACACAATCTAAAATTGCATATTAATATGAAGCCAAAGATGAATGTTGGTTTCAAGCTCTGAACAACAAAGGACTAGTCGTCGCAGGGTTGCCGAACAAGAACGGGGGCCTTGGATCATAATAAACGGACTTGGCGTCACGATTACAATGATCGATGTCTTTTTCACAATGGAAATCAAGAACTAAACAAAACCCGAGGCGAGGCGGCAGCGGCTACTGAGTATATGAAGCAAAACGGGTGTCCTAGGGTTGGGGGCGACCAGGAGGGGTCGGCCACAACTTGGTACAAAGGCCCGACACGATACAAGGCCCGAATTAGCCCAAAACAGGTGACGCAACAACTTTTCGTGGGCACACAGAATGACGCATGAGTCATCTGGGGCTTGTACCAGATCCAAAAGAAGCTTCTTGTCGTTAGCTTTCCAACGCATCCAAGATCATCTCATTTGGACACCGGATGTGGGAGATATCGCTGATTTGGTGCAGGGCTGTCGGCTGAAACCGAACCGAAGTTGCTGTCCAAGTTCGCAACGAAATTGAACTCGGAGATGAGGCCGGCTCGTGTGTGTCCAGCGTGGTGATTTCCTCATCATCCTGCCCTTCTTGAATTGGAGTCGTCCTCGACTCCATTCCACCATCAAACCTCTACGTGAGGGTGCAAAGCGCTATGCAATGGATCAATGACAGATGGAACATGTGTACAAAGCTTGGTGCGACCTGGAGCATCAGTCAAATAACGTTCAGCATCCTAAGATGTGGTAGCAAGCAAAGCACCTTTCTTCAACTTAATTTCATAAGGTGGATCACTAGGTGGAACTAAAGCATGGTTATGCACAGAATTTTCAGCAAGCAACTTATCATGCTTCCTAATATCACTAGGAGATAAAGGAAGCAATGTAACTTGTTTATTCTTATGCATGAGAGTATATGTATTAGTTCTACCATGGTGTACAACATTATTATCATATTCCCATGGGTGGCCTAACAAAAGTGAACATGCTTCCATGGGCACAATGTCAAAATCAGCGTTATCATTGTAGGAACCAAGCGAAAAATGCACACGAGCAGATTTAGTTACCTTTGCCTTACCACTATTATTAAGCCATTGTAGGCTATAAGGGTGGGAATGCGCACGTGTGGTCAAGCCAAGCTTCTTGACTAGATCTGAACTCACCAAATTATTGCAACTCCCACTATCAATGACATGAACATGACGATCCTTCACAACAAGGAACATGTGGAACAGATTATGGCGTTGCATCTTCCCTGGTTCATGTTCCACTTGTGCACTCAACATACGCTGCACAAGAATGTTCTGGAAGCCCTCCGTGGCAGCGATGTGATCAATGGTCAGACCCTCATCCTCGGAATCTGCAGCAAGGTTAGCAGCAAGAGCAAAATTGTCCTCAATATCACTAGCACTTTCATATCCACTGTCGGCGGTAGCAATGTAGGCATGTTGACTTGGGCAGTCAAAGTCCTTCATGACATGTCCCATGCCCTTGCAGCGGTGACACGCAATGTTTGAGGAGCGGCTTGACATAGCTCCAGTGGAATCATCCTTCTTCCTAGGTGGAGGGGCCTGCAATTTCAAAGTACTCACCGAAGATGGCTCCGAAGTTGGCAGCACTGTTGCTGGCAGCTTAGCAACAGAGACCTTCAACTTGTCATTGTCGTGGGTGGAAAAGTTTCAGCCATTGTTGGACCTGAAAGAGGACTGCGAAGAGGTTTGCAATTGAGGTCCCTGTACTTCCCTTTCAACTTTAAGAGCAAAGTGATACGATTGGCTAAAATGAGCCCAGTCTTTAAAATCTAAAATATCCTGGATTTCACGATTTAAACCACCAAAAAATGTAGCAGAAAGATCCTCATCATGTTCATGAATATCACAACGAGCCAAAGCAATAATGAGTTCCTGATAGTATTCCTCTACCGCTTTAGTACCTTGTTTTAAGGTTTGCAATTTCAAGCGTAGATCACGTCTATAATATGGAGGAATGAATCTAGATTTCATACGACGTTTCAAAGCATTCCAATTCTGAGGCAAAGCATTATTAGCAATATTATTGTTTTGGGCATTAGTACAACGATCATTCCACCTAAACAAAGCAAAACTAGTAAACTCACTAGTAGCAAGTCTAACTCTATGCTCCTCAGGAACTAAATGTGAATTAAATTTTTGGTCAACAACAAGTTCCCAATCTAAATATTCCTCAGTATCAACATTACCAGCAAAAGGAAGCATGCTAAATTTAGTCTTAGCAAAAGGATCATTATTACCACGGTTACCTCCCATACCATGGCAATTACGACGAAGACGGTCACGATCACGATCTTTACGGGCGTCCTCCTCGTTGTCTTCCTCATCTTCATGACGTGGTTGTTCAGGTGGAGGTTGATTCTCGATATGCTCAATTCGAGTGGCCAGATTGTTCATATGATGCATCATCTCATCAAAGCGACCTGTGATGAAGGCGCGCTGCTCATTCATCACCTGAGTCAGTTCATTCTTGGCCACACAATCATTGAAGACAGGGGAATAGTCCCCTGACAGGTGGGGTTGGCGTGTCATAGGCAGAAGGAGAAAAGAGGAGGTGGCTGTTGGGTTGGGTTGTGCACGATGATGGCTCGGGCTGCTGATGGGCTAGCAGTTAGACTGGGCCGTTCGTGATCAGCAGCATGCTCCATCAAGCAAGTGTGGTGCCTGGGCCTCACGTGTGGGAGAGCAGATTATTGCTAGGTAAATAGTAGGACGGTGTTTAGGGGCTTGGTTAGCAGGGCCGATTAGCTGGCTGGGTTAGAGGATAGGTTTGTTACCAAACAAAAGATTTGCACACAAAGGTCCAAATGGAAATTCAAATAAAAACCAACTCAATCATGCAAGCTCATGATTAAATTATTTTTATGCATATATTTTATTTACTAAGAATTTTAGAAAGGAGCAATTAAAGCCTTAAATTGCAAATAATTTTTATGGCTCACTCAATTGAGTCAAAGATTTTTGAAATCTCCATTTTTAATTAAATTAACATTTCGGAAAAATTCCGGGATGTTACAACGATGAAGCCATCTATGGTGCTACTCCTCACGATGTCAGAACCCACTCGATATGCCAGCCAGGAGGAACCATGGCCAGCCAAGTGATAGCATTAATCGATTCATCCAAAGCATTACCTGAATAAGAGCCGAAAGCAAGGCTAAGTATACTACTACTCAGCAAGGCTTACCCGTCGGGTGAAAACTACATCACCGACTCCTAGACATGAGAGGCTTTTGGCTGGTGGGTTTGTTTGCCATAAAGCGACTAAGAGTGGATCCTTACTTTCATTATTTTAGCATCAAGTTCTAGTATTGTTAACCGTTCTAGATGAGTAACATTTCAAAGCATTCAAGTGGTGCAATACAATTTAATACAAACAACAAGTTCATCATCCTAATACTTTCACTTGTTACTCAATATAGCACAGCGGTCAAGCAGTCTCATTAACCGCGAGAAGCGGACAGTTCGAACCAAATTTCACTACATGGCCAGGGAAACCCAAACACACGGATATTGCTTGTTATAAAAGGCACAAGCACTATCCAACCTTTCCCGTCAATCCACAATTCTGAACTAACTCCCACTCCCTTAGGTTACAAGGTTATCAGATACTCGCGGACACATGCCGACTGATCTCACACATGTAACCACTTGTGTACACCAAGGGAAATGAATTTCCAAGAAAAGAAGGCTATCTGTCCAAGCTGTATCAATCGGGTACCGAGCTTACAGGAGCCCAAACTTCGGCATGTGCGTGGTATATTAAAAAACTTGACACACAGAACCACACGTTCCGACCTTAATCCAATTACCATACACGGACGTGATGATGTCCAGGCACCGAAACAGACCCGTTTTGCATGCATTACGGGCACCGAAACGCTCCAAATCACTCCCAAACATCGTTTTTGGTCAAATGGATGTTATTGGATGTGTTCGTGAGAAACAAATTCATCTGAAAGTTCGGCGGCCGAAACAGTGCATTTGCGTACAGAAACACGTGTTTTGCTTCGATTTTCATGCAGTAGGAATCCAAATGCTCCGAAACACTCCCAAACATCACTTAGGGCCTAAGCGTGTAGATTGGAGGGGTCCGTAGCGAAAAACGCATTCTCCAGTTCGTTACTCTGGGCAGTGCATCCAGGCACCGAAACGGACCCGTTTCGCATCGTTTTACATTCATCCGGGCACCGAAACGATCCAAATCACTCCCAAACTTCGTTTTGGCTCCAATAGAGGTTATTGGGTGTGCTCGTGCAAAAAAATTCATCTGAAAGTTCGGTGGCCAAAACAGTGCATTTGGGTAAAAAAACTCCTGTTTTGCTTCGATTTTCATGTAGTAGGAAACCAAATGCTCCAAAACACTCCCAAACATCATTTAGGGCCAAAGCGAGTTGATTGGAAGTGTCCGTAGTGAAAACCCATTCTAAAGTTCGCTACTCCGCGGCAGTGCATCTAGGCACCGAAACGGACCCGTTTCACTCCGTTTTGCATGCATCCGGGAACCGAAACGCTCCAAATCACTCTCAAACATCGTTTTGGGTCCAATAGAAGTTATTGGGTGTGTTCGTGAGAAAAAAATTTATCTGAAAGTTCGGCGGCCGAAACAGTGCATTTGGGTACAGAAACACCTATTTTGCTTTAATTTCGAGCATTAGGTATCCAAATGCTCCGAAACACTCTCAAACATCATTTAGGTCCAAAGCGACTAGATTGGAAGTGTCCGTAGCGAAAAACCCATTCTCAAGTTCGTTACACCAGGGCAGTGCATCCGGGCACTGAAACAGACCCGTTTCGCGGCGTTTTGCATGCATCGGGACACCGAAACGCTCCAAATCACTCCCAAAATTCGTTGTGGGTCCAATGGAAGTGATTGGGTGTGTTCATGAGAAAACAATTATCAGAAAGTTCGGCGGCCGAAACAGTGCATTGAGGTACACAAACACCCGTTTTGCTTCGATTTTCATGCATTAGATATCTTAATGCTCCGAAACACTTCCAAACATCATTTAGGGCCTAAACGAGTAGATTGGAAGTGTCCATAACGAAAAACACATTCTCAAGTTCGTTACTATGGAGCAGTGCATTCGGGCACCGAAACGCTCCAAATCACTCCCAAACATAGTTTTGGGTCCAATGGAAGTTATTGGGTGTGTTCGTGCGAAAAAAATCATCTGAAAATTCGGTGACCGAAAGAGTGCAATTGGGTACAGAAACACCCGTTTTGCTTCGATTTTGGTGCAGTAGGAATCCAAATGCTCCGAAACACTCGCAAACATCATTTAGGGCGTTAGCAAGTAGCATGGAAGTGTCCATAGCGAAAAAACCCATTCTCAAGTTCGTTACTCCGGAGCAGTGCATCCGGGCACCGAAACGGACCTGTTTCGCACCGTTTTGCTTGGATCCGGGCACCGAAACGCTCCAAAGCTGTCCCAAACATCGTTTGGGGTAAAATGGAGGTTATTGCATGTGTTCGTACCAAAAAATTCATCTAAAAGTTCGGCGGCGAAACAGTGCATTTGGGTACAAAAACACCAGTTTTGCTTCGATTTTCGTGCAGTAGGTATCCAAATGCTCCGAAATACTCCCAAACACCATTTAGGGCCTAAGCGAGTAGATTGGAAGTGTCCGTAGTGGCAAACCCATTCTCAAGTTCGTTACTCCGGGGCGATGCATCCGGGCACCGAAACGGACCCGTTTCGCACCGTTTTGCATACATCCGGGCACCTCAACCCTCCAAATCACTCCCGTACATCGTTGTGGGTCCAATGGAGGTTATTGGGTGTGTTCGTGTGAAAAAATTCATATGAAAGTTTGGCGGCCGAAAAAGTGCATTTGGGTATAGAAACACCCGTTGTGCTTCGATATTCGTGCAGTAGGAATGCAAATGCTCCGAAACACTACCAAGCATCATTTAGGGCCAAAGCGAGTTGATTGGAACTATCCGTAGCGGAAAACCCATTATCAAGTTTGTTACTTCGGGGCAGTGCATCCGGGCACCAAAACAGACCCGTTTCGCCCCGTTTTGCATGCATCTAGGCACCAAAACGCTCCAAATCACTCCCAAACATCATTTTGGGTCCAATGGAAGTTATTGGGTGTCTTCGTGAGCAAAAAATATATCTAAAAGTTTGGCGGCCGAAACAGTACATTTGGATACAGAAACATCCGTTTTTCTTCGATTTTCGTGAATTAGATATCCAAATGCTACGAAACACTCCCAAACATCATTTAGGGCTTAAGCGAGTAGATTGGAAGTGTCCGTAGCGAAAAACACATTCTCAAGTTCATTACTCCGAGGTAGTGCATCCGGGCACCGAAACGCTCCAAATCACTCCCAAACATAGTTTTGGGTTCAATGGAGGTTGTTGCATGTGTTCGTGCGAAAAAATTCATCTGAAAGTTCGGTGGCGAAACAGTGGAATTGGGTACAAAAACACCAGTTTTGCTTCGATTTTCGTGCAGTAGGAATCCAAATGCTCCGAAACACTCCCAAACATCATTTAGGGCATAAGCGAGTAGATTGGAAGTGTCCGTAGCGAAAAAACCCATTCTCAAGTTCGTTACTCCGGGGCAGTGCATCCGGGCACCGAAACGGACCCGATTCGCACCGTTTTGTTTGCATCCGTGCGCCAAAGCCCTCCAAATCACCCCCAAACATCGTTTTGGGTCCAATGGAGGTTATTGGGTGTGTTCGTGTGAATAAAATCATCTGAAAGTTCGGCAGCCAAAACAGTGCATTTGGGTACAAAACACCCGTTTTGCTTCTATATTCGTGAATTAGATATCCAAATTCTCCGAAACACTCCCAAACATCATTTAGGGCCTAAGCGCGTAGATTGGAAGTGTTCGTGCGAAAAACACATTCTCGTTGCTCCGGGGCAGTGCATCCGGGCACCGAAACGCTCCAAATCACTCCCAAACATAGTTTTTGGTCCAATGGAGGTTATTGGTGTGTTCGTGCGAAAAAATTCATTTGAAAGTTCGGTGGCCGAATCCGTGCATTTGGGTACAGAAACACCTGTTTTGCTTCGATTTTCGTGCAGTAGGAATCCAAATGCTCCGAAACACTCGCAAGCATCATTTAGGGCGTTAGCAAGTAGGATGGAAGTGTCCATAGCGAAAAAACCCATTCTCAAGTTCGTTACTCCGGAGCAGTGCATCCGGGCACCGAAACGGACCTGTTTCGCACCGTTTTGCTTGGATCCGGGCACCGAAACGCTCCAAAGCTGTCCCAAACATCATTTGGGGTAAAATGGAGGTTATTGCATTTGTTCGTGCGAAAAAATTCATCTGAAAGTTCGGCGGCGAAACAGTGCATTTGGGTACAAAACCACCAGTTTTGCTTTGATTTTCGTGCAGTAGGGATCCAAATGTTCAGAAATACTCCCAAACACCATTTAGGGCCTAAGCGAGTAGATTGGAAGTGTCCGTAGTGGCAAACCCATTCTCAAGTTCGTTACTCCGGGGCGATGCATCCGGACACCGAAACGGACCCGTTTCGCACCGTTTTGCATGCATCCGGGCACCTCAACCCTCCAAATCACTCCCATAACTCGTTGTGGGTCCAATGGAGGTTATTGGGTGTGTTCGTGCAAAAAAATTCATCTGAAAGTTTGGCGGCCGAAATAGTGCATTTGGGTACAGAAACACCCGTTGTGCTTCGATTTTCGTGCAGTAGGAATCCAAATGCTCCGAAACACTATCAAACATCATTTAGGGCCAAAGCGAGTTGATTGGAACTATCCGTAGCGAAAAACCCATTGTCAAGTTCGTTACTCCGGGGCAGTGCATCCGGGCACCGAAACAGACCCGTTTCGCCCCGTTTTGCATGCATCTAGGCACCAAAACGCTCCAAATCACTCCCAAACATCATTTTGGGTCCAATGGAAGTTATTGGGTGTGTTCGTGAGAAAAAAATTTATGTAAATGTTCGGCGGCCGAAACAGTGCATTTGGGTACAGAAACACCTGTTTTGCTTCGAGTTACATGAATTAGATATCCAAATGCTCCGAAACACTACATAACATCATTTAGGGCCTAAGCGAGTAGATTCGAAGTGTTCGTAGCGAAAAACACATTCTCAAGTTTGTTACTCCAGGGCAGTGCATCCGGGCACCGAAACGTTCCAAATCACTCCCAAACATAGTTTTGGGTCCAATAGTGGTTATTGGGTGTGTTCGTGCGAAAAAATTCATTTGAATGTTCGGCGGCAAAACAGTGCATTTGGGTACAGAAACACCCGTTTTACTTCGATTTTCGTGCAGTAGGAATCCAAATGCTCCGAAACAGTCCCAAACATCATTTAGGGCATAAGCGAGTAGATTGGAAGTGTCCGTAGAGAAAAAACCCATTCTCAAGTTCGTTACTCCGGGGCAGTGCATCAGAGCACCAAAACGGACACCTTTCGCATCGTTTTGTTTGCATCCGTGCACCGAAACGCTCCAAATCACCCGCAAACATCGTTTTGGGTCCAATGGAGGTTATCGGGTGTGTTCGTGCGAAAAAAATCATCTGAAAGTTCGGCAGCCAAAACAGTGCATTTGGGTACAAAACACCTGTTTTGCTTCTATATTCGTGAATTAGATATCCAAATGCTCTGAAACACTCCCAAACATCATTTAGGGCCTAAGCGCGTAGATTGGAAGTGTTCGTGCGAAAAACACATTCTCGTTACTCCGGGGCAGTGCATCCGGGCACCGAAACGCTCCAAATCACTCCCAAACATAGTTTTTGGTCCAATGGAGGTTATTGGTGTGTTCGTGCGAAAAAATTCATTTGAAAGTTCGGCGGCCAAAACAGTGCATTTGGGTACAGAAACACCCGTTTTACTTCGATTTTCATGCAGTAGGAATCCAAATGCTCCGAAACAGTCCCAAACATCATTTAGGGCATAAGCGAGTAGATTGGAAGTGTCCGTAGCGAAAAAACCCATTCTCAAGTTCGTTACTCCGGGTCAGTGCATCCGGGCACTGAAACGGACCCGTTTCGCACCGTTTTGTTTGCATCCGTGCACCGAAGCGCTCCAAATCACCCCCAAACATCGTTTTGGGTCCAATGGAGGTTATTGGGTGTGTTCGTGCAAAAAAAATCATCTGAATGTTCGGCGGCTGAAACAGTACATTTAGGTACAGAGACACCTGTTTTGCTTCGATTTTGATGCACCAGGTATCCAAATGCTCCGAAACACTCGCAAACATCATTTAGGGCATAAGCGAGTAGATTGGAAGTGTCCGTAGCGAAAAAACCCATTCTCAAGTTCGTTACTCCGGGTCAGTGCATCCGGGCACTGAAACGGACCCGTTTCGCACCGTTTTGTTTGCATCCGTGCACCGAAGCGCTCCAAATCACCCCCAAACATCGTTTTGGGTCCAATGGAGGTTATTGGGTGTGTTCGTGCGAAAAAAATCATCTGAATGTTCGGCGGCCGAAACAGTACATTTAGGCACAGAGACACCTGTTTTGCTTCGATTTTGATGCAGCAGGTATCCAAATGCTCCGAAACACTCGCAAACATCATTTAGGGCATAAGCGAGTAGATTGGAAGTGTCCGTAGCGAAAAAACCCATTCTCAAGTTTGTAATCCGGGGCAGTGCATCTGGGCACCGAAATAAACCCGTTTCGCACTGTCTTGCATGCATCAAGGCACCGAAACGCTCTAAATCACTCCCAATCATCGTTTTGGGTCCAATGGAAGTTAATGGGTGTCTTCATGAGCAAAAAATTTATCTAAAAGTTTGGCGGCCAAAACAGTACATTTGGGTACAGAAACATCCGTTTTGCTTCGATTTTCGTGAATTAGATATCCAAATGCTCCGAAACACTCGCAAACATCATTTAGGGCATAAGCGAGTAGATTGGAAGTGTCCGTAGCGAAAAAACCCATTTTCAAGTTTGTTAATCCGGGGCAGTGCATCTGGGCACTGAAATAAACCCGTTTCGCACTGTCTTGCATGCATCAGGGCACCGAAACGCTCTAAATCACTCCCAATCATCGTTTTGGGTCCAATGGAAGTTAATGGGTGTCTTCGTGAGCAAAAAATTTATCTAAAAGTTTGGCGGCCGAAACAGTACATTTGGGTACAGAAACATCCGTTTTGCTTCGATTTTCGTTAATAAGATATCCAAATGCTCCGAAACACTCCCAAACATCAGTTAGGGCCTAAGCGAGTAGATTGGAAGTGTCTGTAGCGAAAAACACATTCTCAAGTTCATTACTCTGAGGTAGTGCATCCGGGCACCGAAACGCTCCAAATCACTCCCAAACATAGTTTTGGGTTCAATGGAGGTTGTTGCATGTGTTCGTGCGAAAAAATTCATCTGAAAGTTCGGTGGCAAAACAGTGCATTTGGGTAAAAAACACCAGTTTTGCTTCGATTTTCGTGCAGTAGGAATCCAAATGCTCCGAAACACTCCCAAACATCATTTAGGGCATAAGCGAGTAGATTGGAAGTGTCCGTAGCGAAAAAACCCATTCTCAAGTTCGTTACTCCGGGTCAGTGCATCCGGGCACTGAAACGGACCCGTTTCGCACAGTTTTGTTTGCATCCATGCACCGAAGCGCTCCAAAGCACCCCAAACATCGTTTTGGGTCCAAAGGAGGTTATTGGGTGTGTTCGTGCGAAAAAAATCATCTGAATGTTCGGCGGCCGAAACAGTACATTTAGGCACAGAGACACCTGTTTTGCTTCGATTTTGATGCAGCAGGTATCCAAATGCTCCGAAACACTCGCAAACATCATTTAGGGCATAAGCGAGTAGATTGGAAGTGTCCGTAGCGAAAAAACCCATTCTCAAGTTTGTTAATCCGGGGCAGTGCATCTGGGCACCGAAAGAAACCCGTTTCGCACTGTCTTGCATGCATCAGGGCACCGAAACGCTCTAAATCACTCCCAATCATCGTTTTGGGTCCAATGGAAGTTAATGGGTGTCTTCGTGAGCAAAAAATTTATCTAAAAGTTTGGCGGCCGAAACAGTACATTTGGGTACAGAAACATCCGTTTTGCTTCGATTTTCGTGAATAAGATATCCAAATGCTCCGAAACACTCCCAAACATCAGTTAGGGCCTAAGCGAGTAGATTGGAAGTGTCTGTAGCGAAAAACACATTCTCAAGTTCATTACTCTGAGGTAGTGCATCCGGGCACCGAAACGCTCCAAATCACTCCCAAACATAGTTTTGGGTTCAATGGAGGTTGTTGCATGTGTTCGTGCGAAAAAATTCATCTGAAAGTTCGGTGGCGAAACAATGCATTTGGGTACAAAAACACCAGTTTTGCTTCGATTTTCGTGCAGTAGGAATCCAAATGCTCCGAAACACTCCCAAACATCATTTAGGGCATAAGCGAGTAGATTGGAAGTGTCCGTAGTGAAAAAACCCATTCTCAAGTTCGTTACTCCGGGGCAGTGCATCCGGGCACCGAAACGGACCCGTTTCGCACAGTTTTGTTTGCATCCATGCACCGAAGCGCTCCAAATCACCCCAAACATCATTTTGGGTCCAATGGAGGTTATTGGGTGTGTTCGCGCGAAACAAAATCATCTGAATGTTCGGCGGCCGAAACAGTACATTTAGGCACAGAGACACCTGTTTTGCTTCGATTTTGATGCAGCAGGTATCCAAATGCTCCGAAACACTCGCAAACATCATTTTGGGCATAAGCGAGTAGATTGGAAGTGTCCGTAGCGAAAAAACCCATTCTCAAGTTTGTTAATCCGGGGCAGTGCATCTGGGCACCGAAATAAACCCGTTTCGCACTGTCTTGCATGCATCAAGGCACCGAAACGCTCTAAATCACTCCCAATCATCGTTTTGGGTCCAATGGAAGTTAATGGGTGTCTTCATGAGCAAAAAATTTATCTAAAAGTTTGGCGGCCAAAACAGTACATTTGGGTACAGAAACATACGTTTTGCTTCGATTTTCGTGAATTAGATATCCAAATGCTCCGAAACACTCGCAAACATCATTTAGGGCATAAGCGAGTAGATTGGAAGTGTCCGTAGCGAAAAAACCCATTTTCAAGTTTGTTAATCCGGGGCAGTGCATCTGGGCACTGAAATAAACCCGTTTCGCACTGTCTTGCATGCATCAGGGCACCGAAACGCTCTAAATCACTCCCAATCATCGTTTTGGGTCCAATGGAAGTTAATGGGTGTCTTCGTGAGCAAAAAATTTATCTAAAAGTTTGGCGGCCGAAACAGTACATCTGGGTGCAGAAACATCCGTTTTGCTTCGATT
This sequence comes from Digitaria exilis, assembly GCA_015342445.1. Lineage (NCBI taxonomy): Eukaryota > Viridiplantae > Streptophyta > Magnoliopsida > Poales > Poaceae > Digitaria > Digitaria exilis. Next base: position 346,188 of record JACEFO010001274.1, on the reverse strand, counting down.
TTCGTGAATAAGATATCCAAATGCTCCGAAACACCCCCAAACATCAGTTAGGGCCTAAGCGAGTAGATTGGAAGTGTCTGTAGCGAAAAACACATTCTCAAGTTCATTACTCTGAGGTAGTGCATCCGGGCACCGAAACGCTCCAAATCACTCCCAAACATAGTTTTGGGTTCAATGGAGGTTGTTGCATGTGTTCGTGCGAAAAAATTCATCTGAAAGTTCGGTGGCGAAACAGTGCATTTGGGTACAAAAACACCAGTTTTGCTTCGATTTTCGTGCAGTAGGAATCCAAATGCTCCGAGACACTCCCAAACATCATTTAGGGCATAAGCGAGTAGATTGGAAGTGTCCGTAGCGAAAAAACCCATTCTCAAGTTCGTTACTCCGGGGCAGTGCATCCGGGCACCGAAACGGACCCGATTCGCACCGTTTTGTTTGCATCCGTGCGCCAAAGCCCTCCAAATCACCCCCAAACATCGTTTTGGGTCCAATGGAGGTTATTGGGTGTGTTTGTGTGAAAAAAATCATCTGAAAGTTCGGCAGCCAAAACAGTGCATTTGGGTACAAAACACCCGTTTTGCTTCTATATTCGTGAATTAGATATCTTAATGCTCCGAAACACTTCCAAACATCATTTAGGGCTTAAACGAGTAGATTGGAAGTGTCCATAGCGAAAAACACATTCTCGTTGCTCCGGGGCAGAGCATTCGGGCACCGAAACGCTCCAAATCACTCCCAAACATAGTTTTGGGTCCAATGGAAGTTATTGGGTGTGTTCGTGCGAAAAAAATCATCTGAAAATTCGGTGACCGAAAGAGTGCAATTGGGTACAGAAACACCCGTTTTGCTTCGATTTTCGTGCAGTAGGAATCCAAATGCTCCGAAACACTCGCAAGCATCATTTAGGGCGTTAGCAAGTAGAATGGAAGTGTCCATAGCGAAAAAACCCATTCTCAAGTTCGTTACTCCGGAGCAGTGCATCCGGGCACCGAAACGGACCTGTTTCGCACCGTTTTGCTTGGATCCGGGCACCGAAACGCTCCAAAGCTGTCCCAAACATCATTTGGGGTAAAATGGAGGTTATTGCATTTGTTCGTGCGAAAAAATTCACCTGAAAGTTCGGCGGTGAAACAGTGCATTTGGGTACAAAAACACCAGTTTTGTTTCGATTTTCGTGCAGTAGGTATCCAAATGTTCTGAAATACTCCCAAACACCATTTAGGGCCTAAGCGAGTAGATTGGAAGTGTCCGTAGTGGCAAACCCATTCTCAAGTTCGTTACTCCGGGGCGATGCATCCGGGCACCGAAACGGACCCGTTTCGCACCGTTTTGCATGCATCCGGGCACCTCAACCCTCCAAATCACTCCCATACATCGTTGTGGGTCTAATGGAGGTTATTAGGTGTGTTCGTGCGAAAAAATTCATCTGAAAGTTTGGCGGCCGAAATAGTGCATTTGGGTACAGAACCACCCGTTGTGCTTCGATTTTTGTGCAGTAGGAATCCAAATGCTCCGAAACACTATCAAACATCATTTAGGGCCAAAGCGAGTTGATTGGAACTATCCGTAGCGAAAAACCCATTGTCAAGTTCGTTACTCCGGGGCAGTGCATCCGGGCACCGAAACAGACCCGTTTCGCCCCGTTTTGCATGCATCTAGGCACCAAAATGCTCCAAATCACTCCCAAACATCATTTTGGGTCCAATGGAAGTTATTGGGTGTGTTCGTGAGAAAAAAATTTATGTAAATGTTCGGCGGCCGAAACAGTGCATTTGGGTACAGAAACACCTGTTTTGCTTCGAGTTTCATGAATTAGATATCCAAATGCTCCGAAACACTACAAAACATCATTTAGGGCCTAAGCGAGTAGATTCGAAGTGTTCGTAGCGAAAAACACATTCTCAAGTTTGTTACTCCAGGGCAGTGCATCCGGGCAACGAAACGTTCCAAATCACTCCCAAACATAGTTTTGGGTCCAATAGTGGTTATTGGGTGTGTTCGTGCGAAAAAATTAATTTGAATGTTCGGCGGAAAAACAGTGCATTTGGGTACAGAAACACCCGTTTTACTTCGATTTTCGTGCAGTAGGAATCCAAATGCTCCGAAACAGTCCCAAACATCATTTAGGGCATAAGCGAGTAGATTGGAAGTGTCCGTAGAGAAAAAAACCCATTCTCAAGTTCGTTACTCCGGGGCAGTGCATCAGGGCACCAAAACGGACCCCTTTCGCATCGTTTTGTTTGCATCCGTGCACCGAAACGCTCCAAATCACCCCCAAACATCGTTTTGGGTCCAAAGGAGGTTATCGGGTGTGTTCGTGCGAAAAAAATCATCTGAAAGTTCGGCAGCCAAAACAGTGCATTTGGGTACAAAACACCTGTTTTGCTTCTATATTCGTGAATTAGATATCCAAATGCTCTGAAACACTCCCAAACATCATTTAGGGCCTAAGCGCGTAGATTGGAAGTGTTCGTGCGAAAAACACATTCTCGTTACTCCGGGGCAGTGCATCCGGGCACCGAAACGCTCCAAATCACTCCCAAACATAGTTTTTGGTCCAATGGAGGTTATTGGTGTGTTCGTGCGAAAAAATTCATTTGAAAGTTCGGCGGCGAAAACAGTGCATTTGGGTACAGAAACACCCGTTTTACTTCGATTTTCATGCAGTAGGAATCCAAATGCTCCGAAACAGTCCCAAACATCATTTAGGGCATAAGCGAGTAGATTGGAAGTGTCCGTAGCGAAAAAACCCATTCTCAAGTTCGTTACTCCGGGTCAGTGCATCCGGGCACTGAAACGGACCCGTTTCGCACCGTTTTGTTTGCATCCGTGCACCGAAGCGCTCCAAATCACCCCCAAACATCGTTTTGGGTCCAATGGAGGTTATTGGGTGTGTTCGTGCAAAAAAAATCATCTGAATGTTCGGCGGCCGAAACAGTACATTTAGGTACAGAGACACCTGTTTTGCTTCGATTTTGATGCACCAGGTATCCAAATGCTCCGAAACACTCGCAAACATCATTTAGGGCATAAGCGAGTAGATTGGAAGTGTCCGTAGCGAAAAAACCCATTTTCAAGTTTGTTAATTCGGGGCAGTGCATCTGGGCACCGAAATAAACCCGTTTCGCACTGTCTTGCATGCATCAGGGCACCGAAACGCTCTAAATCACTCCCAATCATCGTTTTGGGTCCAATGGAAGTTAATGGGTGTCTTCGTGAGCAAAAAATTTATCTAAAAGTTTGGCGGCCGAAACAGTACATTTGGGTACAGAAACATCCGTTTTGCTTCGATTTTCGTGAATAAGATATCCAAATGCTCCGAAACACTCCCAAACATCAGTTAGGGCCTAAGCGAGTAGATTGGAAGTGTCTGTAGCGAAAAACACATTCTCAAGTTCATTACTCTGAGGTAGTGCATCCGGGCACCGAAACGCTCCAAATCACTCCCAAACATAGTTTTGGGTTCAATGGAGGTTGTTGCATGTGTTCGTGCGAAAAAATTCATCTGAATGTTCGGTGGCAAAACAGTGCATTTGGATACAAAAACACCAGTTTTGCTTCGATTTTCATGCAGTAGGAATCCAAATGCTCCGAAACACTCCCAAACATCATTTAGGGCATAAGCGAGTAGATTGGAAGTGTCCGTAGCGAAAAAACCCATTCTCAAGTTCGTTACTCCGGGTCACTGCATCCGGGCACTGAAACGGACCCGTTTCGCACAGTTTTGTTTGCATCCATGCACCGAAGCGCTCCAAATCACCCCAAACATCGTTTTGGGTCCAATGGAGGTTATTGGGTGTGTTCGTGCGAAAAAAATCATCTGAATGTTCGGCGGCCGAAACAGTACATTTAGGCACAGAGACACCTGTTTTGCTTCGATTTTGATGCAGCAGGTATCCAAATGCTCCGAAACACTCGCAAACATCATTTAGGGCATAAGCAAGTAGATTGGAAGTGTCCGTAGCGAAAAAACCCATTCTCAAGTTTGTTAATCCGGGGCAGTGCATCTGGGCACCGAAATAAACCCGTTTCGCACTGTCTTGCATGCATCAAGGCACCGAAACGCTCTAAATCACTCCCAATCATCGTTTTGGGTCCAATGGAAGTTAATGGGTGTCTTCATGAGCAAAAAATTTATCTAAAAGTTTGGCGGCCAAAACAGTACATTTGGGTACAGAAACATACGTTTTGCTTCGATTTTCGTGAATTAGATATCCAAATGCTCCGAAACACTCGCAAACATCATTTAGGGCATAAGCGAGTAGATTGGAAGTGTCCGTAGCGAAAAAACCCATTTTCAAGTTTGTTAATCCGGGGCAGTGCATCTGGGCTCTGAAATAAACCCGTTTCGCACTGTCTTGCATGCACGAGGGCACCGAAACGCTCTAAATCACTCCCAATCATCGTTTTGGGTCCAATGGAAGTTAATGGGTGTCTTCGTGAGCAAAAAATTTATCTAAAAGTTTGGCGGCCGAAACAGTACATTTGGGTACAGAAACATCCGTTTTGCTTCGATTTTCGTGAATAAGATATCCAAATGCTCCGAAACACTCCCAAACATCAGTTAGGGCCTAAGCGAGTAGATTGGAAGTGTGTGTAGCGAAAAACACATTCTCAAGTTCATTACTCTGAGGTAGTGCATCCGGGCACCGAAACGCTCCAAATCACTCCCAAACATAGTTTTGGGTTCAATGGAGGTTGTTGCATGTGTTCGTGCGAAAAAATTCATCTGAAAGTTCGGTGGCAAAACAGTGCATTTGGATACAAAAACACCAGTTTTGCTTCGATTTTCGTGCAGTAGGAATCCAAATGCTCCGAAACACTCCCAAACATCATTTAGGGCATAAGCGAGTAGATTGGAAGTATCTGTGGCGGACCACTCCGAAATTATTCCAAGTTAAGTACCTCGGGACCACTAATCAAGTAGTCAGGCACTTAATCCGGAATAAGCTGGAGCGCCGTCGGATTAAACCCGATTAACCACGTTCTTTTCTCGATCGAAACAACAGCACGCCCACACGAAGGTGAGTTCCAGAGATTACAACATTCCACAGATTAACATACACAAATAGTATCTCAAAGTTATTACAAACCAAGTTTGAAATGAAATCAGAGTATCAAAGTCTTGCAGCGGAAATAAAATAGTTCATTGCAGCGGAAGTAAATAAACTAACGACGATACAAATAACACCATGCTGAAGCCTGCCACGGTGCTACTCCTCCTGATCCTCGGCAGAGGACGGAACCCATTCGATGTGCCAGCCAGGTGGAACCTGGGCAGGCCAAGACAAAGCATCGACATCCAACGGTGTACCTGTAAATCATTGCCACAAGCAAGGCTGAGTATACTAATACTCAGCAAGGCTTACCCGTCGGGTGAAAACTACATCACCGACATCTAGACCATGAGAGGCTTTTGGCTGGTGGGTTTGTTTGCCAAAAAACAACTAAAGGTAGGTCCTTGCTTTCAAGTTTTAGCATCATATTCTAGTAAATTTGACCATTCTAGATTAGCATCCTCTCTAAGCATACAAGTGGTGCAATACAATTTAATTCATACAACAAGTTTATCAATCTCAAGTTCCACTTGTTACTCAATGTAGCAGGGCGGTCAAGCAGTCTCATTAACCGCGAGAAGCGGACAGTTCGAACCGAATTTTGCTACCTGGCCAGGGGAAACCCAACACACACGGATACTCTGCTTGCTATAAAAGGTACAAGCATTTCCCAACCTTTCCCATCGATCCACAATTCGGAACCGGGTCCATTTCCTTAGGATAAAGGTTTACTGCTTCACTCACAGTCTCACGCATATATCCACAAGTGTACGGCAGGGGAAAACAAAGTTTCCAAGGAGAGATGGCTATCGGCCCTAGCTGCTTCAATCTGGTACCGGGCTTACCGATCCCCATACATCGGCATGCATGTGGTACGTTCAAAAACTTGACACACTCAACCACACATTTCGACCTTAAATCAATTATCATACACGGACGGGAGATCTACATCTATCATCCCGCCCGTCAATCCTTATGATTCCAACATAAGTAAAGACAAGCAATTCCTATGTCTCGCGAGTGACAGGAAATCACTCGACTTGTAACGGACCTAAAGCAATGCCCTATCGATCCTTTCAGACTAGTATTGCAAGTCATAGGTACTAGGAAATGTGCAGCTAAGGTATTCAATCAACTCCTTGAACGTAAATGGCAAGCATAGAGAATTCAAAGTGCATAATTTGGTAAAGTTAGGTTATGCTCCGGGGCTTGCCTTCTTGCTCAAACTGGAGGTTAGCCTCCGGGTTGGTTGATCCTGCACCGGCACCTTCCTCCGGGACTTCTTCCTCGTCTGCGGGAATGAGGTGGTAGTTGCCGTCCGGGATGGCGCCTTCTACATGAGATGCATAACTTAGGGTGGCTGTTCTGGAATTTCAGATTCCATCCATTTTATTCTAACTAATTAACCAAAAGGTTATATCTTTTTATATAAATCAATTTCCACCTAGATTCCTTCTCAGTTTTGTTTCTCCATTTCTGTAATCATTTTTAGCTCTAAACTTTATGGCAGCTACTGGAGTATAAGAGCTAAGCTCACTCCAAAATTTAGCTAATTCTGAGCTACACATAATTTATTAAAAATATAACAAACAGCTAACTGCAGAAGTGAAATAAATTCATATAAAATTAAAAATTCATCCTTTTCAGGAGATTTTCCTACCAAAGCTAAGCATAGGCATGAGGAGGGCTCTGGCCAAGTGGTGGCTCAAAATAACCCTTGGGTAGTCCTCAATAAATTTCTAACCAAAAACACATATTTATTTATTTGCTATCCTAAACAGAGTAAAAATTAAGTTTTTCATTTTTAACATGTGTGCTAACAAGTTTTTAGTCCTCTGGAGCAAAATGGTGATTTTTCACTGCACAGATTATTTTTAAAGATTTCTGCACTGCGAAAAGACAGAAAACACATTTTAATTTATAACTGGAGCTACAGTGCATATTTTTAGGTCCCCTTTGGACACAAGCTGTCCAAAGTCACTACACACAACATATCCAAAGCTCAACCCTAGCGGAGCTCTGGATTTGAAATGGTGCACTACTTTCCATTTTCATAGTTTGAATTTTAGCTCAAAAACAGTTCATCAAAAGTATAAACATGTCTAATAGAGATTGTAGTTTAGACTCTCACAAATCCAGGGAGTATTTTTGTGCATTTTTCTGATTTTTGTACGATTTTTAATGGATTTTACAAGATTTGGGAAAAACAAATCTAGTTTTAAGAATCTATTTTCGCAGGGAACCCTAGAGCTTTCAAAACTTCGCGAACGAGTCCCTGGACTTTTGCACAGAGACCCCTAGACAAACGAAGACGATGAAGAAAGGCCCTCGGCTCTCGCCGGAGTTTGGGGAACTAGGCACGGGGAAGTGGGGGAAAAGGATCCTGGGCTCACCACGAGTCGTTTGGGGACGGTTTGGAGGCCGGGGATGGTCGGAGTTGCGCCGGCGACGAGGTGGTGGCGGCGCAGCCGCTGCGGCTTCTACGCCGGTGAGCTCGGGGTCGTTCGCCGAGGTTCGAGGGGTCCTAGAGCACCAGTGGAGCTCGAGGAAGCCAATGGCGTGCTCGGTTGACCTCGGGGACGGCTCGGAGTAGGGGCTCGACGTGCGGGTGCTCCGGTGTCCGGAATTCGCGATTTGGGGGAAATCTCAAATTCTCGCCGGAGAAGCGACAATAGCTTGGGGAAAGTGGGGGGAAATGGAGCTGGAGTAGAGGGCTAGCTTCGTGCGGGACGAATTTGGGAATGGTGGAGTGTGGAGGGTGAATTTCTCGGAGAAGCTCGGCTCGGTTCGCGCGGCGCGAGGAAGAAGAAGACCGAGCGAGCGCGGGGAAGTGGAAATGGCCAAGTGAGCGAGTGAGAGGAGGGGTGGGAGTGTGCGGTGGAGTGCTTGGGCACGCGAGAGTGGCACAGTGCGGCCTCGGGAGCGTGCGAGCGCGTGGGTGGCTGTCGCGGTCGCCATTGATGGCGCGGCGATCTCGAACAGAGCGCACACGCGCGGTTGGGCGTCAAAGATCATCGCGTGATGAAGTGGAGATCCTCAGCAGAGGCTTTGGCGCGACGCGAACGGACTCTACCGCCTGCAGTGCGCTCGGCGCGGCGCGAGCGCGCGTGCGGCCACGGCGGCGCGCGACCGTATGATGGCGCTCCGCGGCGCGAGGCAGCAGTGCGCCGTCGCCCGCGACGTGACGGTACGGAAGGCTTGGACAAACGCGTGAGGACAAGAGCTAGCTGCCGCCACGGCTCTGCCGACCCGACGCGGTCTCCGCCACACGCCGGCCACGTGGCGGCCGGACTCCGGCCGGAGCAGAGCGCGCCAGGGGCGAGCTGGCAGCCCCATGGAGCTCCTTTGCCCCTTTTGAACTTTCTCCAAAAATTTGAGCTGAACTTCGAAACGTGTAAAATTAAAAGTTGGAGTTTGAGGTGTGGGACACAACTTTCGAGCTTGGACCGGGCACTTCGACCAGGCGCTACGGTGCTTCGAGCTTGAACCGCAAGCTCGAGCTTGCCGAGCCTCGAACGGTCGGAAACGCCGCTCGAGGGTGAGTGCCCCCCTCGAGCTTGGCTACGAAGCCTCGAGCGTGACGGAACGTCGCTCGAGGGTAAGTCCTCGAGCTTGGCTGCGAAGCCTCGAGCGTGACGGAACGTCGCTCGAGGGTAAGTGCCCCCTCGAGCTTGGCTGCGGAGCCTCGAGCGTGCTGACGTGCGGCCTCGAATCGTGACGGACTGCGGGGCCTCGAGGGTCCTATCGTGCGGCCTCGAATCGTGACGGAAACTACTGGCTAGGCTCGATCGTCACGGACATAGCTCGATCGTCGCGGACAATACTGGCTAAGCTCGATCGTGACGGACATAGCTCGATCGTCACGGACAATACTGGCTAAGCTCGATCGTGACGGACATCCCCGCTCGAGGGTCATCGAGCGGAACGAACGCCGTGGCGAGGTTGTCGCGAACGGCTGTAGGTGTAGGTGATGACAACTACTTTGGTCCGAGATTTTTAAGTTCAGCACCCAAGTCTTGAGATTTCAGTTGGGTGTCACCAGACCTTTGTTTTGAATTTCAGTCTGAATTTTTGGTCAATTTCTGAATTCTAACCCCATTGTTTTGCCTTATCTTCCTTTTATTAATTATTTTATTTAACCTCTCCTTCCTTTCTTAGACCCTTCAATAGTGTCACTAAACATCAGAGGTATGCTGCTCAAAGAGAGTTTTCAATTTAAAGTCCTTCCTCCTTTTATTTTGGGAGTAAAAATCTTATTTTAACTTAAAGTTAAAACATGGACACATACATGGAGGTTAAAAGCTTATTTATTTTATATGCTCAACTTTTAATTATGTAGTTAACAACTTGACATATATTAAATATTAATTAATTTACATCCTTTGTATTTTATGAAAGCTCATATTGTGAACAAAATCTCATTTTATTATTAAAACCTCAAGATTGCCACATGTAGGCCATGATTAGATCTACAAGCTTTATTAGTCCAAGTGTTTAACCCTAACATTAAATCATTAACAATTATTTTACTAAAGAACATCAGGAGCACTCTAAATATTATTCTATTTATAGCCCAAGGTGAGCTCCTTTAAAAGGGTGTGTGACCGTGTGTTTTTCATCCCATGTTTAAGTTGGTCTTTCAAACTTGATTTCCTATGTTTGGTAGATTAAGCATCTGAGTTATACATAACTCACCAAGGTTGCAATGACATTTTTAGATACACAACTTTTATTTGAGAAAGTGGTTTGGTTTTATAATTAGAACATACTTTCCCAAACCTTTCATATTGATCAGACGTTTGTGATGTGCACAACTCTTATTTAAAATTTTAAATTAGAACCTTGCCTTCTGAAGGTCATTAATATCGTTAGTTGGAATTATTTCATGTGTTGACTTCACATGAGCCATTAGTCCTTTAAGACCTTTAGGGGCATAGAAGCATTACTTAATTTGCCGTTCAATCCTGATTTCTTTTTAGGAAATTTTTATGCGTCCTCTCGAGAGTATGTATTTAGAGTTTTGTCGTGCAACTTGTAAGAGAAGATGTTTAGATTTGTACTGGAAAAGTTTTTGTTGGGTTCAAATTTCAAGAACCAAAGCACGAGTACAAACTTAACAATCCTCATGTATAATTCTCATTCCTACTAGTGATTTAGTTTCAGGGTTTATAGTTCCTTAGTTTGTTTAATCACTCTTACTTATACGCTTTAAACACCAGGGGTGTTACAGCCTACCCTCCTTAAAAAGAATCTCGTCCCGAGATTCGCACAGGGAGGAAAGGTGGACATTGTATTAGAAGAAAGAGGTGTTGGTTAAAGAAACGCAGATACTACGCACCCAAGTTCTTACAGGTTCACAGCTTGGAGATGATAATTGATACCGGATCTCCGATACAACATCAACGTCGTTCATGTGGGAGCGGTGATGAATGTAGACATGGAAAGCTAAGAGCATCAAGATTTGGCACACAAGGCAAAAGTAATACACCACTATTGTCCAGTGAACTTCAGGGCCAATCGGGGAAAAGAATGGGCAAGCCATGGATGGTGTCAAAAAGTCGAAATCTTCCTTGCTCGTCGACTTAATTCTTGTGGAATCCTCAGGTGACTTTTGCTCGAACTCCTTCTTCGGTGAGGTTGGTGCCGTAGACCTTGGTTAAACGACAAGGTGGTTGCCGGGAGGGGCACTTCCTCGTGGCTTTACAAAAAGGTGGAGGCAGAGCTTGCTTGTCAAAGAACGGAGGACACGGAGGGGACTGGGCAGCTTGGGTACCGTGGAGGTCGCCGAAGAGAGGCGAGAGCGGTGGAGTGGTGTGACTCAAGTGGAGCACCTTGGAGTGATGGCAGCCATTGGAGAGGCTGCATTTATCGACGGCCGGAGCGGAGCAGCGATAGTGGGGTGTCGACAGCAGGAGGTAGGGGCCGGCAATGAGATTCCCTGGGTGACGGGACGGTGGTACGATGACAACTGGGGGAGTGTTGGCCAGCAGCGGTAGGGAAACGACGAAGGTGATAGTGGACTGGTGAACGGGGCAGAGTACACGGCGCACGGACACGGACACGACTCATGCTACCTGGTTGCAGCTCTGTGTTTCCACGTTTATTTAGTTTTGCACGTGGACGTGGGGTTCACAACTCAAACGTTACCCTCTTCAATTTGCGGCTTGGTGTCTGGTTTCTATGTCTACGCTCAATGTTCCCGGCCGGCCATAGAGTGTGTTACGCTGACATGCAGAGAAGAGCACCGCGCGCACTTAGGATGCAACTTATATATTTATTTTGGGAGAAACAGTAGGCAAAGGTGATCTTTGAGACTATAGATAGTCACGGGCAAGATGCTTAACCAATCGTAGGTCTTAAATAACAACGATTTACCTACTTTTATATCAACAGGAACAAGGAATGAACTCTTTAGCATTCTCCTAAGAGAAAAGGGATGGTTAATGATCAACGAGGTTATGAGATGACAAGAGTGCCCAAAAGATTTTTAAAACTAGCCCACATCATACTAAACGATCATGGCATGACGTTACACGGGGTTGCTGCCCAAATTCTAAGACGAGCTAAAAGGAACAACACGGATGGGGCAATAAAAGATCTACTTATGGCAATGAGGGAATACACCTAGAAAAGGTGGTGTGACATGGAAATTTTTGGGAAATTCTTGCTCAAATTTTTATTTTTAATTGTCGAATTGCCAAACTTAAGCACTTTACCATGGTATACATGGCATGTTCATGATGAGGTGCACATGATATAATACACATGCACATGAGCGTATGGTGCATATGCTTATGAGAGTATGATGTACACGCCGTGATGCAAGTTAGTAGACCTTACATCACATAATTAAAATTCATCTGTGGCGGTTCCACTCCGAAATTATTCCAAGTTAAGTACCTCGGGACCACTAATCAAGTATTCAGACACTTAATCCGGAATAAACTGGAGCGCCGTCGGATTAAACCCGATTAACCACGTTCTTTTCTTGATCGAAACAACAGCACGCCCACACGAAGGTGAGTTCTAGAGATTACAACATTCCACAAATTAACTTACACAAATAGGTATCACAAGTTATTACAAACCAAGTTCAATTTAAATCAGAGTACAAAGTCTTGCAGCGGAAATAAAATAGTTCATTGCAGCGGAAGTAAATAAACTAACGACGATACAAATAACACCGTGCTGAAGCCTGCCACGGTGCTACTCCTCCAGATCCTCGGCAGAGGACGGAACCCATTCGATGTGCCAGCTAGGTGGAACCTGGGCAGGCCAAGACAAAGCATCGACATCCAAAGGTGTACCTATAAATCATTGCCACAAGCAAGGCTGAGTATACTAATACTCAGCAAGGCTTACCCGTCGGGTGAAAACTACATCACCGACATCTAGACCATGAGAGGCTTTTGGCTGGTGGGTTTGTTTGCCAAAAAACAACTAAAGGTAGGTCCTTGCTTTCAAGTTTTAGCATCATATTCTAGTAGATTTAACCATTCTAGATTAGCATCCTCTCTAAGCATACAAGTGGTGCAGTACAAATTATTTCATACAACAAGTTTATCATTCTCATAGTCCACTTGTTACTCAATGTAGCCAGGCGGTCAAGCAGTCTCATTAACCGCGAGAAGCGGACAGTTCGAACCGAATTTTGCTACCTGGCCAGGGGAAACCCAACACACACGGATACTCTGCTTGCTATAAAAGGTACAAGCATTTCCCAACCTTTCCCATCGATCCACAATTCGGAACCGGGTCCATTTCCTTAGGATAAAGGTTTACTGCTTCACTTACAGTCTCACGCATATATCCACAAGTGTACGGCAGGGGAAAACAAAGTTTCCAAGGAGAGATGGCTATCGGCCCTAGCTGCTTCAATCTGGTACCGGGCTTACCGATCCCCATACATCGGCATGCATGTGGTACGTTCAAAAACTTGACACACTCAACCACACATTTCGACCTTAAATCAATTATCATACACGGACGGGAGATCTACATCTATCATCCCGCCCGTCAATCCTTATGATTCCAACATAAGTAAAGACAAGCAATTCCTATGTCTCGCGAGTGACAGGAAATCACTCGACTTGTAACGGACCTAAAGCAATGCCCTATCGATCCTTTCATACTAGTATTGCAATTCATAGGTACTAGGAAATGTGCAGCTAAGGTATTCAATCAACTCCTTGAACGTAAATGCACAAGCATAGAGAAGTCATAATGCATAATTGGTAAATGTTAGGTTATGCTCCGGGGCTTGCCTTCTTGCTCGGACTGGGGGTTAGCCTCTGGGTTGGTCAATTCTTCGTCGGCACCGTGCTCTGGGACTCCTTCCTCGTCAGCGGGGATGAGGTGGTAGTTGCCGTCCGGGATAGCGCCTTCTACATGAGATGCATAACTTAGGGTGGCTGTTCTGGAATTTCAGATTCCATCCATTTTATTCTAACTAATTAACCAAAAGGTTTTATCTTTTTATATAAATCAATTTCCACCTAGATTCCTTCTCAGTTTTGTTTCTCCATTTCTGTTCATCATTTTTAGCTCTAAACTTTATGGCAGCTACTGGAGTATAAGAGCTAAGCTCACTCCAAAATTTAGCTAATTCTGAGCTACACATAATTTATTAAAAATATATCAAACGGCTGCTAGCAGAATCGAATTTAAATCATATAAAATCGAAAATTCATCTAGTTCAGGAGATTTTCCTACCAAAGCTAGGCAATAGCATGAGGAGGGCTCTGGCCAAGTGGTGGCTCAAAATAACCCTTGGGTAGTCCTCAATAAATTTCTAACCAAAAACACATATTTATTTATTTGCTATCCTAAACAGAGCAAAAATTAGTTTTTCATTTTTAACATGTGTGCTAAGAAGTTTTTAGTCCTCTGGAGCAAAATGGTGATTTTTCACTGCACAGATTATTTTTAAAGATTTCTGCACTGCAAAAAGACAGAAAACACATTTTAATTTATAACTGGAGCTACAGTTCATATTTTTAGGTCCCCTTTGGACACAAGCTGTCCAAAGTCACTACACACAACATATCCAAAGCTCAACCCTAGCGGAGCTCTGGATTTGAAATGGTGCACTACTTTCCATTTTCATAGTTTGAATTTTAGCTCAAAAACAGTTCATCAAAAGTATAAACATGTCTAATAGAGATTGTAGTTTAGACTCTCACGAATCCAGAGAGTATTTTTGTGTATTTTTCTGATGTTTGTACGATTTTTAATGGTTTTTACAAGATTCGGGAAAAACAAATCTAGTTTTGAGAATCTATTTTCGCAGAGAACCCTAGAACTTTCAAAACTTCGCGAACGAGTCCCTGAACTTTTGCGCAGAGGCCCCTAGACAAACGAAGACGATGAAGAAAGGCCCTCGGCTCTCGCCGGAGTTGCGCCGGCCAAACGGCGGCGAACTAGGCTCGGGGAAGTGGGGGAAAAGCTTCCTGGGCTCACCACGAGTCGTTTGGGGACGGTTTGGAGGCCGGGGGTGGTCGGAGTTGCGCCAGCGACGAGGTGGTGGCGGCGCGGCCGCCGCGGCTTCTACGCCGGTGAGCTCGGGGTCGTTCGCCGAGGTTCGAGGGGTCCTAGAGCACCAGTGGAGCTCGAGGAAGCCAATGGCGTGCTCGGTTGACCTCGGGGACGGCTCGGAGTAGGGGCTCGACGTGCGGGTGCTCCGGTGGCCGGAATTCGCGATTTGGGGGAAATCTCAAATTCTCGCCGGAGAAGGGACAATAGCTTGGGGAAAGTGGGGGGATTTGGAGCTGGAGTAGAGGGCTAGCTTTGTCCGGGACGAATTTGGGAATGGTGGAGTGTGGAAGGCGAATTTCTTGGAGAAGCTCGGCTCGGTTCGCGCGGCGCGAGGAAGAAGAAGACCGAGCGAGCGCGGGGAAGTGGAAAATGGCCAAGTGAGCGAGTGAGAGGAGGGGTGGGAGTGCGCGGTGGAGTGCTTGGGCACGCGAGAGTGGCACAGTGTTGCCTCGGGAGCGTGCGAGCGCGTGGGTGGCTGTCGCGGTCGCCATTGATGGCGCGGCGAGCTCGAACAGAGCGCACACGCGCGGTTGGGCGTCAAAGATCATCGCGTGATGAAGTGGAGATCCTCATCAGAGGATTTGGAGCGACGCGAACGGACTCTACCGCCTGCAGTGCGCTCGGCGCGGCGCGAGCGCGCGTGCGGCCACGGAGGCGCGCGACCATATGATGGCGCTCCGCGGCGCGAGGCGAGGCGACGGCGGCGAAGTGATGGCTCGGGACTGGCCGGACAAGAGCTAGGCGACAAGCGCCAGCGTCCGCCGCGGCTTGGCCAGCTCAGCGCCGCCTGCGCCGCTCGCCGGCCACGTGGCGGCCGAGTTTCGGCCAGCGCAGCGCACGCCAGGGGCACTGTAGCATGCCCGTGGAGCTCCGATTTCAAATTCGAATTTTCTCCAAAAATTCGAACTGAACTTCAAAACGGGTAAAATTAAAAGTTGGGGTCTGAGGTGTGGGACACAACTTTCGAGCTTGGACCAGGCACTTCGACCAGGCGCTACGGCGCTTCGAGCTTGAGCCGCAAGCTCGAGCTTGCCGAGCCTCGAACGGTCGGAAACGCCACTCGAGGGTGAGTGCCCCCTCGAGCTTGGCTGCGAAGCCTCGAGCGTGACGGAACATCGCTCGAGGGTAAGTGCCCCCTCGAGCTTGGCTGCGAAGCCTCGAGCGTGACGGAACGTCGCTCGAGGGTAAGTGCCCCCTCGAGCTTGGCTGCGAAGCCTCGAGCGTGACGGAACGTCGCTCGAGGGTAAGTGCCCCCTCGAGCTTGGCTGCGAAGCCTCGAGCGTGACGGAACGTCGCTCGAGGGTAAGTGCCCCCTCGAGCTGGGCTGCGGAGCCTCGAGCGTGCTAACGTGGGGCCTCGAATCGTGACGGACTACGGGGCCTCGAGGGTCCTATCGTGCGGCCTCGATTCGTGACTGAAACTACTAGCTAGGCTCGATCGTGACGGACAATACTGGCTAGGCTCGATCGTCACGGACATACTTGCTAGGCTCGATCGTCACGGACATACGGGCTAAGCTCGATCGTGACGGACATCCGGGCTAAGCTCGATCGTGACGGACATCCCCGCTCGAGGGTCATCGAGCGGAACGAACGCCGTGGCGAGGTTGTCGCGAACGGCTGTAGGTGTAGGTGAAGACAACTACTTTGGTCCGAGATTTTTAAGTTCAGCACCCAAGTCTTGAGATTTCAGTTGGGTGTCACCAGACCTTTGTTTTGAATTTCAGTCTGAATTTTTGGTCAATTTCTGAATTCTAACCCCAATGTTTTGCCTTATCTTCCTTTTTATTAATTATTTTATTTAACCTCTCCTTCCTTTCTTAGACCCTTCAATAGTGTCACTAAACATCAGAGGTATGCTGCTCAAAGAGAGTTTTCAATTTAAAGTCCTTCCTCCTTTTATTTTGAGAGTAAAAATCTTATTTTAACTTAAAGTTAAAACATGGACACATACATGGAGGTTAAAAGCTTATTTATTTTATATGCTCAACTTTTAATTATGTCGTTAACAACTTGACATATATTAAATATTAATTAATTTACATCCTTTGCATTTTATGAAAGCTCATATTGTGAACAAAATCTCATTTTATTATTAAAACCTCAAGATTGCCACATGTAGGCCATGATTAGATCTACAAGCTTTATTAGTCCAAGTGTTTAACCCTAACATTAAATCATTAACAATTATTTTACTAAAGAACATCAGGAGCACTCTAAATATTATTCTATTTATAGCCCAAGGTGAGCTCCTTTAAAAAGGGTGTGTGACCGTGTGTTTTTCATCCCATGTTTAAGTTGGTCTTTCAAACTTGATTTCCTATGTTTGGTAGATTAAGCATCTGAGTTATACATAACTCACCAAGGTTGCAATGACATTTTTAGATACACAACTTCCATTTGAGAAAGTGGTTTGGTTTTATAATTAGAACATACTTTCCCAAACCTTTCATATTGATCAGACGTTTGTGATGTGCACAACTCTTATTTAAAATTTTAAATTAGAACCTTGCCTTCTCAAGGTCATTAATATCGTTAGTTGGATTTATTTCATGTGTTGACTTCACATGAGCCATTAGTCCTTTAAGACCTTTAGGGGCATGGAAGCATTACTTAATTTGCCGTTCAATCCTGATTTCTTTTTAGGAAATTTTTATGCGTCGTCTCGAGAGTATGTATTTAGAGTTTTGTCGTGCAACTTGTAAGAGAAGATGTTTAGATTTGTACTAGAAAAGTTTTTGTTGGGTTCAAATTTCAAGAACCAATGCACGAGTACAAACTTAACATTCCTCATGTGAAATTCTCATTCCTACTAGTGATTTTAGTTTCAGGGTTTAGTGCCTTAGTTTGTTTAATCACTCTTATTTATACGCTTTAAACACCAGGGGTGTTACAGCCTACCCTCCTTAAAAAGAATCTCGTCCCGAGATTCGCATAGGGAGGAAAGGTGGACATTTTATTAGAAGAAAGAGGTGTTGGTTAAAGAAACGCAGATACTACGCACCCAAGTTCTTACAGGTTCACAGCTTGGAGATGATAATTGATACCGGATCTCCGATACAACATCAACGTTGTTCATGTGGGAGCGGTGATGAATGTAGACATGGAAAGCTAAGAGCATCAAGATTTGGCACACAAGGCAAAAGTAATACACCACTATTGTCCAGTGAACTTCAGGGCCAATCGGGGAAAAGAATGGGCAAGCCATGGATGGTGTCAAAAAGTCGAAATCTTCCTTGCTCGTCGATTTTGCTTCGATTTTCGTGCAGTAGGAATCCAAATGCTCCGAAACACTCGCAAGCATCATTTAGGGTGTTAGCAAGTAGGATGGAAGTGTCCGTAGCGAAAAAACCCATTCTCAAGTTCGTTACTCCGGAGCAGTGCATCCGGGCACCGAAACGGACCTGTTTCGCACCGTTTTGCTTGGATCCGAGCACTGAAACGCTCCAAAGCTGTCCCAAACATCATTTGGGGTAAAATGGAGGTTATTGCATGTGTTCGTGCGAAAAAATTCATCTGAAAGTTCGGTGGCGAAACAGTGCATTTGGGTACAAAAACACCAGTTTTGCATCGATTTTCGTGCAGTAGGTATCCAATGTTCTGAAATACTCCCAAACACCATTTAGGGCCTAAGCAAGTAGATTGGAAGTGTCCGTAGTGGCAAACCCAATCTTAAGTTCGTTACTCCGGGGCGATGCATCCGGGCACCGAAACGGACCCGTTTCGCACTGTTTTGCATGCATCCGGGCACCTCAACCCTCCAAATCACTCCCATACATCGTTGTGGGTCCAATGGAGGTTATTGGGTGTGTTCGTGCGAAAAAAAATTTATGTAAATGTTCGGCGGCCGAAACAGTGCATTTGGGTACAGAAACACCTGTTTTGCTTCGAGTTTCGTGAATTAGATATCCAAATGCTCCGAAACACTACCAAACATCATTTAGGGCCTAAGCGAGTAGATTCGAAGTGTTCGTAGCGAAAAACACATTCTCAAGTTTGTTACTCCAGGGCAGTGCATCCGGGCACCGAAACATTCCAAATCACTCCCAAACATAGTTTTGGGTCCAATAGTGGTTATTGGGTGTGTTCGTGCGAAAAAATTCATTTGAAAGTTCAGTGGCCAAAACAGTGCATTTGGGTACAGAAACACCCGTTTTACTTCGATTTTCGTGCAGTAGGAATCTAAATGCTCCGAAACAGTCCCAAACATCATTTAGGGCATAAGCGAGTAGATTGGAAGTGTCCGTAGAGAAAAAACCCATTCTCAAGTTCGTTACTCCGGGGCAGTGCATCAGGGCACCGAAACGGACCCCTTTCGCATCGTTTTGTTTGCATCCGTGCACCGAAACGCTCCAAATCACCCCCAAACATCGTTTTGGGTCCAATGGAGGTTATCGGGTGTGTTCGTGCGAAAAAAATCATCTGAAAGTTCGGCAGCCAAAACAGTGCATTTGGGTACAAAACACCCGTTTTACTTCGATTTTCCTGCAGTAGAAATCCAAATGCTCCGAAACAGTCCCAAACATCATTTAGGGCATAAGCGAGTAGATTGGAAGTGTCTGTAGCGAAAAAACCCATTCTCAAGTTCGTTACTCCGGGTCAGTGCATCCGGGCACTGAAACGGACCCGTTTCGCACCGTTTTGTTTGCATCCGTGCACCGAAGCGCTCCTAATCACTCCCAAACATAGTTTTGGGCTCAATGGAGGTTGTTGCATGTGTTCGTGTGAAAAAATTCATCTGAAAGTTCGTTGGCGAAACAGTGCATTTGGGTACAAAAACACCAGTTTTGCTTCGATTTTCGTGCAGTAGGAATCCAAATGCTCCGAAACACTCCCAAACATCATTTAGGGCATAAGTGAAAGTGCATATGGCCCCCTAGTTGGTTTTGGTGATGATGACAATCACAATTTGGAGGTTTCATGTTTCCATTGAGTATTTGCAGGGCTTACACGAAGAAAAATCAAAAGAAATATAATACATGTCCCCTACGCAAACGATATGGTGAAAAGCTCAAATGGATAGCTAAATATAATTTTTTATCTTTGTCTTGAGTATAGGATCACCGTACTATCAAGAGGGACGTGTCTGTCAAGTCAAATGATGCCTAGAAGTAATTTTTGGATGATCACCTAACTTTGAGAGAGAGCATTTTGCTCACTAACAAGGGCGGCTGGAAATTCCGGTCTTGGGGTCGGAATTTCCGGGTTCTACAGAGAGTGACCGGAAATTGCATCGGATTTTCCTGTGGGGGCTGAATTTTTCAGCCTAAGTCCCCTGTGACCGGAATTTCCGGTCTCTGGCCGAATTTTCCGGGTTTCACAGAGAGAGACCGGATTAAATTTAGGATTTTCCGGTGTGACTCTCCGTACTGAGATTGAAATAGGGTGGACCGGAAATTCCGGTCACCCCGACGGAATTTCCGGTCATCTGACAAGCATAACGGCTAGTTTTTGAGTGACCTCTATAAATAGCCCCCATACCCCTCATTTGATTCTGCTGGTTCTCCACTGAAAGAAAGACTTTGAGCTCGCCATTTCACTCTCCCAACCTTCCTTGAGCCAATCTTTGAGAGGATTCAACTAGGGTTTGGATTGGGGAGAGATTTGAGTGAGAAAAGTGATTGGTTCATCTCTAGAAGCACTCAAGGCATCATTTGATTGGCAATCTCGTTTGTTACTCTTGGAGCTTGACTCCTAGACGGTTTGAGGTTGCTTGGGAGTGTCTCAATTCGTGTGAGCACCCCAAGAAGTTTGTATTACCCTCTCTAGTGTGAGATTTGTGAAGGAAAGTCAATCTAGACCTTTGTGGTCGATTGATCGAGGAAAAGAGTTGGAAGAGACTCTACCCTTTGTGGGTTCCTCAACGGAGACGTAGCTCCTTTGTGGAGTGAACTTCGGGAATAAATCTTGTGTCTCATTTCCTTTACACATTTCATATTGCTTTTCATATCTTGTATTGACCCGATCTATTTGCTTGTGTTGTTCCGCTGCTTCTAATCATATACACTAGCATCTAGGTCATCATTGCGTTTCTATTCAAGTAGAATCTTTATCTAGGCTTTGAATTTTGAATCTCGAGCAACTCCACCTTGCTGTCGGAAATTCCTGAGCTGACCGGAAATTCCGATTCCGGAATTTCCGGCCAGGCACCGGAATTTCCGGCCTGAACTGATTTTGTGAGTTGAGAATTGTTTCAGATTTCGATCGGAGCCTATTCACCCCCCCTCTAGGCATCCTAAAGACCTTTCAATTGGTATCAGAGCGTAGGTCTCTTGATCAAGGCTTAACCGCTCAAGAGAAGGATGTCGAGGTATGGGATAGAAGAAGTGGATGTTGAAAGAGTTGAAGAAGAGGTGAATCCGTCGATTCAACCTCAAGGTGATGACGTGCAATCCGTCAAGTCGAGGACAAGTGCCAAGTCCAAAGGGAGCAACAAGTCAAAGAAAAGCTCAAAGTCCAAGAACCAAAAATCAAAGAAAGATGAAGAACCAAGCTCAAGCTCATCAAGCTCAAGCTCAATCTCAAGCTCAAGTTCAAGCTCAAGTGACGACTCGGGTGATGATGAAGCCAAGCAAAAGAAGAAGCGCGAGGCCAAATTGGCAAAGAAGATGTTCAAGAAGTGGATGGAGTTGAACATCGACGAAGAAAAGAAGAAGAAGACCAAAAAGGGGTTTGCACAAATTCCTTTGAATTATGATGAATTCAATAAGTTTTCTTCTACAAATTTTCAATCAATTCATTTAGGAAAGGCTCCGTACTTTGATGGAACTAACTATCCTAAATGGGCTTATGATATGAAAATGCATCTTTTCGGG
This sequence comes from Digitaria exilis, assembly GCA_015342445.1. Lineage (NCBI taxonomy): Eukaryota > Viridiplantae > Streptophyta > Magnoliopsida > Poales > Poaceae > Digitaria > Digitaria exilis. Next base: position 324,783 of record JACEFO010001274.1, on the reverse strand, counting down.
CTTCACCCTTTGCTTTGGGAGATTGTGAATGTAGGTGTGAAGGTGCCCAAGAATGGAAAGATGACTCCGGAGCTAGCACAAGACTACTACCGCAATGCTCAAGCCGCTAGAGTCATCACAAGCTCCTTGTCACTACAAGACTTCAATAAGATTCAAAATGTTGAAGTGGCAAAGGACATTTGGGAAATTCTCAAGGAGTCACATGAGGGAACCGACATGATCAAAGAGGGAAAGATTGATGTGATCAACAAGAAGCTTGAGGGTTTTGTCATGCTTGATGATGAAACCATCCAACAATGCTTTGATAGGCTCATGGCACTCATCAATGAAATAAGAGCTCTTGGTTGTGAAGATTGGAGTGATTTCAAGGTCACCAAGAAGATGTTGGATGCATACTCGCCAAACAACTATGCCATTGCCGCTATGATTAGAAGAGATCCATCCTATAGAAAGATGACACCGGTCCAACTTCTTAGTGAGCTCACACAACATGACCTAGCCGAGAAAATGGCAAGTGAGGCTCGCAAGAAAAGAAGTGACAAGGACATAGCATTGAAGGCAAAAGAAGAAACGGATGAGAAGGTCAAGTCATCCAAGGGCAAGAAGGCGATATCAAGTGATGAGGAAGAAAGCACCGATGAAGAGATTGTTCTCTTAATGAAGAAGTTCAAGAGTTTCATGAAGAAGAGAAGCTTCAAGAAGAACTTTGGTGGCAAAGACAAGAGAAGAACCAAGAAGAGGCCGTGCTATGAGTGTGGTGAGTATGGGCATTTCATTGTCGAGTGTCCTAGCAAGGACAAGAACAAGGAAGGGGAGAAAAGAGGCAATTTCAACAAAGAAGACAAGCCTCAAGAGTACAAGAAGAGCTTTGATCACAAGAAAAAGAAGTATCAAAAGCAAGCTCATCTTGGTATGGAATGGATTTCAAGTGATGAAGAGTCCGAAGATGAAGAAATGGCAACCATAGCCATTCACAAGCCATCTTCTTCATCCTCACGCCTCTTCAACAACCTCTCAAGTGATGATGAGGATGACGTCGCTCATTGCTTCATGGCCAAGGGCGCTAAGGTGAAATCCAAATCCAACTACTACTCCTCTATCTCTTCATCTAGTGACATAGAAAATGATTTTGAAGATGAAGAAGCTTTGTTTGAGCTAGGTCTAATAGAGAAATTTGGAAAGAAAGGCTTTAAAGAAATTAAAAAGCTTTTGAAGAAATTGGATAAAAGAGAAACCTCTCTTTCAATGCAAGAAGACTTGCTCATCCTTGAAAAGGAGAGAAACCTTGCATTGGAAGAGGAGTTAGCCGAAGAGAGATGTAAGGTTGAGAAGTTAGCTATTGACTTGTCTCTAACTAATAACTCTAAAGAGAAGGCATCCAAGGATCTCTCCTTGGCAAATGACTCTCTTGCTAAACTAGAGAGTTCTTATAGTAAACTTCAAAATAGCTTCTCATGCTTAGAGGTCAAACACAAAGATCTTGAAGTTAACTATAAAACTCTTTTGGATAGCACCTCATCTCAATCTAAGGCTTCCCTTGATTCCAATGTCTCCACTAGTGAAGGATGTGCTAAATGTGATAATATTGATATAAATGCTTGTCTCACTAATCTTGCCAAGCTAGAGGTTTCCATCAAGGCTAAGGATGATCAAATCAATAGATTGAACATGCTTGTAAGTCAAGGATATTGCAATGATGAGAAATTCAAGGGCAAGCACCAATACACCACATGGAGACATCCCAAGGTGACCGATGGTCTTGGTCACACTAGGGGTGAAAAGGTGAATGGTAGGCACCTCATCAAGGGAAAGGAGCATGTCAACTTCGTGAAATCCAAGAACCTTGGTGAGTTGATGGATGTGGCTCATGGAGTGAAGAAGGGTGGTGTGAGTAAGGACACCACTCCTAAGGTGAAGGTTGACAAGAAGGCTAAGAGCAAGGTGAAGGCTAAGGATATTCATAAGCCATCACCTAGCTACACAAATGATTACATGGTCACCATGGATGAGAACAACAAAGTGGTGGTCAAGTATGTTGGTGCCTACACTAAAAGGAACATTCTTAGGAGTGTGTGGATACCAAGGATGTTTTCGGCTAACCTCAAAGGACCCAAATCTTTTTGGGTACCTAAACCCCGAGCTTAACCTTGTTTTGTAGGCTTACTCCTCCGGTGGCACAGGATGGGTGCTTGATAGTGGATGTACAAATCATATGACCGGAGGAAAGGAGTTGTTCACTTCATTTGAGCCATACAACGAACCCGTTGAAAAGATTGTATATGGAGATAATAGCAAGGGGGAGGTAATTGGTCATGGTAAAATTGCTATCTCAAATGACCATTCAATTTCAAATGTATATCTTGTTGAATCCTTAGGATATAACTTGCTTTCCGTTTCACAACTTTGTGAAATGGGTTATAATTGTCTCTTTACTAATGAGGGTGTGACCGTCTTTCGAAGAGAGGATTCCTCTATTGCATTTACGGGTCGCTTGAAGGGTAAACTCTATTTGGTTGATTTCACAATTGATAGAGTGACACCCGAGACTTGTTTAGTGGCAAAATCTAGCATGAGTTGGCTTTGGCATCGCCGGCTTGCTCATGTTGGGATGAGGAACTTGGCCAAACTTCAAAAGGGCGGGCACATCCTAGGACTAACCAATGTTGTGTTTGAGAAAGATAGGTTGTGTGGAGCATGCCAAGCCGGAAAACAAGTTGGAGCTCCACATCCCGGCAAGAACGTCATGACGACCACAAGACCTCTCAAGCTCCTACACATGGATCTTTTCGGTCCCGTGGCTTATATAAGCATTGGTGGTAACAAATATGGTCTTGTTATTGTTGATGATTATTCTCGCTTCACTTGGGTGTTCTTTTTGCAAGATAAAAGTGAAGTGCAAGATGTGTTGAAAAAATTCATCAAGAGAGCTCAAAATGAGTTTGAAGTCAAGGTCAAGAACATAAGAAGTGACAATGGAACCGAGTTCAAGAATACAAAGGTGGAAGAGTTTCTTGATGAAGAAGGGATCAAGCACGAGTTCTCCGCTCCCTATACCCCTCAACAGAATGGTATAGTGGAGAGGAAGAATAGAACACTCATTGAAGCCGCAAGAACCATGCTTGACGAGTACAAGACGCCGGACAACTTTTGGGCGGAAGCAATCAACACGGCGTGTCATGCAATCAACCGCCTCTACCTTCACAAGATTCTCAACAAGACCGCATATGAACTCCTAACCGGTAACAAGCCTAAGGTGCATTACTTTAGAATTTTTGGATGCAAGTGTTTCATACTTAACAAAAAGCCCAAAAGTTCAAAGTTTGCACCTAAGGTTGATGAAGGTTTCTTTCTTGGTTATGGTACTAACGAACATGCCTACCGAGTCTTCAACAAAACCACCGGTTGTGTTGAAACCTCCGTAGATGTGAAATTTGATGAAACCAACGGCTCTCAAGTAGAGCAAGTTAATTCAAGTCTTTTAGATGTAGAAGAGCCTCCATATGAAGTCATCAAGAAAATGGCAATTGGTGAAGTAAGACCAAGAGAAGAGACATCCCAAGAGCAAGACGAACCATCCTCATCAACAAGAGTTGAGCCATCCATCACTCCTCAAGTGCAAGAACAAGTTCAAGATCAAGCTCATGGTGACAATCATGATCAAGATCAAGAACAATCAAATCAAGGAAGTGATGAAGCTCAACATCCCCCTATTGAAGATCAAACAATTGTCGATGCAAGTGATGAGGAACCTATTCAAAGACAAGATCAAGAGCCTCATCCTAGAGTTCGTCGAATGGTCCAAAGAGATCACTCCGTAAAGAACATTCTTGGGAGTATAAGAAAAGGGGTAACCACTCGTTCTAGATTGCAAAATTTTTGTGGATTTCACTCTTTTGTTTCTACTTTGGAACCACTTAAGGTAGAAGATGCTCTTGGAGATCCGGATTGGGTTATGGCTATGCAAGAAGAGTTGAACAACTTCACAAGAAATGAGGTTTGGGAGTTGGTGGAAAGACCGAAGCAAAATGTGATAGGAACCAAGTGGGTCTTCCGCAACAAGCAAGATGAACATGGTGTAGTGACAAGAAATAAAGCAAGGTTAGTGGCACAAGGTTTCACCCAAATTGAAGGTTTGGATTTTGGTGAGACCTATGCGCCTGTAGCTAGGCTTGAGTCAATTCGCATTCTATTAGCCTATGCCGCTCACCATGATTTTAAGCTCTATCAAATGGACGTGAAAAGTGCATTCTTGAATGGCCCCCTCTCCGAGTTGGTGTTTGTGGAACAACCTCCCGGCTTTGAAGACCCAAAGTATCCTAACCATGTTTACAAGCTCCATAAGGCGCTCTATGGGCTTAAGCAAGCTCCTAGAGCATGGTATGAATGCCTTAAGGATTTTCTTATTAAAAATGAATTTGTCATGGGCAAAGCCGATTCTACTCTCTTTACTCACAAAGTTGATGGTCATATATTTGTTTGTCAAATTTATGTTGATGACATCATCTTTGGTTCAACAAATGTGAAATTTTGCAAAGAGTTTAGTAGGATCATGACAAAGAGGTTTGAGATGTCCATGATGGGTGAGTTGAAGTTCTTCCTTGGATTTCAAGTCAAGCAATTGAAGGAAGGAACATTTATATGCCAAACCAAGTATACAAATGATATGATCAAGAAGTTTGGCATGACAAGTGCAAAGCCCATGAAGACTCCCATGCCAAGCAAAGGAAATGTTGATCTTGATGAGAAAGGTAAATCGGTGGATCAAAAGGTATATCGTTCCATGATTGGATCTTTGCTTTACCTTTGTGCATCTAGACCCGATATAATGCTTAGTGTGTGCATGTGTGCTCGATATCAAGCCAACCCTAAGGAATGTCACCTTAAGGCCGTTAAGAGAATTTTGAGGTATTTAGTACACACACCTAACCTTGGCTTATGGTATCCCAAGGGCTCCACTTTCGATCTATTTGGATATTCCGATTTGGATTATGCCGGTTGCAAAATAGATAGAAAGAGTACATCGGGGACTTGTCAATTTCTTGGTAGGTCCTTGGTGTCTTGGAGCTCTAAGAAACAAAACTCCGTAGCTTTATCCACATCGGAAGCGGAATATGTTGCCGCCGGTGCTTGTTGTGCACAACTCTTGTGGATGAAGCAAACCTTGAGAGACTATGGATATGACTTTACCAAAATCCCATTGTTGTGTGACAATGAGAGTGCCATCAAACTAGCCAAAAATCCCGTCCATCACTCAAGAACAAAGCACATAGAGATAAGACATCATTTCTTGAGAGATCACCAACTCAAAGGAGATATCGTATTACGTCATGTGAGAACCCACAACCAACTAGCCGATATCTTCACAAAGCCATTAGATGAGAAAAGGTTTTGTGCCTTGAGGAGTGAGCTAAATATCTTGGATTCTCGTAACTTGGAGTGATATGGAGCACATACTTGATTGTTGCCTAGTTAGGTTCAAAACAAGTTTTGGCGTGTGTTTGTTTTGATTTTTGAGAAAATATTGGATTTTGTGATCTTTGGATCATTTCTTGGCTTATGGGACCATTGTTATGTATTGTTGATTGTGGCTGGTCCTGTTAAGTCAAGTTTCTTATATGTCCATTAGCTATATCTTTCTAAATCACTCAATCAATCTCATCGAAAATCTGGCTTGTTTCTGCTGATCTTCACCGGAAAATCCGGCCCCTGCGTCGGAATTTCCGGCCAGGCAGAAAATTGTCTCGGGACTTCCGGCTGAACCTGGCCAGACCGGAAAATCCGGTCAACCCCGACGGAATTTCCGGTCCCGCCAGGGTATAAAGGCCTTCTCATACCCGTTGGAACCCTAAACTCTTTTATTTCTTCTCCAAACCGCCGCCCCTCTCTCTCTCTACTGTGCGGGCGATTTTTCGCTCCAACCGAGGAAGGGATCAAGTGGTGATTGGAGAAGGTTGTCCATCCTCCGGAAAACCCGATTCCCACTCCGGTTTTTCCGATCTCGCGCGGGAAAGTTCAAAGGTAATCCATTCAAAATCCCCGTCGCTCGATCTTTCGCTCCGGATGAAACTAGATGAAACCCTTTGAGCCATATACTCCTTATGCATCCTAGAACTCATGCCTGTCATCTTGTTTGCAATGGATGGAGGAATCGGAAGTTTTCAAGTTTTAATCTCTAAACCTAGGTTTTATCCGATCTCTAAATGTGATTGATTCTAGAACGATTCCTCCTAGGATTATCTTCCTGCTACATAGTCCATCTTATATCCAAAGTCTCATATTTTTTGGTGGGCTAGATCTCGAGTTCCATGATTTTGGTGTGGTGCACGGGCTCGGTCGGAATTTCCGGCCAGGAACCGGAATTTCCGCTCTCGGAATTTCCGGCCCTTTTCGGAATTTCCGACAGACGCCCGTTCAACACCCCTATCTGGTTCTGTGCATCTTCTAATCCATCATTATCTACACTTTGACAGATGGCACGAACCAAGGTTGTTGCTCGCCGTCCTCGCCCAGATGAGTCAAGTGAATCAGAGTCTGAGGAGGAGATCCATCTTGAGGATGTGAGGCCGGATCCGCCTCGTCGTGCCGGCAAGCGTGCAGCAAACAGGCAGGATTCAGTCCGTCGAGGCCGTGGTCGGCGCTCTGGGACTGGCAGAGGTGCGGGGACTGGTGGTGATGATGAGGGAGGATCTAGTGGTCAGGCCAGCGGAGCATAGTTTGCATATGATCCTAACATTGATCTCAGCATATACACAACTCAGTGTCAGGAGATCATGAGGCCTATCAGGAGTCCTGAGGATCCGAGGATGACTAGTTACAAGAGGAGGACAGCTGATATCAAGCATGTGAGATATGGGACAGATCCAGCTCAGAGTCCCAGGGGTTTTAGGGGTGATCCTAGGTTTTGGCTACCTCATCAGGCTGATTGGTATGAGAGTGTCATCATGCCTATGAGATACAGGACCACTCCGATGAGGTACATTGATTGGCAGCATCTCCTATCCTTCCCTGCACCTATTCGTGAGATAGCCCGAGAGGTACATACTCAGTGTCAGAGGAAGAGATTGACAGATTTGGTGGCTATGAGGCAAGATTGGAATGATGAAGTGATTGCTCAGTTTTATGCTACTCTATATGTTGATCAGCAGTCACAGACTTTGCACTGGGCGATTGGAGGCAGACGATACTGTGTGACACTTGTTGCCTTTGCTGGGCTTCTTGGTCTGCCTACCAAGGATGTTCACGACTTTGACCTGCACAGTGAGCCCATTCCTCATGACACTCGTTTGAGTTTCATGTATGATGATCGATATGGCAAGATTGAGTATGGGAAGACTCATGGTCTGAAGCCATACTACAGGTTGATGAATCAGCTCTTCAGGTTCACTCTCACTCCCAGGATTGGAGATTCTTATAATATATCACATAGAGCCAAGAGTATTCTCAGCCGCATGAACCCTGCCTCGCCTACCTTCTCAGTCTCCAAGTTTATATGGAATGAGATCATCACCTGCTCTCATGATGGTACGAGCAGCTGTCACTATGCACCGTATATCTTCCGTATCATTCTTGGAGTCACTGGCCTTGGACTTATCACAGATCAGTCTCACATTGCCTACAAGTCCAACAAAGGCCAGCTTGAGAGGATGCTTCACCTTGGGTCTCAGGCTCCATCACCAGTGAGAGCACAAGGAGTCAAGGCTCCTGGAGCATCTTCCTCACGTCCACCATTGCCTAGAGATGAGGAGGAAGAAGATGATGAGGAAGGCTCTCCCACTGGTCCACCTCCTACAAAGAAGAAGACTAGCACTCTAAAGTTTCTATCCAAAGCTCTCTTTTCATGCTTTAAGGGAAATCAGAAGTTGGCTGATGAGCTTCACAGGCAGAAGATAGAAAGTATCAAGCAAGCCAACAGACAGAAGAAGATGATGAGACACTTTGGGATTGAGGCTTCTTCAGAGGAGGATGAGAATGTCTCTCCACCGGTTCGCTTGTATAACCCCTGGTCTGATACTACTCAGGATGCAGGGCCTTCTGGAGAGGCCACACATGTGTTTGGGCCAGGTGTGCAGGCTGAGGGAGAAGCTCAAGAAGAGGAAGAAGAGGAGGAGAGCTCTAGCAGTGAGGAAGAGCAGGAGGGCGAGTTTGAGTCACCAGAGGATCCTCACGCCGCCGATCTAGCCAAGGATAAAGACAAGAGAGTTGAGGAGGAGAGCGATTCAGAGTATGTCGATGATGAGTGACTCTCTCTTTTTGGTGCTTGGTGCCAAAGGGGGAGAATATACTTGGGTGATTGTCACGGATGGAGGCCCCTCATTTCTTTTTATCTATCTTTCCATCCTTTCATGCTTAGCTAGTGGACATGTAAGCCATTTTATGTGATGTACTTGTGTTATGGTTGAAAACGTGGCTTGTAAAACTTAATTTGTGCTTATATATGTCTTTATGTGTGATGATGAACCTTATTTGGAGATATTCTTCTGTGTGATGTCTATGGTTGATGTAATGTTCATTTGTCACCTTTTATTGTGTGAATAACATGTCATATGCATTACGTACTATTCTCTCACACATGGCACATATATACATGATCTTAAATGCTATATCTTGAGAAAGCTTTCCAAAATGTGTGCATAGGCATTTGAGGCCAACAAAGGTTAAGATGCACACATTAAGGGGGAGCTAGCTCACATGAAAATGAAATTGAAACATGAGTTGTATTTGTATATCTTTCACCCAAATTGTGTTGGCATCAATCACCAAAAAGGGGGAGATTGAAAGTGCATATGGCCCCCTAGTTGGTTTTGGTGATGATGACAATCACAATTTGGAGGTTTCATGTTTCCATTGAGTATTTGCAGGGCTTACACGAAGAAAAATCAAAAGAAATATAATACATGTCCCCTACGCAAACGATATGGTGAAAAGCTCAAATGGATAGCTAAATATAATTTTTTATCTTTGTCTTGAGTATAGGATCACCGTACTATCAAGAGGGACGTGTCTGTCAAGTCAAATGATGCCTAGAAGTAATTTTTGGATGATCACCTAACTTTGAGAGAGAGCATTTTGCTCACTAACAAGGGCGGCCGGAAATTCCGGTCTTGGGGTCGGAATTTCCGGGTTTTACAGAGAGTGACCGGAAATTGCATCGGATTTTCCTGTGGGGGCTGAATTTTTCAGCCTAAGTCCCCTGTGACCGGAATTTCCGGTCTCTGGCCGAATTTTCCGGGTTTCACAGAGAGAGACCGGATTAAATTTAGGATTTTCCGGTGTGACTCTCCGTACTGAGATTGAAATAGGGATGACCGGAAATTCCGGTCACCCCGACGGAATTTCCGGTCATCTGACAAGCATAACGGCTAGTTTTTGAGTGACCTCTATAAATAGCCCCCATACCCCTCATTTGATTCTGCTGGTTCTCCACTGAAAGAAAGACTTTGAGCTCGCCATTTTCACTCTCCCAACCTTCCTTGAGCCAATCTTTGAGAGGATTCAACTAGGGTTTGGATTGGGGAGAGATTTGAGTGAGAAAAGTGATTGGTTCATCTCTAGAAGCACTCAAGGCATCATTTGATTGGCAATCTCGTTTGTTACTCTTGGAGCTTGACTCCTAGACGGTTTGAGGTTGCTTGGGAGTGTCTCAATTCGTGTGAGCACCCCAAGAAGTTTGTATTACCCTCTCTAGTGTGAGATTTGTGAAGGAAAGTCAATCTAGACCTTTGTGGTCGATTGATCGAGGAAAAGAGTTGGAAGAGACTCTACCCTTTGTGGGTTCCTCAACGGAGACGTAGCTCCTTTGTGGAGTGAACTTCGGGAATAAATCTTGTGTCTCATTTCCTTTACGCATTTCATATTGCTTTTCATATCTTGTATTGACCCGATCTATTTGCTTGTGTTGTTCCGCTGCTTCTAATCATATACACTAGCATCTAGGTCATCATTGCAAGGTTTCTATTCAAGTAGAATCTTTATCTAGGCTTTGAATTTTGAATCTCGAGCAACTCCACCTTGCTGTCGGAAATTCCTGAGCTGACCGGAAATTCCGATTCCGGAATTTCCGGCCAGGCACCGGAATTTCCGGCCTGAACTGATTTTGTGAGTTGAGAATTGTTTCAGATTTCGATCGGAGCCTATTCACCCCCCCCCTCTAGGCATCCTAAAGACCTTTCAATAAGCGAGTAGATTGGAAGTGTCCGTAGCGAAAAAACCCATTCTCAAGTTCGTTACTCCGGGGCAGTGCATCCGGGCACCGAAACGGACCCGATTCGCACCGTTTTGTTTGCATCCGTGCGCCAAAGCCCTCCAAATCACCCCCAAACATCGTTTTGGGTCCAATGGAGGTTATTGGGTGTGTTCATGTGAAAAAAATCATCTGAAAGTTCGGCAGCCAAAACAGTGCATTTGGGTACAAAACACCCGTTTTGCTTCTATATTCGTGAATAAGATATCCAAATTCTCCGAAACACTCCCAAACATCATTTAGGGCCTAAGCGCGTAGATTGGAAGTGTTCGTGCGAAAAACACATTCTCGTTGCTCCGGGGCAGTGCATCCGAGCACCGAAACGCTCCAAATCACTCCCAAACATAGTTTTTGGTCCAATGGAGGTTATTGGTGTGTTCGTGCGAAAAAATTCATTTGAAAGTTCGGCGGCCGAATCCGTGCATTTGGGTAAAGAAACACCTGTTTTGCTTCGATTTTTGTGCAGTAGGAATCCAAATGCTCCGAAACACTCGCAAGCATCATTTAGGGTGTTAGCAAGTAGGATGGAAGTGTCCATAGCGAAAAAACCCATTCTCAAGTTCGTTACTCCGGAGCAGTGCATCCGGGCACCGAAACGGACCTGTTTCGCACCGTTTTGCTTGGATCCGGGCACCGAAACGCTCCAAAGCTGTCCCAAACATCGTTTGGGGTAAAATGGAGGTTATTGCATGTGTTCGTGCGAAAAAATTCATATGAAAGTTCGGCGGCGAAACAGTGCATTTGGGTACAAAAACACCAGTTTTGCTTCGATTTTCGTGCAGTAGGTATCCAAATGTTCCGAAATACTCCCAAACACCATTTAGGGCCTAAGCGAGTAGATTGGAAGTGTCCGTAGTGGCAAACCCTTTCTCAAGTTCGTTACTCCGGGGCGATGCATCCGGGCACCGAAACGGACCCGTTTCGCACCGTTTTGCATGCATCCGGGCGCCTCAACCCTCCAAATCACTCCCATACATCGTTGTGGGTCCAATGGAGGTTATTGGGCGTGTTCGTGCGAAAAAATTCATCTGAAAGTTCGGCGGCCGAAACAGTGCATTTGGGTACAGAAACACCCGTTTTGCTTCGATTTTCGTGCAGTAGGAATCCAAATGCTCCGAAACACTCCCAAACCTCATTTAGGGCCAAAGCGAGTTGATTGGAAGTGTTCGTAGCCAAAAACCCATTCTCAAGTTCGTTACTCTGGGGCAGTGCATCCGGGAACCGAAAAGTACCCGTTTCGCACCGTTTTGCATGCATCTGGGCACCAAAACGCTCAAAATCACTCCCAAACTTCGTTGTGGGTCCAATCGAAGTTATTGGGTGTGATCATGAGAAAACAATTATCTACAAGTTCGGTGGCCAAAATAGTGCATTTAGGTACAGAAACACCCGTTTTGCTTCGATTTTCATGAATTAGATATCCAAATGCTCCGACACACTCGCAAACATTAGTTAGGGCCTAAGCGAGTAGATTGGAAGTGTCCGTAGCGAAAAACACATTCTCAAGTTCGTTACTCCAGGGCAGTGCAACCAGGCATCGAAACACTCCAAATCACTCCCAAACATAGATTTTTGTGCAATTGGGTGTGTTCATGCGAAAAAATTCATTTGAATATTCGGCGGCCGAAACTATGCATTTGGGTACAGAAACACCTGTTTTGCTTCGATTTTTGTGCAGTAGGAATCCAAATGCTCCGAAACACTTGCAAGCATCATTTAGGGCATAAGCGAGTAGATTGAAAGTGTCCGTAGCGCAAAAACCCATTCTCAAGTTCTTTACTCCAGGGCAGTGCAGACGGGCATCGAAACGCTCCAAATTACTCCCAAACATAGTTTTGGGTCCAATGGAGGTTATTCGGTGTGTTCGTGCGAAAAAAATTCATCTGAAAGTTCGGCGGCCGAAACAGTACATTTAGGTACAGAAACACCTGTTTTGCTTTGATTTTCGTGCAGTAGGTATCCAAATGCTCCGAAACACTCGCAAACATCATTTAGGGCATAAGAGAATAGATTGGAAGTGTCCGTAGCGAAAAAACCCATTCTCAAGTTTGTTAATCCGGGGCAGTGCATTTGGGCACCGAAATAAACCTGTTTCGCACTGTCTTGCATGCATCAGTGCACGAAAACGCTATAAATCACTCCCAATCATCATTTTGGGTCCAATGGAAGTTAATGGGTGTCTTCATGAGCAAAAAATTTATCTAAAAGTTTGACGGCCGAAACAGTACATTTGGGTACAGAAACACCCGTTTTGCTTCGATTTTCGTGAATAAGATATCCAAATGCTCCGAAACACTCCCAAACATCATTTAGGGCCTAAGCGAGTAGATTAGAAGTGTCTGTAGCGAGAAACACATTCTCAAGTTCATTACTCGGAGGTAGTGCATCCGGGCACCGAAACGCTCCAAATCACTCCCAAACATTGTTTTGGGTTCAATGGAGGTTGTTGCATGTGTTCGTGCGAAAAAATTCATCTGAAAGTTCGGTGGCGAAACAGTGCATTTGGGTACAAAAACACCAGTTTTGCTTCGATTTCGTGCAGTAGGTATCCAAATGCTCCGAAAGACTCCCAAACATCATTTAGGGCCTAAGCGAGTAGATTGGAAGTGTCCGTAGCGGAAAGCCCGTTCTCAAGTTCGTTACTCCGGGGCGGTGTATCCGGGCACCGAAACGGACCCGTTTCGCACCGTTTTGCATGCATCCGGGCACCTCAACCCTCCAAATCACTCCCAAACATCGTTGTGGGTCCAATGGAGGTTATTGGGTGTGTTCGTGCGAAAAAATTCATCTGAAAGTTTGGCGGCCGAAACAGTGCATTTGGGTACAGAAACACCCGTTTCGCTTCGATTTTCGTGCAGTAGGAATCCAAATGCTCCGAAACACTCCCAAGCCTCATTTAGGGCCAAAGCTAGTTGATTGGAGGTGTTCGTAGCGAAAAACCCATTCTCAAGTTCGTTACTCTGGGGCAGTGCATCCGGGAACCAAAAAGTACCCGTTTCGCACCGTTTTGCATGCATCCGTGCACCGAAACGCTCAAAATCACTCCCAAACTTCGTTGTGGGTCCAATCGAAGTTATTGGGTGTGATCATGAGAAAACAATTATCTACAAGTTCGGTGGCCAAAATAGTGCATTTAGGTACAGAAACACCTGTTTTGCTTCGATTTTCATGAATTAGATATCCAAATGCTCCGACACACTCGCAAACATCATTTAGGGCCTAAGCGAGTAGATTGGAAGTGTCCGTAGCGAAAAACACATTCTCAAGTTCGTTACTCCAGGGCAGGCAACCAGGCATCAAAACACTCCAAATCACTCCCAAACATAGTTTTTTGTGCAATTGGGTGTGTTCATGCGAAAAAATTCATTTGAATATTCGGCGGCCGAAACTATGCATTTGGGTACAGAAACACCTGTTTTGCTTCGATTTTTGTGCAGTAGGAATCCAAATGCTCCGAAACACTTGCAAGCATCATTTAGGGCATAAGCGAGTCGATTGGAAGTGTCCGTAGCGCAAAAATCCATTCTCAAGTTCTTTACTCCAGGGCAGTGCAGACGGGCATCGAAACGCTCCAAATCACTCCCAAACATAGTTTTGGGTCCAATGGAGGTTATTCGGTGTGTTCGTGCGAAAAAATTCATCTGAAAGTTCGGCGGCCGAAACAGTACATTTAGGCACAGAGACACCTGTTTTGCTTCGATTTTGATGCAGCAGGTATCCAAATGCTCCGAAACACTCGCAAACATCATTTAGGGCCAAAGCGAGTTGATTGGAACTATCCGTAGCGGAAAACCCATTACCAAGTTCGTTACTTCGGGGCAGTGCATCCGGGCACCAAAACAGACCCGTTTCGCCCCGTTTTGCATGCATCTAGGCACCAAAACGCTCCAAATCACTCCCAAACATCATTTTGGGTCCAATGGAAGTTATTGGGTGTCTTCGTGAGCAAAAAATTTATCTAAAAGTTTGGCGGCCGAAACAGTACATTTGGATACAGAAACATCCGTTTTTCTTTGATTTTCGTGAATAAGATATCCAAATGCTCCGAAACACTCCCAAACATCATTTAGGGCCTAAGCGAGTAGATTGGAAGTGTCCGTAGCGAAAAACACATTCTCAAGTTCGTTACTCCGGGGCAGTGCATCCGGGCACCGAAACGGACCCGATTCGCACCGTTTTGATTGCATCCGTGCGCCAAAGCCCTCCAAATCACCCCCAAACATCGTTTTGGGTCCAATGGAGGTTATTGGGTGTGTTCGTGTGAAAAAAATCATCTGAAAGTTCGGCAGCCAAAACAGTGCATTTGGGTACAAAACACCCGTTTTGCTTCTATATTCGTTAATTAGATATCCAAATTCTCCGAAACACTCCCAAACATCATTTAGGGCCTAAGCGCGTAGATTGGAAGTGTTCGTGCGAAAAACATATTCTCGTTGCTCCGGGGCAGTGCATTCGGGCACCGAAACGCTCCAAATCACTCCCAAACATAGTTTTTGATGCAGCAGGTATCCAAATGCTCCGAAACACTCGCAAACATCATTTAGGGCATAAGCGAGTAGATTGGAAGTGTCCGTAGCGAAAAAACCCATTCTCAAGTTTGTTAATCCGGGGCAGTGCATCTGGGCACCGAAATAAACCCGTTTCGCACTGTCTTGCATGCATCAGGGCACCGAAACGCTCTAAATCACTCCCAATCATCGTTTTGGGTCCAATGGAAGTTAATGGGTGTCTTCGTGAGCAAAAAATTTATCTGAAAGTTTGGCGGCCGAAACAGTGCATTTGGGTACAGAAACACCCGTTTCGCTTCGATTTTCGTGCAGTAGGAATCCAAATGCTCCGAAACACCCCCAAGCCTCATTTAGGGCCAAAGCTAGTTGATTGGACGTGTTCGTAGCGAAAAACCCATTCTCAAGTTCGTTACTCTGGGGCAGTGCATCCGGGAACCGAAAAGTACCCGTTTCGCACCATTTTGCATGCATCCGGGCACCGAACGCTCAAAATCACTCCCAAACTTCGTTGTGGGTCCAATGGAAGTTATTGGGTGTGATCATGAGGAAACAATTATCTACAAGTTCGGTGGCCAAAATAGTGCATTTAGGCACAGAAACACCCGTTTTGCTTCGATTTTCATGAATTAGATATCCAAATGCTCCGACACACTCGCAAACATCATTTAGGGCCTAAGCGAGTAGATTGGAAGTGTCCGTAGCGAAAAACACATTCTCAAGTTCGTTACTCCAGGGCAAGCAACCAGGCATCGAAACACTCCAAATCACTCCCAAACATAGTTTTTTGTGCAATTGGGTGTGTTCATGCGAAAAAATTCATTTGAATATTCGGCGGCCGAAACTATGCATTTGGGTACAGAAACACCTGTTTTGCTTCGATTTTTGTGCAGTAGGAATCCAAATGCTCCGAAACACTTGCAAGCATCATTTAGGGCATAAGCGAGTAGATTGGAAGTGTCCGTAGCGCAAAAACCCATTCTCAAGTTCTTTACTCCAGGGCAGTGCAGACGGGCATCGAAACGCTCCAAATCACTCCCAAACATAGTTTTGGGTCCAATGGAGGTTATTCGGTGTGTTCGTGCGAAAAAATTCATCTGAAAGTTCGGCGGCCGAAACAGTACATTTAGGCACAGAGACACCTGTTTTGCTTCGATTTTGATGCAGCAGGTATCCAAATGCTCCGAAACACTCTCAAACATCATTTAGGGCATAAGCGAGTAGATTGGAAGTGTCCGTAGCGAAAAAACCCATTCTCAAATTTGTTAATCCGGGGCAGTGCATCTTGGCACCGAAATAAACCCGTTCCGCACTGTCTTGCATGCATCAGGGCACCGAAACGCTCTAAATCACTCCCAATCATCGTTTTGGGTCCAATGGAAGTTAATGGGTGTCTTCGTGAGCAAAAAATTTATCTAAAAGTTTGACGGCCGAAACAGTACATTTGGGTACAGAAACATCCGTTTTGCTTTGATTTTCGTGAATAAGATATCCAAATGCTCCGAAACACTCCCAAACATCATTTAGAGCCTAAGCGAGTAGATTGGAAGTGTCCGTAGCGAAAAACACATTCTCAAGTTCATTACTCTGAGGTAGTGCATCCGGGCACCGAAACGCTCCAAATCACTCCCAAACATAGTTTTGGGTTCAATGGAGGTTGTTGCATGTGTTCGTGCGAAAAAATTCATCTGAAAGTTCGGTGGCGAAACAGTGCATTTGGGTACAAAAGCACCAGTTTTGCTTGATTTTCGTGCAGTAGGTATCCAAATGCTCCGAAAGACTCCCAAACATCATTTAGGGCCTAAGCGAGTAGATTGGAAGTGTCCGTAGCGGAAAGCCCGTTCTCAAGTTCGTTACTCCGGGGCGGTGTATCCGGGCACCGAAACGGACCCGTTTCGCACCGTTTTGCATGCATCCGGGCACCTCAACCCTCCAAATCACTCCCAAACATCGTTATGGGTCCAATGGAGGTTATTGGGTGTGTTCGTGCGAAAAAATTCATCTGAAAGTTTGGCGGCCGAAACAGTGCATTTGGGTACAGAAACACCCGTTTCGCTTCGATTTTCGTGCAGTAGGAATCCAAATGCTCCGAAACACTCCCAAGCCTCATTTAGGGCCAAAGCTAGTTGATTGGAGGTGTTCGTAGCGAAAAACCCATTCTCAAGTTCGTTACTCTGGGGCAGTGCATCCGGGAACCAAAAAGTACCCGTTTCGCACCGTTTTGCATGCATCCGTGCACCGAAACGCTCAAAATCACTCCCAAACTTCGTTGTGGGTCCAATCGAAGTTATTGGGTGTGATCATGAGAAAACAATTATCTACAAGTTCGGTGGCCAAAATAGTGCATTTAGGTACAGAAACACCTGTTTTGCTTCGATTTTCATGAATTAGATATCCAAATGCTACGACACACTCGCAAACATCATTTAGGGCCTAAGCGAGTAGATTGGAAGTGTCCGTAGCGAAAAACACATTCTCAAGTTCGTTACTCCAGGGCAGGCAACCAGGCATCAAAACACTCCAAATCACTCCCAAACATAGTTTTTTGTGCAATTGGGTGTGTTCATGCGAAAAAATTCATTTGAATATTCGGCGGCCGAAACTATGCATTTGGGTACAGAAACACCTGTTTTGCTTCGATTTTTGTGCAGTAGGAATCCAAATGCTCCGAAACACTTGCAAGCATCATTTAGGGCATAAGCGAGTAGATTGGAAGTGTCCGTAGCGCAAAAATCCATTCTCAAGTTCTTTACTCCAGGGCAGTGCAGACGGGCATCGAAACGCTCCAAATCACTCCCAAACATAGTTTTGGGTCCAATGGAGGTTATTCGGTGTGTTCGTGCGAAAAAATTCATCTGAAAGTTCGGCGGCCGAAACAGTACATTTAGGCACAGAGACACCTGTTTTGCTTCGATTTTGATGCAGCAGGTATCCAAATGCTCCGAAACACTCGCAAACATCATTTAGGGCATAAGCGAGTAGATTGGAAGTGTCCGTAGCGAAAAAACCCATTCTCAAGTTTGTTAATCCGGGGCAGTGCATCTGGGCACCGAAATAAACCCGTTTCGCACTGTCTTGCATGCATCAGGGCACCGAAACGCTCTAAATCACTCCCAATCATCGTTTTGGGTCCAATGGAAGTTAATGGGTGTCTTCGTGAGCAAAAAATTTATCTGAAAGTTTGGCGGCCGAAACAGTGCATTTGGGTACAGAAACACCCGTTTCGCTTCGATTTTCGTGCAGTAGGAATCCAAATGCTCCAAAACACCCCCAAGCCTCATTTAGGGCCAAAGCTAGTTGATTGGACGTGTTCGTAGCGAAAAACCCATTCTCAAGTTCGTTACTCTGGGGCAGTGCATCCGGGAACCGAAAAGTACCCGTTTCGCACCATTTTGCATGCATCCGGGCACCGAACGCTCAAAATCACTCCCAAACTTCGTTGTGGGTCCAATGGAAGTTATTGGGTGTGATCATGAGGAAACAATTATCTACAAGTTCGGTGGCCAAAATAGTGCATTTAGGTACAGAAACACCCGTTTTGCTTCGATTTTCATGAATTAGATATCCAAATGCTCCGACACACTCGCAAACATCATTTAGGGCCTAAGCGAGTAGATTGGAAGTGTCCGTAGCGAAAAACACATTCTCAAGTTCGTTACTCCAGGGCAAGCAACCAGGCATCGAAACACTCCAAATCACTCCCAAACATAGTTTTTTGTGCAATTGGGTGTGTTCATGCGAAAAAATTCATTTGAATATTCGGCGGCCGAAACTATGCATTTAGGTACAGAAACACCTGTTTTGCTTCGATTTTTGTGCAGTAGGAATCCAAATGCTCCGAAACACTCCCAAGCATCATTTAGGGCATAAGCGAGTAGATTGGAAGTGTCCGTAGCGCAAAAACCCATTCTCAAGTTCTTTACTCCAGGGCAGTGCAGACGGGCATCGAAACGCTCCAAATCACTCCCAAACATAGTTTTGGGTCCAATGGAGGTTATTCGGTGTGTTCGTGCGAAAAAATTCATCTGAAAGTTCGGCGGCCGAAACAGTACATTTAGGCACAGAGACACCTGTTTTGCTTCGATTTTGATGCGGCAGGTATCCAAATGCTCCGAAACACTCGCAAACATCATTTAGGGCATAAGCGAGTAGATTGGAAGTGTCCGTAGCGAAAAAACCCATTCTCAAGTTTGTTAATCCGGGGTAGTGCATCTGGGCACCGAAATAAACCCGTTTCGCACTGTCTTGCATGCATCAGGGCACCGAAACGCTCTAAATCACTCCCAATCATCGTTTTGGGTCCAATGGAAATTTATGGGTGTCTTCGTGAGCAAAAAATTTATCTAAAAGTTTGACGGCCGAAACAGTACATTTGGGTACAGAAACATCCGTTTTGCTTTGATTTTCGTGAATAAGATATCCAAATGCTCCGAAACACTCCCAAACATCATTTAGAGCCTAAGCGAGTAGATTGGAAGTGTCCGTAGCGAAAAACACATTCTCAAGTTCATTACTCTGAGGTAGTGCATCCGGGCACCAAAACGCTCCAAATCACTCCCAAACATAGTTTTGGGTTCAATGGAGGTTGTTGCATGTGTTCGTGCGAAAAAAATTCATCTGAAAGTTTGGCGGCCGAAACAGTGCATTTGGGTACAGAAACACCCGTTTCGCTTCGATTTTCGTGCAGTAGGAATCCAAATGCTCCGAAACACCCCCAAGCCTCATTTAGGGCCAAAGCTAGTTGATTGGACGTGTTCGTAGCGAAAAACCCATTCTCAAGTTCGTTGCTCTGGGGCAGTGCATCCGGGAACCGAAAAGTACCCGTTTCGCACCGTTTTGCATGCATCCGGGCACCGAACGCTCAAAATCACTCCCAAACTTCGTTGTGGGTCCAATGGAAGTTATTGGGTGTGATCATGAGGAAACAATTATCTACAAGTTCGGTGGCCAAAATAGTGCATTTAGGTACAGAAACACCCGTTTTGCTTCGATTTTCATGAATTAGATATCCAAATGCTCCGACACACTCGCAAACATCATTTAGGGCCTAAGCGAGTAGATTGGAAGTGTCCGCAGCGAAAAACACATTCTCAAGTTCGTTACTCCAGGGCAGTGCAACCAGGCATCGAAACACTCCAAATCACTCCCAAACATAGTTTTTGGTGCAATTGGGTGTGTTCATGCGAAAAAATTCATTTGAATATTCGGCGGCCGAAACTATGCATTTGGGTACAGAAACACCTGTTTTGCTTCGATTTTTGTGCAGTAGGAATCCAAATGCTCCGAAACACTCCCAAGCATCATTTAGGGCATAAGCGAGTAGATTGGAAGTGTCCGTAGCGCAAAAACCCATTCTCAAGTTCTTTACTCCTGGGCAGTGCAGACGGGCATCGAAACGCTCCAAATGACTCCCAAACATAGTTTTGGGTCCAATGGAGGTTATTCGGTGTGTTCGTGTGAAAAAATTCATCTGAAAGATCGGCGGCCAAAACAGTACATTTTGGTACAGAAACACCTGTTTTGCTTCGATTTTCGTGCAGTAGGAATTCAAATGCTCCGAAACACTCCCAAACATCATTTAGGGCCAAAGCGAGTTGATTCGAACTGTCCGTAGCAACAAACCCATTATCAAGTTCGTTACTCCGGGACAGTGCATCCGGGCACCGAAACAGACCCGTTTCGCCCCGTTTTGCATGCATCTAGGCACCAAAACGCTCCAAATCACTCCCAAACATCGTTTTGGGTCCAATGGAAGTTAATGGGTGTCTTCGTGAGAAAAAATGTATCTGAATGTTCCGCGGCCGAAATAGTGCATTTGGGTAAAAAACACACGTTTTGCTTCGATTTTCGTGAATTAGATATTCAAATGCTCCGAAACACACCCAAACATCATTTAGGGCCTAAGCGAGTAGATTGGAAGTGTTCGCAGCGAAAAACACATTCTCAAGTTCGTTACTCCGGGGCAGTGCACCCGGGCACCAAAACGCTCGAAATCACTCCCAAACATAGTTTTGGGTCCAATAGTGGTTATTGGGTGTATTCGTGCGAAAAAAATTCATTTGAAAGTTCGGCGGCTAAAACAGTGCATTTGGGTACAGAAACACCCGTTTTACTTCGATTTTCGTGCAGTAGGAATCCAAATGCTCCGAAACACCCCCAAGCCTCATTTAGGGCCAAAGCTAGTTGATTGGAAGTGTTCGTAGCGAAAAACCCATTCTCAAGTTCGTTACTCTGGGGCAGTGCATCCGGGAACCGAAAAGTACCTGTTTCGCACCGTTTTGCATGCATCCGGGCACCGAAAAGCTCAAAATCACTCCCAAACTTCGTTGTGGGTCCAATCGAAGTTATTGGGTGTGATCATGAGAAAACTATTATCTACAAGTTCGGTGGCCAAAATAGTGCATTTAGGTACAGAAACACCCGTTTTGCTTCGATTTTCATGAATTAGATATCCAAATGCTCCGACACACTCGCAAACATCATTTAGGGCCTAAGCGAGTAGATTGGAAGTGTCCGCAGCGAAAAACACATTCTCAAGTTCGTTACTCCAGGGCAGTGCATCCAGGCATCGAAACACTCCAAATCACTCCCAAACATAGTTTTTGGTGCAATTGGGTGTGTTCATGCGAAAAAATTCATTTGAATATTCGGCGGCCGAAACTATGCATTTGGGTACAGAAACACCTGTTTTGCTTCGATTTTTGTGCAGTAGGAATCCAAATGCTCCGAAACACTCCCAAGCATCATTTAGGGCATAAGCGAGTAGATTGGAAGTGTCCGTAGCGCAAAAACCCATTCTCAAGTTCTTTACTCCTGGGCAGTGCAGACGGGCATCGAAACGCTCCAAATGACTCCCAAACATAGTTTTGGGTCCAATGGAGGTTATTCGGTGTGTTCGTGTGAAAAAATTCATCTGAAAGATCGGCGGCCAAAACAGTACATTTTGGTACAGAAACACCTGTTTTGCTTCGATTTTCGTGCAGTAGGAATTCAAATGCTCCGAAACACTCCCAAACATCATTTAGGGCCAAAGCGAGTTGATTCGAACTGTCCGTAGCAACAAACCCATTATCAAGTTCGTTACTCCGGGACAGTGCATCCGGGCACCGAAACAGACCCGTTTCGCCCCGTTTTGCATGCATCTAGGCACCAAAACGCTCCAAATCACTCCCAAACATCGTTTTGGGTCCAATGGAAGTTAATGGGTGTCTTCGTGAGAAAAAATGTATCTGAATGTTCCGCGGCCGAAATAGTGCATTTGGGTAAAAAACACACGTTTTGCTTCGATTTTCGTGAATTAGATATTCAAATGCTCCGAAACACACCCAAACATCATTTAGGGCCTAAGCGAGTAGATTGGAAGTGTTCGCAGCGAAAAACACATTCTCAAGTTCGTTACTCCGGGGCAGTGCACCCGGGCACCAAAACGCTCGAAATCACTCCCAAACATAGTTTTGGGTCCAATAGTGGTTATTGGGTGTATTCGTGCGAAAAAAATTCATTTGAAAGTTCGGCGGCTAAAACAGTGCATTTGGGTACAGAAACACCCGTTTTACTTCGATTTTCGTGCAGTAGGAATCCAAATGCTCCGAAACACCCCCAAGCCTCATTTAGGGCCAAAGCTAGTTGATTGGAAGTGTTCGTAGCGAAAAACCCATTCTCAAGTTCGTTACTCTGGGGCAGTGCATCCGGGAACCGAAAAGTACCTGTTTCGCACCGTTTTGCATGCATCCGGGCACCGAAAAGCTCAAAATCACTCCCAAACTTCGTTGTGGGTCCAATCGAAGTTATTGGGTGTGATCATGAGAAAACTATTATCTACAAGTTCGGTGGCCAAAATAGTGCATTTAGGTACAGAAACACCCGTTTTGCTTCGATTTTCATGAATTAGATATCCAAATGCTCCGACACACTCGCAAACATCATTTAGGGCCTAAGCGAGTAGATTGGGAGTGTCCGTAGCGAAAAACACATTCTCAAGTTCGTTACTCCAGGGCAGGCAACCAGGCATCGAAACACTCCAAATCACTCCCAAACATAGTTTTTTGTGCAATTGGGTGTGTTCATGCGAAAAAATTCATTTGAATATTCGGCGGCCGAAACTATGCATTTGGGTACAGAAACACCTGTTTTGCTTCGATTTTTGTGCAGTAGGAATCCAAATGCTCCGAAACACTTGCAAGCATCATTTAGGGCATAAGCGAGTAGATTGGAAGTGTCCGTAGCGCAAAAACCCATTCTCAAGTTCTTTACTCCAGGGCAGTGCAGACGGGCATCGAAACGCTCCAAATCACTCCCAAACATAGTTTTGGGTCCAATGGAGGTTATTCGGTGTGTTCGTGTGAAAAAATTCATCTGAAAGTTCGGCGGCCAAAACAGTACATTTAGGTACAGAAACACCTGTTTTGCTTCGATTTTCGTGCAGTAGGTACCCAAACATCATTTAGGGCATAAGCGAGTAGATTGGAAGTGTCCGCAGCGAAAGAACCCATTCTCAAGTTTGTTAATTCGGGGCAGTGCATCCGGTCACCGAAATGGACACGTTTCGCACGTTTTGCATGCATCTGGGCACCAAAACGCTCCAAATCACTCCCAAACATCGTTTTGGGTCCAATGGAGGTTATTGGGTGTGTTTGTGCGAAAAAATTCATCGCATAGTCTGGCGGCCGAAACAGTGCATTTGGGCTTAGAAACACCTGTTTTGGTTCGATTTTCGTGCAGTAGGAATTCAAATGCTCCGAAACACTCCCAAACATCATTTAGGGCCAAAGCGAGTTGATTGGAACTGTCCGTAGCAACAAACCCATTATCAAGTTCGTTACTCCGGGACAGTGCATCCGGGCACCGAAACAGACCCGTTTCGCCCCGTTTTGCATGCATCTAGGCACCAAAACGCTCCAAATCACTCCCAAACATCGTTTTGGGTCCAATGGAAGTTAATGGGTGTCTTCGTGAGAAAAAATGTATCTGAATGTTCCGCGGCCGAAATAGTGCATTTGGGTAAAAAACACACGTTTTGCTTCGATTTTCGTGAATTAGATATCCAAATGCTCCGAAACACACCCAAACATCATTTAGGGCCTAAGCGAGTAGATTGGAAGTGTTCGCAGCGAAAAACACATTCTCAAGTTCGTTACTCCGGGGCAGTGCACCCGGGCACCAAAACGCTCGAAATCACTCCCAAACATAGTTTTGGGTCCAATAGTGGTTATTGGGTGTGTTCGTGCGAAAAAATTCATTTGAAAGTTCGGCGGCTAAAACAGTGCATTTGGGTACAGAAACACCCGTTTTACTTCGATTTTCGTGCAGTAGGAATCCAAATGCTCCGAAACACTCCCAAACATTGTTTAGGGTATAAGCGAGTAGATTGGAAGTGTCCATCGTGAAAAAACCCATTGTCAATTTCGTTACTCCGGGGCAGTGAATCCGGGCACCGAAACGTACCCGTTTCGCACCGTTTTGTTTGCATTCGTGCACCGAGACGCTCCAAATCTCCCAAACATTGTATTGGGTCCAATGGAGGTTATTGGGTGTGTTCGTGCGAAAAAATTCATCTGAAAGTTCGGCGGCTGAAACAGTACATTTGGGTATAGAAACACCTGTTTTGCTTCGATTTTCGTGCAGTAGGTATCCAAATGCTCCGAAACACTCCTAAACATTATTTTGGGCATAAGCGAGTAGATTGGAAGTGTCCGCAGCAAAAGAACCCATTCTCAAGTTTGTTAATTCGGGGCAGTGCATCCGGGCACCGAAATGGATCCGTTTCGCACTGTTTTGCATGCATCTGGGCACCAAAACGCTCCAAATCACTCCCAAACATCGTTTTGGGTCCAATGGAGGTTATTGGGTGTGTTTGTGCGAAAAAATTCATCGCATAGTCTGGCGGCCGAAACAGTGCATTTGGGCATAGAAACACCTGTTTTGGTTCGATTTTCGTGCAGTAGGAATTCAAATGCTCCGAAACACTCCCAAACATCATTTAGGGCCAAAGCGAGTTGATTGGAACTGTCCGTAGCAAAAAACCCATTATCAAGTTCGTTACTCCGGGATAGTGCATCTGGGCACCGAAACAGACCCGTTTCGCCCCGTTTTGCATGCATCTAGGTACGGAAACGCTCCAAATCACTCCCAAACATCGTTTTGGGTCCAATGGAAGTTAATGGGTGTGTTCGTGAGAAAAAAATGTATCTGAATGTTCGGCGGCCGAAATAGTGCATTTGGGTACAAAAACACCCGTTTTGCTTCTATATTCGTGAATTAGATATCCAAATGCTCCGAAACACTACCAAACATCATTTAGGGCCTAAGCGAGTAGATTGGAAGTGTTCGTAGCGAAAAACACATTCTCAAGTTTGTTACTCCGGGGCAGTGCATCCGGGCACCGAAACGCTCCAAATCACTCCCAAACATAGTTTTGGGTCCAATGGAGGTTATTGGTGTGTTCGTGCGAAAAAATTCATTTGAAAGTTCAGCGGCCAAAACAGTGCATTTGGGTACAGAAACGCCCGTTTTACTTTGATTTTCGTGTAGTAGGAATCCAAATGCTCCGAAACACTCCCAAACATCATTTAGGGCATAAGCGAGTAGATTGGAAGTGTCCGTAGCGAAAAAACCCATTCTCAAGTTCGTTACTCCGGGGCAGTGCATCCGGACACCGAAACGGACCCGTTTCGCACCGTTTTGTTTGCATCCGTGCACCAAAGCCCTCCAAATCACCCCAAACATCGTTTTGGGTCCAATGGAGGTTATTGGGTGTGTTCGTGCGAAAAAAATCATCTGAAAGTTCGGCGGCCGAAACAGTACATTTAGGTACAGAGACACCTGTTTTGCTTCGATTTTCGTGCAGTAGGTATCCAAATGCTCCGAAACACTCCCAAGCATCATTTTGGGCATAAGCGAGTAGATTGGAAGTGTCCGCAGCGAAAGAATCCATTCTCAAGTTTGTTAATTCGGGGCAGTGCATCCGGGCACCAAAACGGACCCGTTTCGCACTGTTTTGCATGCATCTGGGCACCGAAACGCTCAAAATCACTCCCAAACATCGTTTTGGGACCAATGGAAGTTATTGGGTGTGTTCATGAGAAAAAAATTTATCTGAAAGTTCGGCGGCCGAAACAGTGCATTTGGGTACAGAAACACCCGTTTTGCTTCGATTATCGTGAATTAAATATCCAAATGCCCCGAAACACTCCCAAACATCATTTAGGGCCTAAGCGAGTAGATTGGAAGTGTCCGTAGCGAAAAACATATTCTCAACCTCATTACTCCGGGGCAGTGCATCCGGGCACCGAAACGCTCCAAATCACTCCCAAACTTCGTATTGGGTCCAATGGAGGTTATTGGGTGTGCTCGTGCGAAAAAATTCATCTGAAAGTTCGGTAGCCGAAACAGTGCATTTGGGCACAGAAACACCTATTTTGGTTCGATTTTCGTGCAGTAGGAATCGAAATGCTTCGAAACACTCCCAAACATCATTTAGGGCCAAAGCGAGATGATTGGAACTGTCCGTAGCGAAAAAACCATTCTCAGGTTCGTTGCTCTGGGGCAGTGCGTCCGGGCACCGAAACAACCCGTATCGCACCGTTTTGCATGCATCCGGGCACCGAAACGCTCCAAATCACTCCCAAACATCGTTTTTGGTCCAATGGAAGTTATTGGGTGTGTTCGTGAGAAAAAAATTTATCTGAAAGTTCGGAGGCCGAAACAGTGCATTTGGGTACAGAAACACCCGTTTTGCTTCGCGTGAATTAGATATCCAAATGCCCCGAAACACTCCCAAACATCATTTAGGGCCTAAGCGCGTAGGTTGGAAGGGTCCGTAGCGAAAAACATATTCTCAACTTCATTACTCCGGGGCAGTGCATCAGGGCACCAAAACGCTCCAAATCACTCCCAAACATAATTTTGGGTCCAAGGGAGCTTATTGGTTGTGTTCATGCGAAAAAATTCATTTAAAGGTTCGGTGATCGAAACAGTGCATGTGGGTCCAGAAACACCTGTTTTGCTTCGATTTTCATGCAGTATGAATCCAAAAGCTCCGAAACACTCCCAAACATCATTTAGGGCATAAGCCAGTAGATTGGAAGTGTCCGTAGCGGAAAAAACCCATTCTCAAGTTCGTTACTCCGCGGCAGTGCATCCAGGCACCGAAACGGACCAGTTTCGCACCGGTTTGCATGCATCCGGGCACCGAAACGCTCCAAATCACTCCCAAACTTCGTATTGGGTCCAATGGAGGTCATTGGGTGTGCTCGTGCCAAAAAATTTATCTGAAAGTTCGGCGGCCGAAACAGTGCAGTTGGGCACAGAAACACCTGTTTTGCTTCGATTTTCGTTCAGTAGATATTCAAATGCTCCGAAACACTCCCAAACATCATTTAGGGCATAAGTGAGTAGATTGGAAGTGTCTGTAGTGAAAAGCCCATTATCAAGTTCGTTAATCCGGGACAGTGCATACGGGCACCGGAACAGACCTGTTTCGCCCCATTTTGCATGCATCCGTGCACCGAAACGCTTCAAAGCACTCCCAAACATCGTTTTGGGTCCAATGGAAGTTAATGGGTGTGTTCGTGAGAAAAAAAATTTATTTGAATGTTCGGCGGCCGAAACAGTGCATTTGGGTACAGAAACACCCGTTTTGCTTCGATTTTCGTGAATAAGATATCCAAATGCTCCGAAACACTGCCAAACATCACTTAGGGCCTAAGCGAGTAGATTGGAAGTGTTCGTAGCGAAAAACACATTCTCAAGTTCGTTACTCCGGGGCAGTGCATCCGAGCACCGAAATGCTCCAAATCACTAACAAACATAGTTTTGGGTCCAATGGAGGTTATTGAGTGTATTCGTGCGAAAAAATTCATTTGAAAGTTCGGCGGCCAAAACAGTGCATTTGGGTACAGAAACACCTGTTTTACTTCGATTTTCGTGTTGTAGGAATCCAAATGCTCCGAAACACTCCCAAACATCATTTAGGGCATAAGCGAGTAAAATGGAAGTGTCCGTAGCGAAAAATCCATTCTCAAGTTTGTTACTCTGGGGCAGTGCATCCGGGCGCCGAAACAGACCCGTTTCGCACCGTTTTGTTTGCATCCGTGCACCGAATTGCTCCAAATCACTTCCAAAGATCGTTTTGGGTCCAATGGAGGTTATTGGGTGTGTTCGTGCGAAAAAATTCCTCTGAAAGTTCGGCGGCCGAAACAGTACATTTGGGTACAGAAACACCTGTTTTGCTTCGATTTTTGTGCAGTAGGTATCCAAATGCTCCGAAACACTCCCAAACATCATTTAGGGCATAAGCGAGTAGATTGGAAGTGTCCATAGCGAAAAAACCCCATTCTCAGGTGTGTTAATCTGGGGCAGTGCATCCGGTCACCGAAACGGACCCGTTTAGCACCGTTTTGTTCGCATCCGTGCACCGAAACGCTCCAAATCACTCCCAAACATCGTTTTGGGACCAATGGAAGTTATTGAGTGTATTCGTGCGAATAAATTCATCTGAAAGTTTGGCGTCCGAAACAGTGCATCTGGGTACAGAAACACCTGTTTTGGTTCGATTTTCATGCAGTAGATATCCAAATGCTCCGAAACACTCCCAAACATCACTTAGGGCCTAAGCGAGTAGATTGGAAGTGCCCGTAGTGAAAAACATATTCTCAAGTTCATTACTCCGGGGTAGTCCATCCGGGCACCGAAACGCTCCAAATCACACCCAAACATAGTTTTGGTTCCAATGGAGGTTATTGGGTGTGTTCGTGTGAAAAAATTCATTTGAAGGTTTGGCGGACGAAACAGTGCATGTGGGTACAGAAACACCAGTTTTGCTTCGATTTTCGTCCAGTAGGAATCCAAATACTCTGAACACTCCCAAACATCATTTAGGGCATAAGCCAGTAGATTGGAAGTGTCCGTAGAGGAACAACCCATTCTCAAACTCGTTACTCCGGGGCAGTGCATCCGGGAACCGAAACGGACCCGTTTCGCACCGGTTTGCATACATCCGGGCACCGAAACGCTCCAAATCACTCCCAAACTTCGTATTGGGTCCAATGGAGGTCATTGGGTGTGCTCGTGCCAAAAAATTTATCTGAAAGTTCGGAGGCCGAAACAGTGCATTTGGGTACAGAAACACCCGTTTTGCTTCGCGTGAATTAGATATCCAAATGCCCCGAAACACTCCCAAACATCATTTAGGGCCTAAGCGCGTAGGTTGGAAGTGTCCGTAGCGAAAAACATATTCTCAACTTCATTACTCCGGGGCAGTGCATCAGGGCACCAAAACGCTCCAAATCACTCCCAAACATAATTTTGGGTCCAAGGGAGCTTATTGGTTGTGTTCATGCGAAAAAATTCATTTAAAGGTTCGGTGATCGAAACAGTGCATGTGGGTCCAGAAACACCTGTTTTGCTTCGATTTTCATGCAGTAGGAATCCAAAAGCTCCGAAACACTCCCAAACATCATTTAGGGCATAAGCCAGTAGATTGGAAGTGTCCGTAGCGGAAAAAACCCATTCTCAAGTTCGTTACTCCGCGGCAGTGCATCCAGGCACCGAAACGGACCAGTTTCGCACCGGTTTGCATGCATCCGGGCACCGAAACGCTCCAAATCACTCCCAAACTTCGTATTGGGTCCAATGGAGGTCATTGGGTGTGCTCGTGCCAAAAAATTTATCTGAAAGTTCGGCGGCCGAAACAGTGCAGTTGGGCACAGAAACACCTGTTTTGCTTCGATTTTCGTTCAGTAGATATTCAAATGCTCCGAAACACTCCCAAACATCATTTAGGGCATAAGTGAGTAGATTGGAAGTGTCTGTAGTGAAAAGCCCATTATCAAGTTCGTTAATCCGGGACAGTGCATACGGGCACCGGAACAGACCTGTTTCGCCCCATTTTGCATGCATCCGTGCACCGAAACGCTTCAAAGCACTCCCAAACATCGTTTTGGGTCCAATGGAAGTTAATGGGTGTGTTCGTGAGAAAAAAAATTTATTTGAATGTTCGGCGGCCGAAACAGTGCATTTGGGTACAGAAACACCCGTTTTGCTTCGATTTTCGTGAATAAGATATCCAAATGCTCCGAAACACTGCCAAACATCACTTAGGGCCTAAGCGAGTAGATTGGAAGTGTTCGTAGCGAAAAACACATTCTCAAGTTCGTTACTCCGGGGCAGTGCATCCGAGCACCGAAATGCTCCAAATCACTAACAAACATAGTTTTGGGTCCAATGGAGGTTATTGAGTGTATTCGTGCGAAAAAATTCATTTGAAAGTTCGGCGGCCAAAACAGTGCATTTGGGTACAGAAACACCTGTTTTACTTCGATTTTCGTGTTGTAGGAATCCAAATGCTCCGAAACACTCCCAAACATCATTTAGGGCATAAGCGAGTAAAATGGAAGTGTCCGTAGCGAAAAATCCATTCTCAAGTTTGTTACTCTGGGGCAGTGCATCCGGGCGCCGAAACAGACCCGTTTCGCACCGTTTTGTTTGCATCCGTGCACCGAATTGCTCCAAATCACTTCCAAAGATCGTTTTGGGTCCAATGGAGGTTATTGGGTGTGTTCGTGCGAAAAAATTCCTCTGAAAGTTCGGCGGCCGAAACAGTACATTTGGGTACAGAAACACCTGTTTTGCTTCGATTTTTGTGCAGTAGGTATCCAAATGCTCCGAAACACTCCCAAACATCATTTAGGGCATAAGCGAGTAGATTGGAAGTGTCCATAGCGAAAAAACCCCATTCTCAGGTGTGTTAATCCGGGGCAGTGCATCCGGTCACCGAAACGGACCCGTTTAGCACCGTTTTGTTCGCATCCGTGCACCGAAACGCTCCAAATCACTCCCAAACATCGTTTTGGGACCAATGGAAGTTATTGAGTGTATTCGTGCGAATAAATTCATCTGAAAGTTTGGCGTCCGAAACAGTGCATCTGGGTACAGAAACACCTGTTTTGGTTCGATTTTCATGCAGTAGATATCCAAATGCTCCGAAACACTCCCAAACATCACTTAGGGCCTAAGCGAGTAGATTGGAAGTGCCCGTAGTGAAAAACATATTCTCAAGTTCATTACTCCGGGGTAGTCCATCCGGGCACCGAAACGCTCCAAATCACACCCAAACATAGTTTTGGTTCCAATGGAGGTTATTGGGTGTGTTCGTGTGAAAAAATTCATTTGAAGGTTTGGCGGACGAAACAGTGCATGTGGGTACAGAAACACCAGTTTTGCTTCGATTTTCGTCCAGTAGGAATCCAAATACTCTGAACACTCCCAAACATCATTTAGGGCATAAGCCAGTAGATTGGAAGTGTCCGTAGAGGAACAACCCATTCTCAAACTCGTTACTCCGGGGCAGTGCATCCGGGAACCGAAACGGACCCGTTTCGCACCGGTTTGCATGCATCCGGGCACCGAAACGCTCCAAATCACTCCCAAACTTCGTATTGGGTCCAATGGAGGTTATTGGGTGTGCTCGTGCGAAAAAATTCATCTAAAAGTTCGGCGGCCGAAACAGTGCATTTGGGCACAGAAACACCTGTTTTGCTTCGATTTTCGTGCAGTTGGAATCAAAATGCTCCGAAACACTCCCAAACATCATTTAGGGGCAAAGCGAGTTGATTGGAACTGTCCGTAGCGAAAAACCCATTATCAAGTTCGTTACTCAGGGACAGTGCATCCGGGCACCGAAACGGAACCGTTTCGCACCGTTTTGCATTCATCCAGGCACCGAAACGCTCCAAATCACTCTCAAACATCGTTTTGGGTCCAGTGGAAGTTAATGGGTGTGTTCGTGAGAAAAAAATTTATCTGAATGTTGGGCGGGCGAAACAGTGCATTTGGGTACAGAAACACTCGTTTTGCTTCGATTTTCGTGAATTAGATATCCAAATGCTCCGAAACACTCCCAAACATCATTTAGGGCCTAAGCAAGTAGATTGGAAGTGTTCGTAGCGAAAAACCGATTCTCAAGTTCGTTACTCTGGAGCAGTGCATCCGGGCACCGAAACCCTCCAAATCACTCCCAAACATAGTTTTGGGTGCAATGGAGGTTATTGGGTGTGTTCGTGCGAAAAAATTCATTTGAAAGTTAGGCGGCCAAAACAGTGTATTTGGGTACAGAAACACCTGTTTTGCTTCGATTTTCGTGCTGTAGGAATCCAAATGCTACGAAACACTCCCAAACATCATTTAGAGCATAAGCGAGTAGATTGGAAATGTCCGTAGCGAAAAAACCCATTCTCAAGTTCGTTACTCTGGGGCAGTGCATCCGAGCACCGAAACGGACCCGTTTCGCACCGTTTTGTTTGCATCCGTGCACCGAAACGTTCCAAATCACTCTCAAACATCGTTTTGGATGTACTTAGTGAATCGATCCACTATCACTAGAATGGCATTACTCGTTGCAGAAGTTGGTAATCCTTCAATGAAATCCATGGATAGGTCCTACCATGCTCCTTGAGGAATGGGTAATGGTTGAAGCAGTCCAGCTAGGTGTACTAGTTCATGCTTAGCTTGCTGGCAAGTTTGGCATTGTTCTATAAATTCTTCCACATCTCCCTTGAGCCCTTTCCAGTAAAATATTTGCTTCATTCTATGATAAGTAGCCTTGCCACTAGAGTGCCCCCCAATAGCACTAAAATGGAAGGCGGAAATCAATTTGGTTTGCAAAGCCAAATTGGCTACAATCCACACCTTCCCATTGCGCTTCATTAAGCCTTGATCTAGGACAAACCCTTGTGCACCAGGGCTATGAATAGCTAACCTGGTGAACAACTCTTGGGCCTTGGGGTTAGTGCTGTAGGAATTAACCACTTCCTGAATTCAAATTAGCTGAACTGCAGACACAGCTTGTAAAGACAACTGATGACTCACCCTAGATAAAGCATCAGCTGCCAAATTCTCTTTGCCTTTCCTGTAGACCACTCCGAATTCTAAGCCCATTAATCTGGTCATGGCCTTCCTTGCATCTCATAGAAGTAAGAGAGGCTCATTCAAGTAAGAGAGGCTCGTGTGGTCTGTCCTTATCACAAACTCTTGCCTCTATAAGTAAGGATGCCATTTTTCCACGGCCATGATCGAAGCTAGAAATTCCTTTCATAAATGGATAGCTTCTGGTGAACAGGCCCCAATGCTTTACTCAAGAATGCTACTGGTTGCCCTGCTTGCATCAAAACTGCTCCCACACCTATATCTAAAGCATCAGTTTCCACTTTAAAAGGAATTGCAAAATTAGGTAGGGCCAAGACAGGGGTTGTGGTCATGGCCTGTTTCAGAGCCTCAAAGGCCAGCTGAGCTTCTGGAGTCCAAGCAAATTGCTTCTTTTTGAGGAGTTGAGGTAATGGTTTAGCTATCAGCCCATAATGCTTCACAAACTTTCTGTAATACCCAGTAAGACCCAGAAAACCCCTTAATTCAGTCACTGTAGTGGGTGCTGGCCATTCCAACATGGCTGTAGTTTTGGTGGGATCTGTGGCAACACCTTTATCAAAGATGACATGGCCTAAATATTCCAGTTGATTTTGGGCAAAGGTTCACTTGCTCATTTTCATGAATAACTGATGCTCCCTTAGTTTAGGCAAGACTTGCCTCAGATGGTCAATGTGAGCTTCCAAAGTGGGACTATAGACTAGAATGTCATCCAGGAAGACCAACACAAATTTCCTCAAGAAGGGACTCAATACATGATTCATGAGGCATTGAAATGTAGCAGGTGCATTTGTCAACCCAAAAGGCATGACTCTGTCCATAATGAGTCTTGAAGGTTGTTTTATGCTCATCAGTGGGTTTCATACGTACTTGATGATAGCCTGACCGCATATCCAACTTTGCAAAAAAAACATGCACCAGCTAATTCAACTATGATTTCATCCACTAAAAGAATAGGAAATCTATTCTTAATTGTAATATCATTCAGTTTTCTATAATCTACACAGAATCTACAGGTTCCATCTTTCTTTTGCACAAGCAAGACAGGGGATGCATAAGGACTAGTACTAGGTATAATCAAACCATTAGCTAGCAGTTGCTTAACTTGCCGTTCAATTTCATCTTAGTGGAGGGGAGAATACTTGTAAAGCCTGGAGTTTACTAGGATGGAATTAGGAATAATAGGTATTGTATGATCATACACCCTCTCTGGTGGCTCCTCAAAAACATCCCTGAATTCCTCCAATAAGGACTGGACAGAAAGTGGCAGAGAAGGAGATGGTTGATTGCTTGTGACTGGTGTCGCTACTGCCAAAGCCCAATTATCATTTCCTGCCGCCCACTTAGCCATCCTTTCCACAGGTAATTCTGATACAGTTAGCTCAGGAGAAGGAACTCCTTTCAAAGTGATGGATTGGCCTTTTGTGTGAGAATTTCATGGTTCTGGCTTCCCAATCATGCTAGATAGGACTATGAGCTTGCAGCCAATGATATCCCAGAATAGCATCATAAGCAGGCAAGTCCAACACTCTCATGTTTGTAGTAAATGTATGGCCTTGAGCCCACCATTCCATGTTAGGCACACATTGGTCAGTAATAAAGATTTCTCCATTAGCTACCTTCACCTGTTTAGGCTCCATGACAGAGGCTAAATCCCCACAGAAGAAAGGAAGGTAGTACTGACAAAAGAGTGGGAACTACCACTGTCCACCAGTAACAACATGACCTTCTTCTTAACTAGTGCACTAAGTCTGAATGCCTCCCCCACTTCAGTACCTGCAATGGCATTGAGAGACAATGTGCCAAATTTTGTAGCTAGAGAATCTTCCACTTCCAATTGGGCTAACACTTCGTCGGTAAGCTGCACATCCATATCATTGAGTACTAGAGCATTGACCTGAGACTGAGGCCTCTTACTGCACTTAGCTGCATGTGAGGGATCATATGGTTCTCTGCAGTAAGAACAAAGATTGTGTGCTCGACAATAATCTCACAATTGTCTCTCCTTGGTCATGTTACTTGGCCCTAGTTGCTTTTGGTCTCCTTTACTCTGGTTGCCAGCATGCTATCGAGGAACAAAACCTCCTTGTACAGTCTTGCCTTTAGCCTTGGCCTGGATGGTTTGCTGTATCTTGGCCAAACGAACTGCCTTCTCCATAGTTTCAGGTACTTGTCCTTGCACTGCATAACAGATGTTAGGTTTGAGGCCTTTGATGAACTGAGAAATAAAGTATGTATCCCCCATTCTTTGATCATGCATCGAAATTTGGTACTGAAGTGCTTCAAAGGCAGTCACATATTACTCTACAGAATCAATCTGATGTAAATACAACAATTCCTCCACTGCATGCTGATAATCAAATGCCCCGATTTCTCCTGAACTGCGGCCATGAACTGTTCCCAATTCCCTAATCCATACTTCAGCTTGTACACTTGCATCCATTTTTTGGCATTATCATCCATATGTAAAGATGCTGCAATGGCCCACATAGACTCAGGAATATTTAGCAAGGTGAAATAATCATGTCACTTCTCCTTCCATATACAAGGGTTTCGACCATCAACTCTGGGAAAACTCATTTTGGGCATGAAACCACGCAACGACTAATTCTCACGCTGAGTCTGTGGCTGACCTCCTCTTGGTCGAGTAGTTCATGGTTCCGGAGGACGCCCTCGCTGAAAGGGGTTATCCACAGTCGCTTCAGAAGAAGTGGGACTAGGTGGTGATTCCTCTCTGGTACGCCTTTGTTGTAGAATAAGTTGAGCCACAGCTTGCGCCGTTCTCTCGATCTGCTTGGCCATGGCTTGCTGATCCTTGAGCATCTTCTCAACAACCTTGGTGGACATCTCGAATGTGGCTTCCATCTTCTGCTGATACTTACCAATTGTACTAACCTTGGCAAACAACAGATCGATGTTCTCCATCATCGCTTCCCAGCATTCCTCATCTTTCCTTGTCACTCCCTCCATGGCCGAGAGCACAATTGAGTTTGAACATAAGGCTTAGGGGGAGCCGTGATGTCTGCGCCTCAAACTGAGCGAACAGCGTTTTGGCTTGATGTAACCTCGATTCTCCCTCGCGAGGCCCAAATCGAGTCGCTCAAGGTCGAAGGGAAATAGCAGACACTCATTGGAATCCCACGATCAGCGATGGAATGCCCAACGCCGCGCCTGGATCTCCTCGCACCTGCCTCCTATGAACCGTGCCCGCTTTCCTCAACGTCGACCACAATGCCACCAAATCAGACTCCCGTGCTCGATCCCCGCAAATTGAAGTTGCGGCGCGTACGATTGACAGAGAATCGAGAATTGGATCCGATAAATCGGCTCACAACTGATTCCCCAACCTAGGCAGTTTGCAACCTCAAGACCGACGGAATACTGGATCACAACTGAAGTGCCCAGGACAGATGAATCTCATACCACTGTTACGACCCTTGGCCCGCCGGTGGATCACCGGCGACATGAGCTGCATGTAGATAGTACACAGAATTCTGGTAGAGGCCGGGCGATGAACCCTAACGCCTTTCTCAGTTCTATTTTTTCGAAAACAAGTTCATGGTTTTTTTTTCCTTACAAGGCACGCGTCTCTTATACATGAGCGCGGTCACAGACACCCCTGGCCCACATGCTAGCAATAACCTCACACACAACACAGCACTAACTCACACGTCGATCCCGCGCGTCGCCGCCCGAATCCGGCAATGGCCCGCAACAGGATCTGTGTGAAAGAGAGAGAGAGAGAGAAAGAGACGAAGGGCGATCTGGCGGAATGGGACGGGAGGAGAGGTGGCGGCGGGGAGGGAGCGTGAGAGAGAGAAGGGGCAGCAGGAATCCGTGGAGGGTTAGGGTTCAGGTTCCCAAGGGCGGTGGTGGTTGGGTGGCCGGTGGGGTGGTGAGAGGGGGTGTTTTGAAAGTGCCCTCGGGGAGGTTTCCGTTAAAAGACAACACAGTCGAGTTTTCTCTTCTTGTTGTAGAAATAAATTTTACGATAAGGATCTATTTGAAAACTATATGAACACGTTTACTGTACAATGTGGGTGTGCTGGACTGCGTTACCATTTCTAAGAAACCAGAGGGTTTTTATGAAATCCAGCCGGAGATGCGGAAGGGGCAACGTGGCTTTCGCTTTTTTGGCCACGCCACTCCTAAATAGCGTGGCATGCCAGAGGAGGGGTAAATCTCTACATCTTTTAACCATTGCGGTGCAGATCTCAAAAAATCTACCAAACATGCAGATGAGAACATAATCTGCATATTCTGCTCTCACTGTTGCTTGCTCAATACCTAAAGTTGTTAACTATTATACGACTAATGCTATTGTAACCTGAACCTACTTCTATTGTAATTTTGTAACCTCAACCTAGTTGGTGTCTAATTCATATGTTAATTCCGGTGATGATCATCTTACTGGGTTTTTTTATTTGGAATAGCTGAAGTCAAAACTCCATATGTTTGTCACCTAGCGGTAGCAAATTAAATGTGTATAGTGTGAAGAGCCCTATGTTCTAGTACTAGAAGCTCGTGTCATGTACTCCTAAAAAGACCCTAAGCGGTAGTCATGTCCCAGGCTTCACCACCACGGCCTCACCGCCTCACCATCCACCTCGTCTGCCTCCCACCTCACGCGGTCCACCGTAACATCGTCTCGCCTCCCCCAATCACCGGCTCCCCTCCCCCTACTGCGCCGACTCCCCAATCACCGGCTCCCCTCCCCCTCCTTCGCCCCCTCCTCCTGCGCCCTTCCTCCTCCTCCGCGAGATCCAACCTCGCGACGCCCTACTGCCCCTCCATCGTCGCCCTTCCTCCTCACCGCTGCGGCCTCCTCCTGCGCCTGCTCCCCTTTCGCGACATCGAATCCTCGCGACGCCTGCCCTCCTCCGCCCTCCGCGAGATCGAATCCTCGCCACGCTTGCCCTCCTCCGCATCGCAGCAGGTCACCGCTCGCCGGGCGCGTTGCCTTCCCCGACGGCCTCCAAGCTTTGCAGCAGGACGCCCTGGTCAGGGAAGGGCACCAAGCCGCACGACTTCCCCTCCCTCCGCTCGCTTCACCACGCGCCGCGCCAGCCACCATCCCTCCTCCGCGTCGTCGTCCATCCACGTCGTGTGCGTCGGCTATCCACATAGGTCTGCCTGCTGCCGTCTGCCTCCTGGAGATCGTGGCCGCCACCTACACCACGACGATGGCGCGAGGAGAAGGAAACGCCGCCACGCCTCATCCTCCGCTACCCGACCTCTTCCCCATCGTCGTCGCCTCCTCTTCCTCAACGCAGGGCCACCTCCACCACGACGTAGGCCTCGCCTCCCTATCTTCAGTCGAGTGCTCGCCAAATCGGTGCCTCCCATGCTCATCCTGTCTCCTCCCACGGTTGGGAACACCTAGCAACAAAGGTAAGAAATTCTCTTTCATAGATCCCTCTGAATTCTCTGATTTTTTTGGTTGGATTTTATATTGAACTCACACGGTCAGGACACCACTGCTCCGTTTGGTGACCAGGATTCATGTAGTTGGGTCTAGGGGTATTGGACCGATGACTTCAATCGTTGTCTCGAGGTTGTGGTTTGATGCAGTGACTATTTCTTACTACGAAATGCACCTGCCAAGCATTGTGCTAACCAGATGTTTGATTCAGGGATGTTGTTGTTGGATACCATGGACGCCACAGCTTGCTCCATTCCGTCAGTGCAACTATACATTACTGCTCAATTCAGAGTTCCAATTCACATACGTGTACTTTGAGCATTATTCTGTTGGAAGATGAAGCAGCTGATGCACTTGAGGCTGCCTGCGGGGAGATCAAATTTCCTTAAATAAAAGACACATAACAAGAGGAGGCTGTCGAGCATATATTCAGCATTGCAATAAGGACTCACCTCAAAAGGAGGCTGTAGAGTGTAGTCATCAAATTCTGTGGTATAATTATCATTTATCAAATTGTTCAAGGTATCCCCTGTTTAATTTCTTGCATCGCTAGGTCAGTTTGCCATCTCCTACCTACAACACAAATCTACAATTCTATGACCCTGTTGTTCCCTCTAACGGCCATATAAGTGTATTACATGTAATTGCATTTTTTTCTTGGTCCAATCCGAATACACAAACACCCCTAGAATTAATCCTGCCGGAGCAGATTATCAGCAACTGTCATTAAGGGTCATAATTTTTTACTTGTTCCATCGATGTTCATCTATCGTTGGAAATTGAAAAGGCTTATCCTGAAAGTCTCACTGTTTTGGCTCCTGAATACATTCAGGGGGATCAGAAAAGTCCTAAGGAAAAGGAAAACTGAGTTGGGTGGCACATGCTCTGTGGAGTATGAAGTACTTGATGAAGTTAGTGCCAAGTGCATCTGTTACATAACCCATATATAAATTTATGGGGTTATGCTTAATTGCCCTTAGAGTCTATATTTTTGTCTGATGTCTCTAATGTATAGTTTTCCTTTTGCTAATAGATATCTCCAGTTCTGAAATAGGGTGTGTGAATTTAGTTTTCAAGTTTACCTTTTTGCCATGCTGATATGTTTTGAACTATCAGTAAGTATTAACTCCAGGAACAGTATCTGATATGATATAATTGTTCATGTTGGCACATCAGGTACTGCTAGCAAACTGTGGATTTGCATTCTTTGGCATATTCACATTTCCATGTTAAATTTTACCCGTACTGCTTAATTCATTTTACACTGAATTTTCAAATTAGTGGCATTTGGATGTAGATACAACTTCTTACCCATGGAAATATGCCTATTCATCATGCTATGCTGCTCTCCAGGTGCCACTTTTACTCACACATTGTGGTTTAAATGTGGCTTAATTAAGATTGGTGGTAGTATATGCCTCTTCGTTGAGGAAATGAACTTCAAAGAGTAGTGTAACCTGAGGGGCTCTTGCAGCAGTTCATGATTTCTTCCGATTAGTTCTTGATGCGATGTGGGAGTGCAGATTGGGAATTGACAATGTAATATAGCGGTAGGAACTATACTACCACAAGACTTGTACTTCAAGATATCTTTATCCCTGTCAAATTGTCAACCGTATTAGAAACTGTAGGATCCAATGGTGCGTGGATTATTTACTTCAGATATGTTCCTTTCTTTTTTTCATTCCTGAAACTGAACCCATCTCCAGCTTCGCTCCCGCCCATGGATGCCGGATCCGGATCCCGCCGCCGTCTGCTTGCCTCTGTTTGTGGACCCCACCAGGGGTCTGCACCACGCCGTTCACGATGCTGCCGTCCACAACACCGTCGTCCATGCAGGATTCATCACCGGCCGCACGTCCAACGGCGTCCGCAGGCCACGAGCAAGCGGGTGATCTCTCGGGCCCATCTTACTCTGATTAGCTGGAGCGCTGCCTGCCTTGACGGGGATTCCTTTGCCGGCGACGAGTACCCACGAGGTATTCCATCCCCTTCTCCATTCCAGCTGTGCGAAACAGACCACCCCATATCCTAATCAAAGTTGTTTGCATTCTGATCTGACCCAGTTGCAATGTA
The DNA here is from genome assembly GCA_015342445.1 of Digitaria exilis. Taxonomy (NCBI): domain Eukaryota; kingdom Viridiplantae; phylum Streptophyta; class Magnoliopsida; order Poales; family Poaceae; genus Digitaria; species Digitaria exilis. The sequence continues at coordinate 284,621 of JACEFO010001274.1, read as the reverse complement.
TTAAATACCTACTAACTTGGAATTCGTTTGAAAAATTTTATCAGGTGTAGCCCCCTCTTGGGCTTAGTGCAATTGCAATTGAAGCCTCGAAATGATAACATACTCATGCTGTCAAATATTTCTAGATTATTTTATTCTGTTGTTTTGTTGCTTTGTCCTGTTATTCCTGTAATTAAGAGAGCTAAATTACTGCCTGTGTGATTGTTTATATTCCGTGTATTGTTGCAGAGGGCATTTTGAGAATCGACTGAATTGGCTCCATCTAGCAGCATTAGGACTCGATCGGTCCACGGTGTCGCATGAATCGGGGTTCGACCACAGCAGCCGACAAGGTTCGATTTGGTGCTGGTGGAGGACGATTCAAAAGCAGCAGCCCCCATCTCCCAATCCGACAGTGTGTATTTTTGCATCCCATCATGTCTTTCGTATAGGCATGACTGTGGGTAGGTCTAGGGCTCCTGATGTAGAGACTTTTACCCTTGTGCCATTAAAAAAGATGCCAGTTAGCTGTGTGCCACAAAAAAGTTCATAGACACCTGTGTGCCATGAGCTCATCTTTCTTTTACCTGTGTGCCATTCCATCCACATTCTGTTAGGATTTAACGGTTTCATGACCCTGACACGTAGAGCCCACGTATGGAAATGTCCATTTTGCCCTTGAGTGTGCTTAGTTCATCTCTCCTTCTCCTCTCCTCTTCTCTCGTATGCTCAGTTCATCTCTCCCTCTCTTCTTCTCCATTGAAACCCTAACCCTAACCCTCCAGCGTCGCCGCCAGGCTCCTCCCGGCGCCTCCACTCGCCGGCGCTCGCCCCCAGGCCTCCACTCGCCGGCGCTCGCCCCCAGGCCTCCACTCGCCGGCGCTCGCACCCAGGCGCTCCACTCGGACGCGCGGGCGGACGTGCGCGGAGGAGCGCGCGGCCCTCAGACGCGCGGCGCGCCTGCGCCCTTCTCGCTAGCCGCGTGGGCCCCGCTCCGCCAGCCGTGAGCGCGTGGGCGCCACCGCCAGCGGCAGCAGGCTGCGTGGGCCCGCGGGCGGCACTGCCAGCGGCAGCAGGCCGCGTGGGCCCGCGGACTGCCTGGGCCCCGCGCCGCCAGGCCCCTGCGCGCGCTCGAGCACGCCGTCAGGCACTGCGCGCTGCATCTGCAGGTAATTTTCTTCTTCCTCTTCTATGTTTTTCTTACTGAAGGGATGAATAGATATGTGATTAGCCTATATTGTTGTTCATCTGTAGGATGGACAATCCTCCTGATATTCCACAATGGGAAATTGGTGGTCAATCAACTGAACCTAGCATTGAAACTAACCTTCAATATGCAGATAATGAATCTCTGGCTAACCCAAACCCATCCTATGAACATGTGGGTATTGATGATGAATGCTTGTATATTGACACTGGTGCTCAACCTCTAGCAACTACCATTCATTCTAGACAATCTGAAGTAGAGGAAGATGAAGTAGAGGGAGATGAAGTAGAGGGAGATGAATCTGAATCTTTGTCTGCTGATGAAGTAGTGGAAGATGACATTGTTAATGATAGAGCCTGCACAGAAACCTGATGCAAACTATGACAAGAATGATCCTCCTATGGCAGTAGGCACTTTGTATTCAGACGTGAATGCTTTTAAGTTGGCTTTAGCTACACATGCTACCAAACATGAGTTCCAATATGAAATTGAAAAGAGTGATAAAACTCGGTACAGGGTGTATTGGAGTAAACTTTGTACACATATCTACTTAATGACATCACTTCATGTTTATCTATGCATAATAACACTTTTCCATTCTTTATTTCAGGGGTCCACCAAAGAAAAAGCTAAAGAAAGCATCTTCCAGTAACACGGTCACTAGCATTGTTGTGGCCACTCCTGCATCAAGGATGGTATTCCCACACAATGAAGCAGTGTCCAATGCTACACAACAGAAAAAGAGAGTGAAAGAAGGCGCAAAAAAGAAGGCGAGACCACCTACAACAAGTCTTGGCAATTCTGTGATTAGCAGGTATGATCTTTCACTTTTCCACACTTTGTCATTTTGAACCTCACTTCATTTTTTTGCTTTCACAAAGGTCTACAACTGGATCCAATGACCCCTTTCCTATCCAAATTGAGCATCCTCCAACTGTTCATGAAGACATAGGATTGTATGAAGCCTCTCCAGATGCCGTACAGACGCCAACGAAGAAACGAGCTATCATGAAGAAGTGTACACCAAGGAGGGCTCCAGTTGAAATAGCCAATCCAGCAAGCCCGGCTTCTAATACCAGAAGCAAGAAGAGACTCAAGCTTGACTAAATTAGTAGAATAAATTACTACTTTTGATGTAATATATAACTAGTGAACCTGTTGGTGATGTTGAACCTATTTGGTGATGTGAACCTGTATGCCATTAGATGGTGAGCATATTTGCTTAAATGTTGGTGTGATGTGTATTTGTTACTATGTTGATGTGAACCTGTTTGCCTAAATGTTGGTATGCAATGGTCATTCAAAAAATTAAATCTTTTTTCCTTATTTTTCTCTAATTTTCTGCATATTTTTCTCAATTTCTGTCGTATTTTTTAAGCTATAGAATTTTTTCCGCAATTTTTTTAAGGTTTTTACTATTTACATAATTTTTTTTGCACTTTTCTGATTTTTAACAGTTTTTTAAAAATTATTTTCCACTTTTCTGATTTTTTTACGGGTTTTAAAAATTATTTCCCACTTTTTTTATTTTTTTGGGTTTTTATAATTATTTTCAACTTTTCTGATTTTTACGCTTTTTAAAAAAATATTTTATACTTTTTACGATTTTATGACCACAAGGGTAGAAGTGTCTTTTTACACTCAGTTAACAGCCGTTACCACTCCATCCATCCAAAATGGTACACAGGTAAAACAAAGATGAGCTCATGGCACACAGGTGTCTATGAACTGGCACACAGGTAACTGGCATCTTTTTTAATGGTACAATGGTACAGAAGTAAAAGTCTCCCAGATGTAAGTGATGCCATGTATGGGAGATGGCTGTGTTCTGTTGTTCTGGTGCTTTAGTCCATGTATAAGATAATAATAAGATCCATCTCTGTATATTTCTTAGAAAATACTACATGTTCTGGTATTTCTTTAAATTGTTTTAGGGTGTGTCCAATTAAAGTGTGTCTTAGAAAATACTGCATCTGCATACAGGGTGAAACATGGCTTGTGCCGCTACCCTGGAACGAATTTCCGGAGGTAAACCAGTCTTAGCCTTAGGGGGGTAATCTCCACTATTTGAAGAGTTTAAGGTTAAATGTACATGATTTAAGAGTATAAGGGTTTAATCTATTCTTTGGTAGCAGTTAGGGGGGGGGTTTAATGTATACTTTTTCCTGAAATTTATGACACTTGTTTTTAGTACAATGGTTTTGATTATATGTTCTTTTTCTGAACCTCTAGATGCAAAGCTGAATGATGCTTTGAAGAAGTCGAGAAGGTTGCAATTAGAGCTTTTTGCTGTTAAAGTACCTTTGCCCCTCTATTTCTTGAAGTACAGTGACCTTTTTTCAAAACTCTGTAGGGAAGCAGTGGTGTTTGAATTTGCACATCCAATTGTAACATCGCTTATCTTTGCCATGTATGCCTTTATGGTGTCACAACTTCTTTGTATGTATAGTACTACAATGTTGCAGATGAATTTTAAAGTAAGAAGCATATAACAGTTTCAAGTAAGCTTTGCTACAACTTTATCTTTTTTGTATTATAATATTTTTCTAAGCGATATATCTTTTGCTACTCGTAGCAACGTATGGGCATGATGCTAGTTTTTGGAAAAAGGTTACTGGGCAACATCGACCGTACGAGTTTGTGCTAATTCGATGGCAGGAAGAATTTGCTTGAACCTCAAGGAGAACTCTTGCCTCGACCAAAGTTTGACTACGCCCCAAGTAGGTCTATATGTAGCAGTGTAAATGGGAAATGATAGGGATATCATAATTTTACAGCATTATTATCTTGTACTATAATTTTTTTGCGCCGTAGCCGAACAAAACTAGTAAAGAAAAAACTAAGACTCGAAAAATATCGTGACGAAACAGTGACAATCAGCCCGAACCCTCGGCATCCCCGATGGCCGACGCCTCCTCGTCCTCAGGCGGCGGCGCGGGCGACGGACCCCACCCGTCGTTCTCACCAGCCACCGCTACACGCCCCTCGCCGGCGTCGCTCGACGGTGGCCTCCTCCTCCGCCTCCTCCAAAACCCTCCCCATGGCCAGCCGCGCGCTGAAACGCCCGTCCCGGGCCCCGGTGCGCACCACTTCTTCGTCGATCCTGCTGTCGCCACCGTGGGCCCACTCTTCGCTGCCCCGCTGCAGATGCAGGGGGGCGTCTTCGCTTGGTCCTCCACCTCCGCCCCGCAGCCGCAGCAGCACCAGCTCCGGTTCCTCGATCCCCGATTCACCCCCGGAGAAACCTACGCTGCTCTAGGCGGCGACGGCTTGGGCTTCGGATCTGGTGATGCGGTCAGGGTAGAGAGGCCTCGTCCGGGGGCGCCGCCTCCTGGGTTTGGTAAGCCGTCGCATCCGTCTGCTGCTCTCCATGATGCCTCCAATACGTTTGAGGGAGCACCGAGCAGGGAGCAGAACCACCATCGTCCCAATGGTTTCAGTACGACGTCAAATAAAGAGCTACAGACTGTTCCACCTTTTGCCGTTGGTGGTCGTGAAGCGTTTGGCAGAATGCCTGATGGTGAGCGGAGTGCAATTGCAATTCGTGGTGGCTGTGGTGTGGCTGTAGGAGCGATGTACAAGGAGCAGCAACAGGATCACATTTTGTCACGGACTCCACCTGATATGAACACCAATATATCGTTTGGCAGGATGCCTCTTGGAGAGCAGCATACTCTTCCTATCAATGGTGGGATGACGTTTCATGGAGATCATTACATACACCCAATCGAAGGAAGCAGAATGCGGATTGATCAGGGTCAGCAGGAACACTGGTTAGCCAACACGCCACAAAGGGAGCAGACGTGGCAGGGCCTTAAGGAGGAAAAGGGCTATGCCTTGCGGAAACTGGCAAACACTAATGCCCATGATACATTTGGTAAGGCACCGGTAAAGGAGTTGCACCATGTGACATTACCTGCTGGCAGTTCATTTACGGTGGGTCCTTTGAAGGATCAAGTCAGTGGTTTGGAGGATGGAAAGGTGGTAGCAGAGGCATGGAATTTTGGAGTACCATATCAAAAGGGTAACGTTAGTTTTGCTGAGCAAGATGAAGACGGTGATGATGGCAGGGAGGAGGGTACTATAATTGAGCAGATGACAGAAAGTCTGGTGATTGATGGAGATGGTGAGACCAAGGGAGTATTATTGCCAAAAACTATCCCAAGGAGCAAGGTAAATTGGATTATTTTTGGTAATAGGTTATGAATTTTTTGGTTCTAATTAAGTGCATCTAGTTGATTTTTTTACAAGTAATAATGCTAATTAAGCAATGCCCACCATATCCGTCTGTAGCTGTTGGTTATTAATCTCTAGTACCTCATTTGTTTGTACTTGTGTGTTATGATCCCAAATAATGTACTTCTAGTATCGCCTCATTCCAATACAATTGAACGCAATACTCCTTCCGTCCCATGGAGAATATAATTCTACCGTTTCAGAAAAGTTCCACAAAAGTTCCACAAAAGAGTGCAATCCTACGAATTATCTGCCCAATTTAGTAGTTAGATCTGATTTGCATGATAAAACTAACTTTTGACCACCATTTTAGGAAGTCTAGTTAATCTGTCTGAAAAAGTTTGGAATTGCACTCCTCATGGGACGGATGGAGTATACTATCTAACTTATGACGGTCATACGTTTGATATAACTTACAAACAATGTGACAAAGAAATACCAAATACCATGTTGACCTGTATTTGATAGGATAGTAATGCATTTGATGTAACTTCTGAAGATACCTTCAATAATACCAAAATTAGCCTGTTAGTGGTTTGCATGCCTGGTGCAGTTGGTTGAGCGCTTGCTCACCAAAGTGCCAAGTCGTGGGTTCGAGCGGCCACCCTACAGTTTACTTTGGGGGTTAGGCTTGCCCGTTATATTCCCTTCCCCAGGACCCCACTCGAGTGGGAGCCTCTTGCACTGGGTCTGCCCTTTTAGTGGTTCACATGCTTAGTTAGCATTTTAATATTGCTGTTGGATAGTTATATATGATCATTATAATATGGTCTGTATTAATGCGCACATAACACAACCTCCTTTTCCTTCATCAGTGCAATGAATCTTATTCAGAACATCTCGAATCTATAAATTAGTTGTCATGCAGAACTAACACAAATATATGCAAGATTGTTTATATAAGGTCTGTTTATTGATTGAGTACTGTTTATTGTTTAAAAAAAAACTTAGGTGGATTAACTAAGTTTTTTGTTAGTTTGAACATATGAATGTAAAATGAGGTTAGAGAAGATGGAGAGCCACATAGATTGTAGAAGAACCATTACTATGTGCCATACATGTTACCCAAGGATTTGCATAATTGTTGTTGGGTGATGATGAATAGCGATTACTATTACAAAAACAATAGTTCTGACTAGTAGTGCGGACATTACCTGTACATTGAATTGTAGTGTCTTCTTGCAAAGCATGCTGTATGAATATGATGCAGTTACATGTAAATTAATAATAAAGCTATTAGGGATTTCAAAGAAAATATTCACTTGTCTACTTTAGACCTCCTACCTCCCACTGTTGAATCCAATTTCTTTGACTAGTAAAAACTCTCTCTTTTTTTCTGTTCTAGACTACAATTGTTTTTTTTTTTGTGTGTGCCAAAAGCTGTTAAAGTATGAGTTAACAGAAGGTGTATTGCAAAAGCCTAACAATTCCACTTTTGCTTCTGTTACTATGCGTTTTAATGATTTGGACTGTCTTCCACTTGTTTTTGTGCATCACCCATTCTTTGGCTGACTCATAATTACTTCACTTGTATGAACTGGTCAAGAATATCGGTCCCTTTTCCCTTAACAACAGATTGTATTCACTCCAGGGGAAGTTGGTTCAGTCTGCATATTTGCACTTTCTTTGGTTGACTGACTATTTGAGCTAGTGAGCATAGACCCTCCATTTGATGCAAGCCAAGCTTGAGCCTGTTGAAACTTGAAACTTGTTCTCGAGTGTAATTGAGCTGATGAGGTACAAGGCACTGACATATTGATGATGCTAATCCATATCAAAGAAATGCATGTATGCAATCCAATCAATCTTAATGCAGTTCTGCGCTCACTTTGAGAGGAAATTTTTTGAATCTGCCAAGCCTAACACATAATCAAGTCTTCCTTTTAACAATCCTCAGGTTGAACTGAATTGCATCTATAAGTTACTAAAGCTAGATCAAATTTGCTTCATCCCAGTTAACCATATGTCTAACAAAGAATAACAGGCATACTTTTGCAGTTCTAGCTAGTAGGGCCCAAATTGCACTTAGCTTGTTGCTCAGTTGCAATATCAAGAACCCAACTAGCAGCTGCCGGTCATGGATGTGTTTGGTTGCTTGCATGAAGCTTTGTAGACCTGTATCATATATCCCAGATGGGGGGTAGAAGGATGAGTGGATGCAATGCACGTGAAAAGTAGTGTTTGATTTGTTGCATGAGCGGATGTAGTGAACCTTGTGAGCTCTTTGGTTGATTTCATCAGTGGATGCAAGTGATACTGTACCTGGGACTGAGTGGAAACTCATCCGATGCAATGCATCCACCCAACCTACCCAACCTGCATGAGCTGAAATGGCCAATTTGGGCGTATCCACGCTAGGATGAGGGTTTAATTTTGTACCTGCTCATGCGGGCAATCAAACACTCCTCTCTGGGGGTTTATACGGATCCATTGGTGTGAGCAGGACTCGTGCGAGCAACCAAACACACCCTATACCTGAACAACTGATTTCCTGTAATCTACTATTTTTTGTCAACTCGAGGTTTGCTAGATTTAGACATCCTCTTTTATGTTGCAGGATTTCAGATCAGACTTTTCTAGAGGACATCATGTATCAAGCCAGCGAATAAGATTTCAGAGGAGAATCAGGCCCTGTCGATATGACATAGATCGATTTACACCTGGTTTCTTATCAATTTTCGAATCATTAGTGCCCTCAAAGGAGGAAATTGCAAAGCAGAAGCAATTGTTAACAACTCTAAGCAGAATAATAAGCATGGAATGGCCTAAATCAAAACTATACCTCTATGGATCATGTGCCAATTCTTTTGGTTTCTCAAATAGTGATATTGACCTTTGTCTCTCAATTGATGACAAGGAAATGAGCAAGGTTGATATTATATTGAAATTGGCAGACATTCTACAAGCTGGAAATCTCAAGAATATTCAGGTGAGCTCACGTACCCTTATTATGTCAACTGATCTTTTGAGTTGAATGGCATCATGGCCATTTTCCTAAACTATGTGCCAATGTAGCATATAATATCTTTCCAATACATCTAATTTGTTTCTACAAGAATTTGGTGGTTTGGCCTCTATGAATGACATGCGACAAATTCACAGTCTCACTGTATCAACATTCAAATCATACTAAAATTGCTTTTAGAGCACTTCAATAAAGATATGGAATTTGAGCTGCTACACAAATTTTTGACCCAAGCTAATGTAATTTTGTAGCCATTGACTCGAGCAAGGGTCCCAATAGTGAAGCTTATGGATCCGGAAACGGGGCTTTCCTGTGATATATGTGTCAATAATCTTTTAGCAGTTGTTAACACAAAACTTCTCCGAGATTATGCACAAATTGATAGAAGGTTACGGCAGTTGGCATTCATTGTGAAGCATTGGGCTAAATCTCGGCGTGTAAATGAAACTTACCAAGGAACACTTTCTAGTTATGCGTGAGTTGTCTTTTCACACTATTAACAATTTGCTGTGCTCATCTTTACATATGATTACGGCCTGAATTTTATTATCTTCAATTTCAGCTATGTGATAATGTGCATCCACCTCCTACAGCTACGAAGAATACTCCCATGTCTACAGGTATATAGTCAAAATACATTTCTTGTACATTAGTTTAGCTATACATTCATATGTGAATAATTCTTAGGCTCGTAGCATATAGGCTTGTACAGTGTATTATTGTAACACAAATAACAACAATAAAGCCTGGCCCCGATCATGTTCAAGTAGGTTAGAACTGAAATCCAGCACAAAGAAGTCTTGAGTTTTGACATAATGTTTTTATGTAAGTTGCATAACTAAATTTTGATTCACTTGGTCCATTATCTACTGGAGCATCAAAGAACTATAAATAATGGAACTAATCTTGTTTGCGGCCCCTATAGCACAAAAGTGCCCTAATGTTTCATTATTGTTTTATGATGTGGTATCCAGATTAGTTCCGATGGCGTAGTCAGCATGATTTAAAAATAGGGTGACCCCATTTTGATGCCTTACACCTGCCCAGTTTCTTGAACCCCTTTGGGTCGCTCAAATTCCTGCCCCCGATTGTAAACCTTATTTAAATGAGCAAATCTAGACATTAGAGTGCATCATAGACTTGCAGGATGGAAGAAACCGAAGATTGTGCTGCCATTTTGGTGGATTCTGTCTTAGTTTAGTGCTTGTTTGGATCTGAGGCTTGATGGTTGTATTTAACACAGCAGTTTTTTCCGTGAATGTGTTGAGAACATTGATGCCTTTGGGAATTGGGATCCCTGATCATATTTCAATTGGCAATATGTATTTTGCATTTGTCTTCCCCTCACTAAAAAAGAAAGAGAAAAAGGAAAAGGAAAAATTTTCTAGTTTCACTAGCATCACCACCTGTGATATGCATGCGTGATTTTAATTGTTTGAGGGTGTAAATAAAACTGCACTTGTAGTCGTTAGGTCAGAAGTGTTTTTCTTCATCAAGATCAGTGAATAATGGTGCAGTACTGTAGAACGATATTCTCACGAAACTATTCAAGAAGAATATACATGGTAGTGCTTTTTCTATCTTTGACAATAAAAATCCACATTTGTAAATAGTTTTCTATATTGCTGTCTTTGTTCATTTGTAATATTTTTTTTAGTCATCAAACTGGTTCATCATAAAATGTCAGGAAATGGAGGCCACTTATTTTGTCACAGTGGATGAAAATATCTGTGCTTACTTTGACCATGTGGAGAAGCTAAATAACTATGGTGCTCACAGTAGAGATACGGTATCAAGGCTTCTCTGGGCCTTCTTCCATTACTGGGCATACGAACACGATTACACAAGGGATGTCATATCAATCCGTACTGGAAGGATTATTAGGTATGTCTCAAGTCAACATTTTGTTTCCAGAAGGCTCTCTGGATGTGTTGAGCTTGTTTCCTGGCACCTATTTCTAAACATCGTGATGGTTAGAATGATAGTAACAGATATGTTTGTAGCCAGTTCACTGTAGGTAGTATCCATTGTTATTAATCCCAACTAGTGAATTGTATACAATTGATGATATACTAGGGATGCAAGTGGATAGCTGATGATTAGTTTTTGGGTTGGTTAATTGATGCGTGGCATGCCATTTTAGTTGGCATTCCGTTTTAGCTCCTCTCTTCCCTAAATTAATCACATAGCATTCCATTGTAGTTGAACCTTACAAATTCAGGTTTGATCCAGTGATCCAAAACAAGTAGAGTTTGCATCCCTAGCAGTTTCCAATTTTGTTCACTGTGTTGTGGAACGCCAAATTGGCTAGGAGGCATTGTTTTCCTCATCCGTTTTGGCACTTGTTTCAGTAAGGAGAGGAAGGATTGGACGAGAAGGGTTGGAAATGACAGGCATCTCATATGTATCGAAGATCCGTTTGAGGTATCACATGATCTTGGTCGTGTCGTTGACAAGTTCACCATCAAAATACTCCGGGAGGAATTCGAGCGAGCTGCTAATATATTACAGTTTGATCCAAACCCCAGTGTAACACTCTTTGAGCCATACATGCCCCCTCTTCCCTTGCCGAGTCTGATGCAAGAAGAAACTGTGGATGCGGCAGAAGTTCATCTGTGATCACAACATTTGTTGCTTCAAGATGTCCAATGTTCTGAAGCATTGTCCTGTGTTCTGTGCGTAGTTGTACAACAGATATTTTACTGCGTAGGTCCCAGGTAGCCAACATTACTTGGCTGCCTCATTAATGTTGAGCTGACAGTATCCCATATAGGACTATGACATGGCAGACTAGCGAAGCATCTTTTTTTTTCCTAATTTGAGTGCTTATTAGCCTCAACTCTCATGGCTAAAGTACGAGCTGCCTCGCCGCATCAGCCTGCACCACGGCACAAAACACGTGGCAGCAGCATGCGAATGCATCCACGACACCAATTACGTGGGCCCCCCTGCAAGGAAAATAAGAAACACCGCATAAATATATCTGGACCCCATGTGGAAAAAAACACAGGAGTCTAGAAAGATCAGGAGGTCAGTATTTTCCGTCCTTCCCGGCTCGTTTCATCCATATCCGCCACCAGCACAAAACAGTCCTATTGTAGTTATGCATCAGTACTAAGTTTTCATTTCAAATCCTAAAACCCAAAAGCTAATTAAAGAGGTCTCTTCGTTTAAGCTTAAGTGGAGAGCCCTCTGCACTTTCTATATTTGGAGAGAATTATGAACAAGTGGTAGGGAAGATTGAGGGAGCAAGAGCACCACCAAATAGAAGTAACTTTCTACTCCGCTGGTATCTTGAAAAGGTAACTTCGCAGCCAATAAGCATCAGAGAAAGTACATCTTTACATGTTTTGCGATGCGAAAAGTAACTTTTTCCTATGAAAAAAGTAACTCTGCCACCTTTTATCAAAACATACTCGACTGAGATCTTGTTCTGAAGTATTTAACGAGACGAATATAATGGTGCGGTCTGATTGCCGTTTGGATGCGTGCTCGTAAAGTTGCGGTTTTTTAAGCTTCGAGCTCCACTTTGCATGCGGTTGCACATGACCCCCACGTGCAACCGGTGGTGCTCCCAGGTTGGGTGGCAGCCCCCTCGTTAGGAAGTAACTTTGTACTCCACTGATGTTTTGAAAAAAGTAACTTTGCGGCCAACGAGCATAAGAAAAAAGTAACTTTATACTCCGCTACTATGCAAAGAACGGCTTTGATGTCGTGGCAGAAAGCAACTTCGTCGTATCTGTGTGGTATAGAAAGTATGTTTCGACAAATCCATGCGATACAGAAAGTAAGTTTCTTTCTCCCAAAAAGTAATTTCGTCATTCTTCATCAGAACATGGTCGACTGAGATCTTGTTTTGAAGTTTTTATCGAGACGAATATAGCTGTGCGATCCGATTATCATTTGAATGTTCGATCGTAAAGTTATGACTTTTTTCCTCGACCCACCCTCCCACCTCCCCATCCTTGGAGGCCTCTCCTCATACCTCCCATCCTTAGAGGCCTCTCCTCATACCGTTAAATGGAGAGGGTTAAATGGAGAGGGTCTCCGTATAGTCACTTTCTATACTATAAAAAATGAGTAGAATTGAAAATAGTTCTTACTAAAATTGGATCCATCGTAGCTCTCATGTTGTACCCACATATAAAGATCAATGAAGCTGGGAAGAGAGGCGAACTTGTTGTAAAATAACTGGACTCGAACAAAAGTAAAGGACTAGAAATCCTAGTACATGATGGTTGCTTGTAGGCTCAAACTGAAACTCTAGTCATAGGTAGAAGTAAAGGGATACCGTCATTGCAAATTATCAATATGATGTATAAAGATAAGCTCCGTCCAAATTGTATCTTATCTACTTTGCTCTTGTGCTTTCCCTATGGATGGACTTGGAGTTCGTGCAACCGATAGAGCCTATGACGTATGGGAGTTGTATTGGAGTGTCAGCTCCCACAATTCTCTTTTCTTTTGTTGCCGATTTGCTTCCCTGGCCGATCAATGTTCTTTCGGTTTGGTGATGTCCTCTCTATTTTGGCTAAAGTCAGGGGGCGTGGGAGGGTGGAAACCCTAACATAAAATGGGCCTCTAGTGGGCTGGACTAGATACAGATGACTCAGCCCGAGTCTGGAACACCAATCGTCATTTTGGCGACTGCTCCTTGCTTTGGTGGAATTTCGACATGAGGTTGGATCCATGTGAAAGTACACTTCAGTAGCTTTCCAACAAGTACTCATTTGCCTCAAACAACATCCGGAGCAAGGAGTTATGACCGAAACAATATTGTACTGCCTGGCTGTCCACTTGACTCAAAACGGAGTGGAACTCGACGTTTGCATAGAAGGGCCTCTAAACACCAAACGGTGAGCTTGCGAACATTCATGGCTGTTGTGGCAGCTCCTCCCCTCTTCTACATATCCCATGTTCCTAAGAATAAGACATTCATGTGGCGGACCACTCCGAAATTATTCCAAGTTAAGTACCCCGGGACCACTAATCGAGTAGTCAGGCACTTAATCCGGAATAAGCTGGAGCGCCGTTGGATTAAACCCGATTTAACCACGTACTTTTCTCGATCGAAACAACAGGCACGCCCACACGAAGGTGAGTTCCAGAGATTACAACATTCCACAAATTTAACATACATAAATAGTAACTCACAGTTATTACAAACCGAGTTTGAAATTTAAATCAGAGTATCAAGTTCATTGCAGCGGAAATAAATAGTTCATTGCAGCGGAAAGATAAACTAACGACGATACAACGTAACACCATGATGAAGCCTGCCACGGTGCTACTCCTCCCGTTCCTCGGCAGAGGACGGAACCCACTCGATGTGCCATCCAGGGGGAACCTGGGTAGGCCAAGTCATGGCATCGACTGCCACATCTAACACTGTACCTGTAATAAAAGCCACAAGCAAGGCTGAGTATACTAATACTCAGCAAGGCTTACCCGTCGGGTGAAAACTACACCACCGACATCTAGACATGAGAGGCTTTTGGCTGGTGGGTTTGTTTTCCAAAAAGCAACTAAGAGTAGATCCTTGCTTTCATAGTTTTAGCATCATATTCTAGTAGATTTAACCATTCTAGATTAGCATCCTGTCTAATCATACAAGTGGTGCAATACAATTTAATTCATACAACAAGTTCATCAATCTCATAGTTCCACTTGTTACTCAATGCAGCAAGGCGGTCAAGCAGTCTCATTAACCGCGAGAAGCGGACAGTTCGAACCGAATTTTGCTACCTGGCCAGGGGAAACCCAACACACACGGATAATGCTTGCTATAAAAGGTACAAGCACTTCCCAACCTTTCCCATCGATCCACAATTCGGATCCGAATCCACCTTCCTTAGGATAGAGGTTTACTGCTTCACTCACAGTCTCACGCATATATCCACAAGTGTACGGCAGGGGAAACAAAGTTTCCAAGGAGAGATGGCTATCGGCCCTAGCTGCTTCAATCTGGTACCGGGCTTACCGATTCCCATATATCGGCATGCATGTGGTACGTTCAAAAACTTGACACACTCAACCAGACGTTTCGACCTTAAATCCATTATCATACACGGACGGGAGATCTACATCTACCATCCCGCCCGTCCATCCTTATGATTCCAACATAAGTAAAGACAAGCAACTCCTATGTCTCGCGAGTGATAGGAAATCATTCGACTTGTAACGGACCTAAAGCAATGCCCTATCGATCCTTTCATACTAGTGTTGCAAGTCATAGGTACTAGAAATGTGCAGCTAAGGTATTCAATCAACTCCTTGAAACGTAAATGCACAAGCATAGGGAATTCATAGATGCATAAACTTTAAAGGTTAGGTTATGCTCCGGGGCTTGCCTTCTTGCTCTAGCTGGGGGTTAGCCTCCGGGTCGACTGTTCCTTCGCCGGCACCCTTCTCCGGGGTGCCTTCTCCGTCGGCGGGGATGAGATGGTAGAAGCCGTCCGGAATGGCGCCTTCTATATGAGATGCATAACTTTATAGCGGCTGCCTAGTGATTCCAAAACTAAGGCCTTGCAGGCCATATTCACCTAGACATACTAAAGTGTTACTTTTTCCTTCACAAAATTAGAGGAGGGGTGTGGAAAATTTTTATTCATCTTTGATGGTGATTGTGTACATATATAAAAGAATTTCCATTTATTATTTTGAAGTTAGAGTGCTGTTCTGGAATTTTAAACCTTTCCATGTTTTATTTTAATTAATTATCAAAAAGGTCTATTCTTTTATATAACTCAATTCCACCTTAATTTCTTCTCATTTTTGTTTCTCAGTTTCTGTTCATCCTTTTTATCTATAAACTTTATGACAGCTACTGGAGTATAAGAGTTAGGCTCACTCCAAAATTTAGCTAAAACTGAGCTACACAGAATTTATTAGAAATAGTACAATCTGCTGCCTAAATAATCAAGATAAATTCATATAAAATCGAAAATACATCCAAATCAGGAAATTTTCCTACCAGAGCTAGTCATGAATGCAAGGAGGGCTCTGGCCAAGTGGTGGCTCAAAATAACCCTTGGACAATCCTCAATAAATTTCTATCGGAAAACACATTACTATTTATTTGGTAGTCTAAATAGAGCAAAAATTAAGTTTTGCATTTTTAACAGATGTGCTAACAAGTTTTTAGGCCTCTGGAGAAAAATGGTGATTTTTAGCTGCATAGATTATTTTTAATAATTTCTGGACTACAAAAAGACAGGAATCACAATTTAATTCATAACTGAAGCTACAGTTCATATTGTTAGGTCCCCTTTGGACACAAGGTGTCCAAAGTCATTGCAAACAACATATCCAAAGCTCAGCCCTAGCGGAGCTCTGTATTTGAAATGGTGCAGAAGTTTCTAAATTTACAGTTTGAATTTTAATTCAAAAATGGTTCACCAAAAGTATATACATGCTTAAATGAGATTGGGGTTTACAAATCTCACGAGTCCAGGGAGTATTTTTGTGCATTTTTCTGATGTTTGTACGATTTTTAGCGGATTTTACAAGATTCGGGAAAAATAGATCTAGGTTTAAGAATCTTTTTACGCTGGAGACCCTAGAACTTTTAAAACTTCGCGAACATGTCCCTGACTTTTGCGCAGAGGACCCTGGAAAAACGAAGATGATGAAGAAAGGTCCTCGGCTCGTCGCCGGAGTTGCGCCGGCCAAACGACGGCGAGCTAGGGTCGGGGAAGTGGGGGAAAAGAACCAGTGGCTCACCACGAGTCGATTGGTGGCGGTTGGGAGGCCGGGGGAAGCTCGGAGTTCGCCGGCGACGTGCGGTGGCGGTGCGGCCGCCGCGAGCTCGATTCCGGCGAGGGTGGTGGATCTCGTCGGGGTTGGAGGGGTCCTAGAGCACCAGTGGGACTTGGCGAAGCTAGTGGAGGGCTCGGTTGACCTCGGGGAAGGCTGTCCACAACCACAAAGACACTATCCCTCCCCTTCTTTATTATAGGCAGTTCTAAAACAAAGTCCATTGAAATATCCTCCCATGGTGCATTAGGAACAGGTAAAGGCATGTACAAACCATGAGGTTAAGGTGTGACTTAGCTTTTTGGCATGTTGTGCAGCGAGCAACAAACCTCTCCACATCCCTCCGCATCTTGGGCCAAAAGAAATGATCAGCAAGGATGTCTTCTGTCTTCTTCCCACAAAAGTGTCCCATCAGTCCTCCTCCATGAGCTTCCTGCAATAACAACATACGCACAGAACTAGCTAGAATGCATAGCTTGTTAGCTCGAAAGACAAACCCATCACTGAGGACGAATTTGTTCCATGTCTTTCCCTCCTTGCAATTCAGCAACACATCTTCGAAATCTCAGTCAAGGGCATATTGTTCTTTTATTGTTTCCAACCCAAAAATTTTGAAATCAAGATGTGAAAGCATGGTATAACGTCTAGACAAAGCATGAGCGATTACATTTTCCTTTCCTTTCTTGTGTTTGATGACATAAGGAAAGGACTCAATGAATTCAACCCAGCGAGCATGCCTACGATTCAGTTTTTCTTGACTTCTAATATGTTTCAAAGATTCATGATCAGAATGTAAAACAAATTCTTTGGGCCATAAATAATGCTGCTGTTGATGGTGAATAATTCCAATTGACCGTCAACATCTCGGGAGTAAATGAAGGTTTTGCATAAGGTTCCATGTATATTTTACTTTAAACTAACAAGTTCCACAAGTTTTGTACAAGTTGTAAGTGCAGGGATGAAATGTCAGAAAGCCGGAGAAAACCGGGCCAGAGCCCGGCCGTCCGGCCCTGGCCCGGCCGGCCGGCCTCCCACCTCGACCTCCCTGCCACGTCTTCGATCCACGTGCAAGAAACATAGATTCAAGCCATCTTAGATGGGAGATTGAGGTTGGTTCATCCGACGGACCCCAGAAAGCCTTGATACGGATCGAGGGGCCCGCCTGTTGGTCCAAACCGACTCCGAGTAAGCAACGGCGAACACAACCGTCACCAAGGCGCGATCCAGAGCGTTCACGAGCAAAGGCGGTGGATCGGATGCTAGAGGGCGGCCGGCCAGCCGGCCCAGCACAGAGGCGATTTCGGCCTAGCTTCGGATGGCGGTTACTACAGTAGGTTACCATCTCAACCGACCTAGCCATCGCTATAAAAGGAGACCCCCTGGCTCAGTCCTCTACACACACTTCAAGGAGCTCAGGATTAGAGTTGGGAGTAGGGTCGAGTCGAGCTTCTGCTCAGAGGTTCCGGAGTTCTCAGAGTTCTGGTAAAGCTTTTGTATCTTTTCCTTTACTTTGAATATGTATCAATATAGATTATCTTCTTTATCTTTTAAGTTAAGCCTGAGTTATTTACCGCTTTCCTTTTACATTCAAGTCCTTGTGGCTTAGTAGCGGTATAACTTCATTCTAGATTAGTTTAGAGTTTGTCTTGTCTATCGGGTTTCTTCCTTACGGGTTTTCTCGCCCGGACTAGAGTGCTCAAGTCAGTATTCTAGGTTGAGGGGGATTTCTCTCGAAGGCCTCGAGAGAAATCCTAGTCTCGAGTGCAGGCGTGGTGCCTGGCTTGATTCTAGCTAGAAAGTGTGTTACATCCCACGGTACCGTTGTGGCAGGCAGCAGGTGGTGATAGTCCCGTCCGTCCCTCGTAGTCCACCACGTTCGGGTGTCCTCATAACAGTAGTTGCTGGCTGCCGTTGGATCCCCCTCTCATCCCTTTGTAAGATCCTTCCCACTAGCCGTCGAAGTAAGTTCTGGTCTCCCGATAACTAGGTAGTATTCTAGGCTAAGGCTAGGGTGTGTTTGCTTAAAAGGTTAGAAGTGTCATTAGGGAATCGAGTTGCCCTGTCTTCCCAAAACTTTATCCTTTTCCTTTCTCTTAGAGTCTCCTGTGTCGCTGGTCGTTCACGACCTTCTATCGGCTTGTCTTCCCGACTCGCCAGTATCGATCAAGCTTTGCTTGGTCACCCTTATCGGTTAACCCATTTACCCCCACTTGAGATAGTGTGTGATATTACTAGAAGGACTTACCATTCATTCAATCAGTATACTTTGCCATTGCTTCCCTGAGGAAATTCACGATACCCTGGAATACTCCAAGGTGAAATGCTACATCGGGCTATTATGTTGTGACATCCCTGATGTTAAGTGCTCTAAAAACACATTCAAAACAGGATGGAAGGGTAGCAATGGCGGTAGCACACAAAAATTGATCAAAATTCAATTTTTAAATTCAAATAAAGGCCCTTTTGACACCCAACTGAAATCTCAAGAATTTTGTACTAAACTTAAAAATCTCCAAAAATAAAAGTTGATTTTCATCACAAATAAGGCCTAGTCACTGATGGAAACTTTTTCAAATTTTGCAATTAAGCAGCTCAAAAACTCGAAAAACCATGCAGAATGCCTGTTTGAAAATGGCCTGTTTGAGCTTAAAAAATTCGAAATTTCAGGTTCACCCTAAAAATAAAGTTGTGTCCCACTTTTCAAACTCCAACTTTTGTATTTGCACGTTTTGAAGTGTAGTTCAAATTTTTGGAGTTTAAGCCGCTGCACCAGAGATGCTCCACGGCGTCGCGACAAGCGCACTGTCGCGGCCGGCAGTGGCCGCCACGTGGCCGGCGAGAGGCGGCGACCCCGCCGAGCCGGCCAGAGCCGCGGCAGCGAGGTCCTGCTTCCCCGCACACACGTTGGTGCCATCACCCGGTCATTTCCCGCGTCGAGTCGCCGTCGTCGCGCGGCGCGCCATCATGGCGGCAGAGCCGCCATTGGCCGCGGCAGTGCACGCCGGCCCGAGCTGCTCAGCAAGTCGATTCCAGCCCACTTCGCGCCAAACGAGCAACGCCAAAGAAGCTTCACCCGTCCACGCCGCGATCTCCCTCCCCCAACCCGTGGCTGCGCTCTGCCCGAGCTGTTAGGGCCATCAATGGCGGCCCGACAGCCCGAGCTCGCGAGCACGCCACCTCCCGAGCTGCCCCGACCTCCTCTAGTTGCCCAAACGACTTCCAAGCGACTCACTTTGCTCTCCTCACTCAGTGCCCTGCCCTGCTCCTCCTCCTCGCTCTCCCTCCCCCTTCTTCCACCTCTGGCCGCCGCGAAACCGAGCTCGAGCTCGTGCCGTGCGGGTCAAAATCCTCCTCGCTCCCTCCACCAAACTCCAATCCACTGCACGCATGGCTCACCCACTCTCTTAGCTAGCCTCTCGAGCCATTCCCAACCAAAACTGAGCGCTATACATCGGGAATCGACGAGAATTCTCGCCGTTCCTCCATTTCCGACCCCGAGCTCCACCTCCACGTCGAGCCCCATCTTCCGGTCATCCCCGTCGCCGCCAAGCGCCTCGACGAGCTCCGCCTCACTCCGGCGAAGCTCTCAAGCCACGCCGCGCCCCGTCTCGACCCCCGTAGCCGGCCATCGACATCGTCGGAGCAAGCCGCTCCGCCGCTCACCGTCGACGAGCCTCGCCATTGCACCACCGGCCTCGAGACCTACCCCAAACGACGTGCGGTGAGCCCCTCATCATTTCCCCCAACTTCCCCCGAGCCAGTTCGCCGTCTTCTCGCCGGCGTAACAACGCCGACGAGCCGAGGACCGAGATGTGTTTCCCTTTTTTAGTTCTAGGGTCCTCTGTGTAAATTTCAGGGACTTGTTCGTGAGAGTTTAAAAGAGTTAGGGTCCCCGGCGTAAAAGAGATTCTTAAACCTAGATCCATTTTTCTGAGATTTTGTATAATTTTTAGTAAATTCTGTGTAGCTCCGTTTTAGCTAAATTTTGGAGTGAGCCTAACTCTTATACTCCAGTAGCTGTCATAAAGTTTGTGGATAAAAAGGATGCACAGAAACAGAGGAACAAAAATAAGAAGAAACTAGAGTAAAATTGAGTTTTAAAAAGAAATAGAACACTTTGATAATTAATCAAATGAGGAGCATGTTAAGACTAAAATTCTAGAACTGCACCCTTGCTTAAAAATGATAATGTGAACTGTTGTATATGTGTACACAATCACCATCATGAAGGCGTAGAAATTTCCACACACCTCCTCTAATTTTGTGAAGAAAAAAATAGGTCACTAGTAGGTCTAGGTGAATATGGCCTTCAAGGCCTTGCATTTAGATCACTTAGGCAGCCACCTTAAAGTTGTGCATCTCATCTAGAAGGCGCTCTCCCTGACGGCACCTACAACCTCGTCCCCGTCAACGAAGAAGAAGTCCCCGAGGGTGGTGCCGACGTCGTCGTGATCGACCAGGAGCCTGACAGTGGATTAGCTCAAGAAAGCAAGCCCCGGAGCATAACCTAACTTTTAAATCTTGCAACTATAAATTTATTTATGGTTGTGCATTTACGTTCTAGGTATTGTATGAATACCCTAGTTGCATGATTCTAGTACCTATGACTTGAAATACTAGCATGATAGGATCGGTAGAGCAATTCCTTTAGGACCGTTACAAGTCGAGTGATTTCCTGTCACTCGCGAGATATATGAGTTGCTTGTCTTTACTTATGTTGGAACCATAAGGATGGACGGGCGGGATGGTATGTGTAGATCTCCCGTCCGTGTATGATAAATGGATTAAGGTCGAAACGTGTGGTTCTGTGTGTCAAGTTTTTGAATGTACCACACGCATGCCGACCTATGGGAATCGGTAAGCCCGGTACCAGATTGAAGAAGCTAGGACCGATAGCCATCTCTCCTTGGAAACATTTTGTTTCCCTTGCCGTACACAAGTGGATATATGCGTGATGCCGTGAGTGAAGCGGTAAACCTTTATCCTAAGGGAGTGGACCCGGTGCCGAATTGTGGATTGATGGGAAAGGTTGGGAAGTGCTTGTGCCTTTTATAGCAAGCATTATCCGTGTGTGTTGGGTTTCCCCTGGCCAGGTAGCAAAATTTGGTTCGAACTGTCCGCTTGTCACGGTTAATGAGACTGCTTGACAGCGGTGCTGCATTGAGTAACAAGTGGAACTATGAGGATGATGAACTTGTTGTATGTACTAAATTGTAATGCACCACTTGTATGCTTAGAGAGGATGCTAATCTAGAATGGTTAACTCTACTAGAATTTGATGCTAAAATCATGAAAGTAAGGATCCACTCTTAGTAGCTTTCTGGCAAAACAAACCCACCAGCCAAAAGCCTCTCATGTCTAGAAGTCGGTGATGTAGTTTTCACCCGACGGGTAAGCCTTCCTGAGTATTAGTATACTCAGCCTTGCTTGTGGCTATTTATTTCAGGTACTACTTTGGATGAGGCAGTGAGTTCTGTCACTTGGCCTACCCAGGTTCCTCCTGGCTGGCATGTCGAGTGGGTTCCGTCCTCTGCCGAGGATCGGGAGGAGTAGCACCATGGCCGGCTTCATCGTGGTGTTGCTATGTATCGTCGTTAGTTATTTCCACTGCAATGAACTCTCGTACTTTGATTTGAAATTTGAACTTGGTTTGTAATAACTTTATGTTACTATTTATGTATGTTGAATTTGTGGAATGTTGTAATTTCTGGGACTCACCTTCGTGTGGGCGCGCGTGTTGTTTCGATCGTGAAAGTACGTGGTTAATCGGGTATAATCCAACAGCGCTCCAGCTTATTCCGGATTAAGTGTCCGACTGCTTGATTTGTGGTCCATGGGTACATAACTTGGAATAATTTCGGAGTGGTCCGCCACAGCTGGCATCAGAGCCAAAACATGCACACCAGAGAGAGCAACAGACCCTAGATAAACATTTTTGAATAAAATTTACCAACTCTTGCTTCCGCCGCGCACTTGCGATGGAATGCTATCCATAGGACCGCTAAGGATGATATATAGAGCACGAAGCTTATGTGGGTTAAGGGATCACGATATGACAGGTGGCTAATTATATATTATACTGACCCCCAGCACATTTTATTCTGTCATTTACTTTCCGCAATGGTGGGCGCAAGGTACGGCGATTGCTGTAACGTACCACGGCACTATATGAAAATATAGTGGCGGCACATAGTCAATACGCTGTGATGGCATATGAAGCTAGAATAGCATGGTGTTATGTTTGTATCATCGATTCGAACCTGAAAACCTTGTCAAACAAAAAAGTGTTCAATATGAAAGTTGTCATAAATGTTATCTAGTTTGTACCGTAGAAATTTCAACGAATTCGGTTCAGTAGAATAAGAGTTATGCTTAAAGTGGTAACCCCCTGTCTGCTGGAAATTCCTGGGAACAGTGAGTTGAAAATTGAATTTTTACATCTTCTTAACGACGGTTTCTGCTCAAACCTTAAACATGAAACTTGTTTGAAATTACATAAACAATGTTCTGGCTAAATTTGGGAATTTGTGGGTTTGTAGAGGCTGAGGTTTATAATTTTTACTACACTGACCAGAATCTGTTTTTATTTCTTTGGCGCTAACCTGTTCTCACACTTGACCTTTTTGTTCAGAATGGACGCCCACGCTGACCTTGCTAGCTACCCCAATGATGTCTCTTTCTCGGTCCTTGGATGGGGGGGTTTTCCTAGCATCCTTTGGTCCGTGTTGTAGGCGCTTGATTATCCAACCCCGCCACAATATGAGAGAACCATCCTCCGTGACCGTGGCGTGACTCGATCCCGAGTGCGTTTGGTGGTGCACCGCCACCCACCGTGTCCCATCTCTCCCACATGGAGTGTGGAAATCCATGGGCATCACATGGAGACCACTTGCGAGATAGCTGCTCTCAATGGGATCAGCTCCTTTTGCGCCCAGAACCAGGACCTTGTGGAGCATCAGCTCCTTGGACTGTTTCCACCGGCCCAGCCGGACGACGCTCATTGGATGAGGCGCTATCTCAGTTCACCTTTGAGGGTGGCGGAGAACCCCGTCGCTGCAGCTGCACTCTTGATGAGATGGATCCGGGCTTATCACCGGCTGCAGGCACTTTTGGGGCGTTCACAAAATGAGGCACTTAACCTTGCCATTGATATGTCTGTTCGTGCCCGTGACCTTGGGGTAGAGAGGACCTCTTTGTCCATAGAGGTGAGCACCAGGGACGCCATGATTGCAGATTTGGAGAGGCAATTAACCGACCTCCACATAGCACACAACAATGTCCACAACAAGCTAACCCAAACAAGGGATGAGCTTGAGAACGTGCAGGGTGTCTTGGAGCATGCCAATGCCATGCTAACTGCCCATGATGCTCAGCACCTTCTTGAGGAGGGTGGAGAGCATGGGGAAGGAGAGGCCCCTGATTCCAACATGGACACAGAGGATGATATGCCACCCCTTCTAGCTCCACCGTCTCCCATGGGCAGCGAGGCTACAGCTAACAACCTAGACGACTTCTAGAAGCTGCAGTAGCAAGTTACTCCTCTGCTTAGCCTAG
Source organism: Digitaria exilis (assembly GCA_015342445.1). Classification (NCBI taxonomy): domain Eukaryota; kingdom Viridiplantae; phylum Streptophyta; class Magnoliopsida; order Poales; family Poaceae; genus Digitaria; species Digitaria exilis. The sequence continues at coordinate 260,925 of JACEFO010001274.1, read as the reverse complement.
ATTTTGGTTTCATGATGTAATAGGCTAGATGGAGTTGAGTTTCCCTTTAATCTTTTGGAACAGTGTAATTCATTTAATATGGGATGTGTGAGCCCCAAAAACTTGATGAAGGTTGTAATGGTTATGCTAAAAATATTCTGCAGCTATCTTTGTTAATATTTATTAATGTGTTTTCCATTCACTTCTGGGCTGTGACTTGAACTACAAAGTTGTTCGAAATTTGTCAAAAAAAATGCTCACCAAATTTCAACCCCATTGGTTAAGTGAAATAAAAATGGCAATCAAAACACTACAGCTCGGCCTACTTAAAAACAGCAAAAACAAAGAACCAAAATTCGAATTTTTCGGCCTCGTTCTAGCCTGATTTTGGTTCTGAGCCAAATATAAAAGTTGTAGAGTATGAAATTTTCGAGGTACTGACCGAATTGGAGCATCTAACTTGACTTCTACTGGGAGATATGATTTTTCTTCCGAAACTGCCTGCTGATATGTTATCCTTACGCAGTAAACTTCACTATATTGCCACGTTCTATCTTGTCATTGATTTATGCAAGCTTATGAATTGTGGCTAATACAAGTACCTACTGCAGATGGCTATCACTCGCAGCGGTCATGATGCTAGCGGATCTAACGCTAACCAGCAGGGGCCGGAAGGGCAGCAGCCACCACCACCGCCACCGCAACAACCCCCAACGTGGCAACAGCTGTATGCCACTCAGACGGAGATTCTCTGCAACCTGCAGCATCAGCAACAGATGATGCAGCAGCAGATGCAGCAGCAAGGTGGTCAGCGTGCCCCTCCACCTCAAATGGCGGTGTATGAGGACTTCTTGGCTACATAGCCTCCGGTGTTCTCCAGAGCCGAGGAGCCCTTGGAGGCCGATGCATGGATTCGAGCCATCGAATCCAGGTTCTCCATTCTGGCCACGCCTTGCACTCCCAACCGCAAGGTGGTCTTCGCGGCGCAGCAGCTCCGCGGCACAGCTCTTCTGTGGTGGGAGAACTGGCCCTGCAGCAGGAGAACCACGTTATTGAGTGGGAGGAGTTCAAAACTGCCTTCAAAGCCCACCACATTCCTGCTGGGTTGGTTGAAAGGAAGCTAACGGAGTTCCTGGCTCCGACTCAGGGAACCCGCACTGTGCTCCAGTACGCCCAGACCTTCAATGGTATGTGTCCATATGCGGGTCATCATGCCGACTCTGATGTGAAGAAGATGGAGAGGTTCCGACGTGGCCTCAACACCAAGTTCAAGGCCCAGCTGACCACCACACGAGTTGCCACATATGGTGGACTTGTGAACATAGCCATTGCCTAGGAAGATGCTAATATGGTGCATAAGGCTGAGAAGAAAAGGAAGGCTCCCAGTGGACCTTCGGGTGGATAGCCTCGGAGGTTCCGCCTAGTTCCCCCGGCTGCACCACAGGGGCAGCCAAGGGCGCCTCAGGGAGGACGATGGGTTGCCAGGCCACCACAGCAGGGTGCGCCCTGTTTCCCTCCACCGCCGCAACAGCAACAGGCGCCAAGGCAAAATGTGCAGCAGCCGCTCCGTCCTGGCGGTGGCTACAAATGTTTCAAGTGTGGCAGCAACAATCACTTCATCAAGGACTGCCCACAAAACAAGCCACAGAACCAGCGTCCTGGAAATCAGCAGAGCAAGGGCAAGCAGCAGCGTGTCCAAGTCAGGCAGGAAAGGCTTAACTACACCACCCTGGCCGACCTACCTGAGGGACCACCGGACATGACTGGTACCTTCCCTATCCACAACCAACCTGCTGTGATATTTGTTTGATTCCGGGGCAACACATAGTTTTATAAGCACAAGGTTTCATGCAAAATGTGGGTTAAAATCTTATCACACCAAATCAGCATATGTGATATCAACAGCGGGAGGTAAAATAGCATCCAACCAAGTCACTCGAAAAGTACCAATCAGGCTGGGTAGTAAAGTGTTTCCTACTGATTTAATTCTGCTTGGGTTGGAAGGGATTGATATTGTTTTGGGGGTAAATTGGATGACTCAACATAAGGTTGTACTAGATGTTGCCGAAAGGGTGGTGGAAATAAACTCGCCTACACATGGCCCTAGTGCACTATATCTGCCACACCGGAAATGTGCCAATGCTTGCGCTTACACCATGGTAGAAACACTACTAAAAGACATTCCGATGGTATGTGAGTATGGCGATGTTTTTCCGGATGACTTACCTGGGCTGCCGCCGGATAGGGACATTGAATTTGTGATTGAGCTCCAACCTGTCACAGCACCTATATCAAAGAGAACCTATAGGATGCCACCCAATGAATTGGCTGAATTAAAAATTCAACTCCAAGAACTGCTAGACAAGGGTTTCATCCGTCCTAGTGTGTCACCGTGGCGTTGTCCAGCTATCTTTGTGAAGAAGAAGGATCATTCCTTGAGGTTGTGTATTGATTACCGGCCTCTTAATGCGGTGACCATCAAAAACAAGTATCCACTTCCCCTCATTGATGTCCTTTTTGATCAACTAGTTGGCGCCAGAGTATTCTCTAAGATTGACCTTCGCTCTGGCTATCACCAAATAAAGATTTGACCTTGTGACATTCCCAAGACTGCCTTTTCTACCCGCTACGGACTTTATGAATTCTTGGTCATGTCATTGGGCTCACTAATGCCCCAGCCTACTTCATGTATCTCATGAATTCGGTTTTTATGTCCGAGCTCGACAAGTTCGTGGTAGTTTTCATTGACGACATTCTCATATATTCCAAGAATGAGGAAGAGCATGCCGAGCACCTTCGCATTGTTCTTCAAAGATTGAGAGACCATCAACTCTATGCCAAGTTCTCAAAATGTGAATTCTGGCTAGAGAGTGTGAAATTCTTGGGTCACACGGTTTCCAAGGATGGTATATCCGTGGATCCAACCAAGGTGTAGGAGGTGATGGATTGGCAACCACCTACCTCTGTCCACGAGATTCGGAGTTTTCTGGGTCTAGCTGGTTACTACCGCCGCTTCATTCTGGATTTCTCTCGGATTGCTAAACCCATGACCGAACTCTTAAAGAAGGGAGTCCAATTTGAGTGGAGTGACAAATGTGAAGAAGCTTTCCACACTTTGAGAAAACATTTAACTTCAGCCCCAGTTTTAGCTCAACCCGACAGCACCAAGCCCTATGATGTCTATTGCGATGCTTCAGGCACCGAACTTGGCTGCATTCTTATGCAAGAGAACAGAGTCATTGCTTATGCTTCCCAAGCACTTCGGCCGCATGAGCAAAATTACCCTACGCATGATCTTGAGTTAGCAGCGGTCATTCATGCTCTCAAGATTTGGAGACACTACCTGATGGATGTTCCATGCAACATATACACCGATCACAAAAGCCTCAAATACGTCTTCACAGGCACACTTGAACATGAGGCAGCGAAGATGGTTGGAGTTAGCAAAGGACTATGACCTGAGTGTGCATTATCACCTCGGGAAGGCTAATGTGGTTGCGGATGCACTAAGCCGCAAGACTCGCTGTCACTGCCTTTCCGTGGAGTCCTACGCTGACACCTTGTGCCATGAAATGGCAAAGCTTAACTTGGAGATTGTTCCTCACGGATACTTCAACCATATCTCCGTCGAACCAACTTTACACGATCAGATTGTTGAGGCCCAATCAAATGATGCAAAGATTAAAATCCTCAAGAGAAAATTGGCAAAAGAGAAGGTAAAGGAGAAATATAAGTATTTCCGGCTAGATGGGCAGGGAGTGATGTGGTTTGGACATCGGATAGTAGTGCCCAAGAACACTGAACTCCGAAGGAAAATTATGGATGAAGCTCATCTCTCCAAATTTTCTATCCATCCCGGTAGCACAAAAATGTACCAAGATCTGAAACAAAACTTTTGGTGGACTAGGATGAAGCGGGAGATTGCCACGTATGTGTTGGAATGTGACACGTGTCATCGGGTAAAGGCTAGCCACTTGAAGGTAGAAGGCACTCTTCAACCTCTACATATTCCCTCATGGAAGTGGGAGGATATAAGCATGGGCTTCATTGTTGGACTTTCTAGAACCCCTCAAGGGCATGACTCCATTTGGGTAATTGTGGACCGCCTCACAAAGACCGCACATTTTATCCCGGTCAATACCGCTTATGCCGCTAGGAGGTATGCTGAAATCTATTTGGAACGGATTGTTTGTCTACATGGGGTACCCAAGACAATAATTTCAGATCGTGGTACTCAATTTGTGGCACGCTTTTGGGAACAATTGCAACTATCTCTAGGCACAAAATTGATCCGTAGTTCACCATATCACCCTCAAACCGACGGGCAGACGGAAAGGGTAAATCAAATACTTGAAGATATGCTTCGAGCTTGTGTCATCCATTATGGGAAAAATTGGGAGAAATATTTATCCCTGGCTGAATTCTCTTATAACAACAGCTACCAAGCAAGTCTTAAAATGGCACGTTTCGAAGCCTTGTATGGTAGGAGATGTCGGACACCATTGTGTTGGTCCCAGGCAGGCGAGAGGTACGCATACGGCCCTGACCTTGTGAAGGAAGCGGAAGAAAAGGTTACGATCATCCGTAGAAACTTGAGAACTGCACAATCGCAGCAAAAGAGTTACTTTGGTCAAAGGCGGAAGCCACTTCAGTTCGAAGCCGGTGATCATGTGTATTTCAAGGTCTCCCCGATCAAGGGTGTGCAAAGGTTTGGGTTGAAAGGAAAACTTGCACCCCGCTATATTGGTCCATATGAGATCACTCAACAATGTGGACCGGTAGCGTACCGTGTGAAGCTTCCCGAGAAGCTTTCCGCCGTGCACAATGTATTCCATGTCTCCCAACTCAAGAAATGTCTTCGTGTTCCGACTGAGGTTGTTGAACAAGAAGAACTCTCCGTTGAACTGGATCTTTCCTATGATGAGCATCCCATCAAGATCCTCGATGAGAAGGAGAGACAAACACGAAGAAGAGGAGTTAAAATGTATAAAATTTAGTGGAGTCATCACTCCGAGGATGAAGCCACATGGGAAACCGAGGACTATATTAAAAAGAACTTCCCCGACATCCTTCCTAAGACCAAGGTATCTCTCACTCTACCATGTCCCTAAGCAATATCGAATCTCGGGGCGAGATTCCTTTTAAGGGGGCCAGGCTGTGACATCCCTGATGTTAAGTGCTCTAAAAACATATTCAAAACAGGATGGAAGGGTAGCAATGGCGGTAGCACACAAAAATTGATCAAAATTCAATTTTTAAATTCAAATAAAGGCCTTTTTGACACCCAACTGAAATCTCAAGAATTTTGTACTAAACTTAAAAAACTCCAAAAATAAAAGTTGATTGTCATCACAAATAAGGCCTAGTTACTTTTTCAAATTTTGCATTTAAGCCCCTCAAAAACTCGAAAAACCATGCATAATGCCTGTTAGAAAATGGCCTGTTTGAGCTTGAAAAATTTGAAATTTCAGGTTCACCCTAAAAAGAAAGTTGTGCCCCACTTTTCAAACTCCAACTTTTGTATTTGCATTTTTTGAAGTGTAGTTCAAATTTTTGGAGTTTAAGCCACTGCACCAGAGATGCTCCACGGCGTCGCGACAAGCGCACTGTCGCGGCCGGCAGTGGCCGCCACGTGGCCGGCGAGCGGCGACGACCCCGCCGAGCCAGCCAGAGCCGCGGCAGCGACGTCCCGCTTCCCCGCGCACACGCCAGCGCCATTGCCCGGTCATTTCCCACGTCGAGTCACCGTCGTCGCGCGGCGCGTCATCATGGCGGCAGAGCCGCCATTGGCCGCGGCGGCGCACGCCGGCCCGAGCTGCTCAGCAACTCGATTCCAGCCCGCTTCGCACCAAACGAGCAACGCCAAAGAAGCTTCACCCGTCCACGCCGCGATCTCCCTCCCCCAACCTGCGGCTGCGCTCTGCCCGAGCTGTTAGGGCCATCAATGGCGGCCCGACAGCCCGAGCTCGCGAGCACGCCACCTCCCGAGCTTCCCCAACCTCCTCTAGTTGCCCAGAAGACTGCCAAGCGACTCACTTTGCTCTCCTCGCTCGGTGCCCTGCCCTTCTTCTCCTCCTCGCGCTCCCTCCCCCTTCTTCAACCTCTGGCCGCCGCGAAACCGAGCTCGAGCTCGTGCCGTGCGGGTCAAAATCCTCCTCGCTCCCTCCACCAAACTCCAATCCACTGCACCCATGGCTCACCCACTCTCTTAGCTAGCCTCTCGAGCCATTCCCAACCAAAACCGAGCGCTATACGTCGGGAATCGACGAGATTTCTTGCCGTTCCTCCATTTCCGACCCCGAGCTCCACCTCCACGTAGAGCCCCATCTTCTAGTCATCCCCGTCGCCGCCAAGCGCCTCGACGAGCTCCGCCTCACTCCGGCGAAGCTCTCAAGCCACGCCGCGCCCCGTCTCGACCCCCGTAGCCAGCCATCGATGTCGCCGGAGCAAGCCGCTCCGCCGCTCACCGTCGACGACCGTCTCCGCTGCACCACCGGCCTTGAGACCTACCCCAAACGACGCGCGGTGAGCCCCTCATCATTTCCCCCAACTTCCCCTGAGCCAGTTCGCCGTCTTCTCGCCGGCGTAACAACGCCGACGAGCCGAGGACCGAGATGCGTTCCCCTTTTTAGTTCTAGGGTCCTCTGTGTAAATTTCAGGGACTTGTTCACGAGAGTTTAAAAGAGTTAGGGTCCCCGGCGTAAAAGAGATTCTTAAACCTAGATCTATTTTTCTGAGATTTTGTAAAATCCACTAAAAATCATAGTAAAATCGTAAAAATGCACAAAAATACTCCCTGGACTCGTGAGGTTGTAAACTCCAATCTCATGTTAGCATGTATACACTTTTGGTGAATAGTTTTTGAATTAAAATTCGAACTTAGTTTGTAGAATCTTGTGCACCATTTCAAATCCTGTGCTCTTCTGTAGCTGAACTTTGGTTATGTTTGTTGTGATGCCTTTAGACGCTTTGTGTCCGAAGGAGACCTAAAAATATGGACTGTAGCTTCAGTTATGATTTATTTTGTGATCCCTGTTCTAGTTTACTCCTGCAATTATTAAAAATAATCTATGCAGCCAAAAATCACCATCTTTCACCAGAGGTGGAGGAACTTATTAGCACATGTGGTAAAAATGCTAAATTTATGCTCCCAAATAAATAGATGTTGGTTTTCGGATAGAAAATTATTGAGGGCTGTCCAAGTGTTATTTTTAGCCACCACTTGGTTAGAGCCTCTCTTTCACTCATGTATAGCTCTGGTAAAGAAATCTCCTGTTTTGGAAGTAGTTTTGATTTTATATGAATTAATCTTGTTTCTTTGAGCAGCAACTTGTTCTATTTTTAATAAATTTTGTGTAGCTCCGTTTTAGCTAAATTTTGGAGTGAGCCTAACTCTTATACTCCAGTAGCTGTCATAAATTTTGTGGATACAAAGGATGCACAGAAACAGAGGAACAAAAATGAGAAGAAACTAGAGTAAAATTGAGTTTTATAAAAAGAAATAGAACACTTTGATAATTAATCAAATGAGGAGCATGTTAAGACTAAAATTCTAGAACTGCACCCTTGCTTAAAAATGATAATGTGAACTGTTGTATATGTGTACACAATCACCATCATGAAGGCGTAGAAATTTCCACACACCTCCTCTAATTTTGTGAAGAAGAAAATAGGTCACTAGTAGGTCTAGGTGAATATGGCCTTCAAAGCCTTGCATTTAGATCACTTAGGCAGCCACCTTAAAGTTGTGCATCTCATGTAGAAGGCGCTCTCCCTGATGGCACCTACAACCTCGTCCCCGTCAACGAAGAAGAAGTCCCCGAGGGTGGTGCCGACGTCGTCGTGATCGACCAGGAGCCTGACAGTGGATTAGCTCAAGAAGGCAAGCCCTGGAGCATAACCTAACTTTTAAATCGTGCAACTATGAATTTATTTATACTTGTGCAACTATGAATACCCTAGTTGCATGATTCTAGTACCTATGACTTGAAATACTAGCATGATAGGATCGGTAGAGCAATGCCTTTAGGACCGTTACAAGTCGAGTGATTTCTTGTCACTCGCGAGATATAGGAGTTGCTTGTCTTTACTTATGTTGGAACCATAAGGATGGATGGGCGGGATGGTATGTGTAGATCTCCTGTCCGTGTATGATAAATGGATTAAGGTCGAAATGTGTGGTTCTGTGTGTCAAGTTTTTGAACGTACCACACGCATGCCGACCTATGGGAATCGGTAAGCCTGGTACCAGATTGAAGCAGCTATGTGGCGGACCACTCCGAAATTATTCCAAGTTAAGTACCCCAGGACCACTAATCAAGTAGTCAGGCACTTAATCCGGAATAAGCTGGAACGCCGTCGGATTAAACCCGATTTAACCACGTACTTTTCTCGATCGAAACAACAGCACGCCCACGCGAAGGTGAGTTCCAGAGGTTACAACATTCCACAAATTTAACATAAACAAATAGTATCTCAAAGTTATTACAAACCAAGTTCGAAATTTAAATCAGAGTATCAAAGTCTTGCAGCAGAATAAAAACTAACGACGATACAAGTAACACCATGCTGAAGCCTGTCACGGTGCTACTCCTCCCGTTCCTCGGCAGAGGACGGAACCCACTCGATATGCCATCCAGGGGGAACCTGGGTAGGCCAAGTCATGGCATCGACTGCCACATCCAACATTGTACCTGTAAATAAATGCCACAAGCAAGGCTGAGTATACTAATACTCAGCAAGGCTTACCCGTCGGGTGAAAACTACATCAGCGACATCTAGACATGAGAGGCTTTTGGCTGGTGGGTTTGTTTGCCAAAAAGCAACTAAGAGTAGGTCCTTGCTTTCAGGTTTTAGCATCATATTCTAGTAGATTTAACCATTCTAGATTAGCATCCTCTCTAAGCATACAAGTGGTGCAATACAATTTATTTCATACAACAAATTCATCAATCTCATAGTTCCACTTGTTACTCAATGCAGAAAGGCGGTCAAGCAGTCTCATTAACCACGAGAAGCGGATAGTTCGAACCGAATTTTGCTACCTGGCCAGGGGAAACCCAACACACACGGATAATGCTTGCTATAAAAGGTACAAGCACTTCCCAACCTTTCCCATCGATCCACAATTCGGATCCGAATCCACCTTCCTTAGGATAGAGGTTTACTGCTTCACTCACAGTCTCACGCATATATCCACAAGTGTACGGCAGGGGAAAACAAAGTTTCCAAGGAGAGATGGCTATCAGCCCTAGCTGCTTCAATCTGGTACCGGGCTTACCGATTCCCATATATCGGCATGCATGTGGTACGTTCAAAAACTTGACACACTCAACCACACGTCAATCCTTATGATTCCAACATAAGTAAAGACAAGCAACTCCTATGTCTCGCGAGTGACAGGAAATCACTCGACTTGTAACGGACCTAAAGCAATGCCCTATCGATCCTTTCATACTAGTGTTGCAAGTCATAGGTACTAGAAATGTGCAGCTAAGGTATTCAATCAACTCCTTGAAACGTAAATGCACAAGCATAGGGAATTCATAGATGCATAAACTTTAAAGGTTAGGTTATGCTCCGGGGCTTGCCTTCTTGCTCTAGCTGGGGGTTAGCCTCCGGGTTGATCGATCCTTCGCCGGCACCTCCCTCCGAGATTCCTTCCTCGTCGGCGGGGATGAGATGGTAGGTGCCGTCCGGAATAGCGCCTTCTACATGAGATGCATAACTTATTGTGGCTGCCTATTGATTCCAAAACTAAGGCCTTGAAGGCCACATTCACCTAGACATGCTTAAGTACTGCTCTTTCCTTCACAAAAATAGAGTAGGGGGGGTGTGGAAAATTTTTATTCATCTTTGATGGTGATTGTGTATATATATAAAAGAATTTCTATTTATTATTTTGAAGCTAGGGTGCTGTTCTGGAATTTTAGACTTTCCTTATTTTATTCTAACTGATTATCAAAAAGGTTTATTCTTTTATATAATTCAATTTCCACATTGATTCCTTCTCATTTTTGTTTCTCATTTTCTGTTCATCCTTTTTATCTATAAACTTTATGACAGCTACTGGAGTATAAGAGTTAGGCTTACTCCAAAATTTAGCTAAATCTGAGCTACACAAAATTTATTAAAAATAAATTAAACTGCTGCCTGCAGAAATGAAATAAATTCATATAAAATTGAAAATACATCCAAATCAGGAAATTTTCCTACCAGAGCTAGTCATAAGTGCAAAGAGGGCTCTGGCCAAGTGGTGGCTCAAAATAACCCTTGGACAGTCCTCAATAAATTTCTATCCTAAAACACATAACTATTTATTTGCTAGTTTTAACAGAGCAAAAATTAAGTTTGGCATTTTTAACAGATGAGCTAACAAGTTTTTAGGCCTCTGGAGAAAAATGGTGATTTTTCACTGCCGATTATTTTTAACAATTTCTGGACTACAAACAGACAGAAAACACATTTTAATTCATAACCGAGGCTACAGTCCATATTTTTAGGTCCCCTTTGGACACAAGGTGTCCAAAGTCACTACAAACAACATATCCAAAGCTCAGCCCTAGAGGAGCTCTGGATTTGAAATGGTGCACAAGTTTCTAAATTCACAATTTGAATTAATTCAAAAATGGTTCACCAAAAGTATAAACATGCTTGAATGAGATTGGAGTTTACAATCTCACGAGTCCAGGGAGTATTTTTGTGCATTTTTCTGATTTTTGTACGATTTTCAGCGGATTTTACAAGATTCGGGAAAAATAGATCTAGGTTTAAGAATCTTTTTACGCTGGAGACCCTAGAACTTTTAAAACCTTACGAACAGGTCCTTGACTTTTACACTAGGAACCCTGGAAAAACGAAGACGATGAACTATGGTCCTCGACTCGTCGCCGGAGTTGCGCCGGCCAAATGACGGCGAGCTAGGGTCGGGGAAGTGGGGGAAAAGAACCAGGGGCTCACCACGAGTCGATTGGTGGCGGTTGGGATGCCGGGGGATGCTCGGAGTTCGCCGGCGACGTGCGGTGGCGGTGCGGCTGCCGCGAGCTCGATTCCGGTGAGGTCGGTGGGTCTCGTCGGGGTTTGAGGGGTCCTAGAGCACCAGTGGAGCTCCGGGAAGCTGTTGGCGTGCTCGGTTGACCTCGGGGACGGCTCGGCGTAGGGTCTCGACGTGAGGGTGCTCCGGCAGCCGAAAATGGAGATTTGGGGGAAATCTCGATTTCTCGCCGGAGAAGCGATGATAGCTCGAGAGAAGTGGGGGGAAAGGGAGCTAGGTTAGAGGTCTAGCTTTGTGCGCGAGGAATTTTGGGAATGGTGGAGAGTGGAGGGCGAATTTCGTCTCGAAGCTCGGCTCGGTCCGCGCGGCGCGAGGTTGAAGACGACGGAGCAAGACGCGAGGGAGCGAACTGGAGAAGTGCGCGAGCTAGGGGAGTGTGTGAGTGGCTCGGGTGAGTGCTTGGGCATGCTAGAGCGGCACTGTGCTGCCTTGGGAGCGTGCGCACGCATGGCTCGGCGCGAGCAGACCGCCATGAGTGCGGCGGGAGCTCGGGCAGCGCGCGAGCGACTTGACTGGGCGAAAGAGATCGTCACGTGAGGGAGTGGAAGATCTTCTACAGGGTCCTTGGCGCGGAGCAGGACGGAATCTGCCGCGGAGCGGCTCTGCGCGACGCGCGCGCGGCCAACGGCGGAGCTCCGCCCGCCATGATGGCGCTCGCGTGGCGCGAGGCAAGACGGCGCGTCGAGCGCGACGTGATGGCTCGGGAAGGGCTGGACAAGCGCAAGATGACAAGTGCCACCCGACGCCGTGGCTCGGCCAGCTCGGCGCGGCCTCCGCCGCTCGCCGGCCACGTGGCGGCCGAGCTCCGGCCAGAGCAGGGGCGCGCCAGGGCCACTGTTGGCGCCCGTGGAGCTTCTGTGCCACTTTCGAATTTTCTCCAAAAATTTGAACTGAACATGAAAAAGTGTGAAAGTAAAAGTTGGAGTTTGAGAGGTGGGACACAACTTTCTTTTTGGGGTGAACTTGAAATTTCAAATTTTTCGAGCTCAAACAACCCAAATTCAAAAAGGTGCCCAGAACTGTATTTCGAGTTTTTGAGGGGCTAAACTGCAAACTTTTCAAAAGTTCCAAATAGTGACTAGGCTTTATTTGTGATGACAAACAACTTTTATTTTTGGAGATTTTCAAGTTTAGTACAAAATTTTTGAGATTTCAGTTGGGTGTCAAACAACCCTTGTTTTTTGAATTTTCATTTGAATTTTTGATGGATTTTTGAGTTCCAACCCATAATTCCCTTTTGCATTGGTTTTAAGTGTACTTTTAATTCTTTTGACATCAGAGATGTCACAGCCTACCCCCCTTAAAAGGAATCTCGTCCCGAGATTCGATTAAACTTAGGAACAAAGTGGGGAAAGTACCTTGGCTTACGAAAGAATGTCGGGGTAATTCTTCTTGAGATAGTCTTCGGTTTCCCACGTGGCTTCGTCTTCGGAGTGATGACTCCACTGAATTTTGTACATTTTAACTCCTTTCCTTCGTGTTTGTCTCTCCTTCTCATCGAGGATTTTAACGGGATGCTCATCATAGGAGAGATCCGGTTCAACCGAGAGTTCTTCTGGTTCAACAACTTCGGTCGGAACACGCAAACACCTCTTGAGTTGGGAAACGTGGAAAACGTCGTGCACGGCTGAGAGCTTCTTGGGAAGCTGCACACGGTATGCTACCGGTCCACATTGTTGAGTAATTTCATATGGGCCGATGTAACGAGGTGCAAGTTTTCCTTTTAATCCAAATCTTTGCACACCTTTGGTCGGGGAGACCTTGAGATACACGTGGTCGCCAACTTCAAATTGAAGTGGTTTCCGCCGTTGATCAAAGTAACTCTTTTGCCGTGACTGGGCGGTTCTCAAATTTTCACGAACGATCCTAACCTTTTCTTCTGCTTCCTTTACAAGGTCAGGGCCATAGGTATACCTCTCGCCTGCCTGGGACCAACACAACGGGGTCCGACATCTTCTACCATATAAGGCCTCGAAAGGTGCCATTATAAGACTCGCTTGATAGCTGTTGTTATAGGAGAATTCGGCCAGAGATAAACATTTCTCCCAAATCTTCTCATAATGGATAACACAAGCTCGAAGCATATCCTCAAGTATTTGATTTACCCTTTCCGTCTGCCCATCGGTTTGAGGGTGATATGCTAAACTACGGATCAGTTTTGTGCCTAGGGACAGTTGCAATTGTTCCCAAAAGCGTGCTACGAACTGAGTACCACGATCTGAAATTATCGTCTTGGGTACCCCATGTAGACAAACGATCCGTTCCAAATAAATCTCAGCGTACTTCTTAGCGGTATAAATGGTATTGATCGAAATAAAATGTGCGGTCTTGGTAAGGCGGTCCACAATTACCCAAATGGAGTCATGCCCCTGAGGGGTTCTGGGAAGTCCAACAATGAAGTCCATGCTTATATCTTCCCACTTCCATGAGGGAATAGGTAGAGGTTGAAGCGTGCCTGCTACCTTCAAGTGGCTAGCCTTGACCCGCTGACACGTGTCACATTCCGACACATACGTGGCAATTTCTCGCTTCATCCTAGTCCACCAAAAGTTTTGTTTCAAATCTTGGTACATTTTGGTGCTACCAGGATGGATGGAAAATTTAGAGAGAAGGGCCTCATCCATAATCTTCCTCCGGAGTTCCGTGTTTTTGGGCACCACGAGGCGATGTCCAAACCACATCACTCCCTGCCCATCTATCCGGAAACACTTGTATTTTTCCTTCACCTTCTCCTTTGACAATTTCCGTTTAAGGATTTTAATCTTTGCGTCATTTAATTGGGCTACAACAATCTGATCGTGCAAGGTTGGTTCAACTGAAATATGGTTGAAGTACCCGTGTGGAACAATCTCTAAGTTGAGCTTTGCCATTTCATGGCACAAGGTGTCAGCGTAGGACTCCACGGAAAGACAATGACAATGAGCCTTGCGGCTTAGTGCATCCGCAACCACATTTGCCTTGCCGGGGTGATAATGCACACTAAGGTCATAGTCCTTTGCTAACTCCAACCATCGTCGCTGCCTCATATTCAAATATGCCTGAGTGAAAACATACTTGAGGCTCTTGTGGTCAGTGTATATGTTGCAGGGAACACCCATCAGATAGTGTCTCCACATCTTGAGAGCATGAATAACCGCTGCTAACTCAAGATCATGCGTGGGGTAGTTTTGCTCATGAGGCCTAAGTGCTCGAGAAGCATAAGCAATGACTCGGTTCTCTTGCATGAGGACACAGCCAAGTCCGGTGCCTGATGCATCGCAATAGACGGCATAGGGCTTGGTGCAATCGGGTTGAGCTAAAACTGGGGCTGAAGTTAAATGTTTCCTCAAAGTGTGGAAAGCTTCATCACATTTGTCATTCCACTCAAACTTGACTCCCTTCTTTAAGAGTTTGGTCATGGGTTTCGCAATCCGAGAGAAGTCCGGAATAAAACGGCGATAATAACTGGCTAAACCCAGAAAACTCCGAATCTCATGAACAGAGGTAGGTGGTTGCCAATCCAGCACTTCTTGCACTTTGGTTGGATCCACGGATATACCATCCTTGGAAACCGTGTGACCTAAAAATTTCACACTCTCTAGCCAGAATTCACACTTGGAGAACTTGGCGTAGAGCTGGTGGTCTCTCCATCTTTGAAGAACAATGTGTAGGTGCTCGGCATGCTCTTCCTCATTCTTGGAATATATGAGAATGTCGTCAATGAAAACCACCACAAACTTATCTAGTTCTGACATGAAAACCGAATTCATGAGGTACATGAAATAGGCTGGGGCATTGGTGAGTCCAAAAGACATGACCAAGAACTCATAAAGTCCGTAACGTGTAGAAAAGGCAGTCTTTGGAATGTCACAAGGTCGGATTTTGATTTGGTGATAGCCAGAGCGAAGGTCAATCTTGGAGAACACTCTGGCGCCAGCTAGTTGGTCAAACAGGATGTCAATACGGGGGAGTGGGTACTTGTTTTTAATAGTCACTGCATTGAGAGGCCGGTAATCGATACGCAACCTCAAGGAATGGTCCTTCTTCTTCACAAAGATAGCGGGACATGCCCAAGGTGACACACTTGGACGAATGAAACCCTTGTCTAGCAGTTCTTGGAGTTGAATTTTTAATTCAGCCAATTCATTGGGTGGCATTCTATATGGTCTCTTTGATATAGGTGCTGTGCCAGGTTGAAGTTCAATCACAAATTCAACGTCCCTATCCGGCGGCATCCCAGGTAAGTCATCCGGAAAAACATCGGCATACTCACATACCACCGGAATGTCCTTTAGTTGGGTTTCTACCATTGTATAAGCACACGCATTGACGCAATTCCGTTGTGGCAGATATAGCACACTAGGGCCATGCGTAGGCGAGTTTATTTCAACAACTCGTTCCGCAACATCTAGCACAACCTTATGTTGGGTCATCCAATTGGCTCCCAAGACAATGTCAATGCCCTCCATACCAAGCAGAATTAAATCAGTAGGAAATATTTTACTTCCCAGCCTGATTGGAACTCTTCAGGAGACTTGGTTGGATGCTATTTTACCTCCCGCAGTTGATATCACATATGATGATTTGGTATGGTAAGATTTTAACCCACATTTTGCATGAAATCTGGTGCTTATAAAACTATGTGTTGCCCCGGAATCAAACAGTATCACAGCAGGTTGAGTGTGGATAGGGAAGGTACCAGTCATGTCTGGGGCTCCCTCTGGTAGGTCGGCCAAGGTGGTGTAGTTAAGCCGTCCTTATCGGACCTGCACACACTGCTGTTGTTTGCCCTTGTTCTACTGATTTCCCGGGCGCTGGTTTTGCTGCTTGTTCTGCGGGCAGTCCTTGATAAAGTGGCTGTTGCTGCCGCACTTGAAACACTGATAGCCGGCTCCAGGGCGAGCTGGCTGTTGTGCGTTCTGCCTTGGCGCCGGTTGCTGCTGCGGCGGTCGAGGGAAACGGGGCGCATTAGGCTGTGGCGGCCTAGCAACCCATCCACCTTCCTGAGGTGCCCTGGACTGTCCTTGCGGTGCAGCCGAAGGAACCAAGCGGAATTTCTACGGCTGCGCGCTCGAGGGTCCAGCGGGAGCTTTCCTCTTCTTCTCCGCCTTGTGCACCACGTTGGCGTCTTCTTGGGCAATGGCGAGGTTCACAAGATCGCCATATGTGGCAGCACGGGTAGTAGCCAACTGAGCCTTCAACTTGGTATTGAGGCCACGTCGGAACCTCTCCAACTTCTTCTCGTTAGAATCGGCATGATGACCCGCATATGGGCACAGACCATTGAAGGCCTGGGCGTATTGGAGCACCGTGCGGGTACCCTGGGTCAGAGCCAGAAATTCGTTCAACTTCCGCTCTACCAAGCCGGCAGGAATATGATGAACCTTGAACGCAGTCTTGAACTCATCCCATTCAACCACATGACCTTCTTGCTGTAGGGCCAGGTAGTTCTCCCACCATAGGAGAGCTGGGCCGCGGAGCTGCTGCACCGCGAACACTACCTTGCGGTTGGAAGTGCAAGGCGTGGCTAGGATGGTGAACTTGGACTCGATGGCTTGAATCCACGTGTCGGCCTCCAGGGGCTCATCGGCTCTCGAGAATATCGGCGGGTGTGTAGCCAGAAAATCCTCGTATCGGGCCACTTGAGGCTGAGGGGCCAGTTGACCTCCCTGCTGTAGCATCTGCTGTTGCATCATTTGTTGCTGATGCTGCAAGTTCCGTAGGATTTCCGTTTGCGTGGCATACAACTGCTGCCACATCGGAGGTTGCTGCGGTGGCGGAGGTGGTGGCGGCTGTTGCTGCCCCTCTGGCCCCTGCTGGTTAGCATGGGAGCCACTAGCGTCATGACCGCTGCGGATGATTGCCATCTGCAGTAGGTACTTGTATTAGCCACATTTCATAAGCTTGCATAACGATGACAAGATAGAACGTGACAATATATTGAAGTTTACTGCGTAGGAATGACATGTCAACACACAGTTCGGAAGAAAAATCATATCTCCCAACAGGAAGCAAGTCAAATGCTCCAATTCGGTCAGTAGCTCGAAAATTTCATGCTCTACAACTTTCATGTTGGGCTCAGAATCAAATTCGGACTGGAACTAAGCCGAAAAATTCAATCTTTAGCTCTCTGCGTTTGCTGTTTTTGAGCAGGCCGAGCTGCAGTGTTTTGGTTGCCATTTTTATTTCGCTTAACCAATGGGGTTGAAATTTGGTGAGCATTTCGTTTGACAAATTCCAAACAACTTTGTAGTTCACATCACAGCCCAGAAATGAATGGAAAACCCATCAATAATTAAAACAAGGTTAGCTGCAGAATGTTTTCAACACAGCCATTACAACTTTCATCAAGTTTTGGATCACAACCACACCATTAAATTACATTGCCTCAAAAGATTAAAGGGGAGCTCAACTCCATCTAGCCTATTACAACATGAAGCCAAAATTTAGGCCTAGCGGAGGAATAAACTTGCTACTACCACTCTAGAAGTCATCTAAGTTGTTAGCGGTAGCCTCGCTGCCCATAGGTGAAGGTGGAGCTGGAAGGGGCGGCATATCATCTTCGGTATCCATGTCAGAGTCGGGGGCCTCTCCTTCTCCTTGCTCTCCTTCTTGCTCAAGAAGGTGCTGAGCATCATGGGCGGCTAACATAGCATTAGCATGCTCCAAAGTACCGTGTACCTCCTCAAGTTCATCTCTTGTCTGGGCTAGCTCATTTTGGACATTATTGTGCGCGATGTGGAGGTCATGTGGCGGTCCACTCCGAAATTATTCCAAGTTAAGTACCCCGGGACCACTACCCGAGTAGTCAGGCACTTAATCCGGAATAAGCTGGAGCGCCGTCGGATTAAACCCGATTAACCAAGTACTTTTTTTCGATCGAAACAACAGCACGCCCACACGAAGGTGAGTTCCAGAGATTACAACATTCCACAAATTTAACATACACAAATAGTATCTCAAAGTTATTACAAACCGAGTTCAAATTTAAATCAGAGTATCAAAGTCTTGCAGCGGAATTAAGGTTTCATTGCAGCGGAAGATAATCTAACGACGATACAAATAACACCATGCTGAAGCCTGCCATGGTGCTACTCCTCCCGTTCCTCGGCAGAGGACGGAACCCACTCGATGTGCCATCCAGGGGGAACCTGGGTAGGCCAAGTCAAAGCATCGACTGCCACATCCAACATTGTACCTGTAAATCAATGCCACAAGCAAGGCTGAGTATACTAATACTCAGCAAGGCTTACCCGTCGGGGTAAAACTACATCACCGACATCTAGACATGAGAGGTTTTTGGCTGGTGGGTTTGTTTGCCCAAAAGCAACTAAGAGTAGGTCCTTGCTTTCATATTTTAGCATCATATTCTAGTAGATTTAACCATTCTAGATTAGCATCCTCTCTACTCATACAAGTGGTGCAATACAATTTATTCCATACAACAATTTCATCAATCTCATAATTCCACTTGTTACTCAATGCAGCAAGGCGGTCAAGCAGTCTCATTAACCGTGAGAAGCGGACAGTTCGAACCGAATTTTGCTACCTGGCCAGGGGAAACCCAACACACACGGATAATGCTTGCTATAAAAGGTACAAGCACTTCCCAACCTTTCCCATCGATCCACAATTCGGAACCGGGTCCATTTCCTTAGGATAAAGGTTTACTGCTTCACTCACAGTCTCACGCATATATCCACAAGTGTACGGCAGGAGAAAACAAAGTTTCCAAGGAGAGATGGCTATCGGCCCTAGCTGCTTCAATCTGGTACCGGGCTTACCGACTCCCATATATCGGCATGCATGTGGTACGTTCAAAAACTTGACACACTCAACCACACGTTTCGACCTTAAATCAATTATCATACACGGACGGGAGATCTACATCTATCATCCCGCCCGTCAATCCTTATGATTCCAAAGTAAAGACAAGCAACTCCTATGTCTCGCGAGTGACAGGAAATCACTCGACTTGTAACGGGCCTAAAGCAATGCCCTATCGATCCTTTCATACTAGTGTTGCAAGTCATAGGTACTAGGAAATGTGCAGCTAAGGTATTCAATCAACTCCTTGAAACGTAAATGCACGAACATAATGAATTCAAAGATGCATAATTTTAAAAGTTAGGTTATGCTCCGGGGCTTGCCTTCTTGCTCTAGCTGGGGGTTAGCCTCCGGGTTGGCCGATCCTTCGCTGGCACCTTCCTCCGGGATTCCTTCCTCGTCAGCGGGGATGAGGTGGTAGTTGCCGTCCGGAATAGCGCCTTCTACATGAGATGCATAACTTAAGGTGGCTGCCTATTGATCCTAAGATTAAGGCCTTGAAGGCCATATTCACCTAGACATGCTTAAGTACTACTATTTTCTTCACAAAAACAGAGTAGAGGTGTGAAAAAAATTTATATTTGACTTCGATGGTGATTGTGTACATATAAAAGAATTCTATTTATTACTCACAAATTAGGGTGTTGTCCTGGAATTTCAGATTCCCTTTATTTTATTCTAACTAACTAACAAAAAGGTTTATTCTTTTATGTAAATCAATTTCCACCTAGATTACTTCTCATTTTTGTTTCTCCATTTCTGTTCATCATTTTTATCTATAAACTTTATGACAGCTACTGGAGTATAAGAGCTAAGCTCACTCCAAAATTTAGCTAAATCTGAGCTACACATAATTTATTAAAAATAATTTAAACTGCTGCCTGCAGAAATGAAATAAATTCATATAAAATTTAAAATACATCCATTTAAAATACATCCAAATCAGGAAATTGTCCTACCAAAGCTAGTCATAAGTGCAAGGAGGGCTCTGGCCAAGTGGTGGCTCAAAATAACCCTTGGACAGTCCTCAATAAATTTCTATCCAAAAACACATATCTATTTATTTGCTAGTCTAAACAGAGCAAAAATTAAGTTTTTCATTTTTAACAGGTGTGCTAACAAGTTTTTAGTCCTCTGGAGAAAAATGGTGATTTTTCACTGCACGGATTATTTTCAATAATTTCTGGACTACAAAAAGACAGGAAACATATTTTAATTCATAACTGAAGCTACACTTCATAATTTTAGGTCCCCTTTGGACACGAGGTGTCCAAAGTCACTACAACCAACATATCCAAAGGTCAACCCTAGCGGAGCTCTGGATTTGAAATGGTGCACAAGTTTCAAATTTCACAGTTTGAATTTTAATTCAAAAATGGTTCACCAAAAGTATATACATGCGTAAAGGAGATTGGAGTTTACAATCTCACGAATCCACGGAGTATTTTTGTGCATTTTTCTGATTTTTGTACGATTTTTAACGGATTTTACAAGATTCGGGAAAATTAGATCTAGGTTTAAGAATCTTTTTACGCCGGGGACACTAGAACTTTCAAAACTTCACGAACAAGTCCCTGACTTTTACACTGGGAACCCTGGAAAAACGAAGACGATGAAGAAAGATCCTCGGGTCGTCGGCGTTGCTACGCCGGCCAAACGACGGCGAGTTAGGGTCGGGGAAGTGGGGGAAAAGCACTAGGGGCTCACCACGAGTCGGTTGGTGATGGTTGGAAGGCCGGGGGATGCTCGGAAGATGGCCGGCGGCGATGCAGTGGCGGCGCGGCCGCCGCGGCTTCTACGCCGGTGAGGTCGGGGGCGTTCTCCGAGGTTGAAGGGGTCCTAGAGCACCAGTCGAGCTCGAGGAAGCTAATGGCGTGCTCGGTTGACCTCGGGGACGGCTCGGAGTGGGGTCTCGACGTGAGGGTGCTCCGGCGGCCGAAAATCGCGATTTGGGGGAAATCTTGATTTCTCGCTGGAGAAGCGACAATAGCTCAAGAGAAGTGGGGGAATGGGAGGCCAGAGGAGGGTTCTAGCTTCGTGTGTGAGGAATTTGGGAATGGTGGAGAGTGGAGGGCGAATTTTGCCTCGAAGCTCGGCTCGGTCTGTGCGGCGTGAGGTGGAAGACGACGGAGCGAGCGCGGTGAGAGGGAAATGGCTAAGTGTGGACTGAGGGGGAAGAGTGTGCGGTGCTCATTGAAGGGTTTGGAGTGCGCTAGGGGCACTGAGCGGGCTCGGGGGTGTGTGAGCGCGTGCACGGGCCGTCACGGTCGCCATTGATGGCGCGACGAGCTCGGGCAGTGCGCGCGCACGGGATAGGGCGTCAAAGATCATCGCGTGGAGCAGTGGGAGATCTCCTACAGGGCCCTTGGCGCGGAGCCGGACGGAATCTACCAAGGGGAGGCGCTGCGCGACGCGCGCGCGAGCGCGCGGCCACGGCGGCGTCCGACCGCCATGATGGCACTCCGCGGCGCGAGGCAAAGCGGGCGAACGACGGCGAGGTGACAGCTCGGGAGGGGTTGGACAAGTACAAGGCGACAAGCGCCACCCAACGCCGTGGCTCGGCCAGCTCGGCGCGGCCTCCGCCGCTCACCGGCCACGTGGCGGCCGAGCTCCGGCCAGGCGCAGAGCGCGCTAGGGCCGAGCTGGCAGCCCCGGGGAGCTCCACTGCTAGATTTGAATTTTCTCCAAAAATTTGAACTGAACTTGAAAAAGTGTGAAAATAAAAGTTGGAGTTTGAAAGATGGGACACGACTTTCTTTTTGGGGTGAACCTGAAATTTCAAATTTTTCGAGCTCAAACAACCCAAATACAAAAAGGTGCCCAGGACTGCATTTTGAGTTTTTGAGGGACTAAACTGCAAAATTTTCAAAAGTTCCAAACAGTGACTAGGCCTTATTTATGATGACAAACAACTTTTATTTTTGGAGATTTTGAAGTTTAGTACAAAAATCTTGAGTTTTCAGTTGGGTGTCAAACAACCCTTGTTTTTGAATTTTAATTCGAATTTTTTTGATGGATTTTTAAATTTTTAACCCATAATTCCCTTTTTAACCTGTTTCATATGTGTTTTATTCATTATTACATAAGAGATGTCACAATTCCGACACATACGTGGCAATCTCCCGCTTCATCCGAGTCCAACAAAAGTTTTGTTTCAGGTCTTGGTACATTTTGGTGCTACAGGGATGGATAGAAAATTTGGAAAGATGAGCTTCATCCATAATTTTCTTTCAGAGTTCGGCGTTCTTGGGCACCACTATCCGATGTCGAAACCACATCACTCCCTGCCCATCTAGCCGGAAACATTTATATTTGCCTTCCCTTTTACCAATTTTCTTTTGAGCATTTTAATCTTTGCATCAATTAATTAGGCCTCAACAATCTGATCGTGCAAGGTTGGTTCAACAGAGATATGGTGGAAGTATCCGTGAGGAAAAATCTCCAAGTTGAGCTTTGCCATTTCATGGCATAAGGTGTCAGCATAGGACTCCATGGAAAGACAGTGACAGCGAGCCTTGCGGCTTAGTGCATCCGCAACCACATTAGCCTTCCCGGGGTGATAATGCACACTCAGATCATAGTCCTTTGCTAACTCCAACCATCTCCGCTGCCTCATATTCAAATGTGCCTGAGTGAAGACATATTTGAGGCTCTTGTGATCGGTGTATATGTTGCATGGAACACCCATCAGGTAGTGTCTCCAAATCTTGAGAGCATGAATAACCGCTGCTAACTCAAGATCATGCGTAGGGTAATTTTGCTCATGCGGCCGGAGTGCTCAAGAAGCATAAGCAATGACCCGGCTCTCTTGCATAAGAACACAACCAAGTCCGGTGCCTGAAGCATCACAATAAACATCATAGGGCTTGGTGCTGTCGGATTGAGCTAAAACTGGGGCTGTAGTTAAATATTTTCTCAAAGTGTGGAAAGCTTCTTCACATTTGTCACTCCACTCAAATTTGACTCCCTTCTTTAAGAGTTCGGTCATGGGTTTAGCAATCCGAGAGAAATCCGGAATGAAGCGGCGATAGTAAGCAGCTAGACCCAGAAAACTCCGAATCTCATGGACAGAGGTAGGTGGTTGCCAATCCATCACATATTGCACCTTGGTTGGATCCACGGATATACCATCCTTGGAAACCGTATGACCCAAGAATTTCACACTTTCTAGCAAGAATTCACATTTGGAGAACTTGG
Source organism: Digitaria exilis (assembly GCA_015342445.1). Lineage (NCBI taxonomy): Eukaryota > Viridiplantae > Streptophyta > Magnoliopsida > Poales > Poaceae > Digitaria > Digitaria exilis. The sequence continues at coordinate 237,890 of JACEFO010001274.1, read as the reverse complement.
CGTACAGTTGATGGTCTCTCAATCTCTGAAGAACAATGCGAAGGTGTTTGGCATGTTTTTCCTCATTCTAGGAATATATGAGAATGTCATCAACGAAAACCACAACAAACTTGTCAAGCTCGGAAATGAAAACCGAATTCATGAGATACATGAAGTAGGTTGGGGCATTTCTGAGCCCAAATGACATGACCCAGAATTCATAAAGTCCGTAGCGGGTAGAAAAGGCAGTCTTGGGAATGTCACAAGGACGAATCTTTATTTGGTGATAGCCAGAGCGAAGATCAATCTTAGAGAACACTCTGGCGCCAGCTACTTGATCAAAAAGGACATCAATGCGGGGAAGTGGATACTTGTTTTTGATGGTCACCGCATTAAAAGGCCGGTAGTCAATACACAACCTCAAGGAGTGATCCTTCTTCTTCACGAAGATAGCGGGACAACCCCATAGCGTCACACTAGGACGGATGAAACCCTTGTCGAGCAGTTCTTGGAGTTGAATTTTTAATTCAGCCAATTCATTGGGTGGCATTCTATAGGGTCTCTTTGATATAGGTGCTGTGCCAGGTTGATGTTCAAACACAAATTCAATGTCCCTGTCCGGCGGCATCCCAGGTAAGTCATCTGGAAATACATCGGCATACTCACATACCACCGGAATGTCGTTTAGTTGTGTTTCTACCATGGTGTAAGCACAAGCATTGGCGCATTTCCGGTGTGGCAGATATAGTGCACTAGGGCCATGTATAGGCGAGTTTATTTCCACAACCCTTTCGGCAACATCTAGCACAACCTTATGTTGAGTCATCCAATTTACCCTCAAAACAATATCAATCCCTTCCAACCCAAACAGAATTAAATCAGTAGGAAACACTTTACTACCCAGCTTGATTGGTACTTTTCGAGTGACTTGGTTGGATGCTATTTTACCTCCCGCTGTTGATATCACATATGCTGATTTGGTGTGATATGATTTTAACCCACATTTTGCATGAAACTTTGTGCTTATAAAACTATGTGTTGCCCCGGAATCAAACAATATCACATCTGGTTGGTTGTGTATAGGGAAAGTACCAGTCATGTCCGTTGCTCCCTCAGGTAGGTCAGCCAGGGTGGTGTAGTTGAGCCTTCCCTGCCTGACTTGGACTCGCTGCTGCTTGCCCTTGTTCTGTTGATTTCCAGGACGCTGGTTCTACGGCTTGTTCTATGTGCAGTCCTTGATGAAATGGTTATTGCTGCCACACTTGAAGCATTGGTAGCCACCTCCAGGACGAAGCGGCTACTGCGCGTTTTGCCTCGGGGCCTGCTGCTGCTGTGGCGGTGGAGGGAAACGAGGCGCACCCTGCTGTGGTGGCCTGGCAACCCAACGTCCACCCTGAGGCACCCTTGGCTGTCCCTGTGGTGCAGCCTGGGGAACCAGACGGAACCTCTGAGGCTCTCCACCCGAAGGTCCAACGGGAGCCTTCCTTTTCTTCTCGGCCTTATGCACCATGTTAGCATCTTCCTGGGCAATGGAAATGTTCACAAGTTTACCATATGTGGCAACTCATGTAGTGGTCAGCTGGGCCTTGAGCTTGGTATTGAGGCCACAACGGAACCTCTCCATCTTCTTCTCATTGGAGTCAGCATGATGACCCACATAAGGACACAGACCATTGAAGGCCTAGGAGCACTGGAGCACAGTGCGGGTTCCCTGAGTCAGAGCCAGAAACTCATTCAACTTCCTCTCAACCAACCCAGCAGGAATGTGGTGGGCTTTGAAGGCAGTCTTAAATTCCTCCCACTCAATGACATGGTTCTTCTCCTGAAGAGCCAGAGAGTTCTCCCACCACAGGAGAGCTGTGCCACGGAGCTGCTGCGTCGCAAAGACCACCTTGCGGTGGAGAGTGCAAGGCGTGGCCAGGATGGAGAACTTAGATTCGATGGCCCGAATCCATGCATCAGCTTCCAAGGGCTCCTCGGCTCTGGAGAACACCGCAGGGTGAGTAGCTGAGAAGTCCTCGTACCGGGCCACTTGAGGTGTAGGACCACGTTGAGCACCTTGCTGCTGCTGCATCTGCTGCTGCATCATTTGTTGCTGGTGCTGCAGATTACGGAGGATCTCCGTCTGAGTGACATACAGCTGTTGCCACGTTGGGGGTTGTTGCGGTGGCGGAGGTGGTGGTGGCTGTTGCACGTCCGGCCCCTGCTGGTTAGCGTTGGATCCGCTAGCATCGTGACCGCTGCGAGTGATAGCCATCTGCAATAGGTACTTGTATTAGCCACAATTTATAAACTTGCATAAATCAATGACAAGATAGAACATGGCAATGTAATGAAGTTTACTGCGTAAGGATAACATATCAGAAAGCAGTTTTGGAAGAAAAATCATATCCTCCAGTACAAGTCAAGTTAGATGCTCCAATTCGGTCAGTAGCTTGCAAATTTCATGCTCTATAACTTTCATGGTTGGCTCATGTGACATCTCTGATGTCAAAAGAATTAAAAGTACACTTAAAACCAATGCAAAAGGGAATTATGGGTTGGAACTCAAAAATCCATCAAAAATTCAAATGAAAATTCAAAAACAAGGGTTGTTTGACACCCAACTGGAATCTCAAACATTTTGTACTAAACATGAAAATCTCCAAAAATAAAAGTTGTTTGTCATCACAAATAAGGCCTAGTCACTATTTGGAACTTTTGAAAATTTTGCAGTTTAGCCCCTCAACAACTCGAAATACAGTTCTGTGCACCTTTTTGAATTTGGGTTGTTTGAGCTTGAAAAATTTGAAATTTCAGGTTCACCCCAAAAAGAAAGTTGTGTCCCACCTCTCAAACTCCAACTTTTATTTTCACACTTTTTCATGTTCAGTTCAAATTTTTGGAGAAAATTCGAATGAGGCACAGAAGCTCCACGGGCGCCAACAGTGGCCCTGGCGCGCCCCTGCTCTGGCCGGAGCTCGGCCGCCACGTGGCCGGCGAGCAGCGGAGGCCGCGCCGAGCTAGCCGAGCCGCGGCGTCGGGTGGCCGTTGTCCTCACGCGCTTGTCCGACCCCTCCGTGCCGTCACATCGCCGCTCGACCGCTCGCTTTGCCTCGCGCCGCGGAGCGCCATCATGGCGGTCAGAGCGCCGCCGTGGCCGCGCGCGCGCGCGACGCGCAGAGCCTCTCCGCGGAAGATTCCTCTCCGCTCCGCGCCAAGAAGCCCTGTAGAAGATCCCCCAGCATCACGCAAGGATCTCCCTCGCCCAATCGAGCCGCTCGCGCTCTGCCCGAGCTCCCGCGCCATCAATGGCGACCTCGACAGCCCGAGCGCTCGTGCACACGCGTCCGAGGTACCTCGGTGCTCGCTAGCGCACCCAAACCCTTCACCGAGCACTCACACTCCTTCCCCTCAGTCCACACGTAGCCATTCTCACTTCACCGCGTTCGCTTCTATCGTCTTCCACCTCGGGACGCCTTGAGCCGAGCTCGAGCTTCCCCGCCGCAAACTCAAATCGACCGCGAATCCCTCCACCCTTTTCCAATCCCCCGCGCGTGAAGCTCGCTCACTCACCCCGCTAGCTGCTCGAGCACTCCCCAGCTCGAATCGAGCCTCACTCGCCGCGAATCGAGACTTTTCCCCACCGCTCGGCCACTAACACTGCAAGCACCACCTCCACGTCGAGCCCCATACCCCGGCCATCCCCACCGCAGACGAACCCCACGACGAGCTCCACCATCGTCCAGTGAAGCTCACACGCCATTCCGTGTAACACCCCTGGTGTTTAAAGCGTATAAGTAAGAGTGATTAAACAAACTAAGGAACTATAAACCCTGAAACTAAATCACTAGTAGGAATGAGAATTATACATGAGGATTGTTAAGTTTGTACTCGTGTTTTGGTTCTTGAAATTTGAACCCAACAAAAACTTTTCTAGTACAAATCTAAACATCTTCTCTTACAAGTTGCACGACAAAACTCTAAATACATACTCTCGAGACGACGCATAAAAATTTCCTAAAAAGAAATCAGGATTGAACGGCAAATTAAGTAATGCTTCTATGCCCCTAAAGGTCTTAAAGGACGAATGGCTCATGTGAAGTCAACACATGAAATAATTCCAACTAACGATATTAATGACCTTCAGAAGGCAAGGTTCTAATTTAAAAATTTTAAATAAGAGTTGTGCACATCACAAACGTCTGATCAATATGAAAGGGTTGGGAAAGTATGTTCTAATTATAAAACCAAACCACTTTCTCAAATGGAAGTTGTGTATCTAAAAATGTCATTGCAACCTTGGTGAGTTATGTATAACTCAGATGCTTAATCTACCAAACATAGGAAATCAAGTTTGAAAGACCAACTTAAACATGGGATGAAAAACACACGGTCACACACCCTTTTTAAAGGAGCTCACCTTGGGCTATAAATAAAATAATATTTAGAGTGCTCCTAATGTTTTTAGTAAAATAATTGTTAATGATTTAATGTTAGGGTTAAACACTTGGACTAATAAAGCTTATAGATCTAATCATGGCCTACATGTGGCAATCTTGAGGTTTTAATAATAAAATGAGATTTTGTTCACAATATGAGCTTTCATAAAATACAAAGGATGTAAATTAATTAATATTTAATATATGTCAAGTTGTTAATGACATAATTAAAGTTGAGCATATAAAATAAATAAGCTTTTAACCTCCATGTATGTGTCCATGTTTTAACTTTAAGTTAAAATAAGATTTTTACTCCCAAAATAAAAGGAGGAAGGACTTTAAATTGAAAACTCTCTTTGAGTATCATATCTCTGATTTTAGTGACACTAATAAAGGGTTTAATAGAGAAAGGAGAGGTTAAATAAAATAATTAATAAAAGGAAGATAAGGCAAAACAATGGGGTTAGAATTCAGAAATTGACCAAAACTTCAAACTGAAATTCAAAAACAAAGGTCTGGTGACACCCAACTGAAATCTTAAGACTTTGGTGCTGAACTTAAAAATCTCGGACAAAAAGAGTAGTTGTCATCACCTACAGCCCTTCGCGACAACCTCGCCACGACGTTCGTTCCGCTCGATGACCCTCGAGCGGGGATGTCCGTCACGATCGAGCTTAGCCCGGATGTCCGTCACGATCGAGCTTAGCCCGTATATCCGTCACGATCGAGCTATGTCCGTGACGATCGAGCCTAGCCAGTAGTTTCAGTCACGATTCGAGGCCGCACGATAGGACCCTCGAGGCCCCGCAGTACGTCACGATTCGAGGCCGCACGTTAGCACGCTCGAGGCTCCGCAGCCAAGCTCGAGGGGGCACTTACCCTCGAGCGACGTTCCGTCACGCTCGAGGCTCCGCAGCCAAGCTCGAGGGGGCACTTACCCTCGAGCGACGTTCCGTCACGCTCGAGGCTCCGCAGCCAAGCTCGAGGGGGCACTTACCCTCGAGCGACGTTCCGGCACACTCGAGGCTTCGCAGCCAAGCTCGAGGGGGCACTCACCCTCGAGCGGCGTTTCCGACCATTCGAGGCTCGGCAAGCTCGAGCTCGCGGTTCAAGCTCGAAGCGCCGTAGCGCCTGGTCGAAGTGCCTGGTCCAAGCTCGAAAGTTGTGTCCCACACCTCAAACCCCGACTTTTAATTTTGCACTTTTTCAAGTTCAGTTCAAATTTTGGAGAAAATTCGAAATTGAAATCGGAGCTCCACGGGCATGCTACAGTGCCCCTGGCGCGCGCTGCGCTGGCCGGAGCTCGGCCGCCACGTGGCCGGCGAGCGGCGCAGGCGGCGCTGAGCTGGCCAAGCCGCGGCGAACGCTGGCGCTTGTCGCCTAGCTCTTGTCCGGCCACTCCCGAGCCATCACTTCGCCGCCGTCACCTCGCCTCGCCTCGTGCCGCGGAGCGCCATCATACGGTCGCGCACCGCCGTGGCCGCACGCGCGCTCGCGCCGCGCCGAGCGCACTGCAGGCGGTAGAGTCCGTTTGCGTCGCGCCAAAGCCTCTGCTGAGGATCTCCACTTCATCACGCGATGATCTTTGACGCCCAACCGCGCGTGTGCGCTCTGTTCGAGATCGCCACGCCATCAATGGCGACCGCGACAGCCACCCACGCGCTCGCACGCTCCCGAGGCCGCACTGTGCCACTCTCGCGTGCCCAAGCACTCCACCGCGCACTCCCACCCCTCCTCTCACTCGCTCACTTGGCCATTTCCACTTCCCCGCGCTCGCTCGGTCTTCTTCTTCCTCGCGCCGCGCGAACCGAGCCGAGCTTCTCCGAGAAATTCACCCTCCACACTCCACCATTCCCAAGTTCGTCCCGCACGAAGCTAGCCCTCTACTCCAGCTCCAAATCCCCCCACTTTCCCCTAGCTATTGTCCTTTCTCCGGCGAGAATTTGAGATTTCCCCCAAATCGCGAATTCCGGCCACCGGAGCACCCGCACGTCGAGCCCCTACTCCGAGCCGTCCCCGAGGTCAACCGAGCACGCCATTGGCTTCCTCGAGCTCCACTGGTGCTCTAGGACCCCTCGAACCTCGGCGAACGACCCCGAGCTCACCGGCGTAGAAGCCGCGGCGGCCGCGCCGCCACCACCTCGTCGCCGGCGCAACTCCGACCACCCCCGGCCTCCAAACCGTCCCCAAACGACTCGTGGTGAGCCCAGGAAGCTTTTCCCCCACTTCCCCGTGCCTAGTTCGCCGCCGTTTGGCCGGCGCAACTCCGGCGAGAGCCGAGGGCCTTCCTTCATCGTCTTCGTTTGTCTAGGGGTCTCTGCGCAAAAGTTCAGGGACTCGTTCGCGAAGTTTTGAAAGTTCTAGGGTTCCCTGCGAAAATAGATTCTTGAACCTAGATTTGATTTTCCCGAATCTTGTAAAATCCATTAAAAATCGTACAAAAATCAGAAAAATGAACAAAAATACTCCCTGGATTCGTGAGAGTCTAAACTACAATCCTATTAGACATGTTTATACTTTTGATGAACTGTTTTTGAGCTAAAATTCAAACTATGAAAATGGAAAGTAGTGCACCATTTCAAATCCAGAGCTCCGCTAGGGTTGAGCTTTGGATATGTTGTGTGTAGTGACTTTGGACAACTTGTGTCCAAAGGGGACCTAAAAATATGAACTGTAGCTCCAGTTATAAATTAAAATGTGTTTTCTGTCTTTTTGCAGTGCAGAAATCTTTAAAAATAATCTGTGCTGTGAAAAATCACCAATTTGCTCCAGAGGACTAAAAACATGTTAGCACACCTGTGAAAAATGAAAAACTTAATTTTTGCTCTGTTTAGGCTAGCAAATAAATAAATATGTGTTTTTGGGATAGGAATTTATTGAGGACTACCCAAGGGTTATTTTGAGCCACCACTTGGCCAGAGCCCTCCTCATGCTTATGACTAGCTTTGGTAGGAAAATCTCCTGAACTAGATGAATTTTCGATTTTATAGGATTTAAATTCGATTCTGCTAGCAGCTGTTTGATATATTTTTAATAAATTATGTGTAGCTCAGAATTAGCTAAATTTTGGAGTGAGCTTAGCTCATATACTCCAGTAGCTGTCATAAAGTTTATAGATAAAAATGATGAACAGAATTGGAGAAACAAAAATGAGAAGTAATCCAGGTGGAAATTGATTTATATAAAAAGATAAAACCTTTTGGTTAGTTAGTTAGAATAAAATAAGTGGAATCTGAAATTCCAGAACAGCCACCCTAAGTTATGCATCTCATGTAGAAGGCGCTATCCCGGACGGCGACTACCACCTCATCCCCGCAGACGAGGAAGAAGTCCCGGAGGAAGGTGCCGGTGCAGGATCGACCAACCCGGAGGCTAACCCCCAGTCCGAGCAAGAAGGCAAGCCCCGGAGCATAACCTAACCTTTACCAATTATGCATTATGACTTCTCTATGCTTGTGCATTTACGTTCAAGGAGTTGATTGAATACCTTAGCTGCACATTTCCTAGTACCTATGAATTGCAACACTAGTATGAAAGGATCGATAGGGCATTGCTTAGGTCCGTTACAAGTCGAGTGATTTCCTGTCACTCGCGAGACATAGGAGTTGCTTGTCTTTTCTTATGTTGGAATCATAAGGATTGACGGGCGGGATGATAGATGTAGATCTCCCGTCCGTGTATGATAATTGATTTAAGGTCGAAATGTGTGGTTGAGTGTGTCAAGTTTTTGAACGTACCACATGCATGCCGGTATATGGGAGCCGGTAAGCCCGGTACCAGATTGAAGCAGCTAGGGCCGATAGCCATCTCTCCTTGGAAACTTTGTTTTCCTCTGCCGTACACTTGTGGATATATGCGTGAGACTGTGAGTGAAGCAGTAAACCTTTATCCTAAGGAAATGGACCCGGTTCCGAATTGTGGATCGATGGGAAAGGTTGGGAAATGCTTGTACCTTTTATAGCAAGCATAGTATCCGTGTATGTTGGGTTTCCCCTGGCCAGGTAGCAAAATTCGGTTCAAACTGTCCGCTTCTCGCGGTTAATGAGACTGCTTGACCGCCTGGCTACATTGAGTAACAAGTGAAACTTTGAGATTGATAAACTTGTTCTATGAATTAATTTGTATTGCACCACTTGTATGCTTAGAGAGGATGCTAATCTAGAATGGTTAAATGTACTAGAATATGATGCTAAAACTTGAAAGCAAGGATCTACCTTTAGTTGCTTTTTGGCAAACAAACCCACCAGCCAAAAGCCTCTCATGTCTAGATGTCGGTGATGTAGTTTTCACCCGACGGGTAAGCCTTGCTGAGTATTAGTATACTCAGCCTTGCTTGTGGCATTAATTTACAGGTACACCGTTGGATGTCGATGCTTTGTCTTGGCCTGCCCAGGTTCCACCTGGCTGGCACATCGAATGGGTTCCGTCCTCTGCCGAGGATCGGGAGGAGTAGCATCGTGGCAGGCTTCAGCACGGTGTTATTGTATCGTCGTTAGATTATCTTCCGCTGCAATGAAACTTTTATTTCCGCTGCTAGACTTTGTACTCTGATTTAAATTTGAACTTGGTTTGTAATAACTTGTGATACCTATTTGTGTAAGTTAATTTGTGGAATGTTGTAATCTCTGGAACTCATCTTCGTGTGGGCGTGCTGTTGTTTCGATCGAGAAAAGAACGTGGTTAATCGGGTTTAATCCGACGGCGCTCCAGCTTATTCCGGATTAAGTGCCTGACTACTCGTTTAGTGGTCCCGAGGTACTTAACTTGGAATAATTTCGGAGTGGTCCGCCACAGCTGGCATCAGAGCCGAAACAGCGCACCGGAGAGACCAACAAACCTTAAATAAATATTTTTGGAATAAAATTTGCCAACTCGTACTTCCGCCGTGCTTTTCGGTGGAAGGTTATTATTAGGACCGTTAAGGATGTTACCTAGAACGTGAAGCCTATGTGGGTTAAGGGATCACGATATGATAGGTGGCAAATAATATATTATACTGACTTCCAGCACATTTCATTCTGTTATTTACTTTACGCAATGGTGGGCGCAAGGTACGGCGATTGCTGTAACGTACCACGGCACTATATGAAAATATAGTGGCGGCACATAGTCAATACGCTGTGATGGCGTATGAAACTAGAATAGCATGGTGGGCGCAAGGTACGGCGATTGCTGTAGCGTACCACGGCATCATATGCAAATATGATGGTGGCACAAAGTCAATACGCTCATGAAATAGCGTATGAAACTGTCAATATGTTGCCTTGGTGACATATGAACATTGCCCGTTCAATGTTAAACGTTCGGGTGCCACCTCTATAGTGGGTGGTAATGTATGGAGACGCTTTCGTGAGTGCTGGCACGAAAGGTTGATTATATATGCTCTGGAATGGAATTTTCTGCAGGTACACTAACCACGATTCCGTAAGATGAACGGTTAGAAAAGTTCGGCTAGTTAATATAGGGAGAGACGGAGATTGCCTAGCCACCGGCACTAACTTCGTAGGCCAAAAGTTTATTGGCACGTGTGATGGTGAGAACGAATAGGCTGCTCATGCATTGCAACTCACTGAAATGTTCTTGAACCATAATGCACGATCATTGAACTAACCGTCATCAAAAATTGAATAACAACCGGAAATTGTGTCGAAACTCTGCCGAAATCAGCCTGTTTGCACCCTTAATTCGAAACTGAAAACGTTGTCAAATGAAAAAGTGTTCAACATGAAAGTTGTCATAAATATTATGAAGTTTATGCTGTAGAAATTTCATCGAAATTGGTTCAGTAGAACTGGAGTTATGTTTAAAATGGTAACCCCCTGTCTGCTGGAATTTTCTGGGAACAACAAGTTTGAAAGTGGATTTTACACCCTCTTAACAGCAGTTTCTGCTAGAGGCTTAAAAATGAAAGTTGTCAAAAATTGTGTCTAGTTTATGCTGTCAAAATTTCCACAAATTTGGTTCAGCCAATTAAAAGTTATGCTCAAAATACCAACTTCCTGTCTGCTGGACTTTCAGCAGAGAGTTAATTAAAAGGTTGGGGTTTTACGCCACCTACATCATTGTTCTGTTTTTGTGTTGAACTAAAAAGTTATTTGAAATTATCTAAACTGTATTCTGGTTAAGTGGGGTAATGCTTGGGCTTATAGATTTTGAGATATGAAATTTTTCCTACTCTGTCCATAATCTGATTACTTTCTTTAAATATATGTCGGTCCTCACTTAGATTTGATGTCTATATTGCTGCCGCCTCACTTGTAGCTAGCTCTGCTGTGGCATCCCTAAATTTTAAACACTTAAGTAAGCTACAATTAAGTTAAGGAATGCAAGACTTTTGGACAAGTAAAACTCGAAAAATGAACCAAATACCGACTTCCTGCCTTGCTGAATATTCTGGGACAGTCATTAAGAATTTGAATTTTTGCACCATGTTAACCTCAAATTTGACGAAGTGTTGAACAGTAAACTTGTACACAAACATGTCAAAAACATTCTGGTGAATTTCGAGAATTTTTGGATCACTCTTGTTGGAGTTATGAAGCTTTAAGGTTGCAGCCAGAGATATTGGATTTCTATCCTCTAGTGCATATCCTGCAACATGATTTTTGTCAAAACTTTTACCACCTGAAAATGGTTACCAAAGTTAAATTGAAATCTATAATGGAAACACCCACAAAGTTTCAGCCCCAAATAAAAAGGGAACTAGAGTTATAGGCAGAATTATAGGGTTCGGTGTGCTGAAAATCCATCTAAACCGAGAAGCCTAGATTGAAAGTTTTGACCAACTTAACCGCTAGATCAGTGTCTGTGATGCAAAGCAATGTGTAGATTACCAAATTCCTACTACCTGGCCAAGGATGAGAAATTGGGATGTTGGAGCTAGGAGTTATGAATTCTCTTCTACGGAAACACAATCTGTCCAGAGTAATTCTTCTTGAATTTTAATCTCTAATATCCTCCACATCTACGCTACCATAAGACACCTGTCCCAAAGTAAGGCAATATGACCCACTTCAATCCATTCTCTTTGTCCTATCCCTTTTAGACACTTGATCCGCTTATGAAATAGGAGAATGTAATGACTTAGGATCAGCACGTGCTCCCTCCTTGGGCGTAATCATTGAATTAATAAGTTAAGTTAAGGGTGGATCAAGAACTCTGAACTTAGAAGGAGTATATGGATATGCAATGACTTGAACCAATAATGTAAATGTAGAGGTGTCAAGTATAACAATGTCCTATTACATGATGTGTTAGGATCCGAACCCTTGACCTCCCTTATTGCTCGATTCCATGCACCTCAATTCTCACATCTTGATCGAATTATTATCACTAACTCTCACATGCCACGTGATTTTGATCACCCGCTACTCTCGACTTTGGTCCCCTATACTCAACTCTCTTGATTTCTTGATCCTTGAATCCTTGTTTTACTCTTGCTCAAGGAAATAAATATAAATGAGAACAAGACGTGAATTGAGTCAAGGTCACATTGGTATGCATAAGGTTATCCGTACCTTCTTCATACAATTGAATCATTCCGAGTAATTCATGTGCATGGGCATTGCATACCATTAACATGTCATTTGCATCATGATAATCTTTTGGTACCTAACCACATGTGCATCTAACTCATGAATGCTTCTCCCTCCTGGTGTGAATTGGGTTGTTCCCTCTGAATTTATTGTGGTATTGTATTCCCTAACCTATGGTGCCGTGATGGAACCTAGGACCTCGTGTGTGTGCTGCAGCCACACGCTTGAGTCACTTGGAGCACGCTGGTATCTTGGTATGCGGGAATATGACCCACAAAGACCTTTATTGACAACCCAAATCGATACTTCCTTACTCTCACTAATTGTTCCGCAATGCTGAATTTTAATTATGTGATGTAAGGTCCACTAACTTGCATCACGGCGTGTACATCATACTCTCATAAGCATATGCACCATACGCTCATGTGCATGTGCATCATATCATGTGCATCTCATCATGAACATGCCATGTATACTATGGTAAAGTGCTTAAGTTTGGCAATTTGATAAAAATTTGAGCAAGAATTTCCCAAAATTTCCATACCACACCACCTTTTCTAGGTGTATTCCCTCCTTGCCATAAGCAAATCTTTTATTACCCCACTCTTCCTTTAGGCTCATCTTAGAATTTGGGTGGCAACCCCGTGTAACGTCATGTCATGATCGTAGTATGATGTGGGCTAGTTTTAAGAATCTTTTGGGCACTCTTGTCATCTCATAACCTCGTTGTTCATTAACCCTCCCCAGAGTTTATTCCTTGTTCCTGTTGATATAAAAGTGGGTAAATCATTGTTTAATTAAGACCTACAATTGGTTAAGCGTAATGCCCGTGACTATCTATAGTCTCAAAGATCACCTTTGCCTATTGTTTCTCCCACCATTACCGCAGGGTCTCAAGGGCCAGTTTGACCCCCCCTGTATCCGTGCGTCGTGTGCTCTGCCCCGTCCGCCAGTCCACTATCACCATCGTCGTTTTTCCCTACCGCGGCTGGCCAACGTTCCCCCAGTTGTCGTCGTACCACCGTCCCGTCACCAAGGGAATCTCATTGCCGGCCCCTACCTCCTGGTGTCGACACACCACTATCGCTGCTCCGCTCCGGCCGTCGATAAATGCAGCCTCTCCAATGGCTGCCATCACTCCAAGGTGCTCCACTTGAGTCACACCACTCCACCGCTCTCGCCTCTCTTCGGCGACCTCCACGGTACCCAAGCTGCCCATTCTCCACCGTGTCCTCCGTTCTTTGACAAGCAAGCTCTGCCTCCACCTTTTTGTAAAGCCACGAGGAAGTGCCCCTCCCGGCAACCACCTTGTCGTTTAACCAAGGTCTACGGCACCAACCTCACCGAAGAAGGAGTTCGAGCAGAAGTCACCTGAGGATTCCACAAGAATTAAGTCGACGAGCAAGGAAGATTTCGACTTTTTGACACCATCCATGGCTTGCCCATTCTTTTCCCCGATTGGCCCTGAAGTTCACTGGACAATAGTGGTGTATTACTTTTGCCTTGTGTGCCAAATCTTGATGCTCTTAGCTTTCCATGTCTACATTCATCACCGCTCCCACATGAACAACGTTGATGTTGTATCGGAGATCCGGTATCAATTATCATCTCCAAGCTATGAACCTGTAAGAACTTGGGTGCGTAGTATCTGCGTTTCTTTAACCAACACCTCTTTCTTCTAATACAATGTCCACCTTTCCTCCCTGTGTGAATCTCGGGACGAGATTCTTTTTAAGGAGGGTAGGCTGTAACACCCCTGGTGTTTAAAGCGTATAAGTAAGAGTGATTAAACAAACTAAGGAACTATAAACCCTGAAACTAAATCACTAGTAGGAATGAGAATTATACATGAGAATTGTTAAGTTTGTACTCGTGTTTTGGTTCTTGAAATTTGAACCCAACAAAAACTTTTCTAGTACAAATCTAAACATCTTCTCTTACAAGTTGCACGACAAAACTCTAAATACATACTCTCGAGACGACGCATAAAAATTTCCTAAAAAGAAATCAGGATTGAACGGCAAATTAAGTAATGCTTCTATGCCCCTAAAGGTCTTAAAGGACGAATGGCTCATGTGAAGTCAACACATGAAATAATTCCAACTAACGATATTAATGACCTTCAGAAGGCAAGGTTCTAATTTAAAAATTTTAAATAAGAGTTGTGCACATCACAAACGTCTGATCAATATGAAAGGGTTGGGAAAGTATGTTCTAATTATAAAACCAAACCACTTTCTCAAATGGAAGTTGTGTATCTAAAAATGTCATTGCAACCTTGGTGAGTTATGTATAACTCAGATGCTTAATCTACCAAACATAGGAAATCAAGTTTGAAAGACCAACTTAAACATGGGATGAAAAACACACGGTCACACACCCTTTTTAAAGGAGCTCACCTTGGGCTATAAATAAAATAATATTTAGAGTGCTCCTAATGTTCTTAGTAAAATAATTGTTAATGATTTAATGTTAGGGTTAAACACTTGGACTAATAAAGCTTATAGATCTAATCATGGCCTACATGTGGCAATCTTGAGGTTTTAATAATAAAATGAGATTTTGTTCACAATATGAGCTTTCATAAAATACAAAGGATGTAAATTAATTAATATTTAATATATGTCAAGTTGTTAATGACATAATTAAAGTTGAGCATATAAAATAAATAAGCTTTTAACCTCCATGTATGTGTCCATGTTTTAACTTTAAGTTAAAATAAGATTTTTACTCCCAAAATAAAAGGAGGAAGGACTTTAAATTGAAAACTCTCTTTGAGTATCATATCTCTGATTTTAGTGACACTAATAAAGGGTTTAATAGAGAAAGGAGAGGTTAAATAAAATAATTAATAAAAGGAAGATAAGGCAAAACAATGGGGTTAGAATTCAGAAATTGACCAAAACTTCAAACTGAAATTCAAAAACAAAGGTCTGGTGACACCCAACTGAAATCTCAAGACTTTGGTGCTGAACTTAAAAATCTCGGACAAAAAGAGTAGTTGTCATCACCTACAGCCCTTCGCGACAACCTCGCCACGGCGTTCGTTCCGCTCGATGACCCTCGAGCGGGGATGTCCGTCACGATCGAGCTTAGCCCGGATGTCCGTCACGATCGAGCTTAGCCCGTATATCCGTCACGATCGAGCTATGTCCGTGACGATCGAGCCTAGCCAGTAGTTTCAGTCACGATTCGAGGCCGCACGATAGGACCCTCGAGGCCCCGCAGTACGTCACGATTCGAGGCCGCACGTTAGCACGCTCGAGGCTCCGCAGCCAAGCTCAAGGGGGCACTTACCCTCGAGCGACGTTCCGTCACGCTCGAGGCTCCGCAGCCAAGCTCGAGGGGGCACTTACCCTCGAGCGACGTTCCGTCACGCTCGAGGCTCCGCAGCCAAGCTCGAGGGGGCACTTACCCTCGAGCGACGTTCCGGCACGCTCGAGGCTTCGCAGCCAAGCTCGAGGGGGCACTCACCCTCGAGCGGCGTTTCCGACCATTCGAGGCTCGGCAAGCTCGAGCTCGCGGTTCAAGCTCGAAGCGCCGTAGCGCCTGGTCGAAGTGCCTGGTCCAAGCTCGAAAGTTGTGTCCCACACCTCAAACCCCGACTTTTAATTTTGCACTTTTTCAAGTTCAGTTCAAATTTTGGAGAAAATTCGAAATTGAAATCGGAGCTCCACGGGCATGCTACAGTGCCCCTGGCGCGCGCTGCGCTGGCCGGAGCTCGGCCGCCACGTGGCCGGCGAGCGGCGCAGGCGGCGCTGAGCTGGCCAAGCCGCGGCGGACGCTGGCGCTTGTCGCCTAGCTCTTGTCCGGCCACTCCCGAGCCATCACTTCGCCGCCGTCGCCTCGCCTCGCCTCGCGCCGCGGAGCGCCATCATACGGTCACGCGCCGCCGTGGCCGCACGCGCGCTCGCGCCGCGCCGAGCGCACTGCAGGCGGTAGAGTCCGTTCGCGTCGCGCCAAAGCCTCTGCTGAGGATCTCCACTTCATCACGCGATGATCTTTGACGCCCAACCGCGCGTGTGCGCTCTGTTCGAGATCGCCACGCCATCAATGGCGACCGCGACAGCCACCCACGCGCTCGCACGCTCCCGAGGCCGCACTGTGCCACTCTCGCGTGCCCAAGCACTCCACCGCGCACTCCCACCCCTCCTCTCACTCGCTCACTTGGCCATTTCCACTTCCCCGCGCTCGCTCGGTCTTCTTCTTCCTCGCGCCGCGCGAACCGAGCCGAGCTTCTCCGAGAAATTCACCCTCCACACTCCACCATTCCCAAGTTCGTCCCGCACGAAGCTAGCCCTCTACTCCAGCTCCAAATCCCCCCACTTTCCCCTAGCTATTGTCCTTTCTCCGGCGAGAATTTGAGATTTCCCCCAAATCGCGAATTCCGGCCACCGGAGCACCCGCACGTCGAGCCCCTACTCCGAGCCGTCCCCGAGGTCAACCGAGCACGCCATTGGCTTCCTCGAGCTCCACTGGTGCTCTAGGACCCCTCGAACCTCGGCGAACGACCCCGAGCTCACCGGCGTAGAAGCCGCGGCGGCCGCGCCGCCACCACCTCATCGCCGGCGCAACTCCGACCACCCCCGGCCTCCAAACCGTCCCCAAACGACTCGTGGTGGGCCCAGGAAGCTTTTCCCCCACTTCCCCGTGCCTAGTTCGCCGCCGTTTGGCCGGCGCAACTCCGGCGAGAGCCGAGGGCGTTCCTTCATCGTCTTCGTTTGTCTAGGGGTCTCTGCGCAAAAGTTCAGGGACTTGTTCGCGAAGTTTTGAAAGTTCTAGGGTTCCCTGCGAAAATAGATTCTTGAACCTAGATTTGATTTTCCCGAATCTTGTAAAATCCATTAAAAATCGTACAAAAATCAGAAAAATGAACAAAAATACTCCCTGGATTCGTGAGAGTCTAAACTACAATCCCTATTAGAGATGTTTATACTTTTGATGAACTGTTTTTGAGCTAAAATTCAAACTATGAAAATGGAAAGTAGTGCACCATTTCAAATCCAGAGCTCTGCTAGGGTTGAGCTTTGGATATGTTGTGTGTAGTGACTTTGGACAGCTTGTGTCCAAAGGGGACCTAAAAATATGAACTGTAGCTCCAGTTATAAATTAAAATGTGTTTTCTGTCTTTTTGCAGTGCAGAAATCTTTAAAAATAATCTGTGCAGTGAAAAATCACCATTTTGCTCCAGAGGACTAAAAACATGTTAGCACACCTGTGAAAAATGAAAAACTTAATTTTTGCTCTGTTTAGGCTAGCAAATAAATAAATATGTGTTTTTGGGATAGGAATTTATTGAGGACTACCCAAGGGTTATTTTGAGCCACCACTTGGCCAGAGCCCTCCTCATGCTTATGACTAGCTTTGGTAGGAAAATCTCCTGAACTAGATGAATTTTCGATTTTATAGGATTTAAATTCGATTCTGCTAGCAGCTGTTTGATATATTTTTAATAAATTATGTGTAGCTCAGAATTAGCTAAATTTTGGAGTGAGCTTAGCTCATATACTCCAGTAGCTGTCATAAAGTTTATAGATAAAAATGATGAACAGAATTGGAGAAACAAAAATGAGAAGTAATCCAGGTGGAAATTGATTTATATAAAAAGATAAAACCTTTTGGTTAGTTAGTTAGAATAAAATAAGTGGAATCTGAAATTCCAGAACAGCCACCCTAAGTTATGCATCTCATGTAGAAGGCGCTATCCCGGACGGCGACTACCACCTCATCCCCGCAGACGAGGAAGAAGTCCCGGAGGAAGGTGCCGGTGCAGGATCGACCAACCCGGAGGCTAACCCCCAGTCCGAGCAAGAAGGCAAGCCCCGGAGCATAACCTAACCTTTACCAATTATGCATTATGACTTCTCTATGCTTGTGCATTTACGTTCAAGGAGTTGATTGAATACCTCAGCTGCACATTTCCTAGTACCTATGAATTGCAACACTAGTATGAAAGGATCGATAGGGCATTGCTTAGGTCCGTTACAAGTCGAGTGATTTCCTGTCACTCGCGAGACATAGGAGTTGCTTGTCTTTTCTTATGATGGAATCATAAGGATTGACGGGCGGGATGATAGATGTAGATCTCCCGTCCGTGTAAGATAATTGATTTAAGGTCGAAATGTGTGGTTGAGTGTGTCAAGTTTTTGAACGTACCACATGCATGCCGGTATATGGGAGCCGGTAAGCCCGGTACCAGATTGAAGCAGCTAGGGCCGATAGCCATCTCTCCTTGGAAACTTTGTTTTCCCCTGCCGTACACTTGTGGATATATGCGTGAGACTGTGAGTGAAGCAGTAAACCTTTATCCTAAGGAAATGGACCCGGTTCCGAATTGTGGATCGATGGGAAAGGTTGGGAAATGCTTGTACCTTTTATAGCAAGCATAGTATCCGTGTATGTTGGGTTTCCCCTGGCCAGGTAGCAAAATTCGGTTCGAACTGTCCGCTTCTCGCGGTTAATGAGACTGCTTGACCGCCTGGCTACATTGAGTAACAAGTGAAACTTTGAGATTGATAAACTTGTTCTATGAATTAATTTGTATTGCACCACTTGTATGCTTAGAGAGGATGCTAATCTAGAATGGTTAAATGTACTAGAATATGATGCTAAAACTTGAAAGCAAGGATCTACCTTTAGTTGCTTTTTGGCAAACAAACCCACCAGCCAAAAGCCTCTCATGTCTAGATGTCGGTGATGTAGTTTTCACCCGACGGGTAAGCCTTGCTGAGTATTAGTATACTCAGTCTTGCTTGTGGCATTAATTTACAGGTACACCGTTGGATGTCGATGCTTTGTCTTGGCCTGCCCAGGTTCCACCTGGCTGGCACATCGAATGGGTTCCGTCCTCTGCCGAGGATCGGGAGGAGTAGCATCGTGGCAGGCTTCAGCACGGTGTTATTGTATCGTCGTTAGATTATCTCCCGCTGCAATGAAACTTTTATTTCCGCTGCAAGACTTTGTACTCTGATTTAAATTTAAACTTGGTTTGTAATAACTTGTGATACCTATTTGTGTAAGTTAATTTGTGGAATGTTGTAATCTCTGGAACTCACCTTCGTGTGGGCGTGCTGTTGTTTCGATCGAGAAAAGAACGTGGTTAATCGGGTTTAATCCGACGGCGCTCCAACTTATTCCGGATTAAGTGCCTGACTACTCGTTTAGTGGTCCCGAGGTACTTAACTTGGAATAATTTCAGAGTGGTCCGCCACATTCCGCACATCGCCTCGACCACCACAGGCCGCCAGCGACGTCGCCGGAGCTAACCGCACCGCCGCTCAACGTCGACGAGCCGCGCCGCTTCACCTCCGTCCGCGAGACCTACCTCAACCGACTCGCAGTGAGCTCCTCTCCATTTCCCCCAACTTTCCCCGAGCCAACTCGCCGTCGTTTCGTCGGCGTAGCAACGCCGACGAGCCCTGGACTTGGTTGTGTTCCCCTTTTTAATTCTAGGGTCCTCTGCGCAAAAATCAAGGACCTGTTCATAAGGTTTTAAAAGTTCTAGGGTCTCCAGCGTAAAAAGATTCTTAAACCTAGATCTATTTTTCCCGAATCTTGTAAAATCCGTTAAAAATCGTACAAAAATCAGAAAGATGCACAAAAATACTCCCTGGATTCGTGAGATTGTAAACTCCAATCTCATTTAAGCATGTTTATACTTTTGGTGAACCATTTTTGAATTAAAATTCAAACTGTAAAATATGAAACTTGTGCACCATTTCAAATCCAGAGCTCCGCTAGGGCTGAGCTTTGGATATGTTGTTTGCAGTGACTTTGGACTCCTTGTGTCCAAAGGGGACCTAGAAATATGGACTGTAGCTTCAGTTATGAATTAATTTGCGATTCCTGTCTTTTTGTAGTTCAGAAATTTTTAAAAATAATCCATGCAGTTAAAAATCACCATTTTTCTCCAGAGGCCTAAAAACGTGTTAGCACATCTGTTAAAAATGCCAAACTTAATTTTTGCTCTGTTTAAACTAGCAAATAAATAGATATGTGTTTTCGGATAGAAATTTATTGAGGACTGTCCAAGGCTTATTTTGAGCCACCACTTGGCCAGAGCCCTCCTTGTACTCATGACTAGCTTTGGTAGGAAAATTTCCTGATTTGGATGTATTTTCAATTTTATATGAATTTATTTCATTTCTGCAGGCAGCTGTTTAATTTATTTTTGATAAATTCTGTGTAGCTCAGATTTAGCTAAATTTTGGAGTGAGCCTAACTCTTATGCTCCAGTAGCTGTCATAATTTTATAGATAAAAAGGATGAACAGAAAATGAGAAACAAAAATGAGAAGGAATTAAAGTGGAATTGAATTATATAAAAGAATAAACCTTTTTGGTAATAAGTTAGAATAAAATAAGGAAAGTCTAAAATTCCAAGAACAGCACCCAAACTTCACATAATAAATGGAAATTCTTTCATATATGTACACAATCACCATCAAAGATGAATAAAAATTTTCCACACCCACTACTCCATTTTTGTGAAGAAAAGAGTAGTACTTAAGCATGTCTAGGTGAATATGGCCTTCAAGGCCTTAATCTTGGAATCAATAGGCAGCCGCTATAAGTTATGCATCACATGTAGAAGGCGCTATTCCGGACGGCACCTACCATCTCATCCCCGCCGACGAGGAAGGAATCCCGGAGGGAGGTGCCGGCGAAGGATCGACCAACCCGGAGGCTAACCCCCAGCTAGAGCAAGAAGGCAAGCCCCGGAGCATAACCTAACCTTTAAAGTTTATGCATCTATGAATTCCCAATGCTTGTGCATTTACGTTTCAAGGAGTTGATTGAATACCTTAGCTGCACATTTCTAGTACCTATGACTTGCAACACTAGTATGAAAGGATCGATAGGGCATTGCTATAGGTCCGTTACAAGTCGAGTGATTTCCTGTCACTCGCGAGACATAGGAGTTGCTTGTCTTTACTTATGTTGGAATCATAAGGATTGACGGGCGGGATGGTAGATGTAGATCTCCCGTCCGTGTATGATAATGGATTTAAGGTCGAAATGTGTGGTTGAGTGTGTCAAGTTTTTGAACGTACCACATGCATGCCGATATATGGCAGTCGGTAAGCCCGGTACCAGATTGAAGCAGCTAGGGCCAATAGCCATCTCTCCTTGGAAACTTTGTTTTCCCCTGCCGTACACTTGTGGATATATGCGTGAGACTGTGAGTGAAGCAGTAAACCTTTATCCTAAGGAAGTGGACCCGGTTCCGAATTGTGGATCGATGGGAAAGGTTGGGAAGTGCTTGTACCTTTTATAGCGAGCATTATCCGTGTGTGTTGGGTTTCCCCTGGCCAGGTAGAAAAATTCGGTTCGAACTGTCCGCTTCTCGTGGTTAATGAGACTGCTTGACCGCCTTGCTGCATTGAGTAACAAGTGGAACTATGAGATTGATGAACTTGTTCTATGAAATAAATTGTATTGCACCACTTGTATGCTTAGAGAGGATGCTAATCTAGAATGGTTAAATCTACTAGAATAAGATGCTAAAACCTGAAAGCAAGGACCTACTTTTAGTCGCTTTTTGGCAAACAAACCCACCAGCCAAAAGCCTCTCATGTCTAGATGTCGGTGATGTAGTTTTCACCCGACGGGTAAGCCTTGCTGAGTATTAGTATACTCAGCCTTGCTTGTGGCATTGATTTACAGGTACAACGTTGGATGTGGCAGTCGATGCCATGACTTGGCCTACCCAGGTTCCCCCTGGATGGCACATCGAGTGGGTTCCGTCCTCTGCCGAGGAACTGGAGGAGTAGCACCATGGCAGGCTTCAGCATGGTGTTACTTGTATCGTCGTTAGTTTCTATTCCGCTGCAATGAACTGTTTAATTCCGCTGCAATGAATTTGGTACTCTGATTTAAACTTCAAACTTGGTTTGTAATAACTCTATGTTACCCCTTTATGTATGTTAAATTTGTGGAATGTTGTAATCTCTGGAACTCACCTTCGTGTGGGCGTGCTGTTGTTTCGATCGAGAAAAGTACGTGGTTAAATCGGGTTTAATCCGACGGCGCTCCAGCTTATTCCGGATTAAGTGCCTGACTACTTGATTAGTGGTCCCGGGGTACTTAACTTGGAATAATTTCGGAGTGGTCCGCCACAGCTGGCATCAGAGCTGAAACAGCGCACAGGAGAGAGCAACAAACCTTTAATAAGCGTTTTTGAAATAAAACTTGCCAACTCGTACTTCCGCCGCGCTTTGCGAAGGAAGGTTATTCTTAGGACCGCTAAGGATGTTACCTAGAGCGTGAAGCCTATGTGGGTTAAGGGACCATGATATGATAGGTGGCAAATAGTATATACTACTGACTTCCAGCACATTTCATTCTGTCATTTACTTTACGCAATGGTGGGCGCAAGGTACGGCGATTGCTGTAACGTACCACGGCACTATATGAAAATATAGTGGCGGCACATAGTCAATACGCTGTGATGGCGTATGAAACTAGAATAGCATGGTGGGCACAAGGTACGGCGATTGCTGTAGCGTACCACGGCATCATATGCAAATATGATGGCGGCACAAAGTCAAAACGCTATCTCATGAGCATATGAAACTGTCAATATGTTGCCTTGGTGACATATGAACATTGCCCGTTCAATGTTAAACGTTCGGGTGCCACCTCTATAGTGGGTGGTAATGAATGGAGACGCTTTCGTGAGTGCTGGCACGGAAGGTTGATTATATATGCTCTGGAATGGAATTTTCTGCAGGTACACTAACCGCGATTCCGTATGATTGAACGGTTAGAAAAGTTCGGCTAGATAATATAGGGAGAGACGGATATTGCCTAGCCACCGGCACTAACTTCTTAGGCCAAAAGTTTATTGGCATGTGTGTTGGTGAGAACGAATAGGCCGCTCATGCATTGCATCTCACTGAAATAATGTTGAACCTTAACACGTGACCAATTCAACCGCCGTCAAAATTCAAATCACAACCCAAAATTCTGTTGAAACCAGTCTGTTTGCACCTTTAATTCGAAATTGAAAACGTTGTCAAACGAAAAAGTGTTCAACATGAAAGTTGTCATAAATATTATGAAGTTTATGCTGTAGAAATTTCAACGAAAATGGTTCAGTAGAACTGGAGTTATGCTTAAAATGGTAACCCCCTGTCTGCTGGAAATTTCTGGGAACAGTGAGATAAAAATTGAATTTTTACACCATCTTAATGGTAGTTTCTGCTCAAACCTCCAACATGAAACTTGTTTGGAATTACTTAAACAATGTCCTAGCCAAATCTGAAAATTTTTGAGCTTGTAGATTTCGAGTTTTGTAATTTTTACTACACTGTCCAGAATCTGTTTTGTTTTTCTTTGGCGCTAACCGGTTCTCACCCTTGCCCTTTTCTTTTTGGTTCAGAATGGACGCTCACGCTGACTTGGCCAGCTACCCCAACGATGTGTCCTTTTCAGATTGCCTAGGATGGGAAGGCTTCCCTAGCATTCTGTGGTCGGTTTTGCAGGCGCTCGACTACCCTACCCCGCCACAGTATGAGAGGACCCTCATCCGAGACCGTGGTGTGACCCGTTCTCGTGTGCGTTTGGTGGTATATCGCCACCCACCGTGTCCTAGCTCCCCCACTTGGAGTGTGGAAGTTCATGGACACCACATGGAGACGACTTGTGAGCTAGCTGCCTTGAATGGCATTAGTTCTTTTTGTGCTCAGAACCAGGACTTGGTAGAGCACCAGTTGCTTGGGTTGTTTCCACCGACTCAGCCGGATGATCCCCATTGGATGAGACGCTACCTTAGCTCCCCTTTGAGGATGGCGGAAAACCCGTCGCTGCAGCTGCACTAATGATGAGGTGGATCCGAGCCTACCACCGCTTGCAGGCACTTTTGGGACGATCGCAGAGCGAGATGGTCAACCTTGCTATGGACATGTCCGCCCGTGCCCGTGACATTGGGGTTGAGAGGACCTCGTTGTCCATTGAGGTGACCACCAGAGATGCCATGATTGCTGACCTGGAGAGGCAATTGAATGACCTCCACATCGCGCACAACAACGTCCAAAATGAGCTAGCCCAAACAAGAGATGAACTTGAGGAGGTACATGGTACTTTGGAGCATGCTAATGCTATGCTAGCCGTCCATGATGCTCAGCACCTTCTTGAGCAAGAGGGAGAGCAAGGAGAAGGAGAGGCCCCCGACTCCGAATTTTGCTACCTGGCCAGGGGAAACCCAACACACACGGTTACTATGCTTGCTATAAAAGGTACAAGCATTTCCCAACCTTTCCCATCGATCCACAATTCGGAACCGGGTCCACTTCCTTAGGATAAAGGTTTACTGCTTCACTGACAGTCTCACGCATATATCCACAAGTGTACGGCAGGGGAAAACAAAGTTTCCAAGGAGAGATGGCTATCGGCCCTAGCTGCTTCAATCTGGTACCGGGCTTACCGACTCCCATATATCGGCATGCATGTGGTACTTTCAAAAACTTGACACACTCAACCACACATTTCAACCTTAAATCCATTATCATACACGGACGGAAGATCTACATCTACCATCCCGCCCGTCAATCCTTATGATTCCAACATAAGTAAAGACAAGCAACTCCTATGTCTCGCGAGTGACAGGAAATCACTCGACTTGTAACGGACCTATAGCAATGCCCTATCGATCCTTTCATACTAGTATTGCAAGTCATAGGTACTAGAAATGTGCAGCTAAGGTATTCAATCAACTCCTTGAAACGTAAATGCACAAGCATAGAGAATTCATAAATGCATAATTGGTAAAGGTTAGGTTATGCTCCGGGGCTTGCCTTCTTGCTCAAGCTGGGGGTTAGCCTCCGGGTTGGTCGATCCTTCGCCGGCACCGTGCTCCGGGATTCCTTCCTCGTCAGCGGGGATGAGGTGGTAGTTGCCGTCCGGAATAGCGCCTTCTACACGAGATGCATAACTTAAGGTGGCTGCCTATTGATCCTAAGATTAAGGCCTTGAAGGCCATATTCACCTAGACATGCTTAAGTACTATTATTTTCTTTACAAAAACAGAGTAGAGGTGTGGAAAAGTTTTATTTGACTTCGATGGTGATTGTGTACATATATAAAAGAATTCTTTTTATTGCTCACAAATTAGGGTGCTGTTCTGGAATTTCAGATTCCCTTTATTTTATTCTAACTAATTAACAAAAAGGTTTATTCTTTTATATAAATCAAATTTCACCTAGATTCCTTCTCATTTTTGTTTCTCCTTTTCTGCTCATCATTTTTATCTATAAACTTTATGACAGCTACTGGAGTATAAGAGCTAAGCTCACTCCAAAATTTAGCTAAATCTGAGCTACACATAATTTATTAAAATTAATACAATCTGCTGCCTGCAGAAATGAAATAAATTCATAATAAATTGAAAATACATCCAAATTAGGAAATTTTCTTACCAAAGCTAGTCCTAAGAACAAGGAGGGCTCTGGCCAAGTGGTGGCTCAAAATAACCCTTGGTCAGTCCTCAATAAATTTCTATCCAAAAACACATATCTATTTATTTGCTAGTCTAAACAGAGCAAAAATTAAGTTTTGCATTTTTAACAGTTGTGCTAACAAGTTTTTAGTCCTCTGGAGAAAAATAGTGATTTTTCACTGCACAGATTATTTTTAATGATTTCTGTACTGCAAAAAGACAGGAAACGCATTTTAATTCATAACTGAAGCTACAGTCCATATTTTTAGGTCTCCTTTGGACACAAGGTGCCCAAAGTCACTAAAAACAACATATCCAAAGATCAACCCTAGCGGAGCTCTGGATTTGAAATGGTGCACAAGTTTCAATTTCCACAGTTTGAATTTTAATTCAAAAATGGTTCATCAAAAGTATACACATGCCTAAAGGAGATTGGAGTTTACAATCTCACGAATCCAGGGAGTATTTTTGTGTATTTTTCCGATTTTTGTACGATTTTTAACGGATTTTACAAGATTCGGGAAAAATAGATCTAGCTTTAAGAGTCTTTTTACGCCGGGGACCCTAGAACTTTCAAAACTTCACGAACAAGTCCCTGACTTTTACACTGGGAACCCTAGAAAAACGAAGACGATGAACTTATGCCCTTGGCTCGTCGGCGTTGCTACGCCGGCCAAACGACGGCGAGTTAGGGTCGGGGGAGTGGGGGAAAAGCACTAGGGGCTCACCTCGACTCGATTGGTGACGGTTGGGAGGCCGGGGGAGCTCGGAGTTTCGCCGGCGACGATGCGGTGGCGGTGCGGCCGCCGCGGCTTCTACGCCGGTGAGGTCGGGGGCGTTCGTTGAGGTTTGAAGGGTCCTAGAGCACCAGTGGAGCTCGAGGAAGCTAATGGCGTGCTCGGTTGACCTCGGGGACGGCTCGGAGTGGGGTCTCGACGTGAGGGTGCTCCGGCGGCCGAAAATCGCGATTTGGGGGAAATCTTGATTTCTCGCCGGAGAAGCGACAATAGCTTGAGAGAAGTGGGGGGAAATGGAGCTAGGGTAGAGGTCTAGCTTCGTGCGCGATGAATTTGGGAAAGGTGGAGAGTGGAAGGCGAATTTTGCCTCGAAGCTCGGCTCGGTCCGTGCGTCGCAAGGTGGAAGACGACGGGGAAGAGCGCGAGGAGACGAACTGGTGAGGTGAGCGAGCAAGTGGAGTGTTAGAGTGGATCAGTGGGAGGCTTGGGCACGCTAGAGCGGAGTCGGGATGCCTCGGGAGCGTGCGCGCGGAGTAATGGCCGACGTGACTCGCCATTGACGCTTGCCCGAGCTCGAACAGAGCGCACGCGCGCGGTTGGGCGTCAAAGATTGCCGCGTGAGGGAGTGGAGATCTTCAGCAGGGCCTTTGGCGCGACGCGGACGGATTCTACCGCGGGGGAAGCTCAGCGCAGCGCGAGCGTGAGCGCGCGGCCACGGCGGCGCGCGACCGCCATGATGGCGTTCCGCGGCGCGAGGCGAGGCGACTCGACGGCGGCGACGTGATGGCTCTGGAGGGGCTGGACAAGGGCAAGGCGACAAGCGCCAGCAGCCGCCACGGCTTGGCCAGCGCGACACGTCCTCCGCCGCTCGCCGGCCACGTGGCGGCCGGCTCCCGGCCGGAGCAGGAGCGCGCCAGGGCCACTGTTGGCGCCCGTGGAGCTCAGTTTTCCCATTTGAATTTTCTCCAAAAATTTGAACTGAACTTGAAAATGTGTGAAAATAAACGTTGGAGTTTGAAAGATGGGACACAACTTTCCTTTTGGGGTGAACCTGAAATTTCAAATTTTTCGAGCTCAAACAACCCAAATTCAAAAAGGTGCCCAGAACTGTATTTCGAGTTTTTTGAGGGACTAAACTGCAAAATTTTCAAAACTTCCAAACAGTGACTAGGCCTTATTTGTGATGACAAACAACTTTTATTTTTGGATATTTTCAAGTTTAGTACAAAAATCTCGAGTTTTCAGTTGGGTGTCAAATAACCCTTGTTTTTGAATTTCAATTTGAATTTTTGATGGATTTGTGAATTTCAACCCATGACTCCCTGTTACATTGGTTCTAAGTACACTTTTAATTCCTTTGACATCAGAGATGTCACAGCCTACCCCCCTTAAAAGGAATCTCGTCCCGAGATTCGATTAAACTTAGGAATAAAGAGGGGAAAGAAATACCTTGGCTTACGAAAGAATGTTGGGGTAGTTCTTCTTAAGGTAGTCCTCGGTTTCCCACGTGGCTTCATCTTCAGAGTGATGATTCCACTGAATTTTGTACATTTTCACTCCTTTCCTTCGGGTTTGTCTCTCTTTCTCATCGAGGATTTTAACGGGATGCTCATCATAAGAGAGATCCGGTTCCACCGAGAGTTCCTCTTGTTCAACAACTTCGGTCGGAACACGAAGACACCTCTTGAGTTGAGAAACATGAAATACATCGTGTACGGCTGAGAGCTTCTCGGGAAGCTTCACTTGATAGGCCACTGGTCCACATTGTTGAGTAATTTCATATGGGCCGATATAACGAGGTGCAAGCTTTCCTTTTAATCCAAATCTCTGCACACCCTTGGTCGGGGAGACCTTAAGATACACGTGATCGCCAACTTCAAACTGAAGTGGTTTCCGCCGTTGATCAAAGTAACTCTTTTGCCGTGACTGAGCGGTCTTCAAATTTTCACGAATGATCCTAACCTTTTCTTCTGCTTCCTTTACAAGGTCAGGACCATAGGTATACCTCTCGCCTGCCTGGGACCAACACAACGGGGTCCGACATCTTCTACCATATAAGGCTTTGAAAGGTGCCATTTTAAGACTCGCCTGGTAGCTGTTGTTATAGGAGAATTCGGCCAGAGATAAACACTTCTCCCAATTCTTCCCATAATGGATAACACAAGCTCGAAGCATATCCTCAAGTATTTGATTTACCCTTTCCGTCTGCCCATCGGTTTGAGGGTGATATGCCGAACTACGGATCAATTTTGTGCCTAGGGATAATTGCAATTGCTCCCAAAAGCGTGCTACGAACAGAGCACCACGATCTGAAATTATCGTCTTGGGTACCCCATGTAGACAAACGATCCGTTCCAAATAAATCTCCGCGTACTTCTTGGCGGTATAAATGGTATTGACCGGAATAAAATGTGCGGTCTTGGTAAGGCGATCCACAATTACCCAAATGGAGTCGTGCCCCTGAGGGGTTCTGGGAAGTCCAACAATGAAATCCATGCTTATATCCTCCCACTTCCATGAGGGAATAGGTAGAGGTTGAAGCGTGCCTCCTACCTTCAAGTGGCTAGCCTTAACCCGCCGGCATGTGTCACATTCTGAGACATACGTGGCAATTTCTCGCTTCATTCGAATCCACCAAAAGTTTTGTTTCAAATCTTGGTACATTTTGGTGCTGCCGGGATGGATAGAAAATTTGGAGAGATGGGCCTCATCCATAATCTTCCTCCGGAGTTCCGTGTTTTTGGGCACCATGAGGCGATGTCCAAACCACATCACTCCCTGCCCATCTAGCCGGAAACACCTGTACTTCTCTTTCACCTTCTCCTTTGACAATTTCCTTTTAAGAATTTTAATGCTCGCGTCATTTAATTGGGCTACAACAATCTGATCGTGCAAGGTTGGTTCAACTGCAATATGGTTGAAATACCCATGTGGAACAATCTCTAAGTTGAGCTTTGCCATTTCATGACACAGGGTGTCAGCGTAGGACTCCACGGAAAGACAATGACAATGAGCCTTGCGGCTTAGCGCATCCGCAACTACATTAGCCTTGCCGGGGTGATAATGCACACTAAGGTCATAGTCCTTTGCTAACTCCAACCATCTTCGTTGTCTCATATTCAGATGTGCCTGAGTGAATACATATTTGAGGCTCTTGTGGTCCGTGTATATGTTGCATGGAACACCCATCAAATAGTGTCTCCACATCTTGAGAGCATGAATAACCGCTGCTAACTCAAGATCATGCGTGGGGTAGTTTTGCTCATGAGGCCGAAGTGCTCGAGAAGCATAAGCAATGACTTGGTTCTCTTGCATGAGGACACAGCCAAGTCCGGTGCCTGATGCATCGCAATAGACATCATAGGGCTTGGTGCAATCGGGCTGAGCTAAAACTGGGGCTGAAGTTAAATGTCTTCTCAAAGTGTGGAAAGCTTCATCACATTTGTCATTCCACTCAAATTTGACTCCCTTCTTTAAGAGTTCGGTCATGGGCTTCGCAATCCGAGAGAAGTCCGGAATAAAGCGGCGATAATAACCGGCTAAACCCAGAAAACTCCGAATCTCGTGAACCAAAGTAGGTGGTTGCCAATCTAGCACTTCTTGCACTTTGGTTGGATCTACGGATATACCATCCTTGGAAACCGTGTGACCTAAGAATTTCACGCTCTCTAACCAGAATTCACACTTGGAGAACTTGGCGTAGAGCTGGTGATCTCTCAACCTTTGAAGAACAATGCGAAGGTGCTCGGCATGCTCTTCCTCATTCTTAGAATATATAAGAATGTCGTCAATGAAAACCACGACAAACTTGTCTAGTTCTGACATGAAGACCGAATTCATGAGGTACATGAAGTAGGCTGGGGCATTGGTGAGTCCAAAAGACATAACCAAAAATTCATAAAGTCCATAACGGGTGGAAAAGGCAGTCTTTGGAATATCGCAAGGTCTGATTTTTATTTGGTGATAGCCAGAGCGAAGGTCAATCTTGGAGAACACTCTGGCGCCAGCTAGTTGGTCAAACAAGATGTCAATACGGGGGAGTGGGTACTTGTTCTTAATAGTTACCGCATTGAGAGGCCGGTAGTCAATACACAACCTCAAGGAATGGTCCTTCTTCTTCACAAAGATAGCGGGACATCCCCAAGGTGATACACTTGGACGAATGAAACCCTTGTCTAGCAGTTCTTGGAGTTGAATTTTTAATTCAGCCAATTCATTGGGTGGCATTCTATATGGTCTCTTTGATATAGGTGCTGTGCCAGGTTGAAGTTCAATCACAATTTCAATGTCCCTATCCGGCGGCATCCCAGGTAAGTCATCCGGAAAAACATCGGCATACTCACATACCACCGGAATGTCCTTTAGTTGGGTTTCTACCATTGTATAAGCACACGCATTGACGCAAGTCCGCTGTGGTAGATATAGCACACTAGGGTCATGCGTAGGCGAGTTTATTTCAACAACTCGTTCCGCAACATCTAGCACAACCTTATGTTGAGTCATCCAATTGGCTCCTAACACAATGTCAATTCCTTCCATACCAAGCAGAATTAAATCAGTAGGAAATGTTTTACTTCCCAGCTTGATTGGGACCTTTCGGGTGACTTGGTTGGATGCAATTTTACCTCCCACAGTTGATATCACATACGATGATTTGGTATGGTAAGATTTTAACCCACATTTCACATGAAATCTTGTGCTTATAAAACTATGTGTTGCCCCGGAATCAAACAATATCACAGCAGGTTGAGTGCAGATAGGGAAGGTACCAGTCATGTCTGGGGCTCCCTCGGGTAGGTCGGCCAAAGTGGTGTAGTTGAGCCGCCCTTGCCGAACCTGCACGCGCTGCTGCTGTTTGCCTTTGTTTTGCTGATTTCCCAGGCGCTGGTTCTGCTGCTTGTTCTGCGGGCAATCCTTGATAAAGTGATCTTTACTTCCACACTTGAAGCACTGATAGCCGGCTCCAGGACGAGCTGGCTGCTGTGCATTCTGCCTTGGCGCTTGCTGCTGCTGCGGCGGTGGAGGGAAACGGGGCGCGTTAGGCTGTGGCGGCCTAGCAACCCATCCACCTCCCTGGGGTGCCCTGGACTGTCCTTGCGGTGCAGCCGGGGGAACCAAATGGAATCTCGGCGGCTGCACGCTCGAAGGTCCAGCGGGAGTCTTCCTCTTCTTTTCCGCCTTGTGCACCATGTTGGCGTCTTCCTGGGCAATGGCGAGGTTCACCAGGTCGCCATATGTGGCTGCACGGGTGGTGGCCAACTGAGCTTTCAACTTGGTGTTAAGGCCACGTCGGAACCTCTCTAGCTTCTTCTCGTCAGAGTCGGCGTGATGACCCGCGTATGGGCACAGACCATGGAAGGCCTAGGCATACTGAAGCACTGTGCGGGTACCCTGGGTCAGAGCCAAAAATTCATTCAACTTCCGCTCTACCAGACCGGCCGGAATGTGATGAGCCTTGAATGCAGCCTTGAACTCATCCCATTCAACCACGTGACCCTCCTGCTGCAGGGCCAGGAAGTTCTCCCACCATAGGAGAGCTGGGCCGCGGAGCTGCTGCGCCGCAAACACGACCTTGCGGTTGGAGGTGCAAGGCGTCGCCAGGATGGTGAACTTGGACTCGATGGCTCGAATCCATGTATCGGCCTCCAAGGGCTCATCAGCTCGTGAGAATATCGGCGGGTGTGTAGCCAGAAAATCCTCATATCTGGCCACCTGAGGCTGAGGGGCCCGTTGACCTCCCTGCTGAAGCATCTGCTGCTGCATCATTTGTTGTTGATGCTCCAGGTTCCGGAGAATCTCCGTTTGCGTGGCATATAACTGCTGCCACGTCGGAGGTTGCTGCGGTCGAGGAGGTGGTGGCGGCTGTTGCTGCCCCTCTGGCCCCTGCTGGTTAGCGTTGGAGCCACTAGCGTCATGACCGCTGCGGGTGATTGCCATCTGCAGTAGGTACTTGTATTAGCCACATTTCATAAGCTTGCATAATGAATAACAAGATAGAACGTGACAATATATTGAAGTTTACTGCGCAGAATGACATGTCAGCACGCAGTTCGGAAGAAAAATCATATCTCCCAACAGGAACCAAGTCAAATGCTCCAATTCGGTCAGTAGCTCGAGAAATTTATGCTCTACAACTTTCATGTTGGGCTCAGATTCAAATTCGGACTGGAACTAAGCCGAAAAATTCAATCTTTAGCTCTCTGCGTTTGCTGTTTTTCAGCAGGCCGAGCTGTAGTGTTTTGGTCGCCATTTTTATTTCGTTTAACCAATAGGGTTGCAATTTGGTGATCATTTTGTTTGACAAATTCCAAACAAATTTGTAGTTCACATCACAGCCCAGAAATGAATGGAAAACCCATCAATAACTAAAACAAGCTCAGCTGCAGAATGTTTTCAACACAGCTATTACAACTTCATCAAGTTTTGATCACATAACAACATCATTAAATTACATTGCCACCAAAAGATAAAAGGGGAGCTCAACTCCATCTAGCCTATTACAACATGAAACCAGAATTTAGGCCTAGCGGAGGAGTAATTTGCCACTACCACTCTAGAAATCATCTAAGTTATTAGCGGTAGCCTCGCTGCCCATAGGCGAAGGTGGAGCTGGAAGGGGCGGCATGTCATCCTCGGTGTCCATGTCGGAATCGGGGGCCTCTCCTTCACCATCCCCTCCTTCTTGCTCAAGAAGGTGCTGAGCATCATGGGCGGCTAGCATAGCATTTGCATGCTCCAAGGTACCGTGTACCTCCTCAAGCTCATCCCTAGTTTGGGCTAACTCATTTTGGGTGTTGTTGTGCGCAATGTGGAGGTCGTTCAATTGCCTCTCCAAGTCAGCAATCATGGCATCTCTAGTGGTCACCTCAATGGACAATGAGGTCCTCTCAACCCCTATGTCACGAGCACGGGCGGACATGTCCATAGCAATGTTGAGCATCTCGCTCTGCGACCGTCCTAGAAGTGCCTGCAAACGGTGGTAGGCTCGGATACACCTCATCATCAATGCAGCTGCAGCGACGGGGTTCTCCGCCATCCTCAAAGGGGAGCTAAGGTAGCGTCTCATCCAATGGGGATCATCAGGCTGAGTCGGTGGAAACAACCCCAGTAACTGGTGCTCTACCAACTCCTGGTTCTGAGCAACAAAAGAGCTAATGTCATTCAAGGCGGCTAGCTCGCAGGTCGTCTCCATGTGGTGTCCATGCACTTCCACCGTCCAAGTGGGGAGCTAGGACACGGTGGGTGGCGATATACCACCAAACGCACACGGGAACGGGTCACACCGCGGTCCCGGATGATGGTCCTCTCGTACTGTGGCGGTGTAGGGTAGTCAAGCGCCTGCAAAACCGACCACAAGATGCTAGGGAAGCCTTCCCATCCCAAGCAATCTGAGAAGGACACGTCGTTGGGGTAGCTGGCCAAGTCAGCGTGAGCGTCCATTCTGAACCAAAAGAAAAAGGGCAAGGGTGAGAACCGGTTAGCGCCAAAGAAAACAAAAACAGATTCTGGACAGTGTAGTAAAAATTGCAAAACTCAAAACCTACAGGCTCAAAAATTCTCAAGTTTGGCCAGGACATTGGTTAAGTAATTCCTAACAAGTTTCATGTTGGAAGTTTGAGCAGAAACTGTCGTTAAGGTGGTGTAAAAATTCAATTTTTATCTCAATGTTTCCAGAAATTTCCAGCAGACAGGGGGTTACCATTTTTAGCATAACTACAGTTTTACTGAACCATTTTCGTTGAAATTTCTACAGAATGTACTTCATAATATTTATGACAACTTTCATGTTGAACACTTTTTCATTTGACAACGTTCTCAGTTTCGAAACATTGGTGCAAACAGATTGGTTTCTGCAGAAATTTGGGTTGTGATTTGAATTTTGACGGCGGTTCGATTTGGTCACGTGTTAAGGTTCAATATTATTTCGGTGAAATGCAATGCATGAGCAGCCTATTCGTTCTCACCACACACATGCCAATAACTTTTGGCATACGAAGTTAGTGCCGGTGGCTAGGCAATATCCGTCTCTCCCTATATTATCTAGCCGAACTTTTCTAACCGTTTCAACATACGGATTCGCGGTTAGTGTACCTGCAGAAAAATCCATTCCAGAGCATGTATAATCAACCTTTCGTGCCAGCACTCACGAAAGCGTCTCCATTCATTACCACCCACTATAGAGGTGGCACCCGAACGTTTAACATTGAACGGGCAATGTTCATATGTCACCAAGGCAACATATTGACAGTTTCATACGCTATTGAAATAGCGTATTGACTTTGTGCCGCCATCATATTTGCATATGATGCCGTGGTACGCTACAGCAATCGCCGTACCTTGCGCCCACCATGCTATTCTAGTTTCATATGCCATCACAGCGTATTGACTATGTGCCGCCACTATATTTTCATATAGTGCCGTGGTACGTTACAGCAATCGCCGTACCTTGCGCCCACCATTGCGTAAAGTAAATGACAGAATGAAATGTGCTGGAAGTCAGTAGTATATACTATTTGCCACCTATCATATCGTGGTCCCTTAACCCACATAGGCTTCACGCTCTAGGTAACATCCTTAGCGGTCCTAAGAATAACCTTCCATCGCAAGCGCGACGGAAGTACGAGTTGGCAAGTTCTATTCAAAAATGTTTATTAAAGGTTTGTTGCTCTCTCCGGTGCGCTGCTTCGGCTCTGATGCCAGCTGTGGCGGACCACTCCGAAATTATTCCAAGTTAAGTACCTTGGGACCACTAATCACGTAGTCAGGCACTTAATCCGGAATAAGCTGGAGCGCCGTCGGATTAAACCCGATTAACCACGTTCTTTTCTCGATCGAAACAACAGCACGCCCACACGAAGGTGAGTTCCAGAGATTACAACATTCCACACATTTAACACAAACAAATAGTATCTCAAAGTTATTACAAACCAAGTTCAAATTTAAATCAGAGTATTAAAGTCTTGCAGCGGAATTAAAGTTTCAAAGCAGCGGAAGATAATCTAACGACGATACAAATAACACCATGATGAAGCCTGCCACGGTGTTACTCCTCCCGATCCTCGGCAGAGGACGGAACCCATTCGATGTGCCAGCCAGGGGGAACCTGGGTAGGCCAAGTCAAAGCATCGACGGTCACATCCAACATGGTACCTGTAAATCAATGCCACAAGCAAGGCTGAATGTACTAATACTCAGCAAGGCTTACCCGTCGGGTGAAAACTACATCACCGACATCTAGACAAAGAGAGGCTTTTGGCTAGTGGGTTTATTTGCCAAAAAGCAACTAAGAGTAGGTCCTTGCTTTCATGTTTTAGCATCATATTCTATTAGATTTAACCATTCTAGATTTGCATCCTCTCTAAGCATACAAGTGGTGCAATACAATTTATTTCATAGAACAAGTTCATCAATCTCAAAGTTCCACTCGTTACTCAATGTAGCAAGGCGGTCAAGCAGTCTCATTAACCGCGTGAAGCGGACAGTTCGAACCGAATTTTGCTACCTGGCCAGGGGAAACCCAACACACACGGTTACTATGCTTGCTATAAAAGGTACAAGCATTTCCCAACCTTTCCCATCGATCCACAATTCGGAACCGGGTCCACTTCCTTAGGATAAAGGTTTACTGCTTCACTCACAGTCTCACGCATATATCCACAAGTGTACGGCAGGGGAAAACAAAGTTTCCAAGGAGAGATGGCTATTGGCCCTAGCTGCTTCAATCTGGTACCGGGCTTACCGACTCCCATATATCGGCATGCATGTGGTACGTTCAAAAACTTGACACACTCAACCACACATTTCGACCTTAAATCCATTATCATACACGGACGGGAGATCTACATCTACCATCCCGCCCGTCAATCCTTATGATTCCAACATAAGTAAAGACAAGCAACTCCTATGTCTCGCGAGTGACAGGAAATCACTCGACTTGTAACGGACCTATAGCAATGCCCTATCGATCCTTTCATACTAGTGTTGCAAGTCATAGGTACTAGAAATGTGCAGCTAAGGTATTCAATCAACTCCTTGAAACGTAAATGCACAAGCATAGAGAATTCATAAATGCATAATTGGTAAAGGTTAGGTTATGCTCCGGGGCTTGCCTTCTTGCTCAAGCTGGGGGTTAGCCTCCGGGTTGGTCGATCCTTCGCCGGCACCGTGCTCCGGGATTCCTTCCTCATCAGCGGGGATGAGGTGGTAGTTGCCGTCCGGAATAGCGCCTTCTACATGAGATGCATATAACTTAAGGTGGGTGCCTATTGATCCTAAGATTAAGGCCTTGAAGGCTATATTCACCTAGACATGCTCGGAGTGGGGGTCTCGACGTGAGGGTGCTCCGGCGGCCGAGTACAAACAACTTTTATTTTTGGATATTTTCAAGTTTAGTACAAAAATCTCGAGTTTTCAGTTGGGTGTCAAATAACCCTTGTTTTTGAATTTCAATTTGAATTTTTGATGGATTTGTGAATTTCAACCCATGACTCCCTGTTACATTGGTTCTAAGTGCACTTTTAATTCCTTTGACATCAGAGATGTCACAGCTGGACCCTCGAGCGCGCAGCCGCAGAGATTCCGCTTGGTTCCCCCGGCTGCACCGCAAGGACAGTCCAGGGCACCTCAGGGAGGTGGATGGGTTGCTAGGCCACCACAGCCTAATGCGCCCCGTTTCCCTCCACCGCCGCAGCAGCAACCGGCGCCAAGGCAGAACCCGCAACAGCCAGCTCGCCCTGGAGCCGGCTACCAGTGTTTCAAATGCGGCAGCAACATTCACTTTATCAAGGACTGCCCGCAGAACAAGCAGCAGAACCAGCGCCCAGGAAATCAGCAGAACAAGGGCAAACAGCAACAGCGTGTGCAGGTCCGACAAGGACGGCTTAACTACACCACCTTGGCTGACCTACCCGAGGGAGCCCCAGACATGACTGGTACCTTTCCTATCCACACTCAACCTGCTGTGATACTGTTTGATTCCGGGGCAACACATAGTTTTATAAGCACCAGATTTCATGCAAAATGTGGGTTAAAATCTTACCATACCAAATCATCATATGTGATATCAACTGCGGGAGGTAAAATAGCATCCAACCAAGTCTCCCGAAGAGTTCCAATCAGGCTGGGAAGTAAAATATTTCCTACTGATTTAATTCTGCTTGGTATGGAAGGCATTGACATTGTGTTGGGAGCCAATTGGATGACTCAACATAAGGTTGTGCTAGATGTTGCGGATCGAGTTGTTGAAATAAACTCGCCTACGCATGGCCCTAGTGTGCTATATTTACCACAGCGGACTTGCGTCAATGCGTGTGCTTATACAATGGTAGAAACCCAACTAAAGGACATTCCGGTGGTATGTGAGTATGCCGATGTTTTTCCGGATGACTTACCTGGGATGCCGCCGGATAGGGACATTGAATTTGTGATCGAACTTCAACCTGGCACAGCCCCTATATCAAAGAGACCATATAGAATGCCACCCAATGAATTGGCTGAATTAAAAATTCAACTCCAAGAACTCCTAGACAAGGGTTTCATACGTCCAAGTGTATCACCTTGGGGATGTCCCGCTATCTTTGTGAAGAAGAAGGACCATTCCTTGAGGTTGTGTATCGATTACCGGCCTCTCAATGCGGTGACTATTAAGAACAAGTACCCACTCCCCCGTATTGACATCCTGTTTGACCAACTAGCTGGTGCCAGAGTGTTCTCCAAGATTGACCTTCGCTCTGGCTATCACCAAATCAAAATCCGACCTTGTGACATTCCAAAGACTGCCTTTTCTAATCGTTACGGGCTTTATGAGTTCTTGGTCATGTCTTTTGGACTCACCAATGCCCCAGCCTATTTCATGTACCTCATGAATTCGGATTGCGAAACCCATGACCAAACTCTTAAAGAAGGGAGTCAAGTTTGAGTGGAATGACAAATTTGATGAAGCTTTCCACACTTTGAGAAAACATTTAACTTCAGCCCCAGTTTCAGCTCAACCCGATTGCACCAAGCCCTATGATGTCTATTGCGATGCTTCAGGCACCGGACTTGGCTGTGTCCTCATGCAAGAGAACCGAGTCATTGCTTATGCTTCTCGAGCACTTAGGCCTCATGAGCAAAACTACCCCACGCATGATCTTGAGTTAGCAGCGGTTATTCATGCTCTCAAGATGTGGAGGCACTATCTGATGGGTGTTCCATGTAACATATACACCGACCACAAGAGCCTCAAATATGTCTTTACTCAGGCACATGTGAATATGAGGCAGCGGAGATGGTTGGAGTTAGCGAAGGACTATGACCTTAGTGTGCATTATCACCCCGGCAAGGCTAATGTGGTTGCGGATGCGCTAAGCCGCAAAGCTCATTGTCATTGTCTTTCCGTGGAGTCCTACGCTGACACCTTATGCCATGAAATGGCAAAGCTCAACTTAGAGATTGTTCCACACGGGTACTTCAACCATATCTCTGTCGAACCAACCTTGCACGATCAGATTGTTGGAGCCCAATTAAATGATGCAAAGATTAAAATCCTTAAAAGGAAATTGTCAAAGGAGAAGGTGAAGGAAAAATAAAAGTGTTTCCGGCTAGATGGGCAGGGAGTGATGTGGTTTGGACATCGCCTCGTGGTGCCCAAAAACGCAGAACTCCGGAGGAAGATTATGGATGAGGCCCATCTCTCTAAATTTTCTATCCATCCCGGTAGCACCAAAATGTACCAAGATTTGAAACAAAACTTTTGGTGGACTAGGATGAAGCGTGAAATTGCCACGTATGTGTCGGAATGTGACACATGTCAGCGGGTTAAGGCTAGCCACTTGAAGGTAGCAGGCACGCTTCAACCTCTAACTATTCCCTCATGGAAGTGGGAAGATATAAGCATGGATTTCATTGTTGGACTTCCCAGAACCCCTCAGGGGCATGACTCCATTTGGGTAATTGTGGACCGCCTTACCTAGACCGCACATTTTATTCCGGTCAATACCATTTATACCGCTAAGAGGTACGCTGAGATTTATTTGGAACGGATCGTTTGTCTACATGGGGTACCCAAGACGATAATTTCAGATCGTGGTACTCAGTTCGTAGCGCGCTTTTGGGAACAATTGCAACTATCCCTAGGCACTAAACTGATCCGTAGTTCAGTATATCACCCTCAGACCGATGGGCAGACGGAAAGGGTAAATCAAATACTTGAGGATATGCTTCGAGCTTGTGTTATCCATTATGGGAAGAATTGGGAGAAATGTTTATCTCTGGCCGAATTCTCCTATAACAACAGCTACCAGGCGAGTCTTAAAATGGCACCTTTCGAAGCCTTATATGGTAGGAGATGTCGGACCCCGTTGTGTTGGTCCCAGGCAGGCGAGAGGTATACCTATGGCCCTGACCTTGTAAAGGAAGCGGAAGAAAAGGTTAGAATTGTTCGTGAAAATTTGAGAGCCGCCCAGTCATGGCAAAAGAGTTACTTTGATCAACGGCGGAAGCCACTTCAATTCGAAGTTGGTGACCACGTGTATCTCAAGGTCTCCCCGACCAAAGGTGTGCAAAGATTTGGATTAAAAGGAAAGCTTGCACCTCGCTACATCGGCCCCTATGAAATTACTCAACAATGTGGACCGGTAGCATACCGTGTGAAGCTTCCCGAGAGGCTCTCAGCCGTGCACGATGTTTTCCATGTTTCCCAACTCAAGAGGTGTTTACGTGTTCCGACCGAAGTTGTTGAACCGGAAGAACTCTCGGTTGAACCGGATCTCTCTTATGATGAGCATCCCGTTAAAATCCTCGATGAGAAAGAGAGACAAACACGAAGGAAAGGAGTCAAAATGTACAAAGTTCAGTGGAGTCATCACTCCGAAGATGAAGCCACGTGGGAAACCGAAGACTATCTTAAGAAGAATTACCCCGACATTCTTTCGTAAGCCAAGGTACTTTCCCCACTTTGTTCCTAAGTTTAATCGAATCTCGGGACGAGATTCCTTTTAAGGGGGGTAGGCTGTGACATCTCTGTTTGGAACTTTTGAAAATTTTGCAGTTTAGCCCCTCAAAAACTCGAAATACAGTTCTGGGCACCTTTTTGAATTTGGGTTGTTTGAGCTTGAAAAATTTGAAATTTCAGGTTCACCCCAAAAAGAAAGTTGTGTCCCACCTCTCAAACTCCAACTTTTATTTTCACACTTTTTCATGTTCAGTTCAAATTTTTGGAGAAAATTCGAATGAGGCACAGAAGCTCCACGGGCGCCAACAGTGGCCCTGGCGCGACCCTGCTCTGGCCGGAGCTCGGCCGCCACGTGGCCGGCGAGCGGCGGAGGCCGCGCCGAGCTGGCCGAGCCGCGGCGTCGGGTGCACGTTGTCCTCACGCGCTTGTCCGGCCCCTCTGCGCCGTCACATCGCCGCTCGACCGCTCGCTTTGCCTCGCGCCACGGAGCGCCATCATGGCGGTCGGAGCGCCGCCGTGGCCGCGCGCGCGCGACGTGCAGAGCCTCTCCGCGGAAGATTCCTCTCCGCTCCGTACCAAGAAGCCCTGTAGAAGATCCCCCAGCGTCACGCAAGGATCTCCCTCGCCCAATCGAGCCGCTCGCGCTCTGCCCGAGCTCCCGCGCCATCAATGGCGA
Organism: Digitaria exilis; assembly: GCA_015342445.1. Lineage (NCBI taxonomy): Eukaryota > Viridiplantae > Streptophyta > Magnoliopsida > Poales > Poaceae > Digitaria > Digitaria exilis. The sequence continues at coordinate 197,172 of JACEFO010001274.1, read as the reverse complement.
CCTCGACAGCCCGAGCGCTCGTGCGCACGCGTCCGAGGCACCTCGGTGCTCGCTAGCGCACCCAAACCCTCCACCGAGCACTCACACTCCTTCCCCTCAGTCCACACGTAGCCATTCTCACTTCACCGCGTTCGCTTCCATCGTCTTCCACCTCGGGACGCCTTGAGCCGAGCTCGAGCTTTCCCGCCGCAAACTCAAATCGACCGCGAATCCCTCCACCCTTTTCCAATCCCCCGCGCGTGAAGCTCGCTCACTCACCCCGCTAGCTGCCCGAGCACTCCCCAGCTCGAATCGAGCCTCACTCGCCGCGAATCGAGACTTTTCCCCACCGCTCGGCCATTAACACCGCAAGCACCACCTCCACGTCGAGCCCCATACCCCGGCCATCCCCGCCGCAGACGAACCCCAGGACGAGCTCCACCATCGTCCAGTGAAGCTCACACGCCATTCCACGCGTCACCTCGACCACCACAGGCCGCCAGCGACGTCGCCAGAGCTAACCGCGCCGCCGCTCAACGTCGACGAGCCACGCCGCTTCACCTCCGTCCGCGAGACCTACCTCAACCGACTCGCAGTGAGCTCCTCTCCATTTCCCCCAACTTTCCCCGAGCCAACTCGCCGTCGTTTCGCCGGCGTAGCAACGCCGACGAGCCCTGGACTTGGTTGTGTTCCCCTTTTTAATTCTAGGGTCCTCTGCGCAAAAATCAAGGACCTGTTCGTAAGGTTTTAAAAGTTCTAGGGTCTCCAGCGTAAAAAGATTCTTAAACCTAGATCTATTTTTCCCGAATCTTGTAAAGTCCGTTAAAAATCGTACAAAAATCAGAAAAATGCACAAAAATACTCCCTGGATTCGTGAGATTGTAAACTCCAATCTCATTTAAGCATGTTTATACTTTTGGTGAACCATTTTTGAATTAAAATTCAAACTGTAAAATTTGAAACTTGTGCACCATTTCAAATCCAGAGCTCTGCTAGGGCTGAGCTTTGGATATGTTGTTTGCAGTGACTTTGGACACCTTGTGTCCAAAGGGGACCTAGAAATATGGACTGTAGCTTCAGTTATGAATTAATTTGTGATTCATGTCTTTTTGTAGTTCAGAAATTGTTAAAATAATCCATGCAGCTAAAAATCACCATTTTTCTCCAGAGGCCTAAAAACTTGTTAGCACATCTGTTAACAATGCCAAACTTAATTTTTTCTCTGTTTAAACTAGCAAATAAATAGATATGTGTTTTCGGATAGAAATTTATTGAGGACTGTCCAAGGGTTATTTTGAGCCACCACTTGGCCAGAGCTCTCCTTGTACTCATGACTAGCTCTGGTAGGAAAATTTCCTGATTTGGATGTATTTTCAATTTTATATGAATTTATTTCATTTCTACAGGCAGCTGTTTAATTTATTTTTAATAAATTCTGTGTAGCTCAGATTTAGCTAAATTTTGGAGTGAGCCTAACTCTTATGCTCCAGTAGCTGTCATAAAGTTTATAGATAAAAAGGATGAACAGAAAATGAGAAACAGAAATGAGAAGGAATTAAAGTGGAATTGAATTATATAAAAGAATAAACCTTTTTGGTAATAAGTTAGAATAAAATAAGGAAAGTCTAAAATTCCAAGAACAGCACCCAAACTTCAGATAATAAATGGAAATTCTTTCATATATGTACACAATCACCATCAAAGATGAATAAAAATTTTCCACACCCACTACTCCATTTTTGTGAAGAAAAGAGTAGTACTTAAGCATGTCTAGGTGAATATGGCCTTCAAGGCCTTAATCTTGGAATCAATAGGCAGCCGCTATAAGTTATGCATCACATGTAGAAGGCGCTATTCCGGACGGCACCTACCATCTCATCCCCGCCGACGAGGAAGGAATCCCGGAGGGAGGTGCCGGCGAAGGATCGATCAACCCGGAGGCTAACCCCCAGCTAGAGCAAGAAGGCAAGCCCCGGAGCACAACCTAACCTTTAAAGTTTATGCATCTATGATCCCTATGCTTGTGCATTTACGTTTCAAGGAGTTGATTGAATACCTTAGCTGCACATTCCTAGTACCTTTGACTTGCAACACTAGTATGAAAGGATCGATAGGGCATTGCTTTAGGTCCGTTACAAGTCGAGTGATTTCCTGTCACTCGCGAGAGATAGGAATTGCTTGTCTTTACTTATGTTGGAATCATAAGGATTGACGGGCGGGATGATAGATGTAGATCTCCCGTCCGTGTATGATAATTGATTTAAGTCGAAACGTGTGGTTGAGTGTGTCAAGTTTTTGAACGTACCACATGCATGCCGATATATGGGAATCGGTAAGCCCGGTACCAGATTGAAGCATCTAGGGCCGATAGCCATCTCTCCTTGGAAACTTTGTTTTCCCCTGCCGTACACTTGTGGATATATGCGTGAGACTGTGAGTGAAGCAGTAAACCTTTATCCTAAGGAAGGTGGATTCGGATCCGAATTGTGGATCGATGGGAAAGGTTGGGAAGTGCTTGTACCTTTTATAGCGAGCATTATCCGTGTGTGTTGGGTTTCCCCTGGCCAGGTAGAAAAATTCGGTTCGAACTGTCCGCTTCTCGTGGTTAATGAGACTGCTTGACCGCCTTGCTGCATTGAGTAACAAGTGGAACTATGAGATTGATGAACTTGTTCTATGAAATAAATTGTATTGCACCACTTGTATGCTTAGAGAGGATGCTAATCTAGAATGGTTAAATCTACTAGAATAAGATGCTAAAACCTGAAAGCAAGGACCTACTTTTAGTCGCTTTTTGGCAAACAAACCCACCAGCCAAAAGCCTCTCATGTCTAGATGTCGGTGATGTAGTTTTCACCCGACGGGTAAGCCTTGCTGAGTATTAGTATACTCAGCCTTGCTTGTGGCATTGATTTACAGGTACAATGTTGGATGTGGCAGTCGATGCCATGACTTGGCCTACCCAGGTTCCCCCTGGATGGCACATCGAGTGGGTTCCGTCCTCTGCCGAGGAACTGGAGGAGTAGCACCGTGGCAGGCTTCAGCATGGTGTTACTTGTATCGTCGTTAGTTTCTATTCCGCTGCAATGAACTGTTTAATTCCACTGCAATGAATTTGGTACTCTGATTTAAACTTCAAACTTGGTTTGTAATAACTCTATGTTACCCCTTTATGTATGTTAAATTTGTGGAATGTTGTAATCTCTGGAACTCACCTTCGTGTGGGCGTGCTGTTGTTTCGATCGAGAAAAGTACGTGGTTAAATCGGGTTTAATCCGACGGCGCTCCAGCTTATTCCGGATTAAGTGCCTGACTACTTGATTAGTGGTCCCGGGGTACTTAACTTGGAATAATTTCGGAGTGGTCCGCCACAGCTGGCATCAGAGCCGAAACAGCGCACCGGAGAGAGCAACAAACCTTTAATAAACGTTTTTGAAATAAAACTTGCCAACTCGTACTTCCGCCGCGCTTTGCGAAGGAAGGTTATTCTTAGGACCGCTAAGGATGTTACCTAGAGCGTGAAGCCTATGTGGGTTAAGGGACCACGATATGACCGGTGGCAAATAGTATATACTACTGACTTCCAGCACATTTCATTCTGTCATTTACTTTACGCAATGGTGGGCGCAAGGTACGGCGATTGCTGTAACGTACCACGGCACTATATATGCTCTGGAATGGAATTTTCTGCAGGTACACTAACCGCGATTCCGTATGATTGAACGGTTAGAAAAGTTCGGCTAGATAATATAGGGAGAGACGGATATTGCCTAGCCACCGGCACTAACTTCGTAGGCCAAAATTTTATTGGCATGTGTGTTGGTGAGAACGAATAGGCCGCTCATGCATTGCATCTCACTGAAATAATGTTGAACCTTAACACGTGACCAATTCAACCGCCGTCAAAATTCAAATCACAACCCAAAATTCTGTTGAAACCAGTCTATTTGCACCTTTAATTCGAAATTGAAAACGTTGTCAAACGAAAAAGTGTTCAACATGAAAGTTGTCATAAATATTATGAAGTTTATGCTGTAGAAAGTTCAACGAAAATGGTTCAGTAGAACTGGAGTTATGCTTAAAATGGTAACCCCCTGTCTGCTGGAAATTTCTGGGAACAGTGAGATAAAAATTGAATTTTTACACCATCTTAATGGTAGTTTCTGCTCAAACCTCCAACATGAAACTTGTTTGGAATTACTTAAACAATGTTCTGGCCAAATCTGAAAATTTTTGACTTTGTAGATTTCGAGTTTTGTAATTTTTACTACACTGTCCAGAATCTGTTTTGTTTTTCTTTGGCGCTAACCGGTTCTCACCCTTGCCCTTTTCTTTTTGGTTCAGAATGGACGCTCACGCTGACTTGGCCAGCTACCCCAACGATGTGTCCTTTTCAGATTGCCTAGGATGGGAAGGCTTCCCTAGCATTCTGTGGTCGGTTTTGCAGGCGCTCCACTACCCTACCCCGCCACAGTATGAGAGGACCCTCATCTGAGACCGTGGTGTGACCCATTCTCGTGTGCGTTTGGTGGTATATCGCCACCCACCGTGTCCTAGCTCCCCCACTTGGAGTGTGGAAGTTCATGGACACCACATGGAGACGACTTGTGAGCTAGCTGCCTTGAATGGCATTAGTTCTTTTTGTGCTCAGAACCAGGACTTGGTAGAGCACCAGTTGCTTGGGTTGTTTCCACCGACTCAGCCGGATGATCCCCATTAGATGAGACGCTACCTTAGCTCCCCTTTGAGGATGGCGGAAAACCCCGTCGCTGCAGCTGCACTAATGATGAGGTGGATCCGAGCCTACCACCGCTTGCAGGCACTTTTGGGACGATCGCAGAGCGAGATGCTCAACCTTGCTATCGACATTACCGCCCGTGCCCGTGACATTGGGGTTGAGAGGACCTCGTTGTCCATTGAGGTGACCACCAGAGATGCCATGATTGCTGACCTGGAGAGGCAATTGAATGACCTCCACATCGCGCACAACAACGTCCAAAATGAGCTAGCCCAAACAAGAGATGAACTTGAGGAGGTACATGGTACTTTGGAGCATGCTAATGCTATGCTAGCCGCCCATGATGCTCAGCACCTTCTTGAGCAAGAGGGAGAGCAAGGAGAAGGAGAGGCCCCCGACTCTGACATGGATACCGAGGATGATATGCCGCCCCTTCCAGCTCCACCATCACCTATGGGCAGCGAGGCTACCGCTAACATTAGATGACTTCTAGAGTGGTAGTAGCAAGTATACTTCTCCGCTAGGCCTAAATTTTGGCTTCATGTTGTAATAGTCTAGATGGAGTTGAGCTCCCCCTTGTATCTTTTGGAGACAATGTAATTTAATGGTGTGGTTGTGCGATCCAAAAACTTGTTGAAGGATGTAATGGCTGTGTAGAAAACATTCTGCAGCTAACTTTGTTTTTATTATTGATGGGTTTTCCATTCATTTCTGGGCTGTGGTGTGAACTACAAAGTTGTTTGGAATTTGTCAAACAAAATGTTCACCAATTTTCAACCTCATTGGTTAAGCGAGATAAAAATGGCAACCAAAACACTACAGCTCGGCTATGGTGGGAGAACTACCTGGCCCTGCAGCAAGAGGGTCATGTGGTTGAATGGGATGAGTTCAAGGCTGCGTTCAAGGCTCATCACATTCCGGCTGGCTTGGTAGAGCGGAAGTTGAACGAATTTCTGGCTCTGACCCAGGGTACCTGCACGGTGCTCCAGTACGCCCAGGCCTTCAATGGTTTGTGCCCATATGCGGGTCATCACGCCGACTCGGACGAGAAGAAGTTGGAGAGGTTCCGACGTGGCCTCAATACCAAATTGAAGGCTCAATTGGCCACCACCCGTGCTGCCACATATGGCGATCTTGTGAACCTCGCCATCGCTCAAGAAGACGCTAATGTGGTGCACAAGGCGGAAAAGAAGAGGAAAGCTCCCGCTGGTGTGGCGGACCACTCCGAAATTATTCCAAGTTAAGTACCTTGGGACCACTAATCACGTAGTCAGGCACTTAATCCGGAATAAGCTGGAGCGCCGTCGGATTAAACCCGACTAACCACGTTCTTTTCTCGATCGAAACAACAGCACGCCCACACGAAGGTGAGTTCCAGAGATTACAACATTCCACACATTTAACATACACAAATAGTATCTCAAAGTTATTACAAACTGAGTTCAAATTTAAATCAGAGTATTAAAGTCTTGCAGCGGAATTAAAGTTTCAAAGCAGCGGAAGATAATCTAACGACGATACAAATAACACCATGATGAAGCCTGCCATGGTGCTACTCCTCCCGATCCTCGGCAGAGGACGGAACCCATTCGATGTGCCAGCCAGGGGGAACCTGGGTAGGCCAAGTCAAAGCATCGACGGTCACATCCAACATGGTACCTATAAATCAATGCCACAAGCAAGGCTGAGTATACTAATACTCAGCAAGGCTTACCCGTCGGGTGAAAACTACATCACCGACATCTAGACAATGAGAGGCTTTTGGCTAGTGGGTTTATTTGCCAAAAAGCAACTAAGAGTAGGTCCTTGCTTTCATGTTTTAGCATCATATTCTATTAGATTTAACCATTCTAGATTTGCATCCTCTCTAAGCATACAAGTGGTGCAATACAATTTATTTCATAGAACAAGTTCATCAATCTCAGAGTTCCACTCGTTACTCAATGTAGCAAGGCGGTCAAGCAGTCTCATTAACCACGAGAAGCGGACAGTTCGAACTGAATTTTGCTACCTGGCCAGGGGAAACCCAACACACACGGATACTATGCTTGCTATAAAAGGTACAAGCATTTCCCAACCTTTCCCATCGATCCACAATTCGGAACCGGGTCCACTTCCTTAGGATAAAGGTTTACTGCTTCACTCACAGTCTCACGCATATATCCACAAGTGTACGGCAGGGGAAAACAAAGTTTCCAAGGAGAGATGGCTATCGGCCCTAGCTGCTTCAATCTGGTACCGGGCTTACCGACTCCCATATATCGGCATGCATGTGGTACGTTCAAAAACTTGACACACTCAACCACACATTTCGACCTTAAATCCATTATCATACACGGACGGGAGATCTACATCTACCATCCCGCCCGTCAATCCTTATGATTCCAACATAAGTAAAGACAAGCAACTCCTATGTCTCGCGAGTGACAGGAAATCACTCGACTTGTAACGGACCTATAGCAATGCCCTATCGATCTTTTCATACTAGTGTTGCAAGTCATAGGTACTAGAAATGTGCAGCTAAGGTATTCAATCAACTCCTTGAAACGTAAATGCACAAGCATAGAGAATTCATAAATGCATAATTGGTAAAGGTTAGGTTATGCTCCGGGGCTTGCCTTCTTGCTCAAGGTGGGGGTTAGCCTCCGGGTTGGTCGATCCTTCGTCGGCACCGTGCTCCGGGATTCCTTCCTCGTCAGCGGGGATGAGGTGGTAGTTGCCGTCCGGAATAGCGCCTTCTACATGAGATGCATAACTTAAGGTGGCTGCCTATTGATCCTAAGATTAAGGCCATGAAGGCCATATTCACCTAGACATGCTCAAGTACTATTATTTTCTTCACAAAAACAGAGTAGAGGTGTGGAAAAGTTTTATTTGACTTCGATGGTGATTGTGTACATATATAAAAGAATTCTTTTTATTACTCACAAATTAGGGTGCTGTTCTGGAATTTCAGATTCCCTTTATTTTATTCTAACTAATTAACAAAAAGGTTTATTCTTTTATATAAATCAAATTTCACCTAGATTCCTTCTCATTTTTGTTTCTCCTTTTCTGCTCATCATTTTTATCTATAAACTTTATGACAGCTACTGGAGTATAAGAGCTAAGCTCACTCCAAAATTTAGCTAAATCTGAGCTACACATAATTTATTAAAATTAATACAATCTGCTGCCTGCAGAAATGAAATAAATTCATAATAAATTGAAAATACATCCAAATCAGGAAATTTTCCTACCAAAGCTAGTCCTAATAACAAGGAGGGCTCTGGCCAAGTGGTGGCTCAAAATAACCCTTGGTCAGTCCTCAATAAATTTCTATCCAAAAAAACATATCTATTTATTTGCTAGTCTAAACAGAGCAAAAATTAAGTTTTGCATTTTTAACAGGTGTGCTAACAAGTTTTTAGTCCTCTGGAGAAAAATAGTGATTTTTCACTGCACAGATTATTTTTAATGATTTCTGTACTGCAAAAAGACAGGAAACACATTTTAATTCATAACTGAAGCTACTCTCCATATTTTTAGGTCTCCTTTGGACACAAGGTGCCCAAAGTCACTACAAACAACATATCCAAAGATCAACCCTAGCGGAGCTCTGGATTTGAAATGGTGCACAAGTTTCAATTTCCATAGTTTGAATTTTAATTCACAAATGGTTCATTAAAAGTATACACATGCCTAAAGGAGATTGGGGTTACAATCTCATGAATCCAGGGAGTATTTTTGTGTATTTTTCTGATTTTTGTACGATTTTTAACGGATTTTACAAGATTCGGGAAAAATAGATCTAGGTTTAAGAATCTTTTTACGCCGGGGACCCTAGAACTTTCAAAACTTCACGAACAAGTCCCTGACTTTTACACTGGGAACCCTAGAAACACGAAGATGATGAACTTATGCCCTTGGCTCGTCGGCGTTGCTACGCCGGCCAAACGACGGCGAGTTAGGGTCGGGGGAGTGGGGGAAAAGCACTAGGGGCTCACCACGACTCGATTGGTGACGGTTGGGAGGCCGGGGGAGCTCGGAGTTTCGCCGGCGACGATGCAGTGGCGGTGCGGCCGCCGCGGCTTCTACGCCGGTGAGGTCGGGGGCGTTCGTCGAGGTTTGAAGGGTCCTAGAGCACCAGTGGAGCTCGAGGAAGCTAATGGCGTGCTCGGTTGACCTCGGGGACGGCTCGGAGTGGGGTCTCGACGTGAGGGTGCTCCGGCGGCCGAAAATCGCGATTTGGGGGAAATCTTGATTTCTCGCCGGAGAAGCGACAATAGCTTGAGAGAAGTGGGGGGAAATGGAGCTAGGGTAGAGGTCTAGCTTCATGCGCGATGAATTTGGGAAAGGTGGAGAGTGGAAGGCGAATTTTGCCTCGAAGCTCGGCTCGGTCCGTGCGTCGCAAGGTGGAAGACGACGGGGAAGAGCGCGAGGAGACGAACTGGTGAGGTGAGCGAGCAAGTGGAGTGTGAGAGTGGCTCGGTGGGAGGCTTGGGCACGCTAGAGCAGGGTCGGGATGCCTCGGGAGCGTGCGCGCGGAGTAATGGCCGACGTGACTCGCCATTGACGCTTGCCAGAGCTCGAACAGAGCGCACGCGCGCGGTTGGGTGTCAAAGATTGCCGCGTGAGGGAGTCTGTTGGCGCCCGTGGAGCTCAGTTTTCCCATTTGAATTTTCTCCAAAAATTTGAACTGAACTTGAAAAAGTGTGAAAATAAAAGTTGGAGTTTGAAATATGGGACACAACTTTCCTTTTGGGGTGAACCTGAAATTTCAAATTTTTCGAGCTCAAACAACCCAAATTCAAAAAGGTGCCCAGAACTGTATTTCTAGTTTTTTGAGGGACTAAACTGCAAAATTTTCAAAACTTCCAAACAGTGACTAGGCCTTATTTGTGATGACAAACAACTTTTATTTTTGGAGATTTTCATGTTTAGTACAAAAATCTCGAGTTTTCAGTTGGGTGTCAAATAACCCTTGTTTTTGAATTTCAATTTGAATTTTTGATGGATTTGTGAATTTCAACCCATGACTCCCTGTTACATTGGTTCTAAGTGCACTTTTAATTCCTTTGACATCAGAGATGTCACAGCCTACCCCCCTTAAAAGGAATCTCATCCCGAGATTCGATTAAACTTAGGAATAAAGAGGGGAAAGAAATACCTTGGCTTACGAAAGAATGTTGGGGTAGTTCTTCTTAAGGTAGTCCTCGGTTTCCCACGTGGCTTCATCTTCGGAGTGATGATTCCATTGAATTTTGTACATTTTCACTCCTTTCCTTCGGGTTTGTCTCTCTTTCTCATCGAGGATTTTAACGGGATGCTCATCATAAGAGAGATCCGGTTCCACCGAGAGTTCCTCTTGTTCAACAACTTCGGTTGGAACACGAAGACACCTCTTGAGTTGAGAAACATGAAATACGTCGTGTACGGCTGAGAGCTTCTCGGGAAGCTTCACTTGATAGGCCACTGGTCCACATTGTTGAGTAATTTCATATGGGCCGATATAACGAGGTGCAAGCTTTCCTTTTAATCCAAATCTCTGCACACCCTTGGTCGGGGAGACCTTAAGATACACGTGATCACCAACTTCAAACTGAAGTGGTTTCCGCCGTTGATCAAAGTAACTCTTTTGTCGTGACTGAGCGGTCTTCAAATTTTCACGAATGATCCTAACCTTTTCTTCTGCTTCCTTTACAAGGTCAGGACCATAGGTATACCTCTCGCCTGCCTGGGACCAACACAACGGGGTCCGACATCTTCTACCATATAAGGCTTCGAAAGGTGCCATTTTAAGACTTGCCTGGTAGCTGTTGTTATAGGAGAATTCGGCCAGAGATAAACACTTCTCCCAATTCTTCCCATAATGGATAACACAAGCTCGAAGCATATCCTCAAGTATTTGATTTACCCTTTCCGTCTGCCCATCGGTGTGAGGGTGATATGCTGAACTACGGATCAGTTTTGTGCCTAGGGATAATTGCAATTGCTCCCAAAAGCGTGCTACGAACAGAGCACCACGATCTGAAATTATCGTCTTGGGTACCCCATGTAGACAAACGATCCGTTCCAAATAAATCTCCGCGTACTTCTTGGCGGTATAAATGGTATTGACCGGAATAAAATGTGCGGTCTTGGTAAGGCGATCCACAATTACCCAAATGGAGTCGTGCCCCTGAGGGGTTCTGGGAAGTCCAACAATGAAATCCATGCTTATATCCTCCCACTTCCATGAGGGAATAGGTAGAGGTTGAAGCGTGCCTGCTACCTTCAAGTGGCTAGCCTTAACCCGCCGGCATGTGTCACATTCTGAGACATACGTGGCAATTTCTCGCTTCATTCGAATCCACCAAAAGTTTTGTTTCAAAACTTGGTACATTTTGGTGCTGCCGGGATGGATAAAAATTTGGAGAGATGGGCCTCATCCATAATCTTCCTCCGGAGTTCCGTGTTTTTGGGCACCACGAGGCGATGTCCAAACCACATCACTCCCTGCCCATCTAGCTGGAAACACCTGTACTTCTCTTTCACCTTCTCCTTTGACAATTTCCTTTTAAGAATTTTAATGCTCGCGTCATTTAATTGGGCTACAACAATCTGATCGTGCAAGGTTGGTTCAACTGCAATATGGTTGAAATACCCATGTGGAACAATCTCTAAGTTGAGCTTTGCCATTTCATGACACAGGGTGTCAGCGTAGGACTCCACGGAAAGACAATGACAATGAGCCTTGCGGCTTAGCGCATCCGCAACTACATTAGCCTTGCCGGGGTGATAATGCACACTAAGGTCATAGTCCTTTGCTAACTCCAACCATCTTCGTTGTCTCATATTCAGATGTGCCTGAGTGAATACATATTTGAGGCTCTTGTGGTCCGTGTATATGTTGCATGGAACACCCATCAAATAGTGTCTCCACATCTTGAGAGCATGAATAACCGCTGCTAACTCAAGATCATGCGTGGGGTAGTTTTGCTCATGAGGCCGAAGTGCTCGAGAAGCATAAGCAATGACTCGGTTCTCTTGCATGAGGACACAGCCAAGTCCGGTGCCTGATGCATCGCAATAGACATCATAGGGCTTGGTGCAATCGGGCTGAGCTAAAACTGGGGCTGAAGTTAAATGTCTTCTCAAAGTGTGGAAAGCTTCATCACATTTGTCATTCCACTCAAATTTGACTCCCTTCTTTAAGAGTTCGGTCATGGGCTTCGCAATCCGAGAGAAGTCCGGAATAAAGCGGCGATAATAACCGGCTAAACCCAGAAAACTCCGAATCTCGTGAACCGAAGTAGGTGGTTGCCAATCTAGCACTTCTTGCACTTTGGTTGGATCTACGGATATACCATCCTTGGAAACCGTGTGACCTAAGAATTTCACGCTCTCTAACCAGAATTCACACTTGGAGAACTTGGCGTAGAGCTGGTGATCTCTCAACCTTTGAAGAACAATGCGAAGGTGCTCGGCATGCTCTTCCTCATTCTTAGAATATATAAGAATGTCGTCAATGAAAACCACCACAAACTTGTCTAGTTCTGACATGAAGACCGAATTCATGAGGTACATGAAGTAGGCTGGGGCATTGGTGAGTCCAAAAGACATAACCAAGAATTCATAAAGTCCATAACGGGTGAAAAAGGCAGTCTTTGGAATATCGCAAGGTCTGATTTTTATTTGGTGATAGCAAGAGCGAAGGTCAATCTTGGAGAACACTCTGGCGCCAGCTAGTTGGTCAAACAAGATGTCAATACGGGGGAGTGGGTACTTGTTCTTAATAGTTACCGCATTGAGAGGCCGGTAGTCAATACACAACCTCAAGGAATGGTCCTTCTTCTTCACAAAGATAGCGGGACATCCCCAAGGTGATACACTTGGACGAATGAAACCCTTGTCTAGCAGTTCTTGGAGTTGAATTTTTAATTCAGCCAATTCATTGGGTGGCATTCTATATGGTCTCTTTGATATAGGTGCTGTGCCAGGTTGAAGTTCAATCACAATTTCAATGTCCCTATCCGGCGGCATCCCAGGTAAGTCATCCGGAAAAACATCGGCATACTCACATACCATCGGAATGTCCTTTAGTTGGGTTTTTACCATTGTATAAGCACACGCATTGACGCAAGTCCGCTGTGGTAGATATAGCACACTAGGGCCATGCGTAGGCGAGTTTATTTCAACAACTCGTTCCGCAACATCTAGCACAACCTTATGTTGAGTCATCCAATTGGCTCCTAACACAATGTCAATTCCTTCCATACCAAGCAGAATTAAATCAGTAGGAAATGTTTTACTTCCCAGCTTGATTGGGACCTTTCGGGTGACTTGGTTGGATGCAATTTTACCTCCCGCAGTTGATATCACATACGATGATTTGGTATGGTAAGATTTTAACCCACATTTCACATGAAATATTGTGCTTATAAAACTATGTGTTGCCCCGGAATCAAACAATATCACAGCAGGTTGAGTGCAGATAGGGAAGGTACCAGTCATGTCTGGGGCTCCCTCGGGTAGGTCGGCCAAAGTGGTGTAGTTGAGCCGCCCTTGCCGAACCTGCATGCGCTGCTGCTGTTTGCCTTTGTTTTGCTGATTTCCCGGGTGCTGATTCTGCTGCTTGTTCTGCAGGCAATCCTTGATAAAGTGATCTTTACTTCCACACTTGAAGCACTGATAGCCGGCTCCAGGACGAGCTGGCTGCTGTGCATTCTGCCTTGGCGCTTGCTGCTGCTGCGGCGGTGGAGGGAAACGGGGCGTGTTAGGCTGTGGCGGCCTAGCAACCCATCCACCTCCCTGGGGTGCCCTGGACTGTCCTTGCGGTGCAGCCGGGGGAACCAAACGGAATCTCGGCGGCTGCACGCTCGAAGGTCCAGCGGGAGTCTTCCTCTTCTTTTCCGCCTTGTGCACCATATTGGCGTCTTCCTGGGCAATGGCGAGGTTCACCAGGTCGCCATATGTGGCTGCACGGGTGGTGGCCAACTGAGCTTTCAACTTGGTGTTAAGGCCACGTCGGAACCTCTCTAGCTTCTTCTCGTCAGAGTCGGCGTGATGACCCGCGTATGGGCACAGACCATTGAAGGCCTGGGCATACTGAAGCACTGTGCGGGTACCCTGGGTCAGAGCCAAAAATTCATTCAACTTCCGCTCTACCAGACCGGCCGGAATGTGATGAGCCTTGAATGCAGCCTTGAACTCATCCCATTCAACCACGTGACCCTCCTGCTGCAGGGCCAGGTAGTTCTCCCACCATAGGAGAGCTGGGCCGCGGAGCTGCTGCGCCGCGAACACGACCTTGCGGTTGGAGGTGCAAGGCGTCGCCAGGATGGTGAACTTGGACTCGATGGCTCGAATCCATGTATCGGCCTCCAAGGGCTCATCAGCTCCTGAGAATATCGGCGGGTGTGTAGCCAGAAAATCCTCATATCTGGCCACCTGAGGCTGAGGGGCCCGTTGACCTCCCTGCTGAAGCATCTGCTGCTGCATCATTTGTTGTTGATGCTGCAGGTTCCGGAGAATCTCCGTTTGCGTGGCATATAACTGCTGCCACGTCGGAGGTTGCTGCGGTGGAGGAGGTGGTGGCGGTTGTTGCTGCCCCTCTGGCCCCTGTTGGTTAGCGTTGGAGCCACTAGCGTCATGACCGCTGCGGGTGATTGCCATCTGCAGTAGGTACTTGTATTAGCCACATTTCATAAGCTTGCATAATGAATGACAAGATAGAACGTGACAATATATTGAAGTTTACTGCGCAGAATGACATGTCAGCACGCAGTTCGGAAGAAAAATCATATCTCCCAACAGGAACCAAGTCAAATGCTCCAATTCGCTCAGTAGCTCGAGAAATTCATGCTCTACAACTTTCATGTTGGGCTCAGATTCAAATTCGGACTGAAACTAAGCCGAAAAATTCAATCTTTAGCTCTCTGCGTTTGCTGTTTTTCAGCAGGCCGAGCTGTAGTGTTTTGGTCGCCATTTTTATTTCGTTTAACCAATAGGGTTGCAATTTGGTGATCATTTTGTTTGACAAATTCCAAAAAAATTTGTAGTTCACATCACAGCCCAGAAATGAATGGAAAACCCATCAATAATTAAAACAAGCTCAGCTGCAGAATGTTTTCAACACAGCTATTACAACTTCATCAAGTTTTGATCACATAACACATCATTAAATTACATTGCCACCAAAAGATAAAAGGGGAGCTCAACTCCATCTAGCCTATTACAACATGAAACTAGAATTTAGGCCTAGCGGAGGAGTAATTTGCCACTACCACTCTAGAAATCATCTAAGTTATTAGCGGTAGCCTCGCTGCCCATAGGCGAAGGTGGAGCTGGAAGGGGCGGCATGTCATCCTCGGTGTCCATGTCGGAATCGGGGGCCTCTCCTTCACCATCCCCTCCTTCTTGCTCAAGAAGGTGCTGAGCATCATTGGCGGCTAGCATAGCATTTGCATGCTCCAAGGTACCGTGTACCTCCTCAAGCTCATCCCTAGTTTGGGCTAACTCATTTTGGGTGTTGTTGTGCGCAATGTGGAGGTCGTTCAATTGCCTCTCCAAGTCAGCAATCATGGCATCTCTAGTGGTCACCTCAATGGACAATGAGGTCCTCTCAACCCCTATGTCACGGGCACTGGCGGACATGTCCATAGCAATGTTGAGCATCTCGCTCTGCGACCGTCCTAGAAGTGCCTGCAAACGGTGGTAGGCTCGGATCCACCTCATCATTAATGCAGCTGCAACGACGGGGTTCTCCGCCATCCTCAAAGGGGAGCTAAGGTAGCGTCTCATCCAATGGGGATCATCAGGCTGAGTCGGTGGAAACAACCCCAGTAACTGGTGCTCTGGATTTGAAATGGTGCACAAGTTTCAATTTCCACAGTTTGAATTTTAATTCAAAAATGGTTCATCAAAAGTATACACATGCCTAAAGGAGATTGGAGTTTACAATCTCACGAATCCAGGGAGTATTTTGTGTATTTTTCTGATTTTTGTACGATTTTTAACGGATTTTACAAGATTCGGGAAAAATAGATCTAGGTTTAAGAATCTTTTTACGCCGGGGACCCTAGAACTTTCAAAACTTCACGAACAAGTCCCTGACTTTTACACTGGGAACCCTAGAAAAACGAAGACGATGAACTTATGCCCTTGGCTCATCGGCGTTGCTACGCCGGCCAAACGACGGCGAGTTAGGGTCGGCGGAGTGGGGGAAAAGCACTAGGGGCTCACCACGACTCGATTGGTGACGGTTGGGAGGTCGGGGAAGCTCGGAGTTTCGCCGACGACGATGCAGTGGCGGTGCGGCCGCCGCGGCTTCTACGCCGGTGAGGTCGGGGGCGTTCGTCGAGGTTTGAAGGGTCCTAGAGCACCAGTGGAGCTCGAGGAAGCTAATGGCGTGCTCGGTTGACCTCGAGGACGGCTCGGAGTGGGGTCTCGACGTGAGGGTGCTCCGGCGGCCGAAAATCGCGATTTGGGGGAAATCTTGATTTCTCGCCGGAGAAGCGACAATAGCTTGAGAGAAGTGGGGGGAAATGGAGCTAGGGTAGAGGTCTAGCTTCGTGCGCGATGAATTTGGGAAAGGTGGAGAGTGGAAGGCGAATTTTGCCTCGAAGCTCGGCTCGGTCCGTGCGTCGCCTGGTGGAAGAGCGCGAGGAGACGAACTGGTGAGGTGAGCGAGCAAGTGGAGCATGAGAGTGGCTCGGTGGGAGGCTTGCGCACGCTAGAGCGGGGTCGGGATGACTCGGGAGCGTGCGCGCGGAGTAATGGCCGACGTGACTCGCCATTGACGCTTGCCCGAGCTCGAACAGAGCGCACGCGCGCGGTTGGGCGTCAAAGATTGCCGCGTGAGGGAGTGGAGATCTTCAGCAGGGCCTTTGGCATGACGCGGACGGATTCTACCGCGGGGGAAGCTCAGCGCAGCGCGAGCGCGAGCGCGCGGCCACGGCGGCGCGCGACCGCCATGATGGCGTTCCGCGGCGCGAGGCGAGGCGACTCGACGGCGGCGACGTGATGGCTCTGGAGGGGCTGGACAAGTGCAAGGCGACAAGCGCCAGCGGCCGCCGCGGCTTGGCCAGCGCGGCACGTCCTCCGCCGCTCGCCGGCCACGTGGCGACGGCTCCCGGCCGGAGCAGGAGCGCGCCAGGGCCACTGTTGGCGCCCGTGGAGCTCAGTTTTCCCATTTGAATTTTCTCCAAAAATTTGAACTGAACTTGAAAAAGTGTGAATATAAAAGTTGGAGTTTGAAAGATGAGACACAACTTTCCTTTTGGGGTGAACCTGAAATTTCAAATTTTTCGAGCTCAAACAACCCAAATTCAAAAAGGTGCCCAGAACTGTATTTTGAGTTTTTTGAGGGACTAAACTGCAAAATTTTCAAACCTTCCAAACAGTGACTAGGCCTTATTTGTGATGACAAACAACTTTTATTTTTGGAGATTTTCAAGTTTAGTACAAAAATCTCGAGTTTTCAGTTGGGTGTCAAATAACCCTTGTTTTTGAATTTCAATTTGAATTTTTGATGGATTTGTGAATTTCAACCCATGACTCCCTGTTACATTGGTTCTAAGTGCACTTTTAATTCCTTTGACATCAGAGATGTCACAGCTGGACCCTCGAGCGCGCAGCCGTAGAGATTCCGCTTGGTTCCCCCGGCTGCACCGCACGGACAGTCCAGGGCACCTCAGGGAGGTGGATGGGTTGCTAGGCCACCACAGCCTAATGCGCCCCGTTTCCCTCCACCGCCGCAGCAGCAACCGGCGCCAAGGCAGAACCCGCAACAGCCAGCTCGCCCTGGAGCCGGCTACCAGTGTTTCAAATGCGGCAGCAACATTCACTTTATCAAGGACTGCCCGCAGAACAAGCAGCAGAACCAGCGCCCGGGAAATCAGCAGAACAAGGGCAAACAGCAGCAGCGTGTGCAGGTCCGACAAGGACGGCTTAACTACACCACCTTGGCTGACCTACCCGAGGGAGCCCCAGACATGACAGGTACCTTTCCTATCCACACTCAACCTGCTGTGATACTGTTTGATTCCGGGGCAACACATAGTTTTATAAGCACCAGATTTCATGCAAAATGTGGGTTAAAATCTTACCATACCAAATCATCATATGTGATATCAACTGCGGGAGGTAAAATAGCATCCAACCAAGTCTCCCGAAGAGTTCCAATCAGGCTGGGAAGTAAAATATTTCCTACTGATTTAATTCTGCTTGGTATGGAAGGCATTGACATTGTGTTGGGAGCCAATTGGATGACTCAACATAAGGTTGTGCTAGATGTTGTGGATCGAGTTGTTGAAATAAACTCGCCTACGCATGGCCCTAGTGTGCTATATTTACCACAGCGGACTTGCGTCAATGCGTGTGCTTATACAATGGTAGAAACCCAACTAAAGGACATTCCGGTGGTATGTGAGTATGCCGATGTTTTTCCGGATGACTTACCTGGGATGCCGCCGGATAGGGACATTGAATTTGTGATCGAACTTCAACCTGGCACAGCACCTATATCAAAGAGACCATATAGAATGCCACCCAATGAATTGGCTGAATTAAAAATTCAACTCCAAGAACTCCTAGACAAGGGTTTCATACGTCCAAGTGTATCACCTTGGGGATGTCCCGCTATCTTTGTGAAGAAGAAGGACCATTCCTTGAGGTTGTGTATCGATTACCGGCCTCTCAATGCGGTGACTATTAAGAACAAGTACCCACTCCCCCGTATTGACATCCTGTTTGACCAACTAGCTGGCGCCAGAGTGTTCTCC
Source organism: Digitaria exilis (assembly GCA_015342445.1). Taxonomy (NCBI): domain Eukaryota; kingdom Viridiplantae; phylum Streptophyta; class Magnoliopsida; order Poales; family Poaceae; genus Digitaria; species Digitaria exilis. The sequence continues at coordinate 178,710 of JACEFO010001274.1, read as the reverse complement.
AAGATTGACCTTCGCTCTGGCTATCACCAAATCAAAATCCGACCTTGTGACATTCCAAAGACTGCCTTTTCTAATCGTTACGGGCTTTATGAGTTCTTGGTCATGTCTTTTGGACTCACCAATGCCCCAGCCTATTTCATGTACCTCATGAATTCGGTTTTCATGTCAGAACTAGATAAGTTTGTGGTGGTTTTCATTGACGACATTCTCATATATTCCAAGAATGAAGAAGAGCATGCCGAGCACCTACACATTGTTCTTCAAAGATTGAGAGACCACCAGCTCTACGCCAAATTCTCCAAGTGTGAATTCTGGCTAGAGAGTGTGAATTTTTTGGGTCACACGGTTTCCAAGGATGGTATATCCATGGATCCAACCAATGTGCAAGAGGTGCTGGATTGGCAACCACCTACCTCTGTTCATGAGATTCGGAGTTTTCTGGGTTTAGCCGGTTATTATCGCCGTTTTATTCCAGATTTCTCTCGGATTGCGAAACCCATGACCGAACTCTTAAAGAAGGGTGTCAAGTTTGAGTGGAATGACAAATGTGATGAAGCTTTCCACACTTTGAGAAAACATTTAACTTCAGCCCCAGTTTTAGCTCAACCCGATTGCACCAAGCCCTATGATGTCTATTGCGATGCTTCAGGCACCGGACTTGGCTGTGTCCTCATGCAAGAGAACCGAGTCATTGCTTATGCTTCTCGAGCACTTAGGCCTCATGAGCAAAACTACCCCACGCATGATCTTGAGTTAGCAGCGGTTATTCATGCTCTCAAGATGTGGAGGCACTATCTGATGGGTGTTCCATGTAACATATACACCGACCACAAGAGCCTCAAATATGTCTTTACTCAGGCACATTTGAATATGAGGCAGCGGAGATGGTTGGAGTTAGCGAAGGACTATGACCTTAGTGTGCATTATCACCCCGGCAAGGCTAATGTGGTTGCGGATGCGCTAAGCCGCAAAGCTCATTGTCATTGTCTTTCCGTGGAGTCCTACGCTGACACCTTGTGCCATGAAATGGCAAAGCTCAACTTAGAGATTGTTCCACACGGGTACTTCAACCATATCTCTGTCGAACCAACCTTGCACGATCAGATTGTTGGAGCCCAATTAAATGATGCAAAGATTAAAATCCTTAAAAGGAAATTGTCAAAGGAGAAGGTGAAGGAAAAATAAAAGTGTTTCCGGCTAGATGGGCAGGGAGTGATGTGGTTTGGACATCGCCTCGTGGTGCCCAAAAACGCGGAACTCCGGAGGAAGATTATGGATGAGGCTCATCTCTCTAAATTTTCTATCCATCCCGGTAGCACCAAAATGTACCAAGATTTGAAACAAAACTTTTGGTGGACTAGGATGAAGCGTGAAATTGCCACGTATGTGTCGGAATGTGACACATGTCAGCGGGTTAAGGCTAGCCACTTGAAGGTAGCAGGCACGCTTCAACCTCTACCTATTCCCTCATGGAAGTGGGAAGATATAAGCATGGATTTCATTGTTGGACTTCCCAGAACCCCTCAGGGGCATGACTCCATTTGGGTAATTGTGGACCGCCTTACCTAGACCGCACATTTTATTCCGGTCAATACCATTTATACCGCTAAGAGGTACGCTGAGATTTATTTGGAATGGATCGTTTGTCTACATGGGGTACCCAAGACGATAATTTCAGATCGTGGTACTCAGTTCGTAGCGTGCTTTTGGGAACAATTGCAACTATCCCTAGGCACTAAACTGATCCGTAGTTCAGCATATCACCCTCAGACCGATGGGCAGACGGAAAGGGTAAATCCAATACTTGAGGATATGCTTCGAGCTTGTGTTATCCATTATGGGAAGAATTGGGAGAAATGTTTATCTCTGGCCGAATTCTCCTATAACAACAGCTACCAGGCGAGTCTTAAAATGGCACCTTTCGAAGCCTTATATGGTAGGAGATGTCGGACCCCGTTGTGTAGGTCCCAGGCAGGCGAGAGGTATACCTATGGCCCTGACCTTGTAAAGGAAGCGGAAGAAAAGGTTAGAATCGTTCGTGAAAATTTGAGAGCCGCCCAGTCACGGCAAAAGAGTTACTTTGATCAACGGCGGAAGCCACTTCAATTCGAAGTTGGTGACCACGTGTATCTCAAGGTCTCCCCGACCAAAGGTGTGCAAAGATTTGGATTAAAAGGAAAGCTTGCACCTCGCTACATCGGCCCCTATGAAATTACTCAACAATGTGGACCGGTAGCATACCGTGTGAAGCTTCCCGAGAGGCTCTCAGCTGTGCACGATGTTTTCCATGTTTCCCAACTCAAGAGGTGTTTACGTGTTCCGACCGAAGTTGTTGAACCGGGAGAACTCTCGGTTGAACCGGATCTCTCTTATGATGAGCATCCCGTTAAAATCCTCAACGAGAAAGAGAGACAAACACGAAGGAAAGGAGTCAAAATGTACAAAGTTCAGTGGAGTCATCACTCCGAAGATGAAGCCACGTGGGAAACCGAAGACTATCTTAAGAAGAATTACCCCGACATTCTTTCGTAAGCCAAGGTACTTTCCCCACTTTGTTCCTAAGTTTAATCGAATCTCGGGACGAGATTCCTTTTAAGAGGGGTAGGCTGTGACATCTCTGATGTCAAAAGAATTAAAAGTACACTTAAAACCAATGCAAAAGGGAATTATGGGTTGGAACTCAAAAATCCATCAAAAATTCAAATGAAAATTCAAAAACAAGGGTTGTTTGACACCCAACTGGAATCTCAAAAATTTTGTACTAAACTTGAAAATCTCCAAAAATAAAAGATGTTTGTCATCACAAAAAAGGCCTAGTCACTGTTTGGAACTTTTGAAAAGTTTGCAGTTTAGCCCCTTAAAAACTCGAAATACAGTTCTGGGCACCTTTTTGAATTTGGGTTGTTTGAGCTTGAAAAATTTGAAATTTCAGGTTCACCCCAAAAAGAAAGTTGTGTCCCACCTCTCAAAATCCAACTTTTATTTTCACACTTTTCATGTTCAGTTCAAATTTTTAGAGAAAATTCGAATGAGGCACAGAAGCTCCACGGGCGCCAATAGTGGCCCTGGCGCGCCCCTGCTCTGGCCGGAGCTCGGCCGCCACGTGGCCGGCGAGCGGCGGAGGCCGCGCCGAGCTGTCCAAGCCGCGGCGTTGGGTGGACGTTGTCCTCACGCGCTTGTCCGACCCCTCTGCGCCGTCACATCGCCGCTCGACCGCTCGCTGTGACTCGCGCCGCGGAGCGCCATCATGGCGGTCGGAGCGCCGCCGTGGCCGCGCGCGCGCGACGCGCAGAGCCTCTACGCGGAAGATTCCTCTCCGCTCCGCACCAAGAATGTGACATCTCAGATGTCAAAAAGATTAAAATTACATTTAAAAATCAATGCAAAAGGGAATTATGGGTTGAAATTCAAAAATCCATCAAAAATTCAGTTTTAAATTCAAAAACAAGGGTTGTTTGACACCCAACTGAAAACTCGAGATTTTTGTACTAAACTTGAAAATCTCCAAAAATAAAAGTTGTTTGTCATCACAAATAAACCCTAGTCACTGTTTGGCACTTTTGAAAATTGTGCAGTTTAGTCCCTCAAAAACTCGAAATACCGATCTGGGCACCTTTTTGTTTTTGGGCTGTTTGAGCTCGAAAACCTTGGAATTTCAGGTTCACCCCAAAAAGAAAGTTGTGTCCCATCTCCCAAACTTCAACTTTTATTTTCACACTTTTTCAAGTTCAGTTCAAATTTTTGGAGAAAATTCGAAATTGAAAACGTAGCTCCACGGGGCGCCTACAGTGCCCCTGGCGCGCCCTGCGCTGGCCGGAGCTCGGCCGCCACGTGGCCGGCGAGCGGCGCAGGCGGCGCCGAGCTGGCCGAGCCACGGCAGACGCTGGCGCTTGTCGCCTAGCACTTGTCCAGCCCCTCCCAAGCCATCACTTCGCCGCCGTCGAGTCGCCTCGCCTCGCGCCGCGGAGCGTCATCATGCCGGTCGCGCGCCGCCGTGGCCGCACGCGCGCTCGGGCCACGCTGCGCGCCCTGCAGGCGGTAGAGTCCGTCCGCGTCACGCCAAAGACCCTGCTGAAGATCCCCACTCCATCACGCGACGATCTTTGACGCCCAACCGCGCGCGTGCGCTCTGTTCGAGCTCGCCGCGCCATCAATGGCGACCGCGACAGCCACGCACGCGCTCACACGCTCCCAAGGCAGCACTGTACCACCCTCGCGTGCCCAAGCCTCCCACCGAACCCCTCTCACACTCCACTCACTCGCTCACCCCACCAGTTCGACCCCTCGCGCGCTTCCCAGTCATCTTCTTCCTCGCGCCACACGAACCGAACCGAGCTTCACCGAGAAATTCTCCTTCCACACTCCACCATTCCCAAATTCATCGCACACGAAGCTAGACCTCTACCCTAGCTCCAAATCCCCCCACTTCCCCCGAGCTATTGTCACTTCTCCGGCGAGAAATCACGATTTCCCCCAAATCGCGATTTTCGGCCGCCGGAGCACCCGCACGTCGAGACCCTACTCCGAGCCGTCCCCGAGGTCAACCAAGCACGCCATTAGCTTCCTCGTGCTCCACTGGTGCTCTAGGACCCTTCAAACCCCGACGAACGCCCCCGACCTCACCGGCGTAGCAGTCGCGGCGGCCGCACCGCCACCGCTCGTCGCCGGCGAAACCCCGAGCTTCCCCGGCCTCCCAACCGTCCCCAACCGACTCGTGGTGAGCCCATGATGCTTTTCCCCCACTTCCCCGAGCCTAGTTCGCCGCCGTTTGGCCGGCGTAACTCCGGCGAGAGCCGAGGGCATAACTTCATCGTCTTCATTTTTCTAGGGTCCTCTGCGCAAAAACCAGGGACTTGTTCGTAAGGTTTTGAAAGTTCTAGGGTTCCCTGCGTAAAAAGATTCTTAAACCTAGATCTAATTTTCCCGAATCTTGTAAATCCGTTAAAAATCGTACAAAAATCAGAAAAATGCACAAAAATACTCCCTGGATTCGTGAGATTGTAAACTCCAATCTCCTTTAGGCATGTGTATGCTTTTGATGAACCGTTTTTGAATTAAAATTCAAACTGTGGAAATTGAAACTTGTGCATCATTTCAAATCCAGAGCTCCGCTAGGTTTGATCTTTGGATATGTTGTTTGTAGTGACTTTGGACAGCTTGTGTCCAAAGGGAACCTAAAAATATGCAGTGTAGCTCCAGTTATGAATTAAAATGTATTTCCTGTCTTTTTGCAGTATAGAAATTATTAAAAATAATCTATGCAGTGAAAAATCACCTCTTTGCTCCAGAGAACTAGAAACTTGTTAGCACATCTGTTAAAAATGAAAAACTTAATTTTTGCTCTGTTTAGACTAGCAAATAAATAAATATGTGTTTTTGGATAGAAAATTATTGAGGACTGTCCAAGGGTTATTTTGAGCCACCACTTGGCCAGAGCCCTCCTCATGCTTATGACTAGCTTTGGTAGGAAAATCTCCTGAGTTGGGTAAATTTTCGATTTTATATGAATTTAATTAATTTCTGCTGGCAGCTGGTTGTTATATTTTTAATAAATTATGTGTAGCTCAGATTTAGCTAAGTTTTGGAGTGAGCTTAGCTCTTATGCTCCAGTAGCTGTCATAAAGTTTATAGATAAAAATGATGAACAGAAATGGAGAAACAAAAATAAGAAGTAATCTAGGTGGAAATTGATTTATATAAAAGGATAAACCTTTTTGTTATTTAGTTAGAATAAAATAAAGGGAATCTGAAATTCCAGAACAGCACCCTAAATTGTGAAGTAATAAATAGAATTCTTTTATATATGTACACAATCACCATCGAAGTCAAATAAAACTTTTCCCACACCTCTACCCTGTTTTTGTGAAGAAAATAGTAGTACTTAAGCATGTCTAGGTGAATATGGCCTTCAAAGCCTTAATACTTAGGATCAATAGGCAGCCACCTTAAACTATGCATCTCATGTAGAAGGCGCTATCCCGGACGGCAACTACCACCTCATCCCCGCTGACGAGGAAGAAGTCCCGGAGGAAGGTGCCGGTGCAGGAGCGACCAACCCGGAGGCTAACCCCCAGCTTGAGCAAGAAGGCAAGCCCCGGAGCATAACCTAACCTTTACAAATTATGCACTTATGAATTGCCTATGCTTGTGCATTTACGTTTCAAGGAGTTGATTGAATACCTTAGCTGCACATTTCCTAGTACCTTTGACTTGCAACACTAGTATGAAAGGATCGATAGGGCATTGCTTTAGGTCCGTTACAAGTCGACTGATTTCCTATCACTCGCGAGACATAGGAATTGCTTGTCTTTACTTATGTTGGAATCATAAGGATTGACGGGCGGGGTGATAGATGTAGATCTCCCGTCCGTGTATGATAATTGATCTAAGGTCGAAATGTGTGGATGAGTGTGTCAAGTTTTTGAACGTACCACATGCATGCCGGTATATGGGAGCCGGTAAGCCCGGTACCAGATTGAAGCAGCTAGGGCTGATAGCCATCTCTCCTTGGAAACTTTGTTTTCCCCTGCCGTACACTTGTGGATATATGCGTGAGACTGTGAGTGAAGCAGTAAACCTTTATCCTAAGGAAATGGACCCAGTTCCGAATTGTGGATCGATGGGAAAGGTTGGGAAACGCTTGTACCTTTTATAGCAAGCAGAGTATCCGTGTGTGTTGGGTTTCCCCTGGCCAGGTAGCAGAAATTCGGTTCGAACTGTCCGCTTCTCGCGGTTAATGAGACTGCTTGACCGCCATGCTACATTGAGTAACAAGTGGAACTTTGAGATTGATAAACTTGTTCTATGAATTAAATTGTATTGCACCACTTGTATGCTTAGAGAGGATGCTAATCTAGAATGGTTAAATTTACTAGAATATGATGCTAAAACTTGAAAGCAAGGACCTACTTTTAGTTGCTTTTTGGCAAACAAACCCACCAGCCAAAAGCCTCTCATTGTCTAGATGTCGGTGATGTAGTTTTCACCCGACGGGTAAGCCTTGCTGAGTATTAGTATACTCAGCCTTGCTTGTGGCATTGATTACAGGTACCATGTTGGATGTGGCCGTCGATGCTTTGACTTGGCCTGCCCAGGTTCCCCCTGGCTGGCACATCGAATGGGTTCCGTCCTCTGCCGAGGATCGGGAGGAGTAGCATCGTGGCAGGCTTCAGCACGGTGTTATTTGTATCGTCGTTAGACTCTTCCGCTGCAATGAACTTTTATTTCCGCTGCAAGACTTTAATACTCTGATTTAAATTTGAACTCGGTTTGTAATAACTCTGAGATTCTATTTGTGTATGTTCAATTTGTGGAATGTTGTAATCTCTGGAACTCACCTTCGTGTGGGCGTGCTGTTGTTTCGATCGGGAAAAAGAACGTGGTTAATCGGGTTTAATCCGACGGCGCTCCAGCTTATTCCGGATTAAGTGCCTGACTACTTGATTAGTGGTCCCGAGGTACTTAACTTGGAATAATTTCGGAGTGGACCGCCACAGCTGGCATCAGAGCCGAAGCAGCGCACCGGAGAGAGCAACAAACCTTTAATAAACATTTTTGAATAAAAATTGTCAACTCGTGCTTCCGACGCGCTTTGCGAAGGAAGGTTATTAATAGGACCGTTAAGGATGTTACCTAGAGCGTGAAGCCTATGTGGGTTAAGGGATCACGATATAATAGGTGGCAAATAGTATATTATACTGACTTCCAGCACATTTCATTCTGTCATTTACTTTACGCAATGGTGGGCGCAAGGTACGGCGATTGCTGTAACGTACCACGGCACTATATGAAAATATAGTGGCGGCACATAGTCAATACGCTATCACGGCGTATGAAACTAGAATAGCATGGTGGGCGCAAGGTACGGCGATTGCTGTAGCATACCACGGCATCATATGCAATGGCGGCACAAAGTTAATACGCTCATGAAATAGCGTATGAAACTGTCAATATGTTGCCTTGGTGACATATGAACATTGCCCGTTCAATGTTAAACATTCGGGTGCCACCTCTATAGCGGGTGGTAATGAATGGAGACGCTTTCGTGAGTGCTGGCACGAAAGGTTGATTATACATGCTCTGGAATGGAATTTTCTGCAGGTACACTAACCTCGAATTCGTATGTGGAAACGGTTAGAAAAGTTCGGCTAGATAATATAGGGAGAGACGGATATTGCCTAGCCACCGGGACTAACTTCGTAAGCCAAAAGTTATTGGCGTGTGTGTTGGTGAGAACGAATAGGCCGCTCATGCATTGCATCTCACTGAATTAATATCGAATTTTAACACATGACCAAATCGAACCGCCGTCAAGAATTGAAATCACAACCCAGAAATCCTGCTGAGACCAGTCTGTTTGCACCTTTAATTCGAAACTGAAAACTCTGTCAAATGAAAAAGTGTTCAACATGAACATTGTCACAAATATTATGAAGTATATGCTGAAGAAATTTCAAAGAAAATGGTTCAGTAGAACTGGAGTTATGCTAAAAATGGTAACCCCCTGTCTGCTGGAAATTTCTGGGGACAGTGAGATAAAAATTGAATTTTTACACCATCTTAACGACAGTTTCTGCTCAACCCTCCAACATGAAACTTGTTACGAATTATTTAAGCAATGTCCTGGTCAAACTTGGGAATTTTTGAGCTTGTAGATTTCGAGTTTTATAATTTTTACTACACTGTCCAGAATCTGTTTTTGTTTTCCTTGGCGCTAACCGGTTCTCACCTTGCCCTTTTTCTTTTGGTTCAGAATGGACGCTCTCGCTGATCTGGCCAGCTACCCCAACGACGTGTCCTTCTCTGATTGCTTGGGATGGGAAGGCTTCCCTAGCATCTTGTGGTCGGTTTTACAGGCGCTTGACTACCCTACACCGCCACAGTATGAGATCCGAGACCGCGGTGTGACTCGTTCCCGTGTGCGATTGGTGGTATATCGCCACCCGCCGTGTCCTAGCTCCCCCACCTGGACGGTGGAAGTTCACGGACACCACATGGAGAGGACGTGTGAGCTAGCCGCCTTGAATGGCATTAGCTCTTTTGTTGCTCAGAACCAGGAGTTGGTTGAGCACCAGTTGCTTGGATTATTCCCACCGACTCAGCCGGATGACCCCCACTGGATGAGACGCTACCTTAGCTCCCCTTTGAGGATGGCGGAGAACCCCGTCGCTGCAGCCGCGCTGATGATGAGGTGGATACGAGCCTATCACCGTTTGCAGGCACTTCTTGGACGGTCGCAGAGCGAGATGCTCAATCTTGCCATGGACATGTCCGCCCGTGCCCGTGACATAGGGGTTGAGAGGACCTCCTTGTCCATTGAGGTGACCACAAGGGATTCCATGATTGCCGACTTGGAGAGGCAATTGAATGACCTCCACATTGCACACAACAACACCCAAAATGAGTTAGCACAAACTAGAGATGAGCTTGAGGAGGTACACGGTACCTTGGAGCATGCAAATGCTATGCTTGCCGCCCATGACGCTCAGCACCTTCTTGAGCAAGAAGGAGGGGATGGTGAAGGAGAGGCCCCCGATTCCGACATGGACACCGAGGATGACATGCCGCCCCTTCCAGCTCCACCTTCTCCTATGGGCAGCGAGGCTACCGCTAACAACTTAGATGATTTTTAGAGTGGTAGTAGCAAGTTTACTCCTCCGCTAGGCCTAAATTTTGTCTTCATGTTGTAATAGGCTAGATGGAGTTGAGCTCCCCCTCTTATCTTTTGGTGGCAATGTAATTTAAAGATGTGGATGTGTGATCAAAACTTGATGAAGTTGTAATAGCTGTGTTGAAAACATTCTGCAGCTAACCTTGTTTTAATTATTGATGGGTTTTCCATTCATTTCTGGGCTGTGATGTGAACTACAAAGTTGTTTGGAATTTGTCAAACAAAATGATCACCCAATTGCAACCCTATTGGTTAAGCTAAATAAAAATGGCAACCAAAACACTACAGCTCGGCCTGCTGAAAAACAGCAAATGCAGAGAGCTAAAGATTGAATTTTTCGGCTTAGTTCCAGTCCGAATTTGAATCCGAGCCCAACATGAAAGTTGTAGAACATGAAATTTTCAAGCTACTGACCGAATTGGAGCATTTGACTTGTTTCCTGTTGGGAGATATGATTTTTCTCCCGAACTGCGTGCTGACTTGTCATTCTGCGCAGTACACTTCAATATATTGTCACGTTCTATCTTGTCATTCATTATGCAAGCTTATGAAATGTGGCTAATACAAGTACCTACTGCAGATGGCAATCACCCGCAGCGGTCACAACGCTAGTGGCTCCAACGCTAACCAGCAGGGGCCAGAGGGCAGCAACAGCCACCGCCACCTCCTCCTCCGCAGCAACCTCCGACGTGGCAGCAGCTGTATGCCACGCAAACGGAGATTCTCCGGAACCTGCAGCATCAGCAGCAGATGATGCAGCAACAGATGCTTCAGCAGGGAGGTCAACGGGCCCCTCAGCCTCAGGTGGCCAGATACGAGGATTTTCTGGCAACGCACCCGCCGATATTCTCACGAGCTGATGAGCCCTTGGAGGCCGACACCTGGATTCGAGCCATCGAGTCCAAGTTCACCATCCTGGCGACGCCTTGCACCTCCAACCGCAAGGTCGTGTTCGCGGCGCAGCAGCTCCGCGGCCCAGCTCTCCTATGGTGGGAGAACTACCTGGCCCTGCAGCAGGAGAGTCATGTGGTTGAATGGGATGAGTTCAAGGCTGCATTCAAGGCTCATCACATTCCGGCCGGTCTGGTAGAGCGGAAATTGAATGAGTTTTTGGCGCTGACCCAGGGCACCCGCACAGTGCTCCAGTACGCCCAGGCCTTCAATGGTCTGTGCCCATACGCGGGTCATCACGCCGACTCTGACGAGAAGAAGCTAGAGAGGTTCCGACGTGGCCTTAACACCAAGTTGAAGGCACAGTTGGCCACCACCCGTGCTGCCACGTACGGCGATCTTGTGAACCTTGCCATTGCCCAGGAAGACGCCAATATGGTGCACAAGGCGGAGAAGAAGAGGAAGACTCCCGCTGGACCGTCGAGCGCGCAGCCACAGAGGTTCCGCTTGGTTCCCCTGGCTGCACCGCAAGGACAGTCCAGGGCACCTCAGGGAGGTGGATGGGTTGCTAGGCCGCCACAGCCTAACGCGCCCCGTTTCCCTCCACCGCCGCAGCAGCAGCAGGCACCAAGACAGAATGCACAGCAGCCAGCTCGCCCTGGAGCCGGCTATCAGTGCTTCAAGTGTGGAAGTAAAGATCACTTTATCAAGGATTGCCCGCAGAACAAGCAGCAGAACCAGCGCCCGGGAAATCAGCAGAACAAGGGCAAACAGCAGCAGCGTGTGCAGGTCCGACAAGGACGGCTTAACTACACCACCTTGGCTGACCTACCCGAGGGAGCCCCAGACATGACAGGTACCTTTCCTATCCACACTCAACCTGCTGTGATACTTTTTGATTCCAGGGCAACACATAGTTTTATAAGCACCAGATTTCATGCAAAATGTGGGTTAAAATCTTACCATACCAAATCATCATATGTGATATCAACTGCGGGAGGTAAAATAGCATCCAACCAAGTCTCCCGAAGAGTTCCAATCAGGCTGGGAAGTAAAATATTTCCTACTGATTTAATTCTGCTTGGTATGGAAGGCATTGACATTGTGTTGGGAGCCAATTGGATGACTCAACATAAGGTTGTGCTAGATGTTGCGGATCGAGTTGTTGAAATAAACTCGCCTACGCATGGCCCTAGTGTGCTATATTTACCACAGCGGACTTGCGTCAATGCGTGTGCTTATACAATGGTAGAAACCCAACTAAAGGACATTCCGGTGGTATGTGAGTATGCCGATGTTTTTCCGGATGACTTACCTGGGATGCCGCCGGATAGGGACATTGAATTTGTGATCGAACTTCAACCTGGCACAGCACCTATATCAAAGAGACCATATAGAATGCCACCCAATGAATTGGCTGAATTAAAAATTCAACTCCAAGAACTCCTAGACAAGGGTTTCATACGTCCAAGTGTATCACCTTGGGGATGTCCCGCTATCTTTGTGAAGAATAAGGACCATTCCTTGAGGTTGTGTATCGATTACCGGCCTCTCAATGCGGTGACTATTAAGAACAAGTACCCACTCCCCCGTATTGACATCCTGTTTGACCAACTAGCTGGCGCCAGAGTGTTCTCCAAGATTGACCTTCGCTCTGGCTATCACCAAATCAAAATCCGACCTTGTGACATTCCAAAGACTGCCTTTTCTAATCGTTACGGGCTTTATGAGTTCTTGGTCATGTCTTTTGGACTCACCAATGCCCCAGCCTATTTCATGTACCTCATGAATTCGGTTTTCATGTCAGAACTAGATAAGTTTGTGGTGGTTTTCATTGACGACATTCTCATATATTCCAAGAATGAAGAAGAGCATGCCGAGCACCTACACATTGTTCTTCAAAGATTGAGAGACCACCAGCTCTACGCCAAATTCTCCAAGTGTGAATTCTGGCTAGAGAGTGTGAATTTTTTGGGTCACACGGTTTCCAAGGATGGTATATCCATGGATCCAACCAATGTGCAAGAGGTGCTGGATTGGCAACCACCTACCTCTGTTCATGAGATTCGGAGTTTTCTGGGTTTAGCCGGTTATTATCGCCGTTTTATTCTAGATTTCTCTCGGATTGCGAAACCCATGACCGAACTCTTAAAGAAGGGTGTCAAGTTTGAGTGGAATGACAAATGTGATGAAGCTTTCCACACTTTGAGAAAACATTTAACTTCAGCCCCAGTTTTAGCTCAACCCGATTGCACCAAGCCCTATGATGTCTATTGCGATGCTTCAGGCACCGGACTTGGCTGTGTCCTCATGCAAGAGAACCGAGTCATTGCTTATGCTTCTCGAGCACTTAGGCCTCATGAGCAAAACTACCCCACGCATGATCTTGAGTTAGCAGCGGTTATTCATGCTCTCAAGATGTGGAGGCACTATCTGATGGGTGTTCCATGTAACATATACACCGACCACAAGAGCCTCAAATATGTCTTTACTCAGGCACATTTGAATATGAGGCAGCGGAGATGGTTGGAGTTAGCGAAGGACTATGACCTTAGTGTGCATTATCACCCCGGCAAGGCTAATGTGGTTGCGGATGCGCTAAGCCGCAAAGCTCATTGTCATTGTCTTTCCGTGGAGTCCTACGCTGACACCTTGTGCCATGAAATGGCAAAGCTCAACTTAGAGATTGTTCCACACGGGTACTTCAACCATATCTCTGTCGAACCAACCTTGCACGATCAGATTGTTGGAGCCCAATTAAATGATGCAAAGATTAAAATCCTTAAAAGGAAATTGTCAAAGGAGAAGGTGAAGGAAAAATAAAAGTGTTTCCGGCTAGATGGGCAGGGAGTGATGTGGTTTGGACATCGCCTCGTGGTGCCCAAAAACGCGGAACTCCGGAGGAAGATTATGGATGAGGCTCATCTCTCTAAATTTTCTATCCATCCCGGTAGCACCAAAATGTACCAAGATTTGAAACAAAACTTTTGGTGGACTAGGATGAAGCGTGAAATTGCCACGTATGTGTCGGAATGTGACACATGTCAGCGGGTTAAGGCTAGCCACTTGAAGGTAGCAGGCACGCTTCAACCTCTACCTATTCCCTCATGGAAGTGGGAAGATATAAGCATGGATTTCATTGTTGGACTTCCCAGAACCCCTCAGGGGCATGACTCCATTTGGGTAATTGTGGACCGCCTTACCTAGACCGCACATTTTATTCCGGTCAATACCATTTATACCGCTAAGAGGTACGCTGAGATTTATTTGGAACGGATCGTTTGTCTACATGGGGTACCCAAGACGATAATTTCAGATCGTGGTACTCAGTTCGTAGCGCGCTTTTGGGAACAATTGCAACTATCCCTAGGCACTAAACTGATCCGTAGTTCAGCATATCACCCTCAGACCGATGGGCAGACGGAAAGGGTAAATCCAATACTTGAGGATATGCTTCGAGCTTGTGTTATCCATTATGGGAAGAATTGGGAGAAATGTTTATCTCTGGCCGAATTCTCCTATAACAACAGCTACCAGGCGAGTCTTAAAATGGCACCTTTCGAAGCCTTATATGGTAGGAGATGTCGGACCCCGTTGTGTAGGTCCCAGGCAGGCGAGAGGTATACCTATGGCCCTGACCTTGTAAAGGAAGCGGAAGAAAAGGTTAGAATCGTTCGTGAAAATTTGAGAGCCGCCCAGTCACGGCAAAAGAGTTACTTTGATCAACGGCGGAAGCCACTTCAATTCGAAGTTGGTGACCACGTGTATGTCAAGGTCTCCCCGACCAAAGGTGTGCAAAGATTTGGATTAAAAGGAAAGCTTGCACCTCGCTACATCGGCCCCTATGAAATTACTCAACAATGTGGACCGGTAGCATACCGTGTGAAGCTTCCCGAGAGGCTCTCAGCCGTGCACAATGTTTTCCATGTTTCCCAACTCAAGAGGTGTTACGTGTTCCGACCGAAGTTGTTGAACCGGAAGAACTCTCGGTTGAACCGGATCTCTCTTATGATGAGCATCCCGTTAAAATCCTCAACGAGAAAGAGAGACAAACACGAAGGAAAGGAGTCAAAATGTACAAAGTTCAGTGGAGTCATCACTCCGAAGATGAAGCCACGTGGGAAACCGAAGACTATCTTAAGAAGAATTACCCCGACATTCTTTCGTAAGCCAAGGTACTTTCCCCACTTTGTTCCTAAGTTTAATCGAATCTCGGGACGAGATTCCTTTTAAGAGGGGTAGGCTATGACATCTCTGATGTCAAAAGAATTAAAAGTACACTTAAAACCAATGCAAAAGGGAATTATGGGTTGGAACTCAAAAATCCATCAAAAATTCAAATGAAAATTCAAAAACAAGGGTTGTTTGACACCCAACTGGAATCTCAAAAATTTTGTACTAAACATGAAAATCTCCAAAAATAAAAGATGTTTGTCATCACAAATAAGGCCTAGTCACTGTTTGGAACTTTTGAAAATTTTGCAGTTTAGCCCCTCAAAAACTCGAAATACAGTTCTGTGCACCTTTTTGAATTTGGGTTGTTTGAGCTTGAAAATTTTGAAATTTCAGGTTCACCCCAAAAAGAAAGTTGTGTCCCACCTCTCAAAATCCAACTTTTATTTTCACACTTTTTCATGTTCAGTTCAAATTTTTGGAGAAAATTCGAATGAGGCACAGAAGCTCCACGGGCGCCAATAGTGGCCCTGGCGCGCCCCTGCTCTGGCCGGAGCTCGGCCGCCACGTGGCCGGCGAGCGGCGGAGGCCGTGCCGAGCTGGCCAAGCCGCGGCGTTGGGTGGACGTTGTCCTCACGCGCTTGTCCGACCCCTCTGCGCCGTCACATCGCCGCTCGACCGCTCGCTGGGCCTCGCGCCGCGGAGCGCCATCATGGCGGTCGGAGCGCCGCCGTGGCCGCGCGCGCGCGCGACGCGCAGAGCCTCTACGCGGAAGATTCCTCTCCGCTCCGCACCAAGAATGTGACATCTCAGATGTCAAAAAGATTAAAATTACATTTAAAAATCAATGCAAAAGGGAATTATGGGTTGAAATTCAAAAATCCATCAAAAATTCAGTTTTAAATTCAAAAACAAGGGTTGTTTGACACCCAACTGAAAACTCGAGATTTTTGTACTAAACTTGAAAATCTCCAAAAATAAAAGTTGTTTGTCATCACAAATAAACCCTAGTCACTGTTTGCCACTTTTGAAAATTTTGCAGTTTAGTCCCTCAAAAACTCGAAATACCTATCTGGGCACCTTTTTGTTTTTGGGTTGTTTGAGCTCGAAAAACTTGGAATTTCAGGTTCACCCCAAAAAGAAAGTTGTGTCCCATCTCCCAAAATTCAACTTTTATTTTCACACTTTTTCATGTTCAGTTCAAATTTTTGGAGAAAATTCGAAATTGAAAATATAGCTCCACGGCGCGCCTACAGTGCCCCTGGCGCGCCCTGCGCTGGCCGGAGCTCGGCCGCCACGTGGCCGGCGAGCGGCGCAGGCGGCGCCGAGCTGGCCGAGCCACAGCAGACGCTGGCGCTTGTCGCCTAGCACTTGTCCAGCCCCTCCCAAGCCATCACTTCGCCGCCGTCGAGTCGCCTCGCCTCGCGCCGCGGAGCGTCATCATGCCGGTCGCGCGCCGCCGTGGCCGCACGCGCGCTCGCGCCACGCTGCGCGCCCTGCAGGCGGTAGAGTCCGTCCGCGTCGCGCCAAAGACCCTGCTGAAGATCCCCACTCCATCACGCGACGATCTTTGACGCCCAACCGCGCGCGTGCGCTCTGTTCGAGCTCGCCGCGCCATCAATGGCGACCGCGACAGCCACGCACGCGCTCACACGCTCCCAAGGCAGCACTGTACCACCCTCGCGTGCCCAAGCCTCCCACCGAACCCCTCTCACACTCCACTCACTCGCTCACCCCACCAGTTCGACCCCTCGCGCGCTTCCCAGTCATCTTCTTCCTCGCGCCACACGAACCGAACCGAGCTTCACCGAGAAATTCTCCTTCCACACTCCACCATTCCCAATTTCATCGCGCACGAAGCTAGACCTCTACCTTAGCTCCAAATCCCCCCACTTCCCCCGAGCTATTGTCGCTTCTCCGGCGAGAAATCACGATTTCACCCAAATCGCGATTTTCGGCCGCCGGAGCACCCGCACGTCGAGACCCTACTCCGAGCCGTCCCCGAGGTCAACCGAGCACGCCATTAGCTTCCTCGTGCTCCACTGGTGCTCTAGGACCCTTCAAACCCCGACGAACGCCCCCGACCTCACCGGCGTAGCAGTCGCGGCGGCCGCACCGCCACCGCTCGTCGCCGGCGAAACCCCGAGCTTCCCCGGCCTCCCAACCGTCCCCAACCGACTCGTGGTGAGCCCATGATGCTTTTCCCCCACTTCCCCGAGCCTAGTTCGCCGCCGTTTGGCCGGCGTAACTCCGGCGAGAGCCGAGGGCATAACTTCATCGTCTTCGTTTTTCTAGGGTCCTCTGCGCAAAAACCAGGGACTTGTTCGTAAGGTTTTGAAAGTTCTAGGGTTCCCTGCGTAAAAAGATTCTTAAACCTAGATCTAATTTTCCCGAATCTTCTAAATCCGTTAAAAATCGTACAAAAATCAGAAAAATGCACAAAAATACTCCCTGGATTCGTGAGATTGTAAACTCCAATCTCCTTTAGGCATGTGTATGCTTTTGATGAACCGTTTTTGAATTAAAATTCAAACTGTGGAAATTGAAACTTGTGCATCATTTCAAATCCAGAGCTCCGCTAGGTTTGATCTTTGGATATGTTGTTTGTAGTGACTTTGGACAGCTTGTGTCCAAAGGGGACCTAAAAATATGCAGTGTAGCTCCAGTTATGAATTAAAATGTATTTCCTGTCTTTTTGCAGTATAGAAATTATTAAAAATAATCTATGCAGTGAAAAATCACCTCTTTGCTCCAGAGAACTAGAAACTTGTTAGCACATCTGTTAAAAATGAAAAACTTAATTTTTGCTCTGTTTAGACTAGCAAATAAATAAATATGTGTTTTTGGATAGAAAATTATTGAGGACTGTCCAAGGGTTATTTTGAGCCACCACTTGGCCAGAGCCCTCCTCATGCTTATGACTAGCTTTGGTAGGAAAATCTCCTGAGTTGGGTAAATTTTCGATTTTATATGAATTTAATTAATTTCTGCTGGCAGCTGGTTGTTATATTTTTAATAAATTATGTGTAGCTCAGATTTAGCTAAGTTTTGGAGTGAGCTTAGCTCTTATACTCCAGTAGCTGTCATAAAGTTTATAGATAAAAATGAT
The DNA here is from genome assembly GCA_015342445.1 of Digitaria exilis. Lineage (NCBI taxonomy): Eukaryota > Viridiplantae > Streptophyta > Magnoliopsida > Poales > Poaceae > Digitaria > Digitaria exilis. The sequence goes on along the minus strand of JACEFO010001274.1, from coordinate 160,867 downwards.
GAACAGAAATGGAGAAACAAAAATAAGAAGTAATCTAGGTGGAAATTGATTTATATAAAAGGATAAACCTTTTTGTTATTTAGTTAGAATAAAATAAAGGGAATCTGAAATTCCAGAACAGCACCCTAAATTGTGAAGTAATAAATAGAATTCTTTTATATATGTACACAATCACCATCGAAGTCAAATAAAACTTCTCCCACACCTCTACCCTGTTTTTGTGAAGAAAATAGTAGTACTTAAGCATGTCTAGGTGAATATGGCCTTCAAAGCCTTAATACTTAGGATCAATAGGCAGCCACCTTAAACTATGCATCTCATGTAGAAAGCGCTATCCCGGACGGCAACTACCACCTCATCCCCGCTGACGAGGAAGAAGTCCCGGAGGAAGGTGCCGGTGCAGGAGCGACCAACCCGGAGGCTAACCCCCAGCTTGAGCAAGAAGGCAAGCCCCGGAGCATAACCTAACCTTTACAAATTATGCACTTATGAATTGCCTATGCTTGTGCATTTACGTTTCAAGGAGTTGATTGAATACCTTAGCTGCACATTTCCTAGTACCTTTGACTTGCAACACTAGTATGAAAGGATCGATAGGGCATTGCTTTAGGTCCGTTACAAGTCGACTGATTTCCTATCACTCGCGAGACATAGGAATTGCTTGTCTTTACTTATGTTGGAATCATAAGGATTGACGGGCGGGGTGATAGATGTAGATCTCCCGTCCGTGTATGATAATTGATCTAAGGTCGAAATGTGTGGATGAGTGTGTCAAGTTTTTGAACGTACCACATGCATGCCGGTATATGGGAGCCGGTAAGCCCGGTACCAGATTGAAGCAGCTAGGGCTGATAGCCATCTCTCCTTGGAAACTTTGTTTTCCCCTGCCGTACACTTGTGGATATATGCGTGAGACTGTGAGTGAAGCAGTAAACCTTTATCCTAAGGAAATGGACCCAGTTCCGAATTGTGGATCGATGGGAAAGGTTGGGAAACGCTTGTACCTTTTATAGCAAGCAGAGTATCCGTGTGTGTTGGGTTCCCCTGGCCAGGTAGCAGAAATTCGGTTCGAACTGTCCGCTTCTCGCGGTTAATGAGACTGCTTGACCGCCATGCTACATTGAGTAACAAGTGGAACTTTGAGATTGATAAACTTGTTCTATGAATTAAATTGTATTGCACCACTTGTATGCTTAGAGAGGATGCTAATCTAGAATGGTTAAATCTACTAGAATAAGATGCTAAAACCTGAAAGCAAGGACCTACTTTTAGTTGCTTTTTGGCAAACAAACCCACCAGCCAAAAGCCTCTCATTGTCTAGATGTCGGTGATGTAGTTTTCACCCGACGGGTAAGCCTTGCTGAGTATTAGTATACTCAGCCTTGCTTGTGGCATTGATTACAGGTACCATGTTGGATGTGGCCGTCGATGCTTTGACGTGGCCTGCCCAGGTTCCCCCTGGCTGGCACATCGAATGGGTTCCGTCCTCTGCCGAGGATCGGGAGGAGTAGCATCATGGCAGGCTTCAGCACGGTGTTATTTGTATCGTCGTTAGACTCTTCTGCTGCAAGACTTTAATACTCTGATTTAAATTTGAACTCGGTTTGTAATAACTCTGAGATTCTATTTGTGTATGTTCAATTTGTGGAATGTTGTAATCTCTGGAACTCACCTTCGTGTGGGCGTGCTGTTGTTTCGATCGGGAAAAAGAACGTGGTTAATCGGGTTTAATCCGACGGCGCTCCAGCTTATTCCGGATTAAGTGCCTGACTACTTGATTAGTGGTCCCGAGGTACTTAACTTGGAATAATTTCGGAGTGGACCGCCACAAAGAAGCCCTGTAGAAGATCCCCCAGCGTCACGCAAGGATCTCCCTCGCCCAATCGAGCCGCTCGCGCTCTGCCCGAGCTCCCGCGCCATCAATGGCGACCTCGACAGCCCGAGCGCTCGTGCGCACGCGTCCGAGGCACCTCGGTGCTCGCTAGCGCACCCAAACCCTTCACCGAGCACTCACACTCCTTCCCCTCAGTCCACACGTAGCCATTCTCACTTCACCGCGTTCGCTTCCATCGTCTTCCACCTCGGGACGCCTTGAGCGGAGCTCGAGCTTCCCCGCCGCAAACTCAAATCGACCGCGAATCCCTCCACCCTTTTCCAATCCCCCGCGCGTGAAGCTCGCTCACTCACCCCGCTAGCTGCTCGAGCACTCCCCAGCTCGAATCGAGCCTCATTCGCCGCGAATCGAGACTTTTCCCCACCGCTCGGCCATTAACACCGCAAGCACCACCTCCACGTCGAGCCCCATACCCCGGCCATCCCCGCCGCAGACGAACCCCAGGACGAGCTCCACCATCGTCCAGTGAAGCTCACACGCCATTCCGCGCATCGCCTCGACCACCACAGGCCGCCAGTGACGTCGCCGGAGCTAACCGCGCCGCCGCTCAACGTCGACGAGCCGCGCCGATTCACCTCCGTCCGCGAGACCTACCTCAACCGACTCGCAGTGAGCTCCTCTCCATTTCCCCCAACTTTCCCCGAGCCAACTCGCCGTCGTTTCACCGGCGTAGCAACGCCGACGAGCCCTGGACTTGGTTGTGTTCCCCTTTTTAATTCTAGGGTCCTCTGCGCAAAAATCAAGGACCTGTTCGTAAGGTTTTAAAAGTTCTAGGGTCTCCAGCGTAAAAAGATTCTTAAACCTAGATCTATTTTTCCCGAATCTTGTAAAATCCGTTAAAAATCGTACAAAAATCAGAAAGATGCACAAAAATACTCCCTGGATTCGTGAGATTGTAAACTCCAATCTCATTTAAGCATGTTTATACTTTTGGTGAACCATTTTTGAATTAAAATTCAAACTGTAAAATTTGAAACTTGTGCACCATTTCAAATCCAGAGATCCGCTAGGGCTGAGCGTTGGATATGTTGTTTGCAGTGACTTTGGACACCTTGTGTCCAAAGGGGACCTAGAAATATGGACTGTAGCTTCAGTTATGAGTTAATTTGTGATTCCTGTCTTTTTGTAGTTCAGAAATTGTTAAAATAATCCATGCAGCTAAAAATCACCATTTTTCTCCAGAGGCCTAAAAACTTGTTAGCACATCTTTTAAAAATGCCAAACTTAATTTTTGCTTTGTTTAAACTAGCAAATAAATAGATATGTGTTTTCGGATGGAAATTTATTGAGGACTGTCCAAGGGTTATTTTGAGCCACCACTTGGCCAGAGCCCTCCTTGTACTCATGACTAGCTCTGGTAGGAAAATTTCCTGATTTGGATGTATTTTCAATTTTATATGAATTTATTTCATTTCTACAGGCAGCTGTTTAATTTATTTTTAATAAATTCTGTTTAGCTAAATTTTGGAGTGAGCCTAACTCTTATGCTCCAGTAGCTGTCATAAAGTTTATAGATAAAAAGGATGAACAGAAAATGAGAAACACAAATGAGAAGGAATTAAAGTGGAATTGAATTATATAAAAGAATAAACCTTTTTGGTAATAAGTTAGAATAAAATAAGGAAAGTCTAAAATTCCAAGAACAGCACCCAAACTTCAGATAATAAATGGAAATTCTTTCATATATGTACACAATCACCATCAAAGATGAATAAAAATTTTCCACACCCACTACTCCATTTTTGTGAAGAAAAAAGTAGTACTTAAGCATGTCTAGGTGAATATGGCCTTCAAGGCCCTAATCTTGGAATCAATAGGCAGCCGCTATAAGTTATGCATCTCATGTAGAAGGCGCTATTCCGGACGGCACCTACCATCTCATCCCCGCCGACGAGGAAGGAATCCCGGAGGGAGGTGCCGGCGAAGGATCGATCAACCCAGAGGCTAACCCCCAGCTAGAGCAAGAAGGCAAGCCCCGGAGCATAACCTAACCTTTAAAGTTTATGCATCTATGAATTCCCTATGCTTGTGCATTTACGTTTCAAGGAGTTGATTGAATACCTTAGCTGCACATTCCTAGTACCTATGACTTGCAACACTAGTATGAAAGGATCGATAGGGCATTGCTTTAGGTCCGTTACAAGTCGAGTGATTTCCTGTCACTCGCGAGACATAGGAATTGCTTGTCTTTACTTATGTTGGAATCATAAGGATTGACGGGCGGGATGATAGATGTAGATCTCCCGTCCGTGTATGATAATTGATTTAAGGTCGAAACGTGTGGTTGAGTGTGTCAAGTTTTTGAACGTACCACATGCATGCCGATATATGGGAATCGGTAAGCCCGGTACCAGATTGAAGCAGCTAGGGCCGATAGCCATCTCTCCTTGGAAACTTTGTTTTCCCCTGCCGTACACTTGTGGATATATGCGTGAGACTGTGAGTGAAGCAGTAAACCTTTATCCTAAGGAAGGTGGATTCGGATCCGAATTGTGGATCGATGGGAAAGGTTGGGAAGTGCTTGTACCTTTTATAGCGAGCATTATCCGTGTGTGTTGGGTTTCCCCTGGCCAGGTAGAAAAATTCGGTTCGAACTGTCCGCTTCTCACGGTTAATGAGACTGCTTGACCGCCTTGCTGCATTGAGTAACAAGTGGAACTATGAGATTGATGAACTTGTTCTATGAAATAAATTGTATTGCACCACTTGTATGCTTAGAGAGGATGCTAATCTAGAATGGTTAAATCTACTAGAATAAGATGCTAAAACCTGAAAGCAAGGACCTACTTTTAGTCGCTTTTTGGCAAACAAACCCACCAGCCAAAAGCCTCTCATGTCTAGATGTCGGTGATGTAGTTTTCACCCGACGGGTAAGCCTTGCTGAGTATTAGTATACTCAGCCTTGCTTGTGGCATTGATTTACAGGTACAACGTTGGATGTGGCAGACGATGCCATGACTTGGCCTACCCAGGTTCCCCCTGGATGGCACATCGAGTGGGTTCCGTCCTCTGCCGAGGAACGGGAGGAGTAGCACCGTGGTAGGCTTCAGCATGGTGTTACTTGTATCGTCGTTAGTTTCTATTCCGCTGCAATGAACTGTTTAATTCCGCTGCAATGAATTTGGTACTCTGATTTAAACTTCGAACTTGGTTTGTAATAACTCTATGTTACCCCTTTATGTATGTTAAATTTGTGGAATGTTGTAATCTCTGGAACTCACCTTCGTGTGGGCGTGCTGTTGTTTCGATCGAGAAAAGTACGTGGTTAAATCGGGTTTAATCCGACGGCGCTCCAGCTTATTCCGGATTAAGTGCCTGACTACTTGATTAGTGGTCCCGGGGTACTTAACTTGGAATAATTTTGGAGTGGTCCGCCACAGCTCAGAACCAAAATCGGGCTAGAACTAGGCCGAAAAATTCAAGTTTCAGTTCTCTGTTTTTGCTGTTTTTCAGTAGGCCGAGCTGTAGTGTTTTAGTTGTCATTTTTATTTCGCTTAACCAATGGGGTTGAATTTTGGTGAGCGTTTTGTTTGACAAATTTCAGACAACTTTGTAGTTCAAGTCATAGCCCAGAAGTGTAACACCCAGATTTCCAAGAAATCCAAATACTTCCATATGTGTGCCCAGGATGTCCACAGAACACATATAGATTACAAATATTGAATCACAGAGAACACAATGCTCGAATAAAATAGTTTACATCAGAGTTTAACACAAGACATAGTCTTACACAAATAACACAGCGGAAGTCTTAATACTATTAAACGTATAAACCCATTAATAAGGTATAAGTAATTACGGAATATACCAACATCATCTTCTAATCAAAAAGGATCCAGGCCACTCGTATCTGTGAGCACGGCTATCATGATAGATCAACACTCTGCAGAGATTTCGCCCTTTACCCACCGGTCACATAAATCCAAAAGAACATATGTTACGAGGACTTTCACAAAACACCCTAACAAGCACAGTAGCCATTTTGGTTCAACATAGGCAGCATAACCCAAGGCATCGAGATTGACGTACGCTTAGGGCGCAACGTGAGGGGGTCAATGGCGTCCAGAGCGAGAGCGCAATCATCACAACGTGTGAAGCTGCCGTACATCAGGCGCTTACATCACGGGTGTGGCGTCCAGAGCGAGAGCGCAATCATCGCAACGTGTGAAGCCGCCGTACATCGGGCGCTTACATCCGTCGGACGAAGACTTCACCGCGTGGATCGCGCGCACCTCAGTTTCCCTTCGGGCTAACGAACTCCTCCACGACCTACCAGAAGCAGCTGGCAGCAAAGTTTCAACAACCCCGCCAGAACAACTCGGATCTTGTCATGACCACAACTCCCTCGGGGGTTATTATCCATTGGCCTGACATGGATCCTGATGTTGCTCTCCAGGAAGCAAATGTACCCTCCACGGTACGGGATATTCTACCTCTGCTTCCCTTCTACGAAGGCAGAGAACTCCATGTTACCACGCGTAACAGAAAAACCGGGCCTAACAACCCCGGTCGCCAGTCCTGTGTCATCCTCAACGACCACAGCGACGACGCCCCTATAGTCGATGGAGAAACAGATGGAGATCGAGAGCTCCGTATCGAGCGCAACCGCAACCGTGCCCTCAGACGTCGTTACATTCAGAGGAAAAACCTCAACCCTGAGTTTGACAAAGAAGGTATCTTTAACTCCCCTGCGGCCAACATCATGTTCCCGGTCAGCGTCTTCGAGGGGTTCCAAGCTACCCCTGATATCGACCTCGCCAAAGCCCGCCTAGAAGCTGCAGCGGCCATGGTTGATCGCTTGGACGGAGACCGCTCCGCCTCCAAAAGTAAGACTTCTTCGCGCCACCAAGCACCGTCAGCTAGGCGTCAGAGCAGCCATTACGGCAGCTCCGCCGCAAGATCAAAGGACAAGGCCAGGCCTCGCGAGGAACCCCGCCAGCCTCGCGAGGAACCCCACCGGCCTCGCGAGGAACCCCCCAAGTCCAGGCGTCGCGAAGAACCCATCCGGCTCGTTCTCACATCACCCCGAACGGTGCCCGCAATGAAATCCTCTGGATCCGAGAAGGGAGAGCCACATCCCACATCGCGGATTCTGCGGGAGGATACGACGTCCCCAATCCCGACGCCCTGCCATGCTACACACGCGCCATCCGCGTCAGCTCCTTTCCTCTAAAATTCAAGCTGCCAGGCATCACCAACTTCGATGGAAAGCAAGACCCCAACATCTGGCTACGCAGATACTCTTCTGTAATCGAAGCATCGGGGGGCGACGACATCTCCAAGATGCTATACTTCCCAGTTGCGATGGAACAAGGTCCACTCACCTGGCTTGAGTCTCTTCGCCCAGACTCCATCGACAGCTGGCACGCGCTGAAGAAGGCTTTCGTATCCAACTATCAGGGTTCTTTCGAGCGCCCTGGCAGCAGATATGAACTCCGCGCGTGCAAGCAAAAGCCAGAAGAGTCCCTACGCGACTACAACCGGCGATTCTTCGCCATAAAGGCATCCTGCGTCCCCATCCCTGACTCGGAAGTCATCGACTAGTTTCAAGAAGGGATGACCGACCACAACCTTTTTCGTGACTTTGGTCACAACCGTCCTCGTGACCTCGAGGAATTCCGCTCGTTGGTGTCTAACTGGATGGACACCGATGATCAAGAACGGGAGCGCTACGGCAAACGATCCGCCAACCCTGGTCAAAGGCATCAGGAAGACAACAAGGATCAGCCGCGCGACTCCTTCCAGCGTAACAGCAACAACCCACGGAAGCGACCAAACAACACGGTCGCAACCGTCCAGACCGTTCGCGCCGCCAAATCTCCGCAGCAAAGAAGGGAAGAATTTAACAAACTTCTCAAGAAGCGCTTCCCCTACCATCCGGATAGCAAGCACACCATGGGCGATTGCACGCTCCTTCGGGAAACGTCCAGCACGCCCACCAAGAAACAGAGGTCGGATGGAGACGGAGACGACAAGCACGACAAGGGAGACGGTGGTTTCCCAGACGTCACCAACACTGTCAATGTCATCTTCGGAGGCATGGCAGTCAGCGACACCTCGCGCAATCGTAAAAACGCACGACGCGAGGCCTACGCAGCAGGACCAGCGGTGGTCACACCCCTGCGGTGGTAAGACACCCCCATTACTTGGTCCAGAGAAGATCAATGGGCGGAGATCAGATGTCCCGGGCGATATCCTCTTGTCCTGGAAACCGTGGTGGCAAACAGCAGGCTCACCAAGGTCCTGATTGATGGAGGCAGCGGGCTCAACCTCATCTTCGCCAAGACGCTGAAGCACATGGGGCTCGATACAAGCACGCTGCAGCCAGCACATACTCCCTTCTACGGCATCGTACCCAGGAAGGCTGCGATCCCCCTCGGGAAGTTTACTCGATGGACTTAAAGCTCGCATGGAACGAACCTTAAAGAAAGCTGAAGGCCGGTGGATGAAAGAACTCTACCCGGTTGTCTGGGGTTTACGATCTCAACCCAGCAAAGCTACAGGACAATCTCCCTTCTTCTTGGTATACGGATCTGAGGCCATCCTACCCGTTGATGTCATGCATGGCGCTCCTCGCGTTGAGGAATTCCAAGAAGCCATGGCAGACGACCAGCGGATGATTGAGGTTGATACGGCTGAAGAAGTACGACTGGCAGCCTTGTTACACAACGCTGCTTATCTTCAGGGTATTCACAGATTTCATGATAAAAATGTGAAGACAAGGTCATTCCAGATTGGAGACTTAGTGCTACGTCGAATCCAGAATACAGCTGGCCACTCAAAGCTCACTTTGCCTTGGGATGGTCCATTTATTGTTTCCATGGTCCTCAAGCCAGGCACCTACAGACTTCAAACAGAAGATGGTGTTGATTTACCAAATCTTTGGAACATTGAACATCTACGCAAATTCTTTGCGTAGCTTCATTACTGCTTCGGCATCACATGAACTGGTTGCTTCGGCATCCTGGGTTCTTCTGTAACATTGCTTCGGCAATACATGAACTGGTTGCTCCGGCACCATGAGTTCTTCTGTACCGTTGTTTCGGCAACGAGATATACTCCAATAAATTTCCCCTTACCGGGTTGTTTATGTTACTTCGTCCCTGTGACATCGTTCAAAACTTTCGTGTTCTTCCTAGACTTGGAAGTTTCCTTTTCATGTATTCGGAGCACATAAATGAGGTCTGTCCGGGTTCCTTCGGGGCCGAGAACGGATCTGTTCCTCCAATTTCGCTACTCTGTGATAATTTTCAGCTTAAAGCTGCCGCTCCGTGGGTCTTACTGGGTTCTTGCTCCGGCAAAACACATACAGTTTGCTCCCAAGTACCCTCCCGGCGTACACTTTATTTAAAAGAGAGCTTATGCTATAAGAAATCTCCCTGGGTTCCTTCGGGTCCTTAACAGGGCTGTTTTTCAACGGTTAAAATCTACGCAACGTACATTTTGACTAAGTCCTGGTCATCAACACAGAGACACCCCAAGAGTTCTTAGAAATTCTCGGATTTTCCTTCAAATATGGCAATATTATATTTCATTGCATAAAATTTATATTACAAGACTGCTTGCTCAGTTTACAATCTAAGGCTTTGCGCAATTGCCTCGGAAACTGGCTCGGCCTCTTGTTTCAGGTCCCTGAAGGCAGCTTCAGTACAATTTGGCTCTGCGCCTTCTACAATTTTGCCTATATCTACTTCAGGGTACCTAGACCTAATTACAGCAAGGACATGCACAAGACAGGCTTTTGATGATCTCTTGATGTAAGCCTTCAACTGTCGAGGCATGGCCCTCAGGCGTTCCAGGAATGACTGCGGCAATGCAGGGTCTTCAGGGACTAAGGCTTTCACAACCGGGTTCGCTGCCTTCTCTAGCAACGAAATCCGCTTCAAGGCTTCGGCCAGGTCGTCGTCTGACTTCTTCATTTGCCGCAAGGATTCTTCAAGCTCTGATATCCTCCTGGTTGCCTGCTCAAGCTTCTTATCTAGCGCCTTCTTGTCGGCAAGATTCTTCTGCGCCTGGATGAGTTCTTCGGATAGCTGATTTTTCTCTAAGCGAGTGTCTTCAAGATCTTTTGCAAGCTTCTTTTGCTGCTCAATGATTTGAACCAACTGCACATCAGCATCCTTGCGTTGTTGGACTGCTACTCTGAGTTCTTCTTTGACGATATCGTGCTCGGCAGAGAGAGTCCTCAACGCTTCTTCATGGCGGTTGGCCAAGTTGGACCAATCTGTCACCTTGCCCTGGGTTGTTTTCAGCTGTTGTTGAACCCCTGCTCACACAAGACAATGACAGAGTTGTTATTCTACATAGGCAATGGATATTTTATTTCAAGATTCTGGCAGTGACAGAGTACCTTGGAGCTCTGCTTTGGCTGCTGCAAGTTTCTTCTTCATGTCCTCCTTCTCTGCGACCAATTCTTTGGTTCGCAGATGCAAGGTACGGATCATGTTGGCATCTTCCGCCTCCTGGAGTTTCCGGTCTTCACGTTCACGCTCCAGCTCCTTTTGGAGACGGTCTGCCTTGGCGTGCATCAAGGAGATATTGTGGATATATTCTATTTTCTTCCTCGATGCTTCGCCGACAGCCTATGGAAATATTGTCATGAGATATATTCACACGGGACAACGAGTACAGGGTTGTTTCTCATACCTTGAAGTAGGCCACTACCCTCTCAGCATGGTAGAATCCCCTATCGATGTGCTCTTCATCCTCTGTCGCGTCCAAGATGTACTCGAAGGCCTGCGGATTTGGATTTAGCATTGGACCGTAGCTCCCGATGCGGAAGTTACCGATCTCCTCTTCAGCTCCAGTACCCCTGGGTACTCTAGGGATCTCTTCAATAGATTGCTCTTGGATCGATGTTTCGGCTTGTTTACCCCTTCAGCACTCTGCCTCTGAACCAGCTTTCGCCCTGCTTTGGGATATCTTCATGATGCTCGGTGGCTCAACAGAGTTCTGGTCACGGCGTTCTACTTCAGTTTCTTCAATTACCGCCTGTGTGACCAGTTCCTCGATGTCCGCCAGCACCTCAGCAATTGTTTCTTCAACTTGTGCTTCTACAGATGCTGGCGGATTTGATGGCATGGCTGTTTGAACCTCTGGCAGGGATGTTTCTGGTACTTTCCTGGGTTCTTTGGGCACTATGGCCTCTGGTTCTACAGCCGCATGATCAACTGCCGGCTCTTCCCTGGTTGTCGATGGAATTTCTTCAGCTCTGCATTGATAACTTCATCAGTCACAATAGAGTGTTATGAATGTTCAATTTCTACACTATGACAAGATTTACAGGGTACTTACATGCTGGAAGGCCGCATTGGGATTTCTAGCTCCCCCAATATGAACTCTTCTTCAGTTTCCTGTTCCGGCACCGATGGCCCGGCTTGACAGGGTTCTTCAACTACTGGTGTTGTCCTTATGAAGGGCGCGGAGACAGGATTGAAGATATTTTGCATGATCTCTTCTTCTGATAATGGTTGTCGCGCAGTGCTGCCTTGCTGCGACATGCTGGTGCCAATTTCTCCAATGGCTATCCCCACAGAAGATGATGACTTGGGTTGTGGGGATATTTTCGCCCTTTCCTCCGGGATGACTCTCGCCCGGGGCTTGGGTAGAGTTCGTGCTCTCTTGGGCACAGGTGCATTTAGCTCTGTTGTTGCTGTCCTCTTGGATTCTTCACCTCTTTTGGAGGTCGCCCCTGCTTTGGCTTGGGGTTCTTCAGACACCTGTTGTTCAGCATGTGCATGTGGCTCGTCAGGTTCTTCAGTTGCAGGTGCCATATCAAATTGTTGCTTGCGTTGGCGAACCTGATCTCTTACCCCTGGGTCCACACAGTGAGCCAATAATGATGCTTCTTCAGCATTAGTGGGATCCAGGGGCGGCAGACTCACATACAGTGATCGTCGGGCTTCATACTGTTATGACCAAGACACTAGTTAGTATTATGCTTTCAAATAACAAGTCAATATATTGTTATTCAGATATGGTTCTTACCTCAGGCGTCATGGTAATTGCTGAAACTTCCATTATTTCTAGAAATTGTTCATCATTGATCACCAGAAACTTCTTCAAGAGTTGTGTAATCCTCTTGTCCGACATGTCTCCGGTGGCATTCCTTGAGGGGTCAGATTCTCTGGAGTACAAGTACCCTGGAGTGCAGCGTTGTTTGCATGGCTGGATTCTCCTCAATAGAAATGACCGATATACCATGGCTCCTATCAGCCCTTGTGCTTTGAGATCTCTGATCATATTCAACAGCTCAAGAATCTGCATCGCCTGATTGACTCCAATAGTTTCACTCCAGAATGGTTTCATTACCGGAGGATTCCCTGAGCGGCTGGGTAGTTGTGGCTAATGGTTCCAAGCATAAAACCATTCCTTCTGCCAGTCCTTCAGACTCTCCTTGGTTGTATAGTCCAAATACACTGGCTTCATGCCCTGACGAAATTGGATTACTACCTTTCCTACCACCTGTAATGGTCCGCTTGAGGTCTTTACTCTGAACAGGTGGCGGAATAATGCAAAATGCGGATCTATTCCAAGAAATGCTTCACAAAGGTGGATGAAGATCGACAGATTCAAAATTGAATTGGGATTCAAGTGACACAACTCAATCCCATAAAACTGCAAGATTAAGAAATCGCAAGTTGGAAGACCGAACCCAACTTCGTAAAAAGCTTTCCATACCGTCAGCTCTTCGGTTTCCTCAGTGGGGTACTCGTGTCCGTACGCGCACCTCCACCGACTGATTCCTTGGGCTGCTAGGAACCCATCTGTCTCCAGATTGTTGACATATTTTTCTTTCAGTGTACTGGTTGGCCAGTCACTGATTGGATCTTCCACGCACGGAATATCTCCTGCGGGCGCTGCTTCTTCAGTCGTCATGACTTCCTTCATAGCTTCCGCCTTCCTCTTTGCGCCCTTGCTACGGCTGGATCCTTCACCACCGGCCATTGCAGTTCTTCGAGGTTTGATGTGGATGGAATTAGGGTTTGAGGAGGTTGCGGGAGTATGTGCGCAGTCTTAGGATTGCTAACAGAGCAAGTGTCGCAAAACCTAGATCTGTTTCGCAAGAGGCGTGCGGATACAAAGGGACGCGCACGGTTTATATTGACTCTTCGGATCGTTACTTCGGTATTTTTCAATTATAGTCCTTCTTTGATCCTATATTTGAATTCGTTCAAATTTAGGCTCGGGGGCTGGAGGAATATTTTCAGGAAATATTTTTCTGAAATTTTTTGGCTTCAATTGATAAATTCATGAGGAGTTCTAAAAGAACTCGGATTTCTTCGGAAATTGATTCTCTTTTGGTTCGGACTTCAAAAGAGCCTCGAATTTCTTCTTCAAAGATAAACGAGGCTCGGGGGCTGCCCAATTGGGCGCACCTAGTTAGTGCGCACCAATCCAAACTTCAAGAAGACTTTTGAGCACTTCATTACCTATTGAACAGCATGGTTGTAACTTCCAAAAGCAAAGAACCCTGGCGGATCTCAAAGAACCCTGAAGGCTTCAAACAACTCTGGAGAGTTTCAAAGAACTCTGTATTTTCAACAGTGCTGTTCTTCAGGAGATAAGGTGCTCGGGGGCTTGTGGGTGTAGAGTCCTGACGGACTAAACAACCCTGGCGGGCCATCCTATGGGCCGGCCCGAATACGAGACTTGATGCACAAGACAAGGATTAGTCCTAGTCGGTTAGGATAAACTGTATTAGGGAATTAGAGATAAACTTGTAAAAGTCTCCTAGTCCTATACGGTCTCCATGTAACCCTGCCCTCCGGGATATATAAGGGGAGGCAGGGACCCCCTTCAAAGGATCTCATCTATACAAGATACACCATACAGGACGTAGGGTATTACGCATATTGCGGCCCAAACCTGTCTAAAATTGTCTCTTGTCACCTTCGGCTCTAGATTCTCGACGACTTCTCCCTAAACCCTTCTCTCGGGGCACCCCCTCGAGAACCTAGTCAACATAAATCGCCGACAACGGGACTTTGCCTAACGAGACATAGACAACGGATAAATCTGTCCTCGATGGATCAAACTATACTCTCACCCATGCTCCCCACATACACCTTTCGGTAACCACTGGCGAGCTAGAGACGTACAAGTTAGTTATCCAAGACCAGAGGCATTATAGTTCCAACGGCGGCGAACAAATTACTGGGTTGCTGCTTTATGAACCGGACCTTACGGAGAGACATTAGAGCAAAGCACGAAGCACATGCTCTAATTCCCTAGACCAAACCTTATGGAGACACTAGAACAAAGCACGAAGCACATGCTCTGGTTCCCCGAACCATGTTGCTAAAAAGCATCTTTTAGTCATCATTGAAGTGAACCATTAATTCAATATTGACAATTAAATAAATGTTGTTCACAGCGCGTAGCAAATACTAACCATAATGCTTATAACCCGGGTAATCAAGGAATAAGGTAAAGACTAGAAACATCCTTAATGTATAACAATATTAGACACATGCATATGAATTGTATGATTAAATGGTGTATAGGTAATCAAGGATTGTCTGTGTTATACTTGCTTTCCTCAACGAACTGCTGCTGCACCTGCTCTTCGGGAACGGGATCGTTGGTGAACTCGAACGGCTCGTCAACTACTCACATCGATCACCACACAAGCATCCACACATACATGCATACAAGGCATTTAATGAGAACAGTACACCAAACATAAACAGAAGATGAAAAGAAGGCTTTAGAGTTACTGTTTGCTTCACAACGAACACATGAGCGCGAAAATCACTCAAATCGGAGTTAAAACGAAGAAACTACGCTTAAAACAGGCTCTAGGGGCTTGCTGGTGAGACTTTTAGGCTTCCAGGGGTGTTTTTAAAAGAAACCAGGGACCTAAAACATAATCTCATATAAAAACCCGAGGGCTACGGAGTAAAATAACCACCTAGGACGGCGGGCACTATTTTTCAAAAGCGTAGGGGCTAAAACGAATGAAAAAGGACCTAACTGTAATTATTTTTTGAATAGATCTGAACCGCGGGTTAATTTCTGAAAAGCACAGGGGCTATTTTGTAAAACAGGCACGACGGCGGCTGAGGGCTGATGTCAGCATGACGTCACGGTCAACTGCGCGCGGACCGGCCATGAACGGCGGTCCACGGGTTCACGGTGAACCGGCTCGGTTTATATCGGGTTTTAGATCTGGCCATCGGATTCGGATCGGACGGTGGAGAGCAGATCGGGCTTAAGGGGGTCGCCGGAGACACGGGATACGGCGGCTCTTGGCCGGAACATTGCCGGCATTGAGCAAATATGGCGCTAGGACGCTCCATTTTCAATGATTCAAGGTGCGGGAGAGAGAGGGAAGGACGGGGAGTCGGTTTGGCCGGTCGGGAGCGAGGTTTGCGTGGCGGAGAGAGCTGGCGACGAGCTATGGCGGGTTGCGGACGACGGCGAGGTCGTGCGCGTGTGTTGGGGTGAGAGGAAGAGGTAGAAGGGGCTCGGCGAACTTCTCACCACACGGCGGAGCTCCGGGGCGAGCTGTTGGCGATAATGGGGCAGTTGATGAGCTCCACGCGAAGGAACTTGGCGGCGGCGGCGCTGGAGCTCGAGCTAGAGTTGCGGCGGCTAGGGTTTGTGAGCGGGGGCGGGGGTCAAGGCGAAGGGGTTCAAGG
This sequence comes from Digitaria exilis, assembly GCA_015342445.1. NCBI lineage: Eukaryota > Viridiplantae > Streptophyta > Magnoliopsida > Poales > Poaceae > Digitaria > Digitaria exilis. The sequence continues at coordinate 145,330 of JACEFO010001274.1, read as the reverse complement.
AGAGGATGGCGGCGCACTTTATAGGCCGGGTAGGGAGTCTTGGCGTGCGGGCCAATAAGAGCAGCGGCGTGGCGTAGCGGGGTCGGGGTCTGGCTCGGCTCGAGCTCGGTCAGGTGCAGGCGCTGAAGGTGGAAGATGACAAGCGGGCCCGGGGTGTCAGCGACAGAGATAGGAGGAGGGCGAGGCGGGCTGGCGCAGCTGTAGTGGGCAGCGTGGGAGGAGGAGAAGATGGGCCGCTGCGCTAAAGGGAGAGGGAAAAGAGGAATGGGCCGGGCTGAGAGAGAAAGAGGAAGGAAAAAGAGAAAGGGTTTTTCTTTTATTCATACACTCATTTGAATTCAAATTCAAATTCAAATTTGAATTCAACAACCAAAAAGAAATGCACCAGCATGAATGCAACAATAAATATTTCTATTCCCTATATTTGCTTTTAATTATTCAAAATTTTATTTTCCCTACATTTTTCATGAGCATTTAAATATAATAAACCATTTATTTACTAAATTTTAAACAGGGCAGATTTTAGGGTGTTACAAGAAGTGAATGGAAAACACGTTAATAATTAAAACAAGGATAGCTGCAGAATGTTTTCAGCACAACCATTACAACCATACTCAAGTTTTTGGGGCTCACACATCCCATGCCAAAAGGATTACATGTTCAAAAGCTTAAAGGAAACTCAACTCCAACTAGCCTATTACATCATGAAACCAAAATTTAGGCTACACGGAGGAGTAACTTGCTACCGCAGCTCCTAGAAGTCGTCTAGGTTGTTAGCTGTAGCCTCGCCGCCCATGGGAGACGGTGGAGCTGGAAGAGGTGGCATGTCATCCTCTGTATCCATATCTGAATCATAGGTTTCTCCTTCATTTTCTCCCCCCTCATTGAGAAGGTGCTAAGCATCATGAGCATCTAGCATGGCATTGGCATGTTCCAAGTCAGCCTGCACGTTCTCTAGCTCATCCCTCACTTGAGTCAGCTCATTGTTGACATTGTTGTGTGCTAAGTGGAGGTCGGTCAACTGCCTCTCCAAGTCTGCAATCATAGCATCCCTGGTACTCACCTCTATGGACAAAGAGGTCCTCTCTACCCCAAGGTCACGGGCACGAACAGACGTCAATGGCAAGGTTAAGTGCTTCATTTTGTGACCGCCCCAGAAGTGCCTGCAGGTGGTGATAAGCCCTGATCCATCTCATCAAGAGTGCGGCTGCAGCAACGGGGTTCTCTGCCACCCTCAGAGGTGAGCTGAGATATCGTCTCATCCAATGAGCGTCGTCCGACTGGACCGGTGGAAACAGTCCAAGGAGCTGGTGCTCCACAAGGTCTTGGTTCTGGGCACAAAAGGAGCTGATCCCATTGAGAGCAGCCATCTCACAAGTGGTCTCCATATGGTGCCCATGGACTTCCACACTCCATGTGGGAGAGCTTGGACACGGTGAGTGGCGGTGCACCACCAAACGCACTCTGCATCGTGTCACACCATGGTCACGGAGGATGGTCCTCTCGTATTGTGGCGGGTTGGGGTAGTCAAGTGCCTGCAACACGAACCAAAGGATGCTAGGGAAACCCTCCCATCCAAGGCAGTCCGAGAAAGAGACATCATTGGGGTAGCTAGCAAGGTCAGCGTGGCTGTCCATCTGAACAAAAAGGTCAAGCGTGAGAACCGGTTAGCGCCAAATAAAATAAAAATAGATTCTGGATAGTGTAGTAAAAATTGTAAAACTCACAATCTATAAACTCAAAAATTCCCAAATTTGGCCAGAACATTTTTTGAGTAATTTCAAACAAGTTTCATGTTGAAGGTTTGAGCAGAATTAGTCGTTACGAAGGTGTAAAAATTCAATTTCCATTTCACTATTCCCAGAAAATTCCAGCAGACAGGGGGTTGCCATTTAAGCATAACTCTTAATCTACTGAACCAAATTCATTGAAATTTCTATAGCACAAAGTAGATAATGTTTATGACAACTTGCATGTTGAACACTTTTTCGTTTGACAGAGTTTTCTGGTTCGAAACGACAATGCAAGCAGAACTATTTTCAGCAAAGTTTCAGCATAATTTCCGGTTGTTGTTCAAATTTTGATGACGGGTAGTTCAATGATCATGCATTATGGTTTAATAGAGTTTCTGCAAATTATAATGCATGAGCGGCCTATTCCTTCTCACCAACACATGTGCCAATAAACTTTTGGCCTACGAAGTCAGTGCCGGTGGCTAGGCAATATCCGTCTCTCCCTATATTAACTAGTCGTACTTTAATAACCGTTCAACTTACGGAATCGTGGTTAGCGTACTTGCAAAAAATTCCATTCCAGAGCAATTATAATGAACCTCCCGTGCCAGCACTCACGGAAGGGTCCCCATACATTACCACTCACTATAGTGGTGGCACCCGAATGTTCAATATTGAACCGGCAATGCTTCATATGTCACCAAGGCAACATATTAATAATTTCATACGCTTATGAACTAGCGTATTGACTTTGTGCCACCATCATATTTGCATATGATGCCGTGGTATGCTACAGCAATCGCCGTACCTTGCGCCCACCATGCTATTCTAGTTTGATACGCCATCACAACGTATTGACTATATGCCGCCACTATATTTTCATATAGTGCCATGGTACGTTACAGCAATCGCCGTACCTTGCGCCCACCATTGCGAAAAGTAAATGACAGAATGAAATGTGCTGGGAGTCAGTATAATATATAATTAGCCACCTATCATATCGTGATCCCTTAACCCACATAGGCTTCACGTTCTATACATAATCCTTAGCGATCCTATGGATAGCCATCGCAAGTGCGTGGCGGAAGCAAGAGTTGGCAAGTTTTATTCAAAAATATTTATTTAGGGTCTGTTGCTCTCTCAGGTGCGCATGTTTTGGCTCTGATGCCAGCTGTGGCGGACCACTCCGAAATTATTCCAAGTTAAGTACCCCCGGACCACTAATCAAGTAGTCAGGCACTTAATCCAGAATAAGCTGGAGCGCCGTCGGATTATACCCGATTAACCACGAACTTTCACGATCGAAACAACACGCGCACCCACACGATGGTGAGTCCCAGAAATTACAATATTCCACAACTTCAACTTACATAAATAGTATCATAAAATTATTACAAACCAAGCTTGAAATTCAAATCAAGTGCGAGAGTTCATTGCAGCGGAAGAATTAATCTAACGACAATACATAGCAACACCACGATGAAGCCGGCCATGGTGCTACTCCTCCTGATCCTCGGCAGAGGATAGAACCCACTCGACATGCCAGCCAGGAGGAACCTGGGTAGGCCAAGTGACGGAATCCACTACCAGATCCAATGCAGTACCTGAAATAAATAGCCACAAGCAAGGCTAAGTATACTAATACTCAGCAAGGCTTACCCGTCAGGTGCAAACTACATCACCGACTTCAAGACATGAGAGGCTTTTGGCTGGTGGGTTTGTTTTTCCAGAAAGCAACTAAGAGTGGATCCCTACTTTCATGATTTTAGCGTCAAATTCTAGTAGAGTTAACCATTCTAGATTAGCATCCTCTCTAAGCATACAAGTGGTGCAATACAATTTAGTACATACAACAAGTTCATCATCCTCATTGTTCCACTGGTTACTCAATGCAGCACAGCGGTCAAGCAGTCTCGTTAACCACGAGAAGCGGAGAGTTCGAACCGAATTTTGCTACCTGGCCAGGGGAAACCCAACACACACGGATAATGCTTGCTATCAAAGGCACAAGCACTTCCCGACCTTTCCCATCAATCCACAATTCGGCGCCAGGTCCACACCCTTAGGATAAAGGTTTACCGCTTCACTCACGGCATCACGCATATACCCACATGTGTACGGCAAGGGAAGCGAAATATTTCCAAGGAGAGATGGCTATCGGTCCTAGCTGTTTCAATCTGGTTCTGGGCTTACCGATTCCCATAGGTCGGCATGTGCGTGGTACATTCAAAAACTTGACACACAGAACCACACGTTTCGACCTTAATCCAATTATCATACACGGACGGGAGATCTACACATACCATCCCGCCCATCCATCCTTATGATTCCAACATAAGTAAAGACAAGTAACTCCTATATCTCGCGAGTGACAGGAAATCACTCGACTTGTAACGGTCCTAAAGGCATTGCTCTACCGATCCTATCATCCTAGTATTTCAATACATAGGTACTAGAATCATGCAACTAGGGTAATCAAACAACTCCTTGAACGTAAATGCACAAGCATAAATAAATTCATAGTTGCACGATTTAAAAGTTAGGTTATGCTCTGGCGCTTGCCTTTTTGGGCTACGCCGGTGTCAGGCTTGGAGTCGATCACGATGACGTCGGCACCACCTTCGGGGACTTCTTCTTTGTTGACGGGATGAGGTTGTAGGTGCCGTCAGCGAGAGCGCCTTCTACATGAGATGCACAACTTCAATGTGGCTGCCTAATGTAATCTAAAGGCAAGGCCTTGAAGGCCATATTCACCTAGACATACTAGTGAGCTATTCTTCACAAAATTAGAGAAGGTGTGTGGAAATTTTTATGCCTTTATGATGGTGATTGTGTACACATATAAAACATTTCAAACCATTATTTTTAAGCAAGAGTGCAGTTCTGGAATTTTAAACTTTACATGCTCCACATTTGATTAATTGTCAATTTAACCTAATCTTTTTAATAAACTCAATTCTACTGTAGTTCCTTCTCATTTTTGTTTCTCGGTTTCTGTTTCTCCTTTTTATCCATAAACTTTATGACAGCTACTGGAGTATAAGAGTTAGGCTCACTCGAAAATTTAGCTAAACTGAACTACACAAAATTTAATAAAAATAGTACAAGTTGCTGCTCAAAGAAACAATATTAATTAATATAAAATCAAAACTACCTCCAAAACAGAAAATTTCTCTACCAGAACTAGGCATGAGTGAAAGGAAGGCTCTGACCAAGTGGTGGCTAAAAATAACGCTTGGACAGCCCTCACAAATTTTCTATCCGAAAACCAAGATCTATTTATTTGCTAGTCTAAACAGGGTCTAAAATTGAGTTTAGCATTTTTGCCACATGTGCCAACAGGTTTCTGGACCTCTGGTGAAAGATGGTGATTTTTGGCTGCATGAATTACTTTTACTAAATGCAAAACTGAACTAGAATAGAAATCACAAAATAAATCAGAACTAAAGTTACAGGCCATATTTTTAGGTCTCCTTTGGATACAACGTTTCTACAGACCACACAAACAACATATCCAAAGTTCAGCTCCGAAAGAGTTCAGGATTTGAAATGGTGCTCAAAACTCTAAAAACTGAGTTTGAATTTTATTTCAAAAACTACTCATCAAAAGTGTATACATGCCAACATGAGATTGGAGTTTACAATCTCACGAGTCCAGGGTGTATTTATTTGTATTGTTTTGATTGTTCTGCGATTTTTAATGGACTTTAGAAGATTTTGGGAAAATGAACTAGACCTTTAAGAATCTTTTTACGTCGCGACCCTTGGATCTTTTGAAACCTCGCAAACAGGCCCCTGGTTTCTTTCACTGGGAACCCTGCAAAAAGGAAGAAGATGAAGATATGCCATTGGGCTCGTCGGCGTCGTTGCGCCGGCCAAACGACGGTGGGATGAGGTCGGAGAGGTGGGGGAAAGGACGAGCAGCTTACCGCGAGTCGAATGGTGGTAGTTGGGAGGCCGGAGGAGGCTCGGAGGTGGTCGGCGACGGGAGCAGTGGTGGTGCGGCCGCCGCGGCTTCAACTCCGGTGAGGTCAGTGGCTACCACTGCGGTTGGAGGGGCTCGTGAGCATCAGTGGGGCATGGCGAAGGCGTTGGGATGCTCGGTTGGCGTCGTGGATAGCTCGAAGGTGCGGCTCGACGTGGAGGTGCTTCGGCGGCCGAAAAATGGGGATTTGGGGGAAATCCCGATTTCTCGTTAGATGGTCGATGGGAGCTTGAGAGAAGTGGGGGAGAACGAAGCTAAGGAAGTGGACGAGCTCTGGGTACGGGGAATTTGGAAACCGTGGAGGGATGGGGTGAATTTGCTCCGGCGCTCAAGCTCAGCTCTTGCGGCCAGAGGTTGAAGATGAAGCTTGGGAGTGTGGTGGAGAGGAATTGGTTGTGGTCTGCGGCCAGGGCAGAGCGTGCCAGGGCGAGCTGTCGGGCGCCCGTGGAACTCCTCCTTTCACTGTGGATTTTCTCTAAAAATTTGAACTGAACATTCAAAAGTGCAAAAATAAAAGTTGGAGTTTGGAAGATGGGACACCACTTTCCTTTTGTGATGAACCTGAAATTTTGAATTTTTCAAGCTCAAACAAGCCATGTTTGAAAAGGTGTTCAGCTTGGTTTTTCGAGTTTTTGAGGGGCTTAACTGCAAAATTTGAAATATTTCCAAATAGTAACTAGGCTTTATTTATGATGGCAAACAACTTTTATTTTTGGAGATTTTCAAGTTTAGTACAAAATTCTTGAGATTTCAGTTGGGTGTCAAAAAGGCCTTATTGAAATTCAAATTTCGAATTTTTGATCAATTTAAGTGTGCTACAACCAATGCTGCCCTTTAATCCTGTTTTTAGTGTGTTTTTAAGGTACTAAACATCAGGGATGTCACACCCCCGGCCTTGGCTCCTCTCCCAATCAAGTCGCGGTGAGCTCCTCTACGCGCTCCCCCACTTCCCCCGCACCGGCTCGCCGTGCCCTCACCGGAATCCAGCCGCCGGTGAGGCCAAGGGCCTATTCTCGTTCTCCTTTTTAGTTCTAGGGTCTTCTTTGTAATATTCAAGGGCCGTTTCATAAGGTTTTAAAAGATCTAGAGTTTCCGGCGTAAAAAGATTCTTTAGATCTAGTTCATATTTCTGAGACCTTCTAAAATCCGTTAAAAATCATAGAAAACTCAGAAAAATGCACAAAAACACTTCCTGGACTCGCGAGATTTTAAACTCCAATCTTATGTTTGCATGTTTATACTTTTGATGAATGATTTTTGAATTAAAATTCAAGCTCAGTTTTTAGAGTTTTGTGCACCATTTCAAATCATGAGCTCCTTTGTAGCTGAAATTTAGATATGTTGTTCGTGTGGTCTGTAGAAGCACTATGTCCAAAGCACTGTTATGAATTTTTTAGTGATTTCTGTTCTAGCTCAGTTTAAGATTTATTAAAACTAATTCTTACAGTCAAAAATCACCAACTTCTACCAGAGGTCTAGAACCTTGTTGGAACATGTTAGAAAAATGCTAAACTTAATTTTAGACCCTGTTTAGGCTATCAAATAAATAGGTGTTGGTTTTTGGTTAGGTAATTATTTAGGACTGTCCAAGTGTTATTTTAGCTACCACTTGGCCAAAGCTCTTCTTTTACTCATTACTAGCACTGGTAGAGAAATCTTCAGTTTTGGAAGTATTTTTGATTTTATAGGAATTAATATTGATTCTTTGAGAAGCAACGTGTACTAATTTTAATAAATTCTGTGCAGCTCGGTTTTACCTAAATTTTGGGGTGAGTTTAGCTCTTATACTCCTGTAGTTGTCATAAAGTTTGTAGATAAAAAGGATGAACAGAAACAGAGAAACAAAAGTGAGAAGGAACTAGAGTAAACTTGTTTTCATAAAAAGGTATAGATCACTTTTGATAATTAAGAAAATATGGTGCATGTGAAGTGAAATTCTAGAACTAAACCTTTGCATAAGAAACAATAGTTAATTTGTTTTATATGTGTACACAATCACCATCAAGTAAGATTTAAGCCTAGCATCCCCTTTCTATGCTTATGAGGAAAAGAATGGTACACTTTAGTGTCTAGGTGAATATGGCCTTCAAGTGCCCTACCTTTTAGACCTAAAAATAGCAGCAACTCTTAAACTTGTGCATCTCATGTAGAAGGCGCTCTCGCTGACGGCACTTACAATCTCGTCCCCGCCAACGAAGAAAAAGCCCCGAAGGTGGTGCTAACATCATCGTGATCGATCCGGAGTCTGACACCGGCGTAGCTAAAGAAGGCAAGCCCCGGAGCATAACCTAACTTTTAAAGCTCATGCAACTTTGAATTATTTATGTTTGTGCATTTACGTTTCAAGGAGTTGTTTGAATACCCTAGTTGCATAACTCTAGTACCTATGTCCTGAGATACTACTATGACAAGGCCGATAGCGCAATTCTTTAGGACCGTTACAAGTCGTGTGATTTCCTGTCACTCGTGAGATATAGGAGTTGCTTGTCTTTACTTATGTTGGAATCATAAGGATGGACGGGTTAGATGGTATTTGTAGATCTCCCGTCCGTGTATTATAATTGGATTAAGGTCGAAACGTGTGGTTCTGTGTGTCAAGTTTTTGAACGTACCACGCACATGCCGACCTATGGGAATCGGTAAGCCTGGTACCCGATTGATACATCTAGTACTGATAGCCTTCTTTCCTTGGAAAAGTATTTTCCCTTGCTGTACACATGTGGTTAGATGCGTGAGATCGGCCGGCTTTAGTCCGCGAGTATCCGATAACCTTGTACCCTAAGGGAGTGGGAGTTGGTTCCGAATTGTGGATTGACGGGAAAGGTTGGGTAGTGCTTGTGCCTTTTATAGCAAGCATTATCTGTGTGTGTTGGGTTTTTCTGGCCAGGTAGTGAAATTCGGTTTGAACTATCCGCTTCTCGTGGTTAATGAGACTGCTTGACCGCTGTGCTGCATTGAGTAACAAGTGAAACTATGAGGATGATGAACTTGTTGTATGTACTAGATTGTATTGCACCACTTGTATGCTTAGAAAGGTTGCTAATCTAGAATGGTTAACACTACTAGAATTTGATGCTAAAATCATGAAAATAAGGATCCACTCTTAGTCGCTTTCTGGCAAAACAAACCCACCAGCCAAAAACCTCTCATGTCTAGAAGTCGGTAATGTAGTTTTCACCCGACGGGTAAGCCTTGCTGAGTATTAGTATACTCAGCCTTGCTTGTGGCTATTATTTCAGTTACTGCTTTGGATGAGGCGGTGAATTCCGTCGCTTGGCCTACCCAGGATGCTCCTGGCTGGCACGTCGAGTGGGTTCCGTTCTCTTTCGAGGATCGGGAGGATTAGCACCATGGACGGCTTCATTATGGTGTTGCTATTTATCGTCGTTAGTTTATTTCCGCTGCTTTGAACTCTCATACTTTATTTGAAATTCAGACTTAGTTTGTAATAACTTGGTTAGACTATTTATGTAAGTTGAATTTGTGGAATGTTATAATTTCTGGGACTCAACTTCGTGTGGGCGTGCGTGTTGTTTCGATCGTGAAAGTACGTGGTTAATCGGGTATAATCCGACGGCGCTCCAGCTTATTCCGGATTAAGTGCCTGGCTACTTGTTTAGTGGTCCGTGGGTACTTAACTTGGAATAATTTCAGAGTAGTCCGCCACAGTTTGGCACCAGAATATGTAGTCTTCACCGGAATAAAGTGAGCCACCTTCGTCAATCGGTCCACAATCACCCATATAGAGTCATAGCCTCTCTAGGTGCGGGGCAGACCTGTTATGAAGTCCATACCCACTTCTTCTCATTTCCACTCTGGTATTCTCATAGACTGAAGCAAACCTGCCGGTCCCTGATGTTCGGCCTTGACCCTCTGGCATACATCGCAAAGAGCTACGTGTGTTGCAACATCTCGCTTCAAACCATACCACCAAAATCTTTCCTTGAGGTCCAAATGCATCTTTGTACTTCCTGGGTGAATGGAGTATGCTGATTCGTGTGCCTCCCGTAAGATGATATCCTTGATATGTTGCTGATCTGGCACCACTATTCTGTCACCAAACCACACTGTTCCTTGATCATCCAATTGGAATCCTGGCGCTTTATCTGTCCCAACCTTCTTAATCAATTCCTTGATTTCTTCATCCTCCAATTGACCTTTCTGGATCTCCTGTTCCAGAGTTGGCTCCACTTCGAGCTCAGTCATGTTGGCTACCATACCCAAGTTCAAGCATTCGAATTCCCAGCTAAGCTCTTCCGGCAAATTCTGACTTGTAAGCACATTCACATAACTGTTCCTCCTCAAAGCATCTGCCACCAAGTTAGCCTTTCCTAGATGGTAATGAATCTATAGCTCAAAATCATTGATTTTTCTCCAGCCAACGACGTTGCCTCATGCTCAACTCGGATTGAGTGAACACATACTTAAGGCTCTTGTGATCGGTATAGATGTCAAACTTGTGCCCAAGCAAATAGTGCCGCTAGATTTTCAAAGCGTGAACCACAACAGCCAATTCCAGATCATGTGTCGGGTAATTCAGCTCATGTCTCCTCAGCTGTCTGGATGCATATGCCACAACTCTGCCCTCCTGCATGAGTACACATCCTAATCCTTGATGAAACGCGTCACAATATACTGAGAAGTTCTTGGTAACGTCTGGCAATACCAATACTGGTGCAGTGGTCAACCTTTGCTTCAACTCTTCATCTAGCTTGGCACTCCGGTGTCCAAACAAACTTGGCGTTTTTCTCTAGCAATGATGTCATGGGCTTGGCAATCTTGGAGAATCCCTCTATAAAACACCAATAGTCACCTGCCATTCCGAGGAAACTCCCAACTTCGCTAACTGCTGTGATGGCACCCAATTTAGAACATCTCTAACCTTCTTCGGATCAACTGCTACTCGACATGACCCAAGAATGATACTTCCTTCAGCCAGAACTCACATTCGCTCCACTGAACTTACAACTGATCAACCGTTGCTTTGGGAGTCATCCATTGATACTCAGCACTACGAGGTGTGCTAGAAAGTCGACCCCCCTTATTGTTCCCGACATACCTCTCACAAAAACTCAGAGCCAGTCCTGATGAACTGAAGAAGATCCACTGAACTGAAAAGATAAGGAACCCAGATAGCAGAGAAAGTGGTAGGTGGTGTGCACAAGAGATAAGAAACCCAACTATTTATTCACTAAATCCTTATAACTTAATCCAATACTAGATGATTGCAGACTTTTATCCACGCTCATCACAATCATTACAAAGATCCAAATCACACATAAGCATAATGACAATTCATTCAAGCATTTAAAGACATAGTTCACACAAGACTCGACACTCTTAGACTAGTTTTGGACTCAAAAACGTTCTATTTGATCCCTATTACAACTTACGGTACCATCTAGGGGTCGACGGTGGTGTGGGTGTGACATCTCTGATGTAAAAGTATTAAAAGTATACTTAAAACAACTACAGAAAGGAATTATGGGTTGGAATTCAAAAATTCATCAAAATTCGAATGGAAATTCAAAAACAAAGGATGTTTGACACCCAACTGAAATCTCAAGAATTTTGTATTAAACTTGAAAATCTCCAAAAATAAACGTTGTTTGTCATCACAAATAAGGCCTAGTCACTGTTTGGAACTTTTGAAAATTTTGCAGTTTAGTCCCTCAAAAACTCAAAATACAGTTCTGGGCACCTTTTTGAATTTGGGTTGTTTGAGCTTAAAAAATTTGAAATTTCAGGTTCATCCCAAAAAGAAAGTTGTGTCCCACCTCCCAAACTCCAACTTTTGTTTTTACACTTTTTCATGTTCAGTTCAAATTTTTGGAGAAAATGCAAAAGGGGCAAAGGAGCTCCACGGAGCCGTCAGCTCGGCCCTGGCGCGCTCTGCGCCTGGCCGGAGCTCGGCCGCCACGTGGCCGGCGAGCGGCGGAGGCCACGCCGAGCTGGCCGAGCCGCGGCGTCGGGTGGTGCTTGTCGTCACGCGGTTGTCCGACTTCTTTCCGAGCCATCACGTCGCCAGCAACGTCGCGCTTTGCCTCGCGCCGCGGAGCGCCATCATGGCGAGCTCGCTCGGCCACTGGCCGCAGCCGCGCGCGCCGCGCTGCGCCGTCCTGCAGGCCGCGATTCCGTCCCGCTCCGCGCCAAGAAGCCCTGTAGAAGATCTTCCACTCCCTCACGCGACGATCTTCGACGCCCAATACCGTGCGCGCGCTCTGCCCGAGCTCCCGCGCCATCAATGGCGACCTTGACAGCCCGAGCGCGCGTGCGCACACGTCCGAGGCACCTCGGTGCTCGCTAGCGCACCCAGACCCTTCACTGAGCACCCTCATTCCTTCCCCCAGCCATCGCCCAGCTCTTCTCCCTCTCACCGCGTTCGCTTCCATCGTCTTCCACCTCGGGACGCTTTGAGCCGAGCTCGAGCTTCCCCGCCGCGAACTCAAATCGACCGCGAATCCCTCCATCCTTTTCCAATCTCCCGCTCGGGAATCTCGCTCACACACCCCGCTAGCCGCTCGAGCACTCCCCAGCTCGAATCGAGCCTCACTCGCCGCGAATCGAGACTTTTCCCCACCACTCGGCCATTAACACCGCGAACACCACCTCCACGTTGAGCCCCATAACCCGGCCATCCCCGTCGCAGACGAACCCCACGACGAGCTCCACCATCGTCCAGTGAAGCTCACACGCCCTTCCGCACGTCGTCTCGACCACCACAGGCCGCCAGCAACGTCGCCGGAGCCAACCGCACCGCCGCTCAACGTCGACGAGCCGCGCCGCTTCACCTCTGACCGCGAGACCTACCTCAACCGACTCGCAGTGAGCTCCTCTCCATTTCCCCCAACTTTCCCCGAGCCAACTCGCCGTCGTTCCGTCGGCGTAGCAACGCCGACGAGCCCTGGACCCGTCTGCGTTCCCTTTTTAGTTCTAGGGTCCTCTACGCAAAAATCAGGGACTTGTTCGTAAGGTTTTGAAAGTTCTAGGGTCTCCAGCGTAAAAAGATTCTTAAACCTAGATCTATTTTTCCCAAATCTTGTAAAATCCGTTAAAAATCGTACAAAAATCAGAAAAATGCACAAAAAATACTCCCTGGACTCGTGAGATTGTAAACTCCAATCTCATTTAAGCATGTTTATACTTTTGGTGAACCATTTTTGAACTAAAATTCAAACTGTAGATTTAGAAACTTGTGCACCATTTCAAATCCAGAGCTCTACTAGGGCTGAGCTTTGGATATGTTGTTTGTAGTGACTTTGGACACCTTGTGTCCAAAGGGGACCTAAAAATATGGACTGTAGCCTCGGTTATGAATTAATTTGTGTTTCCTGTCTTTTTGTAGTCCAGAAATTATTAAAAATAATTTATGCGGCTAAAAAATCACCATTTTTCTCCAGAGGCCTAAAAACTTGTTAGCACATCTGTGAAAAATGCCAAACTTAATATTTGCTCTGTTTAGACTAGCAAATAAATAGATATGTGTTTTCAAATAAAAATTTATTGAGGACTGTCCAAGGGTTATTTTGAGCCACCACTTGGCCAGAGCCCTCCTTGTACTCATGAATAGCTCTGGTAAGAAAATTTCCTGATTTGGATGTATTTTCAATTTTATATGAATTTATTTCATTTCTGTAGGCAGCAGCTTGGACTATTTTTAATAAATTTTGTGTAGCTCAGATTTAGCTAAATTTTGGAGTGAGCCTAACTCTTATACTCTAGTAGCTGTCATAAAGTTTATAGATAAAAAGGATGAACAGAAAATGAGAAACAAAAATGAGAAGGAATTCATGTGGAATTGAATTATATAAAAGAATAAACCTTTTTGGTAATTAGTTAGAATAAAATAAAGAAAGGCTAAAATTCCAAGAACAACACCCAAACTTCAAATAATAAATGGAAATTCTTTTATATATGTACACAATCACCATCAAAGATGAATAAAAATTTTCCACACCCCCACTCTATTTTTGTGAAGGAAAGAGTAGTACTTAAGCATGTCTAGGTGAATATGGCCTTCAAGGCCTTAGTTTTGAAATCAATAGGCAGCCACAATAAGTTATGCATCTCATGTAGAAGGCGCTATTCCGGACGGCACCTACCGTGTAACATCCAGATTTCCAAGAAATCCGAATGCTTCCATATGTGTGCCCAGGATGTCCACAAAACACATATAGATTACAAATATTGAATCACAGAGAACACAATGCTCGAATAAAATAGTTTATATCAGAGTTTAACACAAGACATAGTCTTAAACAAATAACACAGCGGAAGACTTAATACTATTAAACGCTTCATAACTAGGTAGAGCCTCAAATCCACAGGGACACCGACTGGTTGAACACAGCTTAGAAGTACGGCAGATCTTCCGGAAACTCAGCAAACGACTGATCATTCATTGCTCCATCTGTTACCCATCCGGGATTTTGTTGAATAGTTGCAAGTGTAAGTAAACCATCTTACTTAAAAAGTATAACACGGGTTATGCAGGAACAAAAGGCTGGACACGGCTGAACTGCAGTAGCACTTTTAGTTGTCTCATTTTATTATCATCCAAATTACTACCAATGAGTAGAATCCCAAGTATAAACCCACTAATAAGGTGTAAGTGATTATAGAATAAACCAATATCAACCACTAATATCATCTTCTAATCAAAAAGGATCCAGGCCGCTCGTATCCGTGAGCACGGCTATCATGATAGATCAACACTCTGCAGAGGTTTCGCCCTTTACCCGCCGGTCACATAAATCCAAAAGAACTTATGTTACGAGGACTTTCACAAAACACCCTAACAAGCACAGTAGCCGTTTTGGTTCAACATAGGCAGCATAACCCAAGGCATCGAGATTGACGTACGCTCAGGGCGCAACGTGAGGGGGTCAATGGCGTCCAGAGCGAGAGCACAATCATCGCAACGTGTGAAGCTGCCGTACATCGGGCGCTTACATCACGGGACTTTGCCTAACAGGGCATAGCCAACGGATAAAACCGTCCTCGATGGATCAAACTATACTCTCACCCATGCACCCCACATCCGCCTTTCGGTAACCACTGGCGAGCTAGAGACGTACAAGCTAGTTATCCAAGACCAGAGCCATTATAGTTCCAGCGGCGGCGAACAGGTTCCTGGGTTGCCGCTTTAAGAACCGGACCTTATGGAGAGACATTAGAACAAAGCACAAAGCACATGCTCTAATTCCCTAGACCAAACCTTATAGAGACACTAGAACAAAGCACACAGCACATGCTCTAGTTCCCCGAACCATGTTGCTAAAAAGCATCTTTTAACCATCATTGAAGTGAACCATTAATTCAATATTGACATTTAAAATAAATGTTGGTTGCAGCGCGTAGCATAATCTAACCATAATGCATAAAACCCCGGGTAACAAGGAATAGGGTAAAGACTAGGAACATCCTTAATGGTTAACAGTATTAGACACATGCATATGATTTATGTGATTAATCGGTGAATAGGTAACAAGGATGGTCCGTGTTATACTTGCCTTCCTCAGAGAACTGCTGCTGTACTTGATCTTCGAGAACGGGATCGTCGGCGAACTCGAACGGCTCAGCAACTACTCACATTGATCACCACACAAACATCCACACATACATGCAAACAAGATATTTAATTAGAACAGTACACCAAGCATAAACAAAAGGTGAAAAGAAGGCTTTAGAACTACTCTACGCTTCACTACGAACACGTGAGCGCGAAAATCACTCAAATCGGAGTTAAAACGAAGAAACTACGCTAAAAACGGGCTCTAGGGGCTTGCTGGTAAAGATTTTAGGCTTCCAGGGGTGTTTTTGAAAGAAACCAGGGACCTAAAACATAATTTTGTATAAAAACACGAGGGCTGCGGTGTAAAAACAACTTCTAGGACGGCGGGCATGATTTTTCAAAAGGACAGGGGCTAAACCGAAAGAAAAAGGATTTAGTTGTAAATACTTTTGAACTGCGCTGGACCGCGGGTTGATTTTCAAAAACTGCAGGGGCTCTTTTGCAAAACAGGCGCGGCGGCGGCTGGTTGCTGACGTGGGCTGAAGTCACCGTGGACCGAACCGTGGACCGGCTGAACCGCGGTTTATGGGAACCGGCTCGGTTTAAAACGGCTTTTAGATCTGGCCGTCGGATTGGATCTGAACGGCTCAAAACAGATCGGGCTCTCGGCTCACCGGAGCACAGCGGCTCGCGGCGGCGCGCGGCGGCGACCTCGCCGGAGTAGGCTCGGCTGGGGGCTAGAGGGCTCGGTTTCTCGCCGCGATGGCTCCTAAAGAGAGAGGAGACTACAAGGAGTCGGTTTTTGGGGTCCTGGTCGAGGGTCGAGCAACGGCGGAGGCCGGCGGCGAGTGGAGGTGGATGGGAAACTACGGCGAGCTCGTATGGGCAAACGAGAGGGAGAGAGCGGTCGCGAGGCGGACGGGAATCTTCCTCACCTTCCGGCGAAGCTTCGAGACGAGCTCTCAACGGCAGAGCGCGGCAGAGAGAGGGTGCTGGCGGCGGCGGCGCAAGCTTGGGGTCGGCGGCTAGGGTTTGAGAAGCAGGGGGTAAGGATTGTGGAGAGGGGGTAGCGGCGACTTATAAAGGGGTGGTGGAGACCTCAGCGTGCGCTCCAAGCCGAGGAGTCCAAACACGGCACGGCGGCGCGGCGGTGAGGAGCTCTGCTCGCTCACGGCGAGAGGAGGGAGGCAAAGATGACAAGTGGGCCCCGCTTGTCAGCGACTGCGGAAGAGAGAGGAGGCGCGCGCTGCGGAGGGAAGAGAGAGGCCGACAGGTGGGGTCACGCTGTCAGCCGCAGCGGGAGAGAGAGGGGAGGGGAAAAACGGACAACTGGGCCGGGCTGCGCGCTGGGCTGGCTCTGCTGGGCCGCGCGAAGAAAAAGATGGGCCGCGCGAAAAAGAAAAGAAAGAGAGGAGGAGGAGTGGGCCGGCTGGGCTGAAAAGAGAGAAGGAAAAAGAGAGAGAAAAAGAAAAGGTTTTTATTTTATTCAAACACTCATTTGAATTCAAATTCAAATTTGAATTCAACAATCAAAAATAAATGCACCAGCATGAATGCAACAATAATGTTTCTATTTCCTATATTTGCTTTTAATTATTCAAAAATTTTATTTCCCTATATTATTTATGAGCACTTTAATATAAAAAGCCAATTAATTACTAAATTTTAAATTGGGCATTTTTAGGGTGTTACAAACCTACCCCCCTTAAGATGAATCTCGTCCCCGAGATTCGGACGTGGATTGGAAGAGATGTGGATATTCTGCCTTGAGTTCATCCTCCCGTTCCCAGGTTGCCTCATCCTCTGTATGACGATTCCACTGAACCTTGCACATACGTATCACTTTGTTCCTGGTGACTCTCTCAGACTCCTCTAAGATCTTGACCGGATATTCCTCATAAGTAAGGTCCTCCTGCACATTCAATTCCTCTAACGGAATCTGTTCCTTTGGCACCCGTAAACACTTTTTCAGCTGGGACACATGGAACACATCATGCACTCCTGCCAATTTCTCTGGTAACTCTAACTGATAAGCCACTTCACCTCTCCGTTCTAATATCTTGAATGGTCCAATGTAGCGAGGTGCTAGCTTGCCTTTAACATTGAATTTCTTCACACCTCTCATTGGTGACACCTTAAGGTATACAAAGTCACCAATCTCGAAGCTGAGGTCTCGTCGCCTCACGTCTGCATAACTTTTCTGCCGTGACTGAGCTGTTCTCAAATTCTGCCTAATGACCTGTACTTGTTCTTCTGCCTGCTTCAAGACCTCAGGTCCAAATACTTTACCTTCTCCGGTCTGATTCCAAAACAACGGTGTCCTGCACTTTCTTCCGTACAACACCTCAAATGGTGACATCCTGAGACTCTGCTGGTAGCTGTTGTTGTACGAGAACTCTGCATAGCACAAACTCTTATCCCAGCTACTTCCATACTGCAATGCACATGCTCGTAAAAATGTCCTCCAGTATCTGATTCGTCCTCTCGGTCTGACCGTCTGTCTGCGGATGGTAAGCGGAACTGAAGTGAAGCTTAGTATCCATGGACTCATGTAACTTGCGCCAAAAGTGCGACGTAAACTGACTTCCTCGGTTTGATACTATCTTCTTAGGTACCCCATGCAAACATACAATCCGCTCCATATACAATTCTGCTAGTTTGGCACCGGAATATGTAGTCTTTACCGGAATAAAGTGAGCCACCTTCGTCAATCGGTCCACTATCACCCATATAGAGTCATAACCTTTCTGCGTGCGGGGCAATCCTGTTATAAAATCCATACCCACTTCTTCCCATTTCCACTCTGGTATCTTCATAGGCTGAAGCAAACCTGCCGGTCTCTGATGTTCGGCCTTAACTCTCTGGCATACGTCACAAAGAGCTACATGTGCTGCAACATCGCGCTTCAGACCATACCACCAGAATCTTTCCTTGAGATCCAAGTACATCTTGGTACTTCCCGGGTGAATGGAATATGCTGACTCGTGCGCTTCCCGTAAGATAACATCCTTGATATGCTGCTGATCTGGCACCACTATTCTGTTACCATACCACACTGTTCCTTGATCATCCAATCGGAATCCTGGCGCTTTATCTGTCCCAACCTTCTTAATCAATTCCTTGATTTCCTCATCCTCCAATTGCCCTTTTCTGATTTCTTGTTCAAGAGTTGGCTCCACTTCTAGCTCAGTCACGTTGGCTACCATACCCAAGTTCAAGCGTTCAAATTCCCGACTAAGCTCTTCCGGCAAATCCTGTCTCGTCAGCACATTTGCATAACTCTTTCTACTCAAAGCATCGGCCACCAAGTTGGCCTTCCCTGGATGGTAATGAATCTCCAGCTCAAAGTCATTGATTTTCTCAAGCCAACGACGTTGCCTCATATTCAACTCGGATTGCGTGAACACATACTTAAGGCTCTTGTGGTCGGTATAAATGTCGCACTTGTGTCCAATCAAATAATGCCTCCAGATCTTCAACGCGTGTACCACGGCTGCCAATTCCAGATCATGTGTCGGATAATTCAGCTCATGTCTCCTCAACTGTCTGGACGCATATGCCACAACTCTACCTTCCTGCATGAGTACACATCCCAATCCTTGACGAGACGCATCGCAATACACTGAGAAACTTTTAGTAACATCTGGCAGTACCAATACTGGTGCACTGGTCAGCCTTTTCTTCAACTCCTCGAAACTAGCTTGGCACTGCGGTGTCCACACAAACTTGGCATTCTTCTCTAGCAATGATGTCAAGGGCTTGGCAATCTTGGAGAATCCCTCAATAAAACGCCGATAGTAGCCTGCCATTCCAAGAAAACTCCTGATCTCACTGACATTCTGCGATGGAATCCAATTGAGAACATCCCTAACCTTCTTCGGATCAACTGCGACACCTCCATTTGACAACACATGGCCCAAGAATGATACCTCCTTCAGCCAGAATTCACATTTGCTCAACTTAGCGTACAACTGATGTTCTCGGAGTCTCTGCATCACTAACCTCAAATGTTCCTCATGCTCTTCCTCATTCTTAGAGAAAACCATAATATCATCGATGAACACCACGACGAACTTGTCAAGATAATCCATGAACACGCTGTTCATCAAATACATGAAGTAGGCCGGTGCATTAGTCAATCCAAAGGACATAACTGTGAACTCATACAGACCATACCGGGTAGTGAAAGCTGTCTTGGGGATGTCTGTCACCCGGATTCTCATCTGATGATAGCCTGATCTGAGATCGATCTTCGAGAACACACAAGCTCCCCTCAATTGGTCAAAGAGATCATCGATCCTTGGCAGTGGGTATTTGTTCTTGATGGTGACCTCATTGAGGGCTCGGTAATCTATGCACATCCTCTGTGTCCCGTCTTTCTTATCAACAAACAACACTGGAGCTCCCCAAGGCGAAGAACTAGGACGAATATACCCCTTAGCTAGTAAGGCCCTCAATTCTTCTTTAAGTTTCTTTAATTCTTTTACCCCCATTCTATATGGTCTTTTAGCTATGGGTGCTGTGCCAGGCATAAGTTCAATAACAAATTCAACTTCACGTTCCGGAGGCATACCTGGCAATTCATCTGGGAACACATCTGGATACTCGTTCACCACTCGAATGTCCTTCAACTCTGTGCCTTCAGCATGATTGATCTGTCCGGGCTCTGTGGTTTTGGTTGCTTGATACTCAATCTTCTCCCCTGATGGAGCCACTAACTGAACTGCACGCTTCGAACACTGTATGACGGCATCGTACTTTGCTAGCCAGCTCATTCCCAAAATCAGATCCATCCCGATAGAATTTAGGACTATAGGGTGTGCTAAAAAGTCTACCCCCCTTATGTTAACTGCTACATTAGGACAACGTAATGTGGCCCGAAGTTCTCCCCCCGGTGAGTTAACTAACATGGTGTTCCCCATAGGTTGCATAAGCATCAAGTTCTTTTTCACGAAATCAGCAGATATAAAAGCATGCGAAGCTCCCGAATCAAACAAAATTGTAGCAGGTTGTGAGTTGACCGAGAACGTACCGACTACCACATCTGTGGCTACTTCTGCAGTTTCTGCTCCCACATGGTTGAGCTTGCCCCTGGCATAGTTCTGCTGGCCACGGTTTCCCTGCGCCTGCTGCTGATTCCCATTCTGAACTGGTTGTGGCCCTGTCTTCTGGTTGTTGTTCTGACTAGTGAAGTTCTAGATCCTCCGGGGACAAAATTTAGCGTAGTGTCCCTGTTCACCACAGTGGTAGCATGCCCTTGGGTCAACAGGAGTGGTGTTAGCCGGGGTGGTGCGTGAAGCCTGAGTGTTATGCTGCTCGTTCTGGTAGCGCTGCTGCTGCTGTGGTGGTGGATTCTGGGTATGTTGATGGTCCTGATGACCTGACTGTCCCTGAGTGCGCTGCTGATTAACCTGCTGGGGGTTGTAGCGGGGGCGGACGTTGCTGCCAGATTGCTGGTTCATGAACTTTCTCTTCTTGTCCTCAATTTCACGGCGCTTGTGCTCCACCATCAAAGCACCATCAACCAATGCACCGAAGGTTGGGAAGGTGATGCACATCAACTGTAGCTGCAAAACATCCTGGAGTCCATTTCGGAAGCGAGTTTGCCTCTTCTCATCTGTCGACACCTCATCCGGTGCGTAGCGGGCCAGCTCGAGGAACTTGTCACGGTAGGCAGTGACACTCATTCCTTCCTGCGTCAGGGCTAGGAATTCCCTCTTCTTCAGGACCGTCAGTCCCTGAGGCACATGGTGAGCACGGAAGGCATCACTGAACTGCTGCCAGGTGATCTGGTTGCGATCGGGTTGCGCATATTCGTATGCTACCCACCAGTCGAGAGCGGCTCCTTCAAATTGCCCAGAGGCGTAGAGCACCTTCTCCCTGTCATCACACTGAGCAATGTCGAGCTGTCTCTCCACTACCTTGATCCAATCTTCAGCTTCCATCGGGTCCTTGGCGCGGGAGAACTTGGGCGGGCGCCCCTTCAAGAACTCTCCCCTCCTGTCCCGGATGGGCTGGGGAGGTGGCTGAACCGGTGGATTCTGCAGGTTTTGCTGCATCAAAGCTATGGCCTGAGTCAACTGTTGCATCGTCTGCGTCTGCAAGCGGACTAGATCCTCCATGGTGGGCGGCTGGTTCTGGTTCTGATTCTGATTCTGGTTCTGATTCTGATTCTGATTGCCACCACCCGTCGATCCTCTTGTCCCAACCATCTGTCATAAATCAAAATCCCAACATTCATAATCACAGTCATGTCTAAACCAGTGTCAAGAACAGAAGCAATCCATTGACAAGATAAGGTACTCAGGCGATAGGAAAGATGATAGATGATATGCAAAGGAGAGATTAGGAACCCATCTATCTATCCACTAAATACCTTATACCTTAATCCAATACTAGATGATTGCAGACTTTTATCTGCGCTCATCACAATCATTACAAAGATCCAAATAACACATAAGCATAATGACAATTCATTCAAGCATTTAAAGTCAAGGTTCACACAAGACTCGGCACTATTCGACTAGTTTTGGACCCGAAAACGTTCTATTTGATCTCTACTGGCATTTAGGGTCGATAGTGGTGCGGTGAGCTAGGGTGCTGTATCTAGTCCTTCTGCGTGGTGGCGACTGTGCACCTAACTCTGGACTACATGGCGCAGGTCCTTCCGACTGGTGCTGCAGCTCCTCGGGGTTCCCTTCCTCGGCCTCCTGCCTAAGAAGCTCCATGTAGGCGTCCAGGTTGCGTGCCTCCAACGGGTACTCATCGATGCGGGGTGGAAGGTAGACATCAGCGCTCTTACGGACTATCTATCTCTATCGAGCTATCTATGGAAGTGAAAACTAGAGGAGGGCTAGAAAATTTTCACAAAGGACAGAGGTAGAAGAGAACACCATTTTTCAACAGAAACTCAACTCTAGGATGTAAAGTAGTTTTTAGGGCAAGGATTAAGCAAGTTCTAATCGACCGTTCTATCTAGGCTGTGATCCTACAGTCAGCACGGCTCTGATACCAACTTTGTAACATCCAGATTTCCAAGAAATCCGAATGCTTCCATATGTGTGCCCAGGATGTCCACAAAACACATATAGATTACAAATATTGAATCACAGAGAACACAATGCTCGAATAAAATAGTTTATATCAGAGTTTAACACAAGACATAGTCTTAAACAAATAACACAGCGGAAGACTTAATACTATTAAACGCTTCATAACTAGGTAGAGCCTCAAATCCACAGGGACACCGACTGGTTGAACACAGCTTAGAAGTACGGCAGATCTTCCGGAAACTCAGCAAACGACTGATCATTCATTGCTCCATCTGTTACCCATCCGGGATTTTGTTGAATAGTTGCAAGTGTAAGTAAACCATCTTACTTAACAAGTATAACACGGGTTATGCAGGAACAAAAGGCTGGAC
The DNA here is from genome assembly GCA_015342445.1 of Digitaria exilis. Lineage (NCBI taxonomy): Eukaryota > Viridiplantae > Streptophyta > Magnoliopsida > Poales > Poaceae > Digitaria > Digitaria exilis. Next base: position 122,675 of record JACEFO010001274.1, on the reverse strand, counting down.
ACGGCTGAACTGCAGTAGCACTTTTAGTTGTCTCATTTTATTATCATCCAAATTACTACCAATGAGTAGAATCCCAAGTATAAACCCATTAATAAGGTGTAAGTGATTATAGAATAAACCAATATCAACCACTAATATCATCTTCTAATCAAAAAGGATCCAGGCCGCTCGTATCCGTGAGCACGGCTATCATGATAGATCAACACTCTGCAGAGGTTTCGCCCTTTACCCGCCGGTCACATAAATCCAAAAGAACTTATGTTACGAGGACTTTCACAAAACACCCTAACAAGCACAGTAGCCGTTTTGGTTCAACATAGGCAGCATAACCCAAGGCATCGAGATTGATGTACGCTCAGGGCGCAACATGAGGGGGTCAATGGCGTCCAGAGCGAGAGCGCAATCATCGCAACGTGTGAAGCTGCCGTACATCGGGCGCTTACATCACGGGACTTTGCCTAACGGGGCATAGCCAACGGATAAAACCGTCCTCGATGGATCAAACTATACTCTCACCCATGCACCCCACATACGCCTTTCAGTAACCACTGGCGAGCTAGAGACGTACAAGCTAGTTATCCAAGACCAGAGCCATTATAGTTCCAGCGGCGGCGAACAGGTTCCTGGGTTGCCGCTTTAAGAACCGGACCTTATGGAGAGACATTAGAACAAAGCACAAAGCACATGCTCTAATTCCCTAGACCAAACCTTATAGAGACACTAGAACAAAGCACACAGCACATGCTCTAGTTCCCCGAACCATGTTGCTAAAAAGCATCTTTTAACCATCATTGAAGTGAACCATTAATTCAATATTGACATTTAAAATAAATGTTGGTTGCAGTGCGTAGCATAATCTAACCATAATGCATAAAACCCCGGGTAACAAGGAATAGGGTAAAGACTAGGAACATCCTTAATGGTTAACAGTATTAGACACATGCATATGATTTATGTGATTAATCGGTGAATAGGTAACAAGGATGGTCCGTGTTATACTTGCCTTCCTCAGAGAACTGCTGCTGTACTTGATCTTCGAGAACGGGATCGTCGGCGAACTCGAACGGCTCAGCAACGACTCACATTGATCACCACACAAACATCCACACATACATGCAAACAAGATATTTAATTAGAATAGTACACCAAGCATAAACAAAAGGTGAAAAGAAGGCTTTAGAACTACTCTACGCTTCACTACGAACACGTGAGCGCGAAAATCACTCAAATCGGAGTTAAAACGAAGAAACTACGCTAAAAACGGGCTCTAGGGGCTTGCTGGTAAAGATTTTAGGCTTCCAGGGGTGTTTTTGAAAGAAACCAGGGACCTAAAACATAATTTTGTATAAAAACACGAGGGCTGCGGTGTAAAAACAACTTCTAGGACGGCGGGCATGATTTTTCAAAAGGACAGGGGCTAAACCGAAAGAAAAAGGATTTAGTTGTAAATACCTTTGAACTGCGCTGGACCGCGGGTTGATTTTCAAAAACTGCAGGGGCTCTTTTGCAAAATAGGCGCGGCGGCGGCTGGTTGCTTACGTGGGCTGACGTCACCGTGGACCGAACCGTGGACCGGCTGAACCGCGGTTTATGGGAACCGGCTCGGTTTAAAACGGCTTTTAGATCTGGCCGTCGGATTGGATCTGAACGGCTCAAAACAGATCGGGCTCTCAGCTCACCGGAGCACAGCGGCTCGCGGCGGCGCGCGGCGGCGACCTCGCCGGAGTAGGCTCGGCTGGGGGCTAGAGGGCTCGGTTTCTCACCGCGATGGCTCCTAAAGAGAGAGGAGACTACAAGGAGTCGGTTTTTGGGGTCCTGGTCGAGGGTCGAGCAACGGCGGAGGCCGGCGGCGAGCGGAGGTGGATGGGAAACTACGGCGAGCTCGTATGGGCAAACGAGAGGGAGAGAGCGGTCGCGAGGCGGACGGGAATCTTCCTCACCTTCCAGCGAAGCTTCGAGACGAGCTCTCGACGGCAGAGCGCGGCAGAGAGAGGGTGCTGGCGGCGGCGGCGCAAGCTTGGGGTCGGCGGCTAGGGTTTGAGAAGCAGGGGGTAAGGATTGCGGAGAGGGGGTAGCGGCGACTTATAAAGGGGCGGTGGAGACCTCGGCGTGCGCTCCAAGCCGAGGAGTCCAAACACGGCACGGCGGCGCGGCGGTGAGGAGCTCTGCTCGCTCACGGCGAGAGGAGGGAGGCAAAGATGACAAGTGGGCCCCGCTTGTCAGCGACTGCGGAAGAGAGAGGAGGCGCGCGCTGCGGAGGGAAGAGAGAGGCCGACAGGTGGGGTCACGCTGTCAGCCGCAGCGGGAGAGAGAGGGGAGGGGAAAAACGGACAACTGGGCCGGGCTGCGCGCTGGGCTGGCTCTGCTGGGCCGCGCGAAGAAAAAGATGGGCCGCGCGAAAAAGAAAAGAAAGAGAGGAGGAGGAGTGGGCCGGCTGGGCTGAAAAGAGAGAAGGAAAAAGAGAGAGAAAAAGAAAAGGTTTTTCTTTTATTCAAACACTCATTAGAATTCAAATTCAAATTTGAATTCAACAATCAAAAATAAATGCACCAGCATGAATGCAACAATAATGTTTCTATTTCCTATATTTGCTTTTAATTATTCAAAAATTTTATTTCCCTATATTATTTATGAGCACTTTAATATAAAAAGCCAATTAATTACTAAATTTTAAATTGGGCATTTTTAGGGTGTTACATACCGTCTCATCCCCGCCGACGAAGAAGGAATCCCGGAGGGAGGTGCCAACGAAGTAGAAGTCAACCCGGAGGCTAACCCCCAGCTAGAGCAAGAAGGCAAGCCCCGGAGCATAACCTAACCTTTAAGTTTACGCATCTATGAATTCCCTATGCTTGTGCATTTACGTTTCAAGGAGTTGATTGAATACCTTAGCTGCACATTTCTAGTACCTATGACTTGCAACACTAGTATGAAAGGATCGATAGGGCATTGCTTTAGGTCCGTTACAAGTCGAGTGATTTCCTGTCACTCGCGAGACATAGGAGTTGCTTGTCTTTACTTATGTTGGAATCATTAGGATTGACGGGTGGGGTGATAGATGTAGATCTCCCGTCCGTGTATGATAATGGATTTAAGGTCGAAACGTGTGGTTGAGTGTGTCAAGTTTTTGAACGTACCACATGCATGCCGATATATGGGAATCGGTAAGCCCGGTACCAGATTGAAGCAGCTAGGGCCGATAGCCATCTCTCCTTGGGAACTTTGTTTTCCCCTGCCGTACACTTGTGGATATATGCGTGAGACTGTGAGTGAAGCAGTAAACCTCTATCCTAAAGAAGGTGGATTCGGATCCGAATTGTGGATCGATGGGAAAGGTTGGGAAGTGCTTGTACCTTTTATAGCAAGCATTATCCGTGTGTGTTGGGTTTTCCCTGGCCAGGTAGCAAAATTCGGTTCGAACTGTCCGCTTCTCGCGGTTAATGAGACTGCTTGACCGCCTTGCTGGATTGAGTAACAAGTGGAACTATGAGATTGATGAATTTGTTGTATGAAATAAATTGTATTGCACCACTTGTATGCTTAGAGAGGATGCTAATCTAGAATGGTTAAATCTACTAGAATATGATGCTAAAACATGAAAGCAAGGACCTACTCTTAGTTTCTTTTTGGCAAACAAACCCACCAGCCAAAAGCCTCTCATGTCTAGATATCGGTGTTGTAGTTTCACCCGACGGGTAAGCCTTGCTGAGTATTAGTATACTCAGCCTTGCTTGTGGCATTTATTTACACGTACGATGTTGGATGTGGCAGTCGATGCCATGACTTGGCCTACCTAGGTTCCCCCTGGATGGCACATCGAGTGGGTTCCGTCCTCTGCCGAGGAACAGGAGGAGTAGCACCGTGGTAGGCTTCAGCATGGTGTTACTTGTATCGTCGTTAGTTTTTATTCCGCTGCAATGAACTGTTTATTTCCGCTGCAAGAATTTGATACTCTGATTTAAATTTCGAACTTGGTTTGTAATAACTTTGAGATACCCCTTTGTGTATGTTAAAGTTGGGGAATGTTGTAATCTCTGGAACTCACCTTCGTGTGGGTGTGCTGTTGTTTCGATCGAGAAAAGAACGTGGTTAAATCGGGTTTAATCCGACGGCGCTCCAGCTTATTCCGGATTAAGTGCCTGACTACTTGATTAGTGGTCCCGGGGTACTTAACTTGGAATAATTTCGGAGTGGTCCGCCACAGCTGGCATCAGAGCCGAAACAGCGCACCGGAGAGAGCAACAAACCTTAAATAAACATTTTGAAATAAAACTTGCCTACTCGTACTTCCGACGCGCTTTGCGAAGGAAGGTTATTCTAGGACCGTTAAGGATGTTACCTAGAGCGTGAAGCCTATGTGGGTTAAGGGATCACGATATGATAGGTGGCAAGTATTATATTATACTGACTCCCAGCACATTTCATTCTGTCATTTATTTTACGCAATGGTGGGCGCAAGGTACGGCGATTGCTGTAACGTACCACGGCACTATATGAAAATATAGTGGCGGCACATAGTCAATACGCTGTGATGGCGTATGAAACTAGAATAGCATGGTGGGCGCAAGGTACGGCGATTGCTGTAGCGTACCACGGCATCATATGCAAATATGATGGCGGCACAAAGTCAATACGCTATCTCATGAGCGTATGAAATTGTCAATATGTTGCCTTGGTGACATTTGAACATTGCCCGTTCAATGTTAAACGTTCGGGTGCCACCTCTATAGTGGGTGGTAATGAATGGAGACGCTTTCGTGAGTGCTGGCACGAAAGGTTGATTATATATGCTCTGGAATGGAATTTTCTGCAGGTACACTAACCGCGATTTCGTATGATTGAACGGTTAGAAAAGTTCGGCTAGATAATATAGGGAGAGACGGATACTGCCTAGCCACCGGCACTAACTTCGTAGGCCAAAAGTTTATTGGCATGTGTGTTGGTGAAAACGAATAGGCTGCTGATGCATTGCATCTCACTGAAATAATGTTGAGCCTTAACACGCGACCAATCAAACCGCCGTCAAAATGAAAATCACAACCCGAAACTCTGCCGAAACGAATCTGCTTGCACCATCAATTCGAAACCGAAAACGTTGTTAAACGAAAAAGTGTTCAACATGAAAGTTGTCATAAAAGTTATGAAGTTTATTCTGTAGAAATTTCAACGAAAATGGTTCAGTAGAACTGGAGTTATGCTTAAAATGGTAACCCCCTGTCTGCTGGAAATTTCTGAGAACAGTGAGATAAAAATTGAATTTTTGCACCATCTTAATGACAGTTTCTGCTCCAACCTCCAACATGAAACTTGTTTGGAATTACTTAGCCAATGTCCTGGCCAAATTTGGGAATTTTTGAGCTTGTAGATTTCGAGTTTTGTAATTTCTACTACATTGTCCAGAATCTGTTTGTTTTCTTTGGCGCTAACCGGTTCTCACCCTTGCCCTTTTCTTTTTGGTTCAGAATGGACGCTCACGCTGACTTGGCCAGCTACCCCAACGATGTTTCCTTTTCAGATTGCCTAGGATGGGAAGGCTTCCCTAGCATTCTGTGGTCGGTTTTGCAGGCGCTCGACTACCCTGCCCCGCCACAATATGAGAGGACTCTCATCCGAGACCGTGGTGTGACCCGTTCTCGTGTGCGTTTGGTGGTATATCGCCATCCACCGTGTCCTAGCTCCCCCACTTGGAGTGTGGAAGTTTATGGACACCACATGGAGACGACTTGTGAGCTAGCTGCCTTGAATGGCATTAGTTCTTTTTGTGCTCAGAACCAGGACTTGGTGGAGCACCAGTTGCTTGGGTTGTTTCCACCGACTCAGCCAGATGATCCCCATTGGATGAGACGCTACCTTAGCTCCCCTTTGAGGATGGCGGAAAATCCCGTCGCTGCAGCTGCACTGATGATGAGGTGGATCCGAGCTTACCACCGCTTGCAGGCACTTTTGGGGCGATCGCAGAGCGAGATGCTCAACCTTGCTATGGACATGTCCGCCCGTGCCCGTGACATTGGGGTCGAGAGGACCTCATTGTCCATTGAGGTGAGCACCAAGGACGCCATGATTGCTGACTTGGAGAGGCAATTGAATGACCTCGACATCGCGCACAATAATGTCCAAAATGAGCTAGCCCAAACAAGAGAAGAACTTGAGGAGGTACACGGTACTTTGGAGCATGCTAATGCCATGTTAGCCGCCCATGATGCTCAGCACCTTCTTGAGCAAGAAGGAGAGCAAGGAGAAGGAGAGGCCCCCGACTCCGACATGGATACCGAGGATGATATGCCGCCCCTTCCAGCTCCACCATCACCTATGGGCAGCAAGGCTACCGCTAACAACCTAGATGATTTCTAGAAGTAGTAGTAGCAAGATTGCTCCTTCGCTTAGCCTAAATTTTAGCTTCATGTTGTAATAGGCTAGATGGAGTTGAGCTTCCCCTTTAATCTTTTGTGACAATGTAATTTAATGGTGTGGTTGTGTGACCCCAAAACTTGATGAAAGTTGTAATGGCTGTGTTGAAAACATTCTGCAGCTAACTTTGTTTTAATTATTGATAGGTTTTCCATTCATTTCTGGGCTGTGATGTGAACTACAAAGTTGTTTGGAATTTGTCAAATGAAATGTTCACCAAATTTCAACCCCATTGGTTAAGCGAAATAAAAATGGCAACCAAAACACTACAGCTCGGTCTGCTGTAAAACAGCAAACGCAGAGAGCTAAAGATTGAATTTTTTGGCTTAGTTCCAGCCCGAATTTTAATCTGAGACAAACATGAAAGTTGTAGAGCATGAAATTTTCGAGCTACTAACCGAATTGGAGCATTTGACTTGCTTCCTGTTGGGACATATGATTTTTCTTCCGAACTGCTTGTTGATATGTCATCCCTGTGCAGTAAACTTCAATATATCGTCACGTTCTATCTTGTCATCATTATGCAAGCTTATGAAATATGGCTAATACATGTACCTACTGCAGATGGCAATCACCCGCAGCGGTCATGACGCTAGTGGCTCCAATGCTAACCAGCAAGGGCCAGAGGGGCAGCAACAGCCGCCACCACCTCTGCCACCGCAGCAACCTCCGACGTGGCAGCAGTTGTATGCTACGCAAACGGAGATCCTACGGAACCTGCAGCATCAGCAACAATTGATGCAACAGCAGATGCTACAGCAGGGAGGTCAACGGGCCCCTCAGCCTCAAGTGGCCCGATATGAGGATTTTATTGTGGCGGACCACTCCGAAATTATTCCAAGTTAAGTACCCCGGGACCACTAACCGAGTGGTCAGGCACTTAATCCGGAATAAGCTGGAGCGCCGTCGGATTAAACCCGATTAACCACGTTCTTTTCTCGATCGAAACAACAGCACGCCCACACGAAGGTGAGTTCCAGAGATTACAACATTCCACCAATTAACTTACACAAATAGGTATCACCAGTTATTACAAACCAAGTTTGAAATGAAATCAGAGTATCAAAGTCTTGCAGCGGAAATAAAATAGTTCATTGCAGCGGAAGTAAATAAACTAACGACGATACAAATAACACCATGCTGAAGCCTGCCACGGTGCTACTCCTCCCGATCCTCGCCAGAGGACGGGACCCATTCGATGTGCCAGCCAGGTGGAACCTGGACAGGCCAAGTCAAAGCATCGACATCCAAAGGAATACCTGTAAAATAATGCCACAAGCAAGGCTGAGTATACTAATACTCAGCAAGACTCACCCGTCGGGTGAAAACTACATCACCGACATCTAGACAATGAAAGGCTTTTGGCTAGTGGGTTTGTTTGCCAAAAAGCAACTAAATAAGTCCTTGCTTTCAAGTTTTAGCATCATATTCTAGTAAATTTAACCATTCTAGATTAGCATCCTCTCTAAGCATACAAGTGGTGCAATACAATTTAATTCATACAACAAGTTCATAAATCTCATAATTCCACTTGTTACTCAATGTAGCAAGGCGGTCAAGCAGTCTCATTAACCGCGAGAAGCGGACAGTTCGAACCGAATTTGTGCTACCTGGCCAGGGGAAACCCAACACACACGGATACTCTGCTTGCTATAAAAGGTACAAGCATTTCCCAACCTTTCCCATCGATCCACAATTCGGAACCGGGTCCATTTCCTTAGGATAAAGGTTTACTGCTTCACTCACAGCATTACGCATATATCCACAAGTGTACGGCAGGGGAAAACAAAGTTTCCAAGGAGAGATGGCTATCGGCCCTAGCTGCTTCAATCTGGTACCGGGCTTACCGATCCCCATACATCGGCATGCATGTGGTACGTTCAAAAACTTGACACACTCAACCACACGTTTCGACCTTAAATCAATTATCATACACGGACGGGAGATCTACATCTATCATCCCGCCCGTCAATCCTTATGATTCCAACATAAGTAAAGACAAGCAATTCCTATGTCTCGCGAGTGACAGGAAATCACTCGACTTGTAACGGACCTATAGCAATGCACTATCGATCCCTTTCATACTAGTATTGCAAGTCATAGGTACTAGGAAAATGTGCAGCTAAGGTATTCAATCAACTCCTTGAACGTAAATGCACAAGCATAGAGAAGTCATAATGCATAATTGGTAAAGTCAGGTTATGCTCCGGGGCTTGCCTTCTTGCTCGGACTGGGGGTTAGCCTCCGGGTTGGTCACTTCTACACCGGCACCGTGCTCCGGGACTCCTTCCTCGTCTGCGGGGATGAGGGTGTAGTCGCCGTCTGGGATAGCGCCTTCTACATGATATGCACAGTTTAAGGTGGCTGCCTTTAGATCCTAAGACTAAGGCCTTTGAAGGCCATAATCACCTAGACATGCTTAGGCATTTCTATTTTCTTCACAAAAGCAGTGTAGGTGTGGAAAAAGTTTCATTTGAATTCGATGGTGATTGTGTACATATATAAAAGAATTATATTTATTTCTTCACAAAGTTGGGTGCTGTTCTGGAATTTCAGATTCTATCCATTTTATTTTAACTAATTAACCAAAAGGTTTATTCTTTTATATAAATCAATTTCCACCTAAATTCCTTCCTATTTTTGTTTCTCCATTTCTGTTCATCATTTTTAGCTATAAAATTTATGACAGCTACTGGAGTATAAGAGCTAAGCTCACTCCAAAACTTAGCTAATTTTGAGCTACACGTAATTTATTAAAAATGTGCAAACAGCTGAATGCAGAAAATGAAATAAATTCATAATAAATTGAAAATTCATCCATTTCAGGAGATCTTCCTACCAAAGCTAAGCATAAGCATGAGGAGGGCTCTGGCCAAGTGATGGCTCAAAATCACCCTTGGGTAGTCCTCAATAATTTTCCATCCAAAAACACATATTTAATTATTTACCATCCTAAACAGAGCAAAAATTAAGTTTCTCATTTTTCACAGGTGTGCTAACAAGTTTTTAGCCCTCTGGAGCAAAATGGTGATTTTTCACTGCCCAGATCATTTTTAATGATTTCTGCACTGCAAAAAGACAGAAAACCTATTTTAATTCATAACAGGAGCTGTAGTTCATATTTTTAAGTCCCCTTTGGACACAAGCTGTCCAAAGTCACTACAAACAACATATCCAAAGCTCAACCCTAGCGTAGCTCTGGATTTGAGATGGTGCACAACTTTAGGTTTTCATAGTTTGAATTTTAATTCACATACAGTTCGTCAAAAGTACAAACATGTCTAATAGAGATTGTAGTTTAGACTCTCACAAATCCAGATAGTATTTTTGTGCATTTTTCTGATTTTTGTACGATTTTTAATGGATTTTACAAGTTTCGGGAAAATCAAACCTAGACTTAAGAATCTTTTTACGCAGAGAACCCTAGACCTTTTAAAACTTCGCGAACCAGTCCTGCACTTTTGCACAGAGGCCCCTAAACAAAGGTAGACGATGAAGAAAGGTCCCTGGAGTTGCGCCGGGCAAACTACGGCGAACTAGGCACGGGGAAGTGGGGGGAAATGATCTTGGGCTCACCACGAGTCGTTTGAGGACGGTTTGGAGGCTGGGGGAGGTCGGAGTTGTGCCGGCGACGAGGAGGTGGCGGCGCGGCCGCCGCGGCTTCTACGCCGGTGAGCTCGGGGTCGTTCGCCGAGGTTCGAGGGGTCCTAGAGCACCAGTGGAGCTCGAGGAAGCCAATGGCGTGCTCGGTTGACCTCGGGGACGGCTCGGAGTAGGGGCTCGACGTGCGGGTGCTCCGGTGGCCGGAATTCGCGATTTGGGGGAAATCTCAACTTCTCGCCGGAGAAAGGACAATAGCTAGGGGAAAACGGGGGGAAATGGAGCTGGAGTAGAGGGCTAGCTTTGTGCGGGACGAACTTGGGAATGGTGGAGTGTGGAGGGTGAATTTCTCGGAGAAGCTCGGCTCGGTTCGCGCGGCGCGAGGAAGAAGAAGACCGAGCGAGCGCGGGGAAGTGGAAATGGCCAAGTGAGCGAGTGAGAGGAGGGGTGGGAGTGCGCGGTGGAGTGCTTGGGCACGCGAGAGTGGCACAGTGCGGCCTCGGGAGCGTGCGAGCACGTGGGTGGCTGTCGCGGTCGCCATTGATGGCGCGGCGAGCTCGAACAGAGCGCACACGCGCGGTTGGGCGTCAAAGATCATCGCGTGATGAAGTGGAGATCCTCAGCAGAGGCTTTGGCGCGACGCGAATGGACTCTACCGCCTGCAGTGCGCTCGGCGCGGCGCGAGCGCGCGTGCGGCCATGGCGGCGCGCGACCGTATGATGGCGCTCCGCGGCGCGAGGCGAGGCGACGCGACAGCGGCGAAGTGATGGCTCGGGAGTGGCCGGACAAGAGCTAGGCGACAAGCGCCAGCGTCCGCCGCGGCTTGGCCAGCTCAGCGCCGCCTGCGCCGCTCGCCGGCCACGTGGCGGCCGAGCTCCGGCCAGCGCAGCGCGCGCCAGGGGCACTGTAGCATGCCCGTGGAGCTCCGATTTCCAAATTTGAATTTTCTCCAAAAATTCGAACTGAACTTCGAAACGGGTAAATTAAAAGTTGGGGTCTGAGGTGTGGGACACAACTTTCGAGCTTGGACCAGGCACTTCGACCAGGCGCTACGGCGCTTCGAGCTTGAACCGCAAGCTCGAGCTTGCCGAGCCTCGAATGGTCGGGAACGCCGCTCGAGGGTGAGTGCCCCCCTCGAGCTTGGCTGCGAAGCCTCGAGCGTGCCGAAACGTCGCTCGAGGGTAAGTCCTCGAGCTTGGCTGCGGAGCGTCGAGCGTGCCGGAACGTCGCTCGAGGGTAAGTGCCCCCTCGAGCTTGGCTGCGGAACCTCGAGCATGCCGGAACGTCGCTCGAGGGTAAGTGCCCCCTCGAGCTTGGCTGTGGAGCCTCGAGCGTGACGGACGGCGGGGCCTCGAGGGTCCTATCGTGCGGCCTCGAATCGTGACGGAAACTACTGGCTAGGCTCGATCGTGACGGACATAGCTCGATCGTCACGGACATAGCTCGATCGTCACGGACAATACTGACTAGGCTCGATCGTCACGGACATAGCTCGATCGTGACGGACATCCGGGCTAAGCTCGATCGTGACGGACATCGCTCGATCGTCACGGAAGCTAAGCTCGATCGTGACGGACATCCCCGCTCGAGGGTCATCGAGCGGAGCGAACGCCGTGGCGAGGTTGTCACGAAGGGCTGTAGGTGATGACAACTACTCTTTTGGTCCGAGATTTTTAGATTTCAGTTGGGTGCCAAACAACCCTTGTTTTTGAATTATAATTGAATTTTTGACGAATTTTTGAATTTCAACACAATTCCCTGTTGCATTGATTTTAATTGCACTTTTTAATTCTTTTGACATCAGAGATGTCACATTTATGGCTACACACCCGCCGATATTCTCAAGAGCCGATGAGCTCCTGGAGGCCTGTAACACCCTAAAAATGCCCTATTTAAAAAAATTAGTAATTAATTGGTTTTTATATTGAAGTGCTCATAATTAATGTAGGAAAATAAATTTTTTTGAATAATTAAAAGCAAATATAGGGTATAGAAACATTACTGTTGCATTCATGCTGATGCATTTATTTTTGATTGTTGAATTCAAATTTGAATTTGAATTTGAATTCAAGTGAGTGTTTGAATAAAAGAAAAACCTTTTCTTTTTCTCTCTTTTTCCCTCTCTCTTTTCAGCCCAGTTAGCCCACTCCTCCTCTCTTTCTTTTCCTTTTTCTCGCGCGGCCCAACTCTTTCTTCTCTCGCGCGGCCCAGCAAAGCCAGCCCAGCGCGCAGCCCGGCCCAGTCGTCCGTTTTTCCCCTCTCCTCTCTCCCCGCAGCGGCTGACGGCCCGGGCCCACTGTCAGTTCCTCCTCCCACCTCCAGCCGTACGCGGCCAGGACTCCTCCGCCCGAACCGCGCCGCGCCGCCGTGTCGAGCTTGGTCTCCTCGCGACTTGGAGCGCACGCCGAGGTCTCCAACGCCCCTATAAAGGTCGCCGCCAACCCCTCTCTTTAGCCCCTGCATCTCGAACCCTAGCCGCCGCCGCCTTGACCTAGCCCCGAGCGCCGCCGTCGTCTCGAGCTCAACTCGCCGCCGCCTAGCCGCCAAGAGGTTGCCCCGAAGCTTCTCCGTGTGGTAAGCAACACGCCGAGGCCCTAAACCCCGTTCCTCTCGCTCTCCCGCGCTTGCTCGAGCTCGACGGAGTTCTCGCTCCGCCGCCGTGCGTCGCCAGCCGCCCTCACTGCTCAAACCTCGTCCACAACCCCCAAATCGAGTTCCCCGTTGTCTCCTCTCTCTCTAGGACCTTTCGCGGTGAGAAACCGAGCACCGTAGCCCCCAGCCGAGCTTACTCCGGCGAGGTCGCCGCCGCGCGCCGCCGCGAGCCGTCTTCCCCGGCGAGCTGAATGCCCAGATCTAATCCCAGCCGCTCGATCCAGAACCAACGGCCCAGATCTAAACCCGTTTTAAACCCGGTCCGGTTCACCGTGGACCCGTGGACCGCGGTCTACGGCCGGTCCACGGCACAGTCAACGGTGACGTCAGCTGACGTCAGCATCCAGCCGTTGCCGTGGTGTTTTTGCAAAAGAGCCCCTCTGTTTTTCGAAAATCAACCCGCGGTCCAGCGCAGTTCAAAAGTATTTACAACCAAGTCCTTTTTCTTTCGGTTTAACCCCTGTCCTTTTGAAAAATAGTGCCCGCCGTCCTAGAAGTCGTTTTTACGCCGCAGCCCCTGTGTTTTTATACAAAATTATGTTTTGGGTCCCTGGTTTCTTTCAAAAACACCCCTGGAAGCTTAAAATCTTTACCAGCAAGCCCCTAGAGCCCGTTTTTAGCGTAGTTTCTCCGTTTTAACTCCGATTTGAGTGATTTTCGCGCTCATGTGTTCGTAGTGAAGCGTAGAGAAACTCTAAAACCTTCTTTTCATCTTTTGTTTATGTTTGGTGTACTGTTCTAATTAAATATCTTGTTTGCATGTATGTGTGGATGCTTGTGTGGTGATCGATGTGAGTAGTTGCCGAGCCGTTTGAGTTTGCCGACGATCCCGTTCTCGAAGACCAAGTGCAGCAACAGTTCTCTGAGGAAGGCAAGTATAACACGGACCATCCTTGTTACCTATACACCATTTAATCACCCAAACTCATGTGCATGTGTCTAATACTGTTAGCCACTAAGGATGTTCCTAGTCTTTACCCTATTCCTTGTTACCCAGGGTTTTATGCATTATGGTTAGTCTATGCTACGCGCTGCAACCAACATTTATTTTTATGTTAATACTGAACTAATGGTTCACTTCAATGATGGTTAAAAGATGCTTTCTAGCAACATGGTTCGGGGAACTAGAGCATGTGCTGTGTGCTTTGTTCTAGTGTCTCTATAAGGTTTGGTCTAGGGAATTAGAGCATGTGCTTTGTGCTTTGTTCTAATGTCTCTCCATAAGGTCCGGTTCTTAAAGCGACAACCCAGGAACCTGTTCGCCGCCGTTGGAACTATAATGGCTCTGGTCTTGGATAATTAACTTGTACGTCTCTAGCTTGCCAGTGGTTACCGAAAGGCGTATGTGGGGTGCATGGGTGAGAGTATAGTTTGATCCATCGAGGACGGTTTTATCCGTTGGCTATGCCCCGTTAGGCAAAGTCCCGTGATGTAAGCGCCCGATGTACGGCAGCTTCACACGTTGCGATGATTGCGCTCTCGCTCTGGACGCCATTGACCCCCTCACGTTGCGCCCTGAGCGTACGTCAATCTCGATGCCTTGGGTTATGCTGCCTATGTTGAACCAAAACGGCTACTGTGCTTGTTAGGGTGTTTTGTGAAAGTCCTCGTAACATAAGTTCTTTTGGATTTATGTGACCGGCGGGTAAAGGGCGAAACCTCTGCAGAGTGTTGATCTATCATGATAGCCGTGCTCACGGATACGAGCGGCCTGGATCCTTTTTGATTAGAAGATGATACTAGTGGTCGATATTGGTTGGTTCTATAATCACTTATACCTTATAAATGGGTTATACTTGGGATCTACTCATTGATAGTAATTTGGATGATAATAAAATGAAACAGCTAAAAGTGCTACTGCAGTTTAACCGTGTCAAGCCTTTTGTCCTTGCATAACCCGTGTTATACTTGTTAAGTAAGATGGTTTACTTACACTTGCAACTATTCAACAAAATCCCGGATGGGTAACAGATGGAGCAATGAATGATCAGTCGCTTGCTGAGTTTCCGGAGGATCTGCCGTACTTCTAAGCTGTGTTCAACCAGTCGGTGTCCCTGTGGATTTGAGGCTCTACCTAGTTAAGACGTTTATTAGTATTAAGACTTCCGCTGTGTTATTTGTTTAAGACTATGTCTTGTGTTAAACTCTGATATAAACTATTTTATTCGAGCATTGTGTTCTCTGTGATTCAATATTTGTAATCTATATGTGTTCTGTGGACATCCTGGGCACACATATGGAAGCATTCGGATTTCTTGGAAATCTGGGTGTTACAAAGTTGGTATCAGAGCCGTGCTGACTGAAGGATCACAGCCTAGATAGAACGGTCGATCAGAACTTGCTTAATTCTTGCTCTAAAAATTATTTTACATCCTAGAGTTGAGTTTCTGTTGAAAAATGGTGTTCTATTCTACCTCTGTTCTTTTTGAAAACTTTCTAAGCTTTAAAACTAAGGCCCTCCTCTAGTTTTCACTTCCATAGATAGCTCGATAGAGATAGATAGTCCGTAAGAGCACTGATGGCTACCTTCCACCCGCATCGATGAGTACCCGTTGGTGGCACGCAACCCGGATGCCTACGAGGAGCTTCTTAGGCAGTAGACCGAAGAAGGGGATCCCGAGGAGCTAGAGACCGAGTCCGTGGAGTTAGAGCAACAACAAGAGAAGAATGAGGAGTTGCAGCACTGGATGGGAGGACCTGTGCCACGTAGCCCAGAGTTCGGTGCACAGTCGCCACCACACAGAAGGACTCGATACAGTACCCTAGCTCACCGCACCACCATCGACCCTAAATGATAGTAGAGATCAAATAGAACGTTTTTGAGTCAAAACTGGTCTAAGAGTGTCGAGTCTTGTGTGAACCATGTCTTTAAATGCTTGAATGAATTGTCATTATGCTTATGTGTGATTTGGATCTTTGTAATGATTGTGATGAGCGTGGACGAAAGTCTGTAATCATCTAGTGTTGGATTAAGGTATTAGGATGTTAATGAATAGATAGTTGGGTTCCTTATCTCTTGTGCACACCACCTACCACTTTCTCTGTACTCTGGGTTCCTTATCTTGTCAGTTTAGTGGACCTTCTTCAGTTTATCAGGACTAGCTCTGAGTTTTTGTGAGGAGTATGTCAGGGACCATAAGGGGGGTAGACTTGTAGAGCATCCAATAGTTCTGAGTTCCGTTGGAAAGGATCCAATCTCATCTTGGGAATGAGCTGGCTAGCGAAGTACGAAGCAGTCATACAGTGTTCTAAGCGTGCAGTTCAGTTAGTGGCTCCATCAGGAGAGAAGATTGAGTATCAGGCAATTAAGTCCTCAGGGACTGGTCAAGGTTTTGGAGGAATCAGAGAGGGTCACCAGGAACAAGGTGATACGCATGTGCAAGGTTCAGTGGAAACGTCATTTAAAAGGTGAAGCAATTTGAGAAAGAAAGGATGGCCTCAAGGCAGAATATCCATATCTCTTCCAATCTACGTCCGAATCTCGGGGACGAGATTCATTTTAAGGGGGGTAGAATTGTAACACCCTAAAAATGCCCTATTTAAAAAAATTAGTAATTAATTGGTTTTTATATTGAAGTGCTCATAATTAATGTAGGAAAATAAATTTTTTTGAATAATTAAAAGCAAATATAGGGTATAGAAACATTACTGTTGCATTCATGCTGATGCATTTATTTTTGATTGTTGAATTCAAATTTGAATTTGAATTTGAATTCAAGTGAGTGTTTGAATAAAAGAAAAACCTTTTCTTTTTCTCTCTTTTTCCCTCTCTCTTTTCAGCCCAGTTAGCCCACTCCTCCTCTCTTTCTTTTCCTTTTTCTCGCGCGGCCCAACTCTTTCTTCTCTCGCGCGGCCCAGCAAAGCCAGCCCAGCGCGCAGCCCGGCCCAGTCGTCCGTTTTTCCCCTCTCCTCTCTCCCCGCAGCGGCTGACGGCCCGGGCCCACTGTCAGTTCCTCCTCCCACCTCCAGCCGTACGCGGCCAGGACTCCTCCGCCCGAACCGCGCCGCGCCGCCGTGTCGAGCTTGGTCTCCTCGCGACTTGGAGCGCACGCCGAGGTCTCCAACGCCCCTATAAAGGTCGCCGCCAACCCCTCTCTTTAGCCCCTGCATCTCGAACCCTAGCCGCCGCCGCCTTGACCTAGCCCCGAGCGCCGCCGTCGTCTCGAGCTCAACTCGCCGCCGCCTAGCCGCCAAGAGGTTGCCCCGAAGCTTCTCCGTGTGGTAAGCAACACGCCGAGGCCCTAAACCCCGTTCCTCTCGCTCTCCCGCGCTTGCTCGAGCTCGACGGAGTTCTCGCTCCGCCGCCGTGCGTCGCCAGCCGCCCTCACTGCTCAAACCTCGTCCACAACCCCCAAATCGAGTTCCCCGTTGTCTCCTCTCTCTCTAGGACCTTTCGCGGTGAGAAACCGAGCACCGTAGCCCCCAGCCGAGCTTACTCCGGCGAGGTCGCCGCCGCGCGCCGCCGCGAGCCGTCTTCCCCGGCGAGCTGAATGCCCAGATCTAATCCCAGCCGCTCGATCCAGAACCAACGGCCCAGATCTAAACCCGTTTTAAACCCGGTCCGGTTCACCGTGGACCCGTGGACCGCGGTCTACGGCCGGTCCACGGCACAGTCAACGGTGACGTCAGCTGACGTCAGCATCCAGCCGTTGCCGTGGTGTTTTTGCAAAAGAGCCCCTCTGTTTTTCGAAAATCAACCCGCGGTCCAGCGCAGTTCAAAAGTATTTACAACCAAGTCCTTTTTCTTTCGGTTTAACCCCTGTCCTTTTGAAAAATAGTGCCCGCCGTCCTAGAAGTCGTTTTTACGCCGCAGCCCCTGTGTTTTTATACAAAATTATGTTTTGGGTCCCTGGTTTCTTTCAAAAACACCCCTGGAAGCTTAAAATCTTTACCAGCAAGCCCCTAGAGCCCGTTTTTAGCGTAGTTTCTCCGTTTTAACTCCGATTTGAGTGATTTTCGCGCTCATGTGTTCGTAGTGAAGCGTAGAGAAACTCTAAAACCTTCTTTTCATCTTTTGTTTATGTTTGGTGTACTGTTCTAATTAAATATCTTGTTTGCATGTATGTGTGGATGCTTGTGTGGTGATCGATGTGAGTAGTTGCCGAGCCGTTTGAGTTTGCCGACGATCCCGTTCTCGAAGACCAAGTGCAGCAACAGTTCTCTGAGGAAGGCAAGTATAACACGGACCATCCTTGTTACCTATACACCATTTAATCACCCAAACTCATGTGCATGTGTCTAATACTGTTAGCCACTAAGGATGTTCCTAGTCTTTACCCTATTCCTTGTTACCCAGGGTTTTATGCATTATGGTTAGTCTATGCTACGCGCTGCAACCAACATTTATTTTTATGTTAATACTGAACTAATGGTTCACTTCAATGATGGTTAAAAGATGCTTTCTAGCAACATGGTTCGGGGAACTAGAGCATGTGCTGTGTGCTTTGTTCTAGTGTCTCTATAAGGTTTGGTCTAGGGAATTAGAGCATGTGCTTTGTGCTTTGTTCTAATGTCTCTCCATAAGGTCCGGTTCTTAAAGCGACAACCCAGGAACCTGTTCGCCGCCGTTGGAACTATAATGGCTCTGGTCTTGGATAATTAACTTGTACGTCTCTAGCTTGCCAGTGGTTACCGAAAGGCGTATGTGGGGTGCATGGGTGAGAGTATAGTTTGATCCATCGAGGACGGTTTTATCCGTTGGCTATGCCCCGTTAGGCAAAGTCCCGTGATGTAAGCGCCCGATGTACGGCAGCTTCACACGTTGCGATGATTGCGCTCTCGCTCTGGACGCCATTGACCCCCTCACGTTGCGCCCTGAGCGTACGTCAATCTCGATGCCTTGGGTTATGCTGCCTATGTTGAACCAAAACGGCTACTGTGCTTGTTAGGGTGTTTTGTGAAAGTCCTCGTAACATAAGTTCTTTTGGATTTATGTGACCGGCGGGTAAAGGGCGAAACCTCTGCAGAGTGTTGATCTATCATGATAGCCGTGCTCACGGATACGAGCGGCCTGGATCCTTTTTGATTAGAAGATGATACTAGTGGTCGATATTGGTTGGTTCTATAATCACTTATACCTTATAAATGGGTTATACTTGGGATCTACTCATTGATAGTAATTTGGATGATAATAAAATGAAACAGCTAAAAGTGCTACTGCAGTTTAACCGTGTCAAGCCTTTTGTCCTTGCATAACCCGTGTTATACTTGTTAAGTAAGATGGTTTACTTACACTTGCAACTATTCAACAAAATCCCGGATGGGTAACAGATGGAGCAATGAATGATCAGTCGCTTGCTGAGTTTCCGGAGGATCTGCCGTACTTCTAAGCTGTGTTCAACCAGTCGGTGTCCCTGTGGATTTGAGGCTCTACCTAGTTAAGACGTTTATTAGTATTAAGACTTCCGCTGTGTTATTTGTTTAAGACTATGTCTTGTGTTAAACTCTGATATAAACTATTTTATTCGAGCATTGTGTTCTCTGTGATTCAATATTTGTAATCTATATGTGTTCTGTGGACATCCTGGGCACACATATGGAAGCATTCGGATTTCTTGGAAATCTGGGTGTTACAAAGTTGGTATCAGAGCCGTGCTGACTGAAGGATCACAGCCTAGATAGAACGGTCGATCAGAACTTGCTTAATTCTTGCTCTAAAAATTATTTTACATCCTAGAGTTGAGTTTCTGTTGAAAAATGGTGTTCTATTCTACCTCTGTTCTTTTTGAAAACTTTCTAAGCTTTAAAACTAAGGCCCTCCTCTAGTTTTCACTTCCATAGATAGCTCGATAGAGATAGATAGTCCGTAAGAGCACTGATGGCTACCTTCCACCCGCATCGATGAGTACCCGTTGGTGGCACGCAACCCGGATGCCTACGAGGAGCTTCTTAGGCAGTAGACCGAAGAAGGGGATCCCGAGGAGCTAGAGACCGAGTCCGTGGAGTTAGAGCAACAACAAGAGAAGAATGAGGAGTTGCAGCACTGGATGGGAGGACCTGTGCCACGTAGCCCAGAGTTCGGTGCACAGTCGCCACCACACAGAAGGACTCGATACAGTACCCTAGCTCACCGCACCACCATCGACCCTAAATGATAGTAGAGATCAAATAGAACGTTTTTGAGTCAAAACTGGTCTAAGAGTGTCGAGTCTTGTGTGAACCATGTCTTTAAATGCTTGAATGAATTGTCATTATGCTTATGTGTGATTTGGATCTTTGTAATGATTGTGATGAGCGTGGACGAAAGTCTGTAATCATCTAGTGTTGGATTAAGGTATTAGGATGTTAATGAATAGATAGTTGGGTTCCTTATCTCTTGTGCACACCACCTACCACTTTCTCTGTACTCTGGGTTCCTTATCTTGTCAGTTTAGTGGACCTTCTTCAGTTTATCAGGACTAGCTCTGAGTTTTTGTGAGGAGTATGTCAGGGACCATAAGGGGGGTAGACTTGTAGAGCATCCAATAGTTCTGAGTTCCGTTGGAAAGGATCCAATCTCATCTTGGGAATGAGCTGGCTAGCGAAGTACGAAGCAGTCATACAGTGTTCTAAGCGTGCAGTTCAGTTAGTGGCTCCATCAGGAGAGAAGATTGAGTATCAGGCAATTAAGTCCTCAGGGACTGGTCAAGGTTTTGGAGGAATCAGAGAGGGTCACCAGGAACAAGGTGATACGCATGTGCAAGGTTCAGTGGAAACGTCATTTAAAAGGTGAAGCAATTTGAGAAAGAAAGGATGGCCTCAAGGCAGAATATCCATATCTCTTCCAATCTACGTCCGAATCTCGGGGACGAGATTCATTTTAAGGGGGGTAGAATTGTAACACCCTAAAAATGCCCTATTTAAAAAAATTAGTAATTAATTGGTTTTTATATTGAAGTGCTCATAATTAATGTAGGAAAATAAATTTTTTTGAATAATTAAAAGCAAATATAGGGTATAGAAACATTACTGTTGCATTCATGCTGATGCATTTATTTTTGATTGTTGAATTCAAATTTGAATTTGAATTTGAATTCAAGTGAGTGTTTGAATAAAAGAAAAACCTTTTCTTTTTCTCTCTTTTTCCCTCTCTCTTTTCAGCCCAGTTAGCCCACTCCTCCTCTCTTTCTTTTCCTTTTTCTCGCGCGGCCCAACTCTTTCTTCTCTCGCGCGGCCCAGCAAAGCCAGCCCAGCGCGCAGCCCGGCCCAGTCGTCCGTTTTTCCCCTCTCCTCTCTCCCCGCAGCGGCTGACGGCCCGGGCCCACTGTCAGTTCCTCCTCCCACCTCCAGCCGTACGCGGCCAGGACTCCTCCGCCCGAACCGCGCCGCGCCGCCGTGTCGAGCTTGGTCTCCTCGCGACTTGGAGCGCACGCCGAGGTCTCCAACGCCCCTATAAAGGTCGCCGCCAACCCCTCTCTTTAGCCCCTGCATCTCGAACCCTAGCCGCCGCCGCCTTGACCTAGCCCCGAGCGCCGCCGTCGTCTCGAGCTCAACTCGCCGCCGCCTAGCCGCCAAGAGGTTGCCCCGAAGCTTCTCCGTGTGGTAAGCAACACGCCGAGGCCCTAAACCCCGTTCCTCTCGCTCTCCCGCGCTTGCTCGAGCTCGACGGAGTTCTCGCTCCGCCGCCGTGCGTCGCCAGCCGCCCTCACTGCTCAAACCTCGTCCACAACCCCCAAATCGAGTTCCCCGTTGTCTCCTCTCTCTCTAGGACCTTTCGCGGTGAGAAACCGAGCACCGTAGCCCCCAGCCGAGCTTACTCCGGCGAGGTCGCCGCCGCGCGCCGCCGCGAGCCGTCTTCCCCGGCGAGCTGAATGCCCAGATCTAATCCCAGCCGCTCGATCCAGAACCAACGGCCCAGATCTAAACCCGTTTTAAACCCGGTCCGGTTCACCGTGGACCCGTGGACCGCGGTCTACGGCCGGTCCACGGCACAGTCAACGGTGACGTCAGCTGACGTCAGCATCCAGCCGTTGCCGTGGTGTTTTTGCAAAAGAGCCCCTCTATTTTTCGAAAATCAACCCGCGGTCCAGCGCAGTTCAAAAGTATTTACAACCAAGTCCTTTTTCTTTCGGTTTAACCCCTGTCCTTTTGAAAAATAGTGCCCGCCGTCCTAGAAGTCGTTTTTACGCCGCAGCCCCTGTGTTTTTATACAAAATTATGTTTTGGGTCCCTGGTTTCTTTCAAAAACACCCCTGGAAGCTTAAAATCTTTACCAGCAAGCCCCTAGAGCCCGTTTTTAGCGTAGTTTCTCCGTTTTAACTCCGATTTGAGTGATTTTCGCGCTCATGTGTTCGTAGTGAAGCGTAGAGAAACTCTAAAACCTTCTTTTCATCTTTTGTTTATGTTTGGTGTACTGTTCTAATTAAATATCTTGTTTGCATGTATGTGTGGATGCTTGTGTGGTGATCGATGTGAGTAGTTGCCGAGCCGTTTGAGTTTGCCGACGATCCCGTTCTCGAAGACCAAGTGCAGCAACAGTTCTCTGAGGAAGGCAAGTATAACACGGACCATCCTTGTTACCTATACACCATTTAATCACCCAAACTCATGTGCATGTGTCTAATACTGTTAGCCACTAAGGATGTTCCTAGTCTTTACCCTATTCCTTGTTACCCAGGGTTTTATGCATTATGGTTAGTCTATGCTACGCGCTGCAACCAACATTTATTTTTATGTTAATACTGAACTAATGGTTCACTTCAATGATGGTTAAAAGATGCTTTCTAGCAACATGGTTCGGGGAACTAGAGCATGTGCTGTGTGCTTTGTTCTAGTGTCTCTATAAGGTTTGGTCTAGGGAATTAGAGCATGTGCTTTGTGCTTTGTTCTAATGTCTCTCCATAAGGTCCGGTTCTTAAAGCGACAACCCAGGAACCTGTTCGCCGCCGTTGGAACTATAATGGCTCTGGTCTTGGATAATTAACTTGTACGTCTCTAGCTTGCCAGTGGTTACCGAAAGGCGTATGTGGGGTGCATGGGTGAGAGTATAGTTTGATCCATCGAGGACGGTTTTATCCGTTGGCTATGCCCCGTTAGGCAAAGTCCCGTGATGTAAGCGCCCGATGTACGGCAGCTTCACACGTTGCGATGATTGCGCTCTCGCTCTGGACGCCATTGACCCCCTCACGTTGCGCCCTGAGCGTACGTCAATCTCGATGCCTTGGGTTATGCTGCCTATGTTGAACCAAAACGGCTACTGTGCTTGTTAGGGTGTTTTGTGAAAGTCCTCGTAACATAAGTTCTTTTGGATTTATGTGACCGGCGGGTAAAGGGCGAAACCTCTGCAGAGTGTTGATCTATCATGATAGCCGTGCTCACGGATACGAGCGGCCTGGATCCTTTTTGATTAGAAGATGATACTAGTGGTCGATATTGGTTGGTTCTATAATCACTTATACCTTATAAATGGGTTATACTTGGGATCTACTCATTGATAGTAATTTGGATGATAATAAAATGAAACAACTAAAAGTGCTACTGCAGTTTAACCGTGTCAAGCCTTTTGTCCTTGCATAACCCGTGTTATACTTGTTAAGTAAGATGGTTTACTTACACTTGCAACTATTCAACAAAATCCCGGATGGGTAACAGATGGAGCAATGAATGATCAGTCGCTTGCTGAGTTTCCGGAGGATCTGCCGTACTTCTAAGCTGTGTTCAACCAGTCGGTGTCCCTGTGGATTTGAGGCTCTACCTAGTTAAGACGTTTATTAGTATTAAGACTTCCGCTGTGTTATTTGTTTAAGACTATGTCTTGTGTTAAACTCTGATATAAACTATTTTATTCGAGCATTGTGTTCTCTGTGATTCAATATTTGTAATCTATATGTGTTCTGTGGACATCCTGGGCACACATATGGAAGCATTCGGATTTCTTGGAAATCTGGGTGTTACAAGGCCGATACGTGGATTCAAGCTATCGAGTCCAAGTTCACCATCCTGGCCACACCTTGCACTTCCAACCGCAAGGTAGTGTTCGCGGCGCAGCAACTCCGCAGCCCAGCTCTCCTATGGTGGGAGAACTACCTGGCCCTGCAGCAAGAGGGTCATGTGGTTGAATGGGATGAGTTCAAGGCTGCGTTCAAGGCTCATCATATTCCTGCCGGCTTGGTAGAGCGGAAGTTGAACGACTTTCTGGCTCTGACCCAGGGTACCCGCACGGTGCTCCAATACGCCCAGGCCTTCAATGGTCTGTGCCCATATGCGGGTCATCACGCCGATTCTGACGAGAAGAAGTTGGAGAGGTTCAGACGTGGCCTCAATACCAAGTTGAAGGCTCAGTTGGCTACCACCCGTGTTGCCACATATGGCGACCTTGTGAACCTCGCCATTGCCCAAGAAGACGCCAACACGGTACACAAGGCGGAGAAGAAGAGGAAAGCTCCCGCTGGACCCTCGAGCGCGCAGCCGCAGAGATTCCGCTTGGTTCCCCCGGCTGCACCGCAAGGACAGTCCAGGGCACCTCAGGGAGGTGGATGGGTTGCTAGGCCACCACAGCCTAATGCGCCCCGTTTCCCTCCAGCGCCGCAGCAGCAACCGGCGCCAAGGCAGACCGCACAACAGCCAGCTCGCCCTGGAGCCGGCTATCAGTGCTTCAAGTGCGGCAGTAACAGCCACTTTATCAAGGACTGCCCGCAGAACAAGCAGCAGAACCAGCGCCCGGGAAATCAGCAGAACAAGGGCAAACAGCAGCAGCATGTGCAGGTCCGACAAGGACGGCTTAACTACACCACCTTCGCCGACCTACCCGAGGGAGCCCCAGACATGACTGGTACCTTCCCTATCCACACTCAACCTGTTGTGATACTGTTTGATTCCAGGGCAACACATAGTTTTATAAGCACCAGATTTCATGCAAAATGTGGGTTAAAATCTTACCATACCAAATCATCATATGTGATATCAACTGCGGGAGGTAAAATAGCATCCAACCAAGTCTCCCGAAGAGTTCCAATCAGGCTGGGAAGTAAAATATTTCCTACTGATTTAATTCTGCTTGGTATGGAAGGGATTGACATTGTCTTGGGAGCCAATTGGATGACTCAACATAAGGTTGTGCTAGATGTTACGGATCGAGTTGTTGAAATAAACTCGCCTACGCATGGCCCTAGTGTGCTATATCTACCACAGCGGACTTGTGTCAATGCGTGTGCTTATGCAATGGTAGAAACCCAACTAGACATTCCGGTGGTATGTGAGTATGCCGATGTTTTTCCGGATGACTTACCTGGGATGCCGCCGGATAGGGACATTGAATTTGTGATTGAACTTCAACCTGGCACAGCACCTATATCAAAGAGACCATATAGAATGCCACCCAATGAATTGGCTGAACTAAAAATTCAACTCCAAGAACTGCTAGACAAGGGTTTCATTCGTCCAAGTGTGTCGCCTTGGGGATGTCCCGCTATCTTTGTGAAGAAGAAGGACCATTCCTTGAGGTTGTGTATCGATTACCGGCCTCTCAATGCGGTGACTATTAAAAACAAGTACCCACTCCCCCGTATTGACATCCTGTTTGACCAACTAGCTGGCACCAGTGTTCTCCAAGATTGACCTTCGCTCTGGCTATCACCAAATCAAAATCCGACCTTGCGACATTCCAAAGACCACCTTTTCTACTCGTTACGGACTTTATGAGTTCTTGGTCATGTCTTTTGGACTCACCAATGCCCCAGCCTATTTCATGTACCTCATGAATTCGGTTTTCATGTCAGAACTAGACAAGTTTGTGGTGGTTTTCATTGACGACATTCTCATATATTCCAAGAATGAGGAAGAGCATGCCGAGCACCTTCACATTGTTCTTCAAAGATTGAGAGACCATCAGCTCTACGCCAAGTTCTCCAAGTGTGAATTCTGGCTGGAGAGTGTGAAATTTTTAGGTCACACGGTTTCCAAGGATGGTATATCCATGGATCCAACCAAAGTGCAAGAGGTGTTGGATTGGCAACCACCTACCTCTGTTCATGAGATTCGGAGTTTTCTGGGTTTAGCCGGTTATTATCGCCGTTTTATTCCGGACTTCTCTCGGATTGCGAAACCCATGACCGAACTCTTAAAGAAGGGAGTCAAGTTTGAGTGGAATGACAAATGTGATGAAGCTTTCCACACTTTGAGAAAACATTTAACTTTAGCCCTAGTTTTAGCTCAACCCGATTGCACCAAGCCCTATGACGTCTATTGCGATGCTTCAGGCACCGGACTTGGCTGTGTCCTCATGCAAGAGAACCGAGTCATTGCTTATGCTTCTCGAGCACTTCGGCCTCATGAGCAAAACTACCCCACGCATGATCTTGAGTTAGCAGCAGTTACTCATGCTCTCAAGATGTGGAGACACTATCTGGTGGGTGTTCCATGCAACATATACACCGACCACAAGAGCCTCAAATATGTCTTCACTCAGGCACATTTGAATATGAGGCAGCGAAGATGGTTGGAGTTAGCAAAGGACTATGACCTTAGTGTGCATTATCACCCCGGCAAGGCTAATGTAGTTGCGGATGCACTAAGCCGCAAGGCTCATTGTCATTGTCTTTCCGTGGCGTCCTACGCTGACACCTTGTGCCATGAAATGGCAAAGCTCAACTTAGAGATTGTTCTACACGGGTACTTCAACCATATCTCAGTTGAACCAACCTTGCACGATCAGATTGTTGAAGCCCAATTAAATGACGCAAAGATTAAGATCCTTAAAAGGAAATTGTCAAAGGAGAAGGTGAAGGAAAAAAACAAGTGTTTCCGGCTAGATGGGTAGGGAGTGATGTGGTTTGGACATCGCATCGTGGTGCCCAAAAACACGGAACTCCGAAGGAAGATTATGGATGAGGCCCATCTCTCTAAATTTTCTATCCATCCCGGTAGCGCCAAAATGTACCAAGATTTGAAACAAAATTTTTGGTGGACTAGGATGAAGCGAGAAATTACCACATATGTGTCGGAATGTGACACGTGTCAGCGGGTTAAGGCTAGCCACTTGAAGGTAGCAGGCACGCTTCAACCTCTACCTATTCCCTCATGGAAGTGGGAAGATATAAGCATGGACTTCATTGTTGGACTTCCCAGAACCCCTCAGGGGCATGACTCCATTTGGGTAATTGTGGACCGCCTTACCAAGACCGCACATTTTATTCCGGTCAATACCATTTATACCGCTAAGAGGTACGCTGAAATTTATTTGGAACGGATCGTTTGTCTACATGGGGTACCCAAGACGATAATTTCAGATCGTGGTACTCAATTCGTAGCCCGCTTTTGGGAACAATTGCAACTGTCCCTAGGCACAAAACTGATCCGTAGTTCAGCATATCACCCTCAAACCGATGGGCAGATGGAAAGGGTAAATCAAATACTTGAGGATATGCTTCGAGCTTGTGTTATCCATTATGGGAAGAATTGGGAGAAATGTTTATCTCTGGCCGAATTCTCCTATAACAACAGCTACCAAGCGAGTCTTAAAATGGCACCTTTCGAAGCCTTATATGGTAGAAGATGTCGGACCCCGTTGTGTTGGTCCCAGGCAGGCGAGAGGTATACCTGTGGCCCTGACCTGGTAAAGGAAGCGGAAGAAAAGGTTAGGATCATTCGCGAGAATTTGAGAACCGCCCAGTCACGGCAAAAGAGTTACTTTGATCAACGACGGAAGCCACTTCAATTCGAAGTTGGTGACCACGTGTATCTCAAGGTCTCCCCGACCAAGGGGTGCAAAGATTTGGATTAAAGGGGAAACTTGCACCTCGTTACATCGGCCCATATGAAATTACTCAACAATGTGGACCGGTAGCATACCGTGTGAAGCTTCCCGAGAATCTCTCAGCCGTGCACGACGTATTCCACGTTTCCCAACTCAAGAAGTGTTTACGTGTTCCGACCGAAGTTGTTGAACAAGAAGAACTCTCGGTTGAACCGGATCTCTCCTATGATGAGCATCCCATTAAAATCCTCGATGAGAAAGAGAGACAAACACGAAGGAAAGGAGTTAAAATGTACAAAATTCAGTGGAGTCATCACTCCGAAGACGAAGCCACATGGGAAACCGAAGACTATCCTAAGAAGAATTTCCCCGACATCCTTTCGTAAGCCAAAGGTATCTTTTCCACCTTATTCCTAAGTTTAATCGAATCTCGGGACGAGATTCCTTTTAAGGGGGGTAGGCTGTGACATCTCTGATGTAAAAGTATTAAAAGTACACTTAAAACAAGTACAGAAGGGAATTATGGGTTGGAATTCAAAAATTCATCAAAATTCGAATGGAAATTCAAAAACAAAGGATGTTTGACACCCAACTGAAATCTACTAAACTTGAAAAGTTGTTTGTCATCACAAATAAGGCCTAGTCACTGTTTGGAACTTTTGAAAATTTTGCAGTTTAGTCCCTCAAAAACTCGAAATACAGTTCTGGGCACCTTTTTGAATTTGGGTTGTTTGAGCTTGAAAAATTTGAAATTTCAGGTTCATCCCAAAAACAAAGTTGTGTCCCACCTCCCAAACTCCAACTTTTGTTTTTACACTTTTTCATGTTCAGTTCAAATTTTTGGAGAAAATGCAAAAGGGGCAAAGGAGCTCCACGGAGCCGTCAGCTCGGCCCTGGCGCGCTCTGCGCCTGGCCGAAGCTCGGCCGCCACGTGGCCGGCGAGCGGCGGAGGCCGCGCCGAGCTGGCCGAGCCGCGGCGTCGGGTGGTGCTTGTCGTCACGCGGTTGTCCGACTTCTTTCCGAGCCATCACGTCGCCAGCAACGTCGCGCTTTGCCTCGCGCCGCGGAGCGCCATCATGGCGAGCTCGCTCGGCCACTGGCCGCAGCCGCGCGCGCCGCGCTGCGCCGTCCCGCAGGCCGCGATTCCGTCCCGCTCCGCGCCAAGAAGCCCTGTAGAAGATCTTCCACTCCCTCACGCGACGATCTTCGACGCCCAATACCGTGCACGCGCTCTGCCCGAGCTCCCGCGCCATCAATGGTGACCTTGACAGCCCGAGCGCCCGTGCGCACACGTCCGAGGCATCTCGTTGCTCGCTAGCGCACCCAGACCCTTCATTGAGCACCCTCATTCCTTCCCCCAGCCAGCGCCCAGCTCTTCTCCCTCTCACCGCGTTCGCTTCCATCGTCTTCCACCTCGGGACGCTTTGAGCCGAGCTCGAGCTTCCCCGCCGCGAACTCAAATCGACCGCGAATCCCTCCATCCTTTTCTAATCCAACGCTCGGGAATCTCGCTCACACACCCCGCTAGCCGCTCGAGCACTCCCCAGCTCGAATCGAGCCTCACTCGCCACGAATCGAGACTTTTCCCCACCGCTCGGCCATTAACACCGTGAACACCACCTCCACGTCGAGCCCCATACCCCGGCCATCCCCGTCGCAGACAAACCCCACGACGAGCTCCACCACCGTCCACTGAAGCTCACACGCCCTTCCGCGCGTCGTCTCGACCACCACAGGCCGCCAGCGACGTCGCCGGAGCCAACCGTGCCGCCGCTCAACGTCGACGAGCGCGCCGCTTCACCTCCGACCGCGAGACCTACCTCAACCAACTCGCAGTGAGCTCCTCTCCATTTCCCCCAACTTTCCCCGAGCCAACTCGCCGTCGTTCCGCCGGCGTAGCAACGCCGACGAGCCCTGGACCTGTCTGCGTTCCCTTTTTAGTTCTAGGGTCCTCTACGCAAAAATCAGGGACTTATTCGTAAGGTTTTGAAAGTTCTACGGTCTCCAGCGTAAAAAGATTCTTAAACCTAGATCTATTTTTCCCGAATCTTGTAAAATCCGTTAAAAATCGTACACAAATCAGAAAAATGCACAAAAATACTCCCTGGACTCGTGAGATTGTAAACTCCAATCTCATTTAAGCATGTATATACTTTTGGTGAACCATTTTTGAATTAAAATTCAAACTATAGATTTAGAAACTTGTGCACCATTTCAAATCCAGAGCTCCGCTAGGGCTGACTTTGGATATTTTGTTTGTAGTGACTTTGGACACCTTGTGTCCAAAGGGGACCTAAAAATATGGACTGTAGCCACGGTTATGAATTAATTTGTGTTTCCTGTCTTTTTGTAGTCCAGAAATTATTAAAAATAATTTATGCGGCTAAAAAATCACCATTTTTCTCCATAGGCCTAAAAACTTGTTAGCACATCTGTGAAAAATGCCAAACTTAATTTTTGCTCTGTTTAGACTAGCAAATAAAAAGATATGTGTTTTCAAATAAAAATTTATTGAGGACTGTCCAAGGGTTATTTTGAGCCACCACTTGGCCAGAGCCCTCCTTGTACTCATGACTAGCTCTGGTAGGAAAATTTCCTGATTTGGATGTATTTTCAATTTATATGAATTTATTTCATTTCTGTAGGCAGCAGCTTGGACTATTTTTAATAAATTTTGTGTAGCTCAGATTTAGCGAAATTTTGGAGTGAGCCTAACTCTTATACTCCAGTAGCTGTCATAAAGTTTATAGATAAAAAGGATGAACAGAAAATGAGAAACAAAAATGAGAAGGAATTCATGTGTAATTGAATTATATAAAAGAATAAACCTTTTTGGTAATTAGTTAGAATAAAATAAAGAAAGTCTAAAATTCCAAGAACAGCACCCAAACTTCAAATAATAAATAGAAATTCTTTTATATATGTACACAATCACCATCAAAGATGAATAAAAATTTTCCACACCCCCCACTCTATTTTTGTGAAGGAAAGAGTAGTACTTAAGCATGTCTAGGTGAATATGGCCTTCAAGGCCTTAGTTTTGAAATCAATAGGCAGCCACAATAAGTTATGCATCTCATGTAGAAGGCGCTATTCCGGACGGCACCTACCGTCTCATCCCCGCCGACGAAGAAGGAATCCCGGAGGGAGGTGCCAACGAAGTAGAAGTCAACCCGGAGGCTAACCCCCAGCTAGAGCAAGAAGGCAAGCCCCGGAGCATAACCTAACCTTTAAGTTTACGCATCTATGAATTCCCTATGCTTGTGCATTTACGTTTCAAGGAGTTGATTGAATACCTTAGCTGCACATTTCTAGTACCTATGACTTGCAACACTAGTATGAAAGGATCGATAGGGCATTGCTTTAGGTCCGTTACAAGTCGAGTGATTTCCTGTCACTCGCGAGACATAGGAGTTGCTTGTCTTTACTTATGTTGGAATCATAAGGATTGACGGGCGGGGTGATAGATGTAGATCTCCCGTCCATGTATGATAATGGATTTAAGGTCGAAACGTGTGGTTGAGTGTGTCAAGTTTTTGAACGTACCACATGCATGCCGATATATGGGAATTGGTAAGCCCGGTACCAGATTGAAGCAGCTAGGGCCGATAGCCATCTCTCCTTGGAAACTTTGTTTTCCCCTACCGTACACTTGTGGATATATGCGTGAGACTGTGAGTGAAGCAGTAAACCTCTATCCTAAGGAAGGAGGATTCGGATCCGAATTGTGGATCGATGGGAAAGGTTGGGAAGTGCTTGTACATTTTATAGCAAGCATTATCCGTGTGTGTTGGGTTTCCCCTGGCCAGGTAGCAAAATTCGGTTCGAACTGTCCGCTTCTCACGGTTAATGAGACTGCTTGACCGCCTTGCTGCATTGAGTAACAAGTGGAACTATGAGATTGATGAATTTGTTGTATGAAATAAATTGTATTGCACCACTTGTATGCTTAGAGAGGATGCTAATCTAGAATGGTTAGATCTACTAGAATATGATGCTAAAACATGAAAGCAAGGACCTACTCTTAGTTGCTTTTTGGCAAACAAACCCACCAACCAAAAGCCTCTCATGTCTAGATGTCGGTGATGTAGTTTCACCCGACGGGTAAGCCTTGCTGAGTATTAGTATACTCAGCCTTGCTTGTGGCATTTATTTACAGGTACGATGTTGGATGTGGCAGTCGATGCCATGACTTGGCCTACCCAGGTTCCCCCTGGATGGCACATCGAGTGGGTTCCGCCCTCTGCCGAGGAACGGGAGGAGTAGCACCGTGGCAGGCTTCAGCATGGTGTTACTTGTATCGTCGTTAGTTTTTATTCCGCTGCAATGAACTGTTTATTTCCGCTGCAAGAATTTGATACTCTGATTTAAATTTCGAACTTGGTTTGTAATAACTTTGAGATACCCCTTTGTGTATGTTAAAGTTGGGGAATGTTGTAATCTCTGGAACTCACCTTCGTGTGGCGTGCTGTTGTTTCGATCGAGAAAAGAACGTGGTTAAATCGGGTTTAATCCGACGGCGCTCCAGCTTATTCCGGATTAAGTGCCTGACTACTTGATTAGTGGTCCCGGGGTACTTAACTTGGAATAATTTCGGAGGGGTCCGCCACAGTGGGCAGCGGGAGAGTTGTAGCGTGGCCTCCTGCGCGGTGGTGACTTTCTACGGTACTCTGGGTTGCGGGGCACAGGTCCTCCCAACTGGTGCTGCAACACCTCATTCTTCTGTTGCACGGCGGAGAGCTTCCTCCTTAGCATGAGGTTTAGATCTGACACAACATCCAGTTCTGTGTTGAGAGTAGCTACGAGTGCCACTGTATAAGCTAGCTGGGGATCCTGAATGTCAGTAGTACATGCGATGGTGCAAGCTGTCGCACCACTCCTCCGGCGGGGGTACCACCTCTCTGGCTCATCTTCGATCTCCGTGAAGAACTTCTGGCGGTAGATGTAGTAGGCTTGGCGAGCAGCGTCAGCAATTCCTGCCTCTTGGGAATCTAGGTCAGTAATAGCAATGTGAACCGATATCTCGCGAGCTGCCCTTGCCCACTGATCGGTCACCCTCACATGCATCGAGGTCCTCCAGAAGTTGCGGTAGAAAGGATGCATCCACCACCCACTGCGGTACTCGACTCAAATGTTGCCAAAGCCGTAGTGGTTATGAAGCACTGCGAGAAGCCTGCGGTGGTAGAAGTTGTCGCCCCCATCTCGGACGAAGTCGTAGACAATCCACCAGGCCGCTCCTAGAGCTAGCTGAGGTGGTGACGGAGGTGGGGGAGTCTGGGGCTCTTCCTCATCATTTGATCGATCTCCTGCATTGGCGTTGGCATCTTCCTCAGCGCCACACCCTGCGGCGTCCATCTGCTGGTCTGCTGGCTCCTCTTGCTGTTGTTCCGACTCCGAGGACTCAAGCTCTCGCTTCTCGGGATCCTCCTCTTCGGACTCCTGCTGCTTCAAAAGCTCTTCTTCCTCGCGCTTGTCTTCCCAATCCTGGTAGGCATCCAAGTTGCGTGCCACCAATGGGTATTCAACGATGCGGGGTGGAAGGTAGCCACAGGTAATCTTGCGGGGTGTCTGTTTCGTGTGAGCCATCTATAGCATCAAGATGAAAGAGTAAACAAAAGTTAGAAACATTTTCACAATGGACAGAGGTAGGATAGAACACCATTTTTTAATAGAAACTCAACTCCAAGGTAGAAGATAACAAAAGAGAAAGGATTAAGCAAAATCTAATCGTCCGTTCTATCCAGGTTTGATCCTGCAGTCAGCACAGCTCTGATACCAACTTTGTAACACCCAAATTTTCAAGAAATCCGAATGCTTCCATATGTGTGCCCAGGATGTCCACAGAACACATATAGATTACAAATATGGATCACAGAGAACATAATTCTTGAAATAAAATAGTTTACACCACAACTTAACACAAGACATAGTCTTAAACAACTAACACATCGGAAGTCCCATTAAAAGCAAATGTTTATAACTAGTAGAGACTCAAGTCCACAGGGACACTGACTGGTTGAACACAGCTAGAAGTATGGCAGATCCTTCGGAAACTCAGCAAGCGACTGATCATTCAATGCTCCATCTGTTACCAATCCGGGATTTTATTGAATAGTTGCAAGTGTAAGTAAACCATCTTACTTAACAATTATAACACGGGTTATGCAAGAACAAAGGCTTGACATGGTTATACTGCATTAGCACTTTTAGTTGTTTCATTTTATTATCATCCAATTTACAACAAATGAGTAGAACCCAAGTATGAACCCATTAATAGCAATGTGTAAGTAATTATTGAATAAGCCAACATCAACCACTAAGATCATCTGTAATAAAAAAGAATCCAGGTCGCTCGTATCCGTGAGCACAGCTATCATGATAGAACAACACCCTGCAGAGGTTTCGCCCTTTACCAGCTGGTCACATAAATCCAAAAGAACTTATGCTATGAGGACTTTCACAAAACACCCTAACAAGCACAATAGACGGTTTGGTTCAACATAGGCAGCATAACTTGAGGCATCGAGATTGACGTACGCTCAGGGCGCAACGTGAGGGGGTCAATGGCGTCCAGAGCGAGAGCGCAATCATCGCAACATGTGAAGCTGCCGTACATCGGGCGCTTACATCACGGGACTTTGCCTAATGAGACATAGCCAACGGATAAATCCGTCCTCGATGGATCAAACTATACTCTCACCCATGCTCCCCACATGCGCCTTTCAGTAACCACCTGCGAGCTAGAGTCATACAAGCTAATTATCCAAGACCAGAGCCATTATAGTTCCAACAGCGGCGAACAAGTTCCTGGGTTGCCGCTTTAAGAACCGGACCTTACGGAGAGACATTAGAACAAAGCACGAAGCACATGCTCTAATTCCCTAGACCAAACCTTATGGAGACACTAGAACAAAGCACGAAGCACATGCTCTAGTTCCCCCGAACCATGTTGCTTAAAAGCATCTTTTAACCATCATTAAAGTGAACCATTAATTAAATATTAACAATTAAATAAATGTTGTTCGCAGCGCATAGCAAATACTAACCATAATGCATATAACCCGGGTAAACAAGGAGTAAGGTAAAGACTAGGAACAACCTTAATGTAGAGCAATATTAGACACATGCATATGAACAAATGATTTAATAGGTGTATAGGTAACAAGGATTGTCCGTGTTATACTTGCCTTGCTCAGCGAACTGCTGCGGCACCTGCTCCTCAGGAACGGGGTCGTCGACGAACTCGAACGGCTTGTCAATTACTCACATCGATCACCACACAAGCATCCACACATACATGCAAACAAGGCATTTAATTAGAACAGTACACCAAACATAAAAAAAGATAAAAAGAAGGCTTTAGAGTTACTTTACGCTTTAGTACGAACACGTGAGCGTGAAAATCACTCAAATCGGAGATAAAACGAAGAAACTATGCTTAAAACGATCTCTAAAGGCTCGCTAGCGAGAGTTTTAGGCTTCCAGGGGTGTTTTTGAAAGAAACCAGGGACCTAAAAACCCGAGGGCTAAGGAATAAAACAGCCATCTAGGATGGCGGCCACTATTTTTCAAAAGTGCAGGGGCTAAACCGAAAGAAAAAGGACTAAACTGTAAATATTTTTTAATAGAGGTGGACTGCGGGTTGATTTCCATAAAAGGCAGGGGCTTATTTGCAAAACTGCCAGGGTAGCGGCTGATGGCTGATGTCACGGTCTACTGTACCATGGACCGGCCGTAGACCGTGGTCCACGGGTCCACAGTGGACTGGGTTTATACCAGTTCGGGGTTTAGATCTGGGTCGTTGGATGGAAATCGGGCGGCTGGGATTTGGCTGGGGTGTTTGGTTGCTGGAGTTGTGGCGGCGCGGTGGTACGTCGCCGGAAGTTCGCCGGTGCGCGGTTGAAAATGGGGCTAGGGAACTCAGTTTGACGCCATTCTTGGCTTGGGAGACAGAGGGGGCGACGGAGATCTCGTTTTGGGGGTCCGGCTCGAGGATTGGACGGTGGAGGAGGCTGGCATCGAGCGGGGGCGGTTCGGCCACTCTGGCGAGCTCGCATGGGTGGATATGAGGGAGAGAGTGGGCAAGGACTAGCCGTGGAGCTTTATCACCTCCGTGCGAAACTCTGGGGTGGGCTCTGGTCGACGGCGAGGCGGTGGAGCAGCGGGTTGGCGGCGGCGCGCGGAGCTAGGGTTAGGAGAAGGGGGTCAAGGAGGTTTGCGGCGGCGCTTAAATAGGAGGGAGGAGCCAGGCCTTGGCGTGCGCGCCAAGAAGGGCAGAGGCGGCGAGGGGTCGGCTCAGCTCGGTCGAACGTGGCCAGGCGCGTTAGCAGCTGGAGGTGGAAGACGAGGCTGACGCGCGGGCCCGGGGTGTCAGTCGCGGAGAGAGGGAAAAGAGAGGAGGCACTGGCTAGGCTGGGGAGGGCCAGAGATGGGCCACGTAGGTGCTCGCTGGGCTGCGCAGGGAAAGAAAGAAGTGAGAGGGAGATAGAGAACTGGGCTGGGCCGAAACAGAAATAGGAGAAGGAAAAAGAGAAGGGTTTTTCTTTTGTTATTTTCTTTTCCAAACACTTATTTGAATTCAAACCAAAATTTGAATTTGACATTCCAAAGAAATGCACCAGCATGCAATGCACAAAAATGTTTCTATGCCTTATATTTGTTTTTAATTTCTCAAAAGTTTTATTTTCCATACATTAATTATGAGCACTTGATTACAAATTAATTTACTAAATTCAAAAGAGGAATTTTTAGGGTGTTACACCCGTCGCCGCCAAGACCCTCGACGAGCTCCGCCTCATCCCGGTGAAGCTCTCACGCCACCCCGCTCATCACCTCGACCTCAACAGCCTGCTGCCGATGTCGCCGAAGCACGCCGTTCCGCCGTGCAATGTCGACAAGCCGCGCCGCTCCAATTCCGTCCACGAGACTGCTCCCAATCGACGTGCGGTGAGCTACTCATCACCTCCGCCCAGCTCCCCGGTTTCCCCCGCTGTTTCCACGTCGGAATCCGGCCACCGATAAGCTTGGACCCCGTCGCGTTCCCCTTTTTAGTTCTAGGGTTCTCCGTGTAAGATTCAAGGGCTGTTTCGTAAGGTTTTAAAAGATCTAGGGTTCCCGGTGCAAAAAGATTATTTAGATCTAGTTCAAATTTCGGAGATCTTCTAAAATCCGTTAAAAATCGTATTCAAATCAGAAAAATACACAAAAATACTCCCTGTACTCATAAGATTGTAAACTTCAATATCCTGTTTGCATGTATACACTTTTGGTGAATGGTTTTTGAAATAAAATTCAAACTCAGTTTTTAGAGTTTTGTGCACCATTTCAAATCCTGAGCTCCTTTGTAGCTGAACTGTGGATATGTTGTTTGTGTGGCACGTAGAAGCACTGTGTCCAAAGGGGACCTAAAAATATGATCTATAGCTTCTGTTATGAATTGTTTAGTGAATTTTGTCCTAGCTCATTTCTGGATTTATTGAAAATAATTCATGCAGTCCAAAATCACCAACTTCCACCAGAGGTCTAAAACCTTGTTGGCACATGTTAGAAAAATGCTAAACTTAATTTTATACCCTGTTTAGGCTATCAAATAAATAGATATAGGTTTTCGGTTTGGTAATTAGTTAGGACTCTTCAAGTGGTATTTTTAGCTACCACTTGGCCAAAGCTCTTCTATTGATGATGCCTAGTACTGGTAGAGAAATCTTCTGTTTTGGAAGTATTTTTGATTTTATATGAATTAATCATGATTCTTTGAGCAGTAACTTGTACTAATTTTAATAAATTCTATACAACTCGGTTTTAGCTTAGCTCTTATACTCCTGTAGCTATCGTAAAGTTGTAGATAAAAACGATGAACGGAAACAGAGAAACAAAAATGAGAAGGAACTAGAGTAAATTTTGTTTTCATAAGAGGATATAGACTACTTTTGTTAATTAAAGCAAATGTGCTGCATGTGAAGTTTGAATTCCAGAACTGAATGCTTGCGTAAGAAATAATAGTTTAAATTGTTTTATATATGTACACAATCACCATAAAATAAGATTTAAGCCTAGCATCCCTTCTCTATTATTGTGAAGAAAAAAATTGTACACTTTAGTGTCTATGTGATTATGGCCTTCAAGGCCTTGCTTTTAGATCACTTTAGGCAGCCACATTGAAGTTGTGCATCTCATGTAGAAGGCGTCCTCACTGATGGTATTTATAACCTCGTCCCCGCCAACGAAGAAAAAGCTCCCAAAGGTGGTGCCAACGTCATCGTGATTGACCCGGAGTCTGACGCCGGTGTAGCTCAGGAAGGCAAGCCCCGGAGTCTGACGTCATAGTGTATGCAACTATGAATTATCTATGTTTGTGCCTTTACGTTTCAAGGAGTTGTTTGAATACCCTAGTTGCATAATTCTAGTACCTATGTCTTGCAATACTAGTATGATAGGATCGATAGTGCATTGCTTTAGGTCCGTTACAAGTCGAGTGATTTCCTATGACTCGCGAGATATAGGAGTTGTTTGCCTTTACTTTATGTAGGAATCATAAGAATGGACGAGCGGGATGGTGTGTGTAGATCTCCCGTCCGTGTATGATAATTGGATTATGGTCGAAACGTGTGGTTCTGTGTGTCAAGTTTTTGAACGTACCACGCACATGCCAACCTATGGGAACCGGTAGGCCCGGTACCCGATTGATGCAGCTAGGACTGATAGCCATTTCTCCTTGGAAATGTTATTCCCTTGCAGCACTCAAGTGGTTACATGCGTGAGACCGGCCGGTGTAAGTCCGCGAGTATCTGATAACCTTGTATCCTAAGGGAATGGACCCGGCGCCGAACTGTGGATTGAAGGGAAAGGTTGGATAGTGTTTGTGCCTTTTATAGCAAACATTATCCATGTGTGTTGGGTTTCTCTGGCCAGGTAGTGAAATTCGGTTCGAACTGTCCGCTTCTCGAGGTTAATGAGACTGCTTGATCGATGTGCTACATTGAGTAAGAGTGAAACTATGAGGATGATGAACTTGTTGTTTGTACTAAATTGTATTGCACCACTTGTATGCTTAGAAAGGTTGCTCATATAGAATGGTTAAAACTACGAGAACCTGATGCTAAAATAATGAAAGCAAGGATTCACTCTTAGCTGCTTTCTGGCAAAACAAACCCACCAGCCAAAAGCCTCTCATGTCTAGGAGTTGGTGATATAGTTTTCACCCGACGGGTAAGCCTTGCTGAGTATTAGTATACTCAGCCTTGCTTGTGGCTATTATTTCAGGTACTGCTTTGGATGAGACGGTGAAATCCATCACTTGGCCTGCCCAGGTTCCTCCTGGCTGGCACGTCGAGTGGGTTCCGTCCTCTTCCGAGGACCGGGAGGAGTAGCACCATGGACGGCTTCATTGTGGTGGTTCTATGTATCGTCGTTAGTCTATTTCCGCTGCATTAAACACTCGTACTTTATTTGAATTTCAGACTTGGTTTGTAATAACTTGTTGAGAATGTTTATGTTAAGCTAAACTTGTGGAATGCTGTAATTTCTGGGACTCACCTTCGTGTGGGCGCGCGTGTTGTTTCGATCATGAAAGTACGTGGTTAATCGGGTATAATCTGACGGCGCTCCAGCTTATTTCGGATTAAGTGTCTGACTACTCGATTAGTGGTCCGTGAGTAGTTAACTTGGAATAATTTCGGAGTGGTCCGCCACAATACCAGCAAGGCCTGAGGCGCTACCACGTGCAACGAGTGCGTGGTCGTACATTTCAAGTTGGCGATTTGGTCCTGAGGCTAGCCCAAGATCGCCATGGCTTCACCAAGCTTTCACCTCCTTGTTAAGGCCCTTACAACGTAGTACGGGTCCTCCACCCGAGTTCTTACAAGCTGGCGATGCTAGACGGAACCCACATATCCAACGCGTGGAACATCGAGCAGCTGCGGCGCTTCTACCCGTGATCACCAGCGAAGGGGACACGGTAGAATCTCGCCTCGCCCGACCCCCACGACGGGGTCATCCAGAACCCGCGCTACGTGGCTCGAGGGCTCGACGAGAACCCTTGTGAAAGAAAGTCCTAGAAAGCCGAAACCAGAATTGGGCTAGAATACAATGCAATCCAGCTCTTTCCTTCTATAGGAAGGTGTCGACGACAAATATACCTATTTTTAGTACCACATCGCATGCACTCAGAGGAATTGCCCACCTTATAAGCGATTCCATCACAGGCAAACCATTCGGCGGTAATGCCCCGGAGACGTAAACTGTCGCCCAACCACCGGAACCCCGCCTCCGGGGGCGCTACCGTCGAGGCAAGCCTTCGACGCTACAGTAACCGTGAGTCACTGGTCACGACATGTCCGCGGACCAGCTGCAGGTGCACAATGCTGCACCAACTCCTCGTCGCCTGACAGAAGACCCGACAGGGGGGGCACGGAAGCCCTCCCCCTGGCCTCAAGCCGGGCAGATAATTGAACTCTTTGCACTCCCTTT
This sequence comes from Digitaria exilis, assembly GCA_015342445.1. Lineage (NCBI taxonomy): Eukaryota > Viridiplantae > Streptophyta > Magnoliopsida > Poales > Poaceae > Digitaria > Digitaria exilis. The sequence continues at coordinate 82,876 of JACEFO010001274.1, read as the reverse complement.
TCGATCAAATTTGTTGCCATTTTTTACGATTCCTTCTTTTTCGCCGGCCCTATGATTCTAAAGAAACCGTGGCGCCGTCAAAAGGGTGGGCAGGTATGTCCAGCACAGCCGCGTTGTGACAGCCTACGCCCCCGCGGCTACAGCTCGCATGGCTGCCGAGCCGGATGGCCGGCCCTGCCAATGTGCCCAATCGAATGTAGCCGCGCTGGGTTGATTCTTTTGAGAGAGTCAGGCCATGAATACACAAAAGCATTGCCGAGAACATAGCTCAAAGAGATGAAACTAACTCTATTTTGGACCCATAGGGTCTGTGGTTTTGTACGAATCAACGGCCAGATGTTGGGCAGTACCTAAGCGCAATGCTTGCGACCTCGCGTAGAGGCTCGAGGGCTCGAAGATGACCTGGCCAAACCTTATTGGTACCCAGACCTCTAGGGACGCGAAGCTCGGGTCTGGGCTCGACGGTCTTAGGGGCTCGAAGGCCTAGCTTCCCGAAGCTACCTCCCTCAAAGCGTACAGAACCCAGAAAGAGTTTGAAGCGCTCGCACATTTCATGGGCTCGGGAGCTCGGTCGAACTGCAGGGTCCGCTTTGCCAACCTCGCACCCGAGCTCAAGGGCTCGGGGGATCGGGGGCTCGGCGGAACTGCAGGGTCCGCTTTGCCCACCTCGCACCCGAGCTCAAGGGCTCGGGAGGATTCGGGGCCTCCGCATAACTCCAAGATCTACTTTGCCTACCTCGCACCCGAGCTCAAGGGCTCGAGGGCTTGGGGGCAACTAAGCAAAAACCCATCATCAGAAACAAAGGTAACCCCACAAAGGCTATCTCAGTGACACCTCCCAACCAGTTTGCGAAGAAACTGGAAGACAGGCACCATTCGGGGCCTGTCAGGGGGTATAACCACAGAAAAATCAGAAAACCCACACGTATGGGGTTAAAAAAGGTGACAAAAGGAAAATAAAAAATAGGAAGTAAGCTAATTATTACAAGCATCCAAGGGCGACGACTCACAGAGGGTTAGACCCCTGACTACTTCGAGCAGCTACTTGAGGGTCCATGCCCAAATCACGCGACCCCGGTCAAACACAAGTACCGCAAGTGTGGCCTCATAAGGAAGTTCCTCATGGAAAGACTAGATGGGTAAGGCCGACCCCTCAACTACAGGGGAAGGGCATGGCGGCCGACACGTTCCCCGAACCTGACGAATGCGTCATGATCTTTGACGGACCAGAGGCGCACGCGTCAAAGTGGCGCACCAAACTAATGGAGTGCGATGTGTTCGCGGTTCATTCCACCGACCAGGAGTACATTCGGTGGTCCGAAATTTTGATAACCTTCGACCGGTACGATCACCCGAAGTACGTCCCACACCCGGGGAAGCTTCTGCTTGTCATGGCTCCGATAATCGGGAAGAAGAGCCTCTCCAAGGTGCTGATGGACGGAAGAACTGGCCTCAACATCCTATATGAAAGCACGCTCGACGCCGTGGGCATCCCGCGATAAAATGTACGGCCGGAACAGGCTCCCTTTTACGGAGTTCTCCCGGGGAAGGAGGCCGTCCTGTTGGGTCAGATCACCTTCCCGGTCACCTTCGGGGACCGCGACAACTTCCGCACCGAGACACTCTGTTTCGAGGTGGTGGATTTCGACGGCTCCTACCACGCCATCCTGGGAAGGCCGTGCTACGTAAAGTTCATGGCCGTCCCAAACTACATCTACCTCAAGCTCAAGATGCTGGGCCCCAACGGCATCATCGTGGTGGGAACGTCACCCCAGGTGGCGTACGAGTGCGAGAAGGAGAGCTGTGCACTAGCAGCGGCGCTCGTCATGTATCGGCAGCTAGCCAAGGCCAAGGCAGCCATCGAGGCCTCCAAGGAACTCGCCATCTCTCACGCGGCGATCGACGCCATTGGAGAGCGAGCTTCATCCCTCGAGGACCAGGAAGGGTGCACCGCCCAAGGCGACAACGGCCCTACACGCAAGAAGGCGGCGCTCTAGCCGGAGTCCAAGAGGCAGTTCCATCCATCTAGCGACACGAAGAAGGTGTTGCTCGACCCCCAGAGCTCCGGGAGCAAGACAGTCATCGTCTCTTCCACCCTGACGGAAAAATAGGAAAGCACGCTCGTCGACTACCTCTGGGCGAACATCGGAATGTTCGTATGGGTCCCTGCAGACATGCCAGGAATCCCCCGGGAAGTCGCCGAGCATTCCTTGGACATTCGTCAAGGTGCGATGCCAGTCAGGCAGCCCACGAGATGCTGCAATGAGTTCAAGCGAAAGAACATCATCGAGGAAGTAGTCAAGTTGTTAGATGCGGGGTTCATTAGAGAAGTTCGCTACCCAGAGTGGTTGGCAAACCGTGTACTTGTCGAGAAAAAGAATGGGAAATAGAGGATGTGTGTCAATTACACTATTCTCAATAAAGCTTGCGAAAAGTTTCCATATCCCCTCCCTCGCATCGACCAGGTCGTTGACACCACAGCAGGGTGCGAAGCCCTATGTTTCCTTGACGCCTACTCTGGGTACCACCAGATCGCGCTCAAAGAATCCGATCGATTGGCCACCTTCTTCGTGACCCCGTGCAGTGTATTTTGTTACACCACAATGGCCTTTGGGCTAAAGAATGCTGGCGCAACATTCCAGCGTTGCATGAACCAGTGTCTAGGCGACCTCGCCGGGCGAACCGTTGAGGTCTACGTGGATGACATCTTAGTCAAGTCCAAATAAGCAGATGATCTAATTAATGCAGGACTTGGAAGCGACGTTTGTCCACCTACGGGCGAACCGTGTCAAGCTCAACCCAGAGAAGTGAGTATTTGGGGTCTCAAAAGGCGTCCTTCTGGGATTCGTGGTCTCCGCTAGGGGCATCGAAGCGAATCCTGAGAAGATCGCTGCCATCACCAACATGGGGGCGCTTAGCTCCGTCAAGGATGTCCAGAAGCTGGTCGGTCGTCTCGCTGCTTTAGGGTGGTTCGTGTCACGCCTAGGTGAGCGAGGGCTTCCCCTCTACAAACTCCTGAAGAGGACGGACCACTTTGAGTGGACCACGGACGCCCAGGAGGTGCTTGATCAGCTCAAACACATGCTCACAGAACCACCAGTCTTGGTGCCCCCGCGCGACGGGGTGCGCCTGTTCCTGTACGTGGCGACGACCACCCAGGTGGTGAGCACAGTCCTCATGGTAGAACGTGAGGAGGAAGGACACACGCTGAAGATCCAGCACTCGGTCTACTACATCAACGAGGTTTTGACCGAGTCTAAGACGCGCTACCTCCATATTCAGAAGATGGTCTACGCCATCCTCATCGCCAAGCGCAAGCTCAGGCACTACTTTGACGCACACCATGTCATCTTCATCACCGAGCATGCATTGGCCGAGGTGATCAACAACAGGAAACGACAGGGAGGTTGCCAAGTGGGCCCTCGAGCTAATGGGCTACTGTATCTCCTATGCCCCAAGGTCGGCGATCAATTCTTAAGTGCTTGCCGACTTCGTAGCCGAATGGACGGAGACACAGCTCCCCCCGGCGCCAGCTGACCTCGAATATTGGGTCCTTCACTTCGATGGAGCCCACAACCAGATAGGGTCAGGGGTAGGGGTCATCTTTGTCTCCCTGATAGGGGTGATGACGTGTTACACCATAAGGCTGCACTTCCCCGCCTCGAACAATATGGTGGAGTACGAAGCTTTGCTCGCTGGACTCCGGGTAGCTAAGGAGCTTGACATCCACAAGCTGGAGGCCCGCGGCGACTCTCAGTTTGTGGTAGATCAGGTCAACAGTGACGCCAAGTGCCATAATCCGAAGCTAGCAGTCTATTGCGAAGCAGCACGCAGGGCGCAAGAAAAGTTCCGGGCCTGGGATTCGTTCACATACGGCGGGAGTATAAAAAGGCGGCAGATGTGCTAGCCAAGCTCGCGTCCTGGCGACAGCCGGTCCCGCCCGGGGTCTTCACAGACAACCAGTACCAACCATTGGTGGACTTTGGCGATGAAACATCCACTTCGGAATCCAAGCCTGAGCGGTCACCCGGACCAGACGCTAGCCTCGACCCATCGAGGGTAGTGGCGACTATTGCATCTGACCCCGACAAAGGGCCGAGCCATGATGAAGGGCAACCCACGGAAAGCCTACCCGAGCCAGGGTCAGAAGGAGATCGGCGCACCCCCTTCTTAAGCTGGCTCGTTGACGGGGCCCTCCCCGCCGGACGAACGGAGGCCCGATGCCTCATCCGAAGGGCCAAGTCATATAGGATAGTTGAGGGCGACCTGTACCGCCGGGGCCACGACGGTGTCCTCCAGAGCTGTATCCTCAACGAAGAAGGGAGATCGTTGCTGAAGGATATCGATGGAGGGGTGTGCGGTCATCACGCGGCACCCCGATCCTTGGTAGGGTCAGCCTTTAGGCACGGATTCTACTGGCCCACAGCTGTCACTAACGCCGAGCGAATCGTGTGAACATGCGAAGGCTATCAGTTCTACGCCAAGAAAACTCACCTACCGGCCCAAGCGCGTCAGACGATACCCATCACCTAGCCGTTCGCAGTCTGGGGGTTGGACATGGTCAGGCCGCTACCGAGAGCGCCCACGGGCTTTACCCACATTTTTGTCACCGTCGACAAGTTCACAAAGTGGATTGAAGCCCGACCTTTAACAAAGATCATGTCAGTACAAGCCGTCAGCTTCTTCCGCGACATCCTATGCTAGTTCGATGTCCCGAACACCATCATCACCAACAACGGGACTCCGTTCACCGGGAGGAAGTTCACCCACTTCTGCGACAATTATGGGATCGAGGTCGCATCGGCGGCAGTCGCTCACCCACGCACAAATGGATAGGTCGAGCACGCCAATAGCATGGTCCTACAAGGGTTGAAGCCGCGAATCTTCAACCGCATGGTGAAGCGCATTCACAAGCTCGGCGCCAAGTGGGTAGAGGAGTCACCCTCCGTCCTATGGAGTTTGCGGACAACCCCGACACGCGGCACGAGTTTCTCCCCATTCTACATGGTCTACGGCTCCGAGGCGATCCTCCCAATGGACATAGACTATGGCTCTCCGAGAGTCCAGGCTTTCGACGAGGAGGAGAATGCGGTCAACCTCGAGGTCGTCGCGGTTCAGCTAGAGGAAGCCCGGGAAGTGGCAGTGGCTCACTCGGCCATATACCAGCAAGGCTTGAGGCGCTACCATGCGCAACGAGTGCGTGGTCGTGCGTTTCAACTTGGAAATTTGGTCCTGAGGCTAGCCCAAGATCGTCGTGGCTTCACAAAGCTTTCACCTCATTGGGTAGGCCCTTACACCGTAGTACGGGTCCTCCGCCCGGGTTCTTACAAGCTGGCGATGCCAGACGGAACCCACATATCCAACGCCTGGAACATCAAGAAGCTGTGGCACTTCTACCCGTGATCACTCGCGAAGGGGACACGGCAGAATCTTGCCACGCCCGACCCCCACGACGGGGTCGGCCAGAACCCACGCCACACGGCTCGGGGGCTCGTCGAGAACCCGTGCGAAAGAAAGGCCCAGCAGGCCAAAACCAGAATTGGGCTAGAATACAATGCAGTACAGCTCTTTCCTTTTATAGGAAGGTGTCGACGGCAAAGGATACCTATATCTAGTACCACGTCGCCTTCACTCAGAGGAATTTCCCACCTTATAAGCGATTCTACCAAGGGCAAACCATTCGGTGGTACCGCCCCGGAGACGGAAACTGTGGCGGACCACTCCGAAATTATTCCAAGTTAAGTACCTTGGGACCACTAATCACGTAGTCAGGCACTTAATCCGGAATAAGCTGGAGCGCCGTCGGATTAAACCCGATTAAACCACGTACTTTTCTCGATCGAAACAACAGCACGCCCACACGAAGGTGAGTTCCAGAGATTACAACATTCCACAAATTAACTTACACAAATAGGTATCACAAGTTATTACAAACCAAGTTTGAAATGAAATCAGAGTATCAAAGTCTTGCAGCGGAAATAAAATAGTTCATTGCAGCGGAAGAAAATAATCTACTGACGATACACATAACTCCGTGCTGAAGCCTGCCACGAAGCTACTCCTCCCGATCCTCGGCAGAGGACGGAACCCATTCGATGTGCCAGCCAGGTGGAACCTGGGCAGGCCAAGACAAAGCATCGACATCCAACGGTGTACCTGTAAATCAATGCCACAAGCAAGGCTGAGTATACTAATACTCAGCAAGGCTTACCCGTCGGGTGAAATCTATATCACCGACATCTAGACAATGAGAGGCTTTTGGCTGGTGGGTTTGTTTGCCAAAAAGCAACTAAAGGTAGATCCTTGCTTTCAAGTTTTAGCATCATATTCTAGTACATTTAACCATTCTAGATTAGCATCCTCTCTAAGCATACAAGTGGTGCAATACAAATTAATTCATAGAACAAGTTTATAAATCTCAAAGTTTCACTTGTTACTCAATGTAGCCAGGCGGTCAAGCAGTCTCATTAACCGCGAGAAGCGGACAGTTCGAACCGAATTTTGCTACCTGGCCAGGGGAAACCCAACACACACGGATACTCTGCTTGCTATAAAAGGTACAAGCATTTCCCAACCTTTCCCATCGATCCACAATTCGGAACCGGGTCCATTTCCTTAGGATAAAGGTTTACTGCTTCACTCACAGTCTCACGCATATATCCACAAGTGTACGGCAGGGGAAAACAAAGTTTCCAAGGAGAGATGGCTATCGGCCCTAGCTGCTTCAATCTGGTACCGGGCTTACCGATCCCCATACATCGGCATGTATGTGGTACGTTCAAAAACTTGACAGCTCTTTCCACACATTTCGACCTTAATCAATTATCATACACGGACGGGAGATCTACATCTATCATCCCGCCCGTCAATCCTTATGATTCCAACATAAGTAAAGACAAGCAATTCCTATGTCTCGCGAGTGACAGGAAATCACTCGACTTGTAACGGACCTAAAGCAATGCCCTATCGATCCTTTCATACTAGTATTGCAAGTCATAGGTACTAGGAAATGTGCAGCTAAGGTATTCAATCAACTCCTTGAACGTAAATGCACAAACATAGAGAATTCAAAGTGCATAATTTGGTAAAGTTAGGTTATGCTCCGGGGCTTGCCTTCTTGCTCGGACTGGGGGTTAGCCTCCGGGTTGGTCAATCCTGCACCGGCACCTTCCTCCGGGACTTCTTCCTCGTCTGCGGGAATGAGGTGGTAGTTGCCGTCCGGGATGGCGCCTTCTACATGAGATGCATAACTTAGGGTGGCTGTTCTGGAATTTCAGATTCCATTTATTTTATTCTAACTAACTACAAAAAGGTTTATTCTTTTATATAAATCGATTTCCATCTAGATTACTTCGCATTTTTGTTTCTCCTTTTCTGCTCATCATTTTTAGCTATAAACTTTATGGCAGCTACTGGAGTATAAGAGCTAAGCTCACTCCAAAATTTAGCTAAATCTGAGCTACACATAATTTATTAAAATTAATTCAATCTGCTGCCTGCAGAAATGAAATAAATTCATATAAAATTGGAAATACATCCAATTCAGGAAATCTTCCTACCAAAGCTAGTCATAAGTACAAGGAGGGCTCTGGCCAAGTGGTGGCTCAAAATAACCCTTGGGTAGTCCTCAATAAATTCCTATCCAAAAACACATATTTATTTATTTGCTAGCCTAAACAGAGCAAAAATTAAGTTTTTCATTTTTCACAGGTGTGCTAACAAGTTTTTAGTCCTCTGGAGCAAAATGGTGATTTTTCACTGCACAGATTATTTTTAAAGATTTCTGCACTGCAAAAAGACAGAAAAAACATTTTAATTTATAACTGGAGCTACAGTTCATATTTTTAGGTCCCCTTTGGAAACAAGCTGTCCAAAGTCACTACACACAACATATCCAAAGCTCAACCCTAGCGGAGCTCTGGATTTGAAATGGTGCACTACTTTCCATTTTAATAGTTTGAATTTTAGCTCAAAAACAGTTCATCAAAAGTATAAACATGTCTAACAGAGATTGTAGTTTAGACTCTCACGAATCCAGAGAGTATTTTTGTGCATTTTTCTGATTTTTTTACGATTTTTAATGGATTTTACAAGATTCGGGAAAAACAAATCTAGTTTTAAGAATCTATTTTCGCAGGGAACCCTAGAACTTTCAAAACTTCGTGAACGAGTCCCTGAACTTTTGCGCAGAGACCCCTAGACAAACGAAGACGATGAAGAAAGGCCCTCGGCTCTCGCCGGAGTTGCGCCGGCCAAACGGCGGCGAACTAGGCTCGGGGAAGTGGGGGAAAAGCTTCCTGGGCTCACCACGAGTCGTTTGGGGACGGTTTGGAGGCCGGGGATGGTCGGAGTTTCGCCGGCGACGAGGTGGTGGCGGCGCGGCCGCCGCGGCTTCTACGCCGGTGAGCTCGGGGTCGTTCGCCGAGGTTCGAGGGGTCCTAGAGCACCAGTGGAGCTCGAGGAAGCCAATGGCGTGCTCGGTTGACCTCGGGGACGGCTCGGAGTAGGGGCTCGACGTGCGGGTGCTCCGGTGGCCGAAAATCGCGATTTGGGGGAATTCACGAATTCTCGCCGGAGAAGGGACAATAGCTTGGGGAAAATGGGGGAAAATGGAGCTGGAGTAGAGGGCTAGCTTTGTGCGGGACGAACTTGGGAATGGTGGAGTGTGGATGGCGAATTTCTCGGAGAAGCTCGGCTCGGTTCGCACGGCGCGAGGAAGAAGAAGACCGAGCGAGCGCGGGGAAGTGGAAATGGCCAAGTGAGCGAGTGAGAGGAGGGGTGTGAGTCCTTGGTGGAGTGATTGAGCACGCAAGGGAGGCACTGTGCGGCCTCGGGAGCGTGCGAGCGTGTGGGTGGCTGTCGCGGTCGCCATTGATGGCGCGGCGAACTCGAACAGAGCGCACACGCGCGGTTGGGCGTCAAAGATCATCGCGTGAAGAAGTGGAGATCCTCAGCAGAGGCTTTGGCGCGACGCGAATGGACTCTACCGCCTGCAGTGCGCTCGGCGCGGCGCGAGCGCGCGTGCGGCCACGGCGGCGCGCGACTGTATGATGGCGCTCCGCGGCGCGAGGCGAGGCGAGGCGACAGCGGCGAAGTGATGGCTCGGGAGTGGCCGGACAAGAGCTAGGCGACAAGCGCCAGCGTCTGCCGCGGCTTAGCCAGCTCAGCGCCGCCTGCGCCGCTCGCCGGCCACGTGGCGGCCGAGCTCCGGCCAGCGCAGCGCGCGCCAGGGGCACTGTAGCATGCCCGTGGAGCTCCGATTTCCAAATTCGAATTTTCTCCAAAAATTCGAACTGAACTTCGAAACGGGTAAAATTAAAAGTTGGGGTCTGAGGTGTGGGACACAACTTTCGAGCTTGGACCAGGCACTTCGACCAGGCGCTACGGCGCTTCGAGCTTGAACCGCAAGCTCGAGCTTGCCGAGCCTCGAATGGTCGGAAACGCCACTCGAGGGTGAGTGCCCCCCTCGAGCTTGGCTGCGAAGCCTCGAGCGTGACGGAACGTCGCTCGAGGGTAAGTGCCCCCTCGAGCTTGGCTGCGGAGCCTCGAGCGTGACGGAACGTCGCTCGAGGGTGAGTCCTCGAGCTTGGCTGCGGAGCCTCGAGCGTGCCGGAACGTCGGGGCCTCGAGGGTCCTATCGTGCGGCCTCGAATCGTGACGGAAACTACTGGCTAGGCTCGATCGTGACGGACATAGCTCGATCGTCACGGACATAGCTCGATCGTCACGGACATAGCTCGATCGTCACGGACAATACTGACTAGGCTCGATCGTCACGGACATAGCTCGATCGTGACGGACATCCCCGCTCGAGGGTTATCGAGCGGAACGAACGCCGTGGCGAGGTTGTCGCGAAGGGCTGTAGGTGATGACAACTACTCTTTTGGTCTGAGATTTTTAAGTTCAGCACCCAAGTCTTGAGATTTCAGTTGGGTGTCCAAACAACCCTTGTTTCTGAATTAAAAAATTGAATTTTGGATGGATTTTTTTTTTTAAATTTCAACCCATAATTCCCTGTTGCGTTGATTTAATTGCACTTTTTAAGTCTTTTGACATCAGAGATGTCACAGCCTACCCCCCTTAAAAGGAATCTCGTCCCGAGATTCGATTAAACCTAGAGATAGAGAGGGGAAAAGAAATACCTCGGCTTATGAAAGTATGTCGGGGAAATTCTTCCTAAGATAGTCCTCGGTTTCCCACGTGGCTTCATCTTCGGAGTGATGACTCCACTGAACTTTGTACATTTTAACTCCCTTCCTTCGTGTTTGTCGCTCTTTCTCGTCGAGGATCTTAACGGGATGCTCATCATAAGAGAGATCCGGTTCAACCGAGAGTTCCTCTTGTTCAACAACTTCGGTCGGAACACGAAGACACCTCTTGAGTTGAGAAACATGGAATACATTGTGTACAGCTGAAAGTTTTTCGGGAAGCTTCACTTGATAGGCTACCGGCCCATATTGCTGAGTAATTTCATACGGGCCGATATAACGAGGTGCAAGCTTTCCTTTTAGTCCGAATCTTTGCACACCTTTGGTCGGGGAGACTTTAAGATACACGTGATCACCAACTTCAAACTGAAGTGGTTTTCGCCGTTGATCAAAGTAACTCTTCTGCCTTGACTGGGCAGTTCTCAAATTTTCACGAATGATTCTAACCTTTTCCTCTGCTTCCTTTACAAGGTCAGGGCCATAAGCATACCTCTCGCCTGCCTGGGACCAACACAACGGGGTCCGACATCTTCTACCATCTAAGGCTTCGAAAGGTGCCATTTTGAGACTCGCTTGGTAGCTGTTGTTATAGGAGAATTCGGCCAGGGATAGACACTTCTCCCAATTCTTCCCATAATGAATAACACAAGCTCGAAGCATATCCTCAAGTATTTGATTTACCCTTTCCGTCTGCCCATCGGTTTGTGGGTGATATGCCGAACTACGGATCAATTTTGTGCCTAGGGATAATTGCAATTGCTCCCAAAAGCGTGCTACGAACAGAGCACCACGATCTGAAATTATCGTCTTGGGTACCCCATGTAGACAAACGATCCGCTCCAAATAAATCTCCGCGTACTTCTTAGCAGCATAAAGGGTATTGACTGGAATAAAATGGGCAGTCTTAGTAAGGCGATCCACAATTACCCAAATGGAATCGTGTCCCTGAGGGGTTCTGGGAAGTCCGACAATAAAATCCATGCTTATATCTTCCCATTTCCATGAGGGGATAGGTAGAGGTTGAAGCGTGCCTGCTACCTTCAAGTGGCTGGCCTTAACCCACTGGCATGTGTCACATTCCGACACATATGTGGCAATTTCTCGCTTCATCCGAGTCCACCAAAAGTTTTGTTTCAAATCTTGGTACATTTTGGTGCTGCCGGGGTGGATAGAAAATTTAGAGAGATGAGCCTCATCCATAATCTTCCTCCGGAGTTCCGTGTTTTTGGGCACCACGAGGCGATGCCCAAACCACATTACTCCCTGCCCATCTAGCCGGAAACACTTGTACTTCTCTTTCACCTTCTCCTTAGACAATTTCCTTTTAAGGATTTTAATGCTCGCGTCATTTAATTGGGCTACAACAATCTGATCGTGCAAGGTTGGTTCCACTGCAATACGGCTGAAGTACCCGTGTGGAACAATCTCCAAATTGAGCTTTGCCATTTCATGACACAGGGTGTCAGCGTAGGACTCCACGGAAAAACAATGACAACGAGCCTTGCGGCTTAGTGCATCCGCAACTACATTAGCCTTCCCGGGGTGATAATGCACACTAAGGTCATAGTCCTTTGCTAACTCCAACCATCTTCGCTGTCTCATATTCAAATGTGCCTGAGTGAAAACATATTTGAGGCTCTTGTGGTCTGTGTATATGTTGCAGGGAACACCCATCAAATAGTGTCTCCACATCTTGAGAGCATGAATGACCGCTACTAACTCAAGATCATGCGTGGGGTAGTTTTGCTCATGAGGCCGAAGTGCTCGAGAAGCATAAGCAATGACTCGGTTCTCTTGCATGAGAACACAGCCAAGGCCGGTGCCTGATGCATCGCAATAGACATCATAGGGCTTGGTGCAATCGGGCTGAGCCAAAACTGGGGCTGAAGTCAAATGTCTTCGCAAGGTGTGGAAAGCTTCATCGCATTTGTCATTCCACTCAAATTTGACTCCCTTCTTTAAGAGTTCGGTCATGGGCTTCGCAATCCGAGAGAAGTCCGGAATAAAACGGCGGTAATAACCGGCTAAACCCAGAAAACTCCGAATCTCGTGGACAGAACTAGGTGGTTGCCAATCCAACACCTCTTGCACTTTGGTTGGATCCACGGATATACCATCCTTGGAAACCGTGTGGCCTAAGAACTTCACGCTCTCTAACCAGAATTCACACTTGGAGAACTTGGCGTAGAGCCGGTGATCTCTCAACCTTTGAAGAACAATGCGAAGGTGCTCGGCATGCTCTTCCTCATTCTTAGAATATATAAGAATGTCGTCAATGAATACCACCACAAACTTGTCTAGTTCTGACATGAAGATCGAATTCATGAGATACATGAAGTAGGCCGGGGCATTGGTGAGTCCAAAAGACATAACCAAGAATTCATAAAGTCCATAACGTGTGGAAAAGGCAGTCTTTGGAATGTCACAAGGCCTGATTTTGATTTGGTGATAGCCAGAGCGAAGGTCAATTTTGGAGAACACTCTGGCACCAGCTAGTTGGTCAAACAAGATGTCAATACGGGGGAGTGGGTACTTGTTCTTAATAGTTACCGCATTGAGAGGCCGGTAATCAATACACAACCTCAAGGAATGGTCCTTCTTCTTCACAAAGATAGCGGGACATCCCCAGGGTGATACACTTGGACGAATGAAACCTTTATCTAGCAATTCTTGGAGTTGAATTTTTAATTCAGCCAATTCATTGGGCGGCATTCTATAGGGTCTCTTTGATATAGGTGCTGTGCCAGGTTGAAGTTCAATCACAAATTCAATGTCTCTATCCGGCGGCATCCCAGGTAAGTCATCCGGAAATACATCGGCATACTCAAATACCACCGGAATGTCCTTTAGTTGGGTTTCTACCATTGCATAAGCACACGCATCGACGCGAGTCCGTTGTGGCAGATATAGCACACTCGGGCCCTGCGTAGGCGAGTTTATCTCAACAACTCGTTCCACAACATCTAGGACAACCTTATGTTGAGTCATCCAATTGGCTCCTAACACAATGTCAATTCCTTCCATTCCCAGCAGAATCAAATCAGTAGGAAATGTTTTACTTCCCAGCCTGATTGGAACTTTTCGGGTGACTTGGTTGGATGAAAGTTTACCTCCCGCAGTTGATATCACATAAGATGATTTGGTATGGTACGATTTTAATCCGCATTTCACATGAAATCTTGTGCTTATAAAACTATGTGTTGCCCCGGAATCAAACAATATCACAGCAGGTTGAGTGCAGATAGGGAAAGTACCAGTCATGTCTGGGGCTCCCTCGGGTAGGTCGGCCAAGGTGGTGTAGTTGAGCCGTCCTTCCCGAACTTGCACACACTGCTGCTGCTTGCCCTTGCCTTGCTGAGTTCCCGAGCGCTGGTTTTGCTGCTTGTTCTGCGGGCAATCCTTGATAAAGTGATCTTTACTTCCACACTTGAAACACTGATAGCCGGCTCCTGGGCGAGCTGGCTGCTGTGCATTTTGCCTTGGTGCTTGCTGCTGCTGCGGCGGTGGAGGGAAACGAGGCGCATTAGGCGGTGGTGGCCTAGCAACCCATCCACCTCCCTGAGGTGCCCTGGACTGTCCCTGCGGTGCAGCCGGGGGAACCAAGCGGAACCTCTGTGGCTGCGCGCTCGACGGTCCAGCGGGAGTCTTCCTCTTCTTCTCCGCCTTGTGCACCATGTTGGCGTCTTCCTGGGCGATGGCAAGGTTCACGAGATCGCCGTACGAGGCAGCACGGTTGGTGGCCAACTGTGCCTTTAACTTGGTGTTAAGGCCACGTCGGAACCTCTCTAGCTTCTTCTCGTCGGAGTCGGCGTGATGACCCGCATAAGGGCACAAACCATTGAAGGCCTGGGCGTACTGAAGCACTATACGGGTACCCTGGGTCAGCGCCAAAAACTCATTCAGCTTTCGCTCTACTAGACCGGCCGGAATGTGATGAGCCTTGAATGCAGCCTTGAACTCATCCCACTCAACTACATGACCCTCCTGCTGCAGGGCCAGGTAGTTCTCCCACCATAGGAGAGCTGGGCCGCGGAGCTGCTGCGCCGCGAACACTACCTTGCGGCTGGAAGTGCAAGGCGTCGCCAGGATGGTAAACTTGGACTCGATAGCTCGAATCCAGGTGTCGGCCTCCAAGGGCTCATCAGCTCGTGAGAAAATCGGTGGGTGCGCTGCCAGAAAATCCTCATATCTGGCCACCTGAGGCTGAGGGGCCCGTTGACCTCCCTGCTGAAGCATCTGCTGCTGCATCATCTGCTGCTGATGCTGCAGGTTCCGGAGAATCTCCGTTTGCGTGGCATACAGCTGCTGCCACGTCGGAGGTTGCTGCAGTGGAGGAGGTGGCGGTGGCTGTTGCTGCCCCTCTGGCCCCTGCTGGTTAGCGTTGGAGCCACTAGCGTCGTGACCGCTGCGGGTGATTGCCATCTGCAGTAGGGACTTGTATTAGCCATATTCCATAAGCTTGCATAATGAATGACAAGATAGAACGTGACAATATATTAAGTGTACTGCGCAGAATGACAAATCAGCACGCAGTTCGGGAGAAAAATCATATCTCCCAACAGGAAACAAGTCAAATGCTCCCATTCGGTCAGTAGCTCGGAAATTTTATGCTCTACAACTTTCATGTTGGGCTCGGAATCAAATTCGGACTGGAACTAAGCCGAAAAATTCAATCTTTAGCTCTCTGCATTTGCTGTTTTTCAGCAGGCCGAGCTATAGTGTTTTGGTTGCCATTTTTATTTCGCTTAACCAATGGGGTTGCAATTTGGTGATCATTTTGTTTGACAAATTCCAAACAACTTTGTAGTTCACATCACAGCCCAGAAATGAATGGAAAACCCATCAATAATTAAAACAAGGTCAGCTGCAGAATGTTTTCAACACAGCTATTACACTTCATCAAGTTTTACACCACAACCACACCATTAATTTACATTGCCACCAAAAGGTAAAGAGGGGGAGCTCAACTCCATCTAGCCTATTACAAGACGAAGCCAAAACTTAGGCCTAGCGGAGGACTACTTGCTACTACCACTCTAAAAATCATCCAGGTTGTTAGCGGTAGCCTCGCTGCCCATAGGTGAAGGTGGAGCTGGAAGGGACGGCATGTTATCCTCGGTGTCCATGTCGGAATCGGGGGCCTCTCCTTCACCATTCCCTCCTTCTTGCTCAAGAAGGTGCTGAGCGTCATGGGCGGCAAGCATAGCATTTGCATGCTCCAAGGTACCATGTACCTCTTCAAGCTCATCTCTAGTTTGTGCTAACTCATTCTGGGTGTTGTTGTGTGCAATCTGGAGGTCATTCAATTGCCTCTCCAAGTCAGCAATCATGGCATCTCTAGTGGTCACCTCAATGGACAAAGAGGTCCTCTCAACCCCTATGTCACGGGCGCGAGCGGACATGTCCATAGCAATGTTGAGCATCTCGCTCTGCGACCGTCCAAGAAGTGCCTGCAAACGGTGATACGCCCGTATCCACCTCATCATCAAAGCGGCTGCTGCGACGGGGTTCTCCGCCATCCTCAAAGGAGAGCTAAGGTAGCGCCTCATCCAGTGGGGATCATCCGGCTGAGTTGGTGGAAACAGCCCAAGCAACTGGTGCTCTACCAAGCTCTGGTTCTGAGCACAAAAAGAACTGATGCCATTCAAGGCAGCTAGCTCACAAGTCGTCTCCATGTGGTGTCCATGAACTTCCACACTCCAAGTGGGGGAGCTAGGACATGATGGATGGCGATATACCACCAAACGCACACGGGAACGGGTCACACCACGGTCTCGGATGAGGGTTCTCTCATATTGTGGCGGGGTAGGGTAGTCGAGCGCCTGCAAAACTGACCACAGAATGCTAGGGAAACCTTCCCATCCCAAGCAGTCTGAAAAGGAAACCTCGTTGGGGTAGCTGGTCAAGTCAGTGTGAGCGTCCATTCTGAACCAAAAAGAAAGGGCAAGGGTGAGCACCGGGTAGCGCCAAAGAACAAAAACAGATTCTGGGCAGGGTAGTAAAAATTACACAACTCGAAATCTGCAAGCTCAAAAATTCCCAAATTTGTCCAGAAAATTGTTCAAGTAATTCCTAACAAGTTTCATGTTGAAGGTTTGAGCAGAATCTGTCGTTAAGATGGTGTAAAAATTAAATTTTTATCTCACTGTCCCCAGAAATTTCCAGCAGACAGGGGGGTTACCATTTTTTGCATAACTCCAATTTTACTGAACCATTTTCGTTGAAATTTCTCCAGCATTTACTTCATAATATTTATGACAACTTTCGTGTTGAACACTTTTTCGTTCGACAACGTTTTCAGTTTCGAATTAAGGGTGCAAACAGATTGTTCTCAGCAGGATTTTCGGGTTGTGATTTCAATTTCTTTGACAGCGGTTCGATTTGGTCATGTGTTAAAAGTCGATATTAATTCAGCGAGATGCAATGCATGAGCGGCCTATTCGTTCTCGCCAACACACATGCCAATAAACTTTTGGCTTACGAAGTTAGTGCCGGTGGCTAGGCAATATCCGTCTCTCCTTATATTAACTAGCCGAACTTTTCTAACCGTTGAGCCATACGGAATCGCGGTTAGTGTACCTGCAGAAAATTCCATTCCAGAGCATGTATAATCAACCTTTCGTGCCAGCACTCACGAAAGCGTCTCCATACATTACCACCCACTATAGAGGTGGCACCCGAACGTTTAACATTGAACGGGCAATGTTCATATGTCACCAAAGCAACATATTGACAGTTTCATACGCTACTGAAATAGCGTATTGACTTTCTGCCGCCATCATATTTGCATATGATGCCGTGGTACGCTACAGCAATCGTCGTACCTTGCGCCCACCATCCTATTCTATTTTCATACGCCATCACAGCGTATTGACTATGTGCCGCCACTATATTTTCATATAGTGCCGTGGTACGTTACAGCAATCGCCGTACCTTGCGCCCACCATTGCGTAAAGTAAATGACAGAATGAAATGTGCTGGAAGTCAGTATAATATACTATTTGCCACCTATCATATCGTGATCCCTTAACCCACATAGGCTTCACGTTCTAGGTAACATCCTTAACGGTCCTAACAACAACCTTCCACCGAAAAGCACGGCGGAAGTACGAGTTGGCAAATTTTATTCCAAAAATATTTATTTAAGGTTTGTTGGTCTCTCCGGTGCGCTGTTTCGGCTCTGATGCCTGCTGTGGCGGACCACTCCGAAATTATTCCAAGTTAAGTACCTTGGGACCACTAATCACGTAGTCAGGCACTTAATCCGGAATAAGCTGGAGCGCCGTCGGATTAAACCCGATTAAACCACGTACTTTTCTCGATCGAAACAACAGCACGCCCACACGAAGGTGAGTTCCAGAGATTACAACATTCCACAAATTAACTTACACAAATAGGTATCACAAGTTATTACAAACCAAGTTTGAAATGAAATCAGAGTATCAAAGTCTTGCAGCGGAAATAAAATAGTTCATTGCAGCGGAAGAAAATAATCTAACGACGATACAAATAACTCCGTGCTGAAGCCTGCCACGAAGCTACTCCTCCCGATCCTCGGCAGAGGACGAAACCCATTCGATGTGCCAGCCAGGTGGAACCTGGGCAGGCCAAGACAAAGCATCGACATCCAACGGTGTACCTGTAAATCAATGCCACAAGCAAGGCTGAGTATACTAATACTCAGCAAGGCTTACCCGTCGGGTGAAATCTATATCACCGACATCTAGACAATGAGAGGCTTTTGGCTGGTGGGTTTGTTTGCCAAAAAGCAACTAAAGGTAGATCCTTGCTTTCAAGTTTTAGCATCATATTCTAGTACATTTAACCATTCTAGATTAGCATCCTCTCTAAGCATACAAGTGGTGCAATACAAATTAATTCATAGAACAAGTTTATAAATCTCAAAGTTTCACTTGTTACTCAATGTAGCCAGGCGGTCAAGCAGTCTCATTAACCGCGAGAAGCGGACAGTTCGAACCGAATTTTGCTACCTGGCCAGGGGAAACCCAACACACACGGATACTCTGCTTGCTATAAAAGGTACAAGCATTTCCCAACCTTTCCCATCGATCCACAATTCGGAACCGGGTCCATTTCCTTAGGATAAAGGTTTACTGCTTCACTCACAGTCTCACGCATATATCCACAAGTGTACGGCAGGGGAAAACAAAGTTTCCAAGGAGAGATGGCTATCGGCCCTAGCTGCTTCAATCTGGTACCGGGCTTACCGATCCCCATACATCGGCATGCATGTGGTACGTTCAAAAACTTGACAGCTCTTTCCACACATTTCGACCTTAATCAATTATCATACACGGACGGGAGATCTACATCTATCATCCCGCCCGTCAATCCTTATGATTCCAACATAAGTAAAGACAAGCAATTCCTATGTCTCGCGAGTGACAGGAAATCACTCGACTTGTAACGGACCTAAAGCAATGCCCTATCGATCCTTTCATACTAGTATTGCAAGTGATAGGTACTAGGAAATGTGCAGCTAAGGTATTCAATCAACTCCTTGAACGTAAATGCACAAACATAGAGAATTCAAAGTGTATAATTTGGTAAAGTTAGGTTATGCTCCGGGGCTTGCCTTCTTGCTCGGACTGGGGGTTAGCCTCCGGGTTGGTCGATCCTGCACCGGCACCTTCCTCCGGGACTTCTTCCTCGTCTGCGGGAATGAGGTGGTAGTTGCCGTCCGGGATGGCGCCTTCTACATGAGATGCATAACTTAGGGTGGCTGTTCTGGAATTTCAGATTCCATTTATTTTATTCTAACTAACTACAAAAAGGTTTATTCTTTTATATAAATCGATTTCCATCTAGATTACTTCGCATTTTTGTTTCTCCTTTTCTGCTCATCATTTTTATCTATAAACTTTATGACAGCTACTGGAGTATAAGAGCTAAGCTCACTCCAAAATTTAGCTAAATCTGAGCTACACATAATTTATTAAAATTAATTCAATCTGCTGCCTGCAGAAATGAAATAAATTCATATAAAATTGGAAATACATCCAATTTAGGAAATCTTCCTACCAAAGCTAGTCATAAGTACAAGGAGGGCTCTGGCCAAGTGGTGGCTCAAAATAACCCTTGGGTAGTCCTCAATAAATTCCTATCCAAAAACACATATTTATTTATTTGCTAGCCTAAACAGAGCAAAAATTAAGTTTTTCATTTTTCACAGGTGTGCTAACAAGTTTTTAGTCCTCTGGAGCAAAATGGTGATTTTTCACTGCACAGATTATTTTTAAAGATTTCTGCACTGCAAAAAGACAGAAAAAACATTTTAATTTATAACTGGAGCTACAGTTCATATTTTTAGGTCCCCTTTGGATACAAGCTGTCCAAAGTCACTACACACAACATATCCAAAGCTCAACCCTAGCGGAGCTCTGGATTTGAAATGGTGCACTACTTTCCATTTTAATAGTTTGAATTTTAGCTTAAAAACAGTTCATCAAAAGTATAAACATGTCTAATAGAGATTGTAGTTTAGACTCTCACGAATCCAGAGAGTATTTTTGTGCATTTTTCTGATTTTTTTACGATTTTTAATGGATTTTACAAGATTCGGGAAAAACAAATCTAGTTTTAAGAATCTATTTTCGCAGGGAACCCTAGAACTTTCAAAACTTCGTGAACGAGTCCCTGAACTTTTACGCAGAGACCCCTAGACAAACGAAGACGATGAAGAAAGGCCCTCGGCTCTCGCCGGAGTTGCGCCGGCCAAACGGCGGCGAACTAGGCTCGGGGAAGTGGGGGAAAAGCTTCCTGGGCTCACCACGAGTCGTTTGGGGACGGTTTGGAGGCCGGGGATGGTCGGAGTTTCGCCGGCGACGAGGTGGTGGCGGCGCGGCCGCCGCGGCTTCTACGCCGGTGAGCTCGGGGTCGTTCGCCGAGGTTCGAGGGGTCCTAGAGCACCAGTGGAGCTCGAGGAAGCCAATGGCGTGCTCGGTTGACCTCGGGGACGGCTCGGAGTAGGGGCTCGACGTGCGGGTGCTCCGGTGGCCGAAAATCGCGATTTGGGGGAATTCACGAATTCTCGCCGGAGAAGGGACAATAGCTTGGGGAAAATGGGGGAAAATGGAGCTGGAGTAGAGGGCTAGCTTTGTGCGGGACGAACTTGGGAATGGTGGAGTGTGGAGGGCGAATTTCTCGGAGAAGCTCGGCTCGGTTCGCACGGCGCGAGGAAGAAGAAGACCGAGCGAGCGCGGGGAAGTGGAAATGGCCAAGTGAGCGAGTGAGAGGAGGGGTGTGAGTGCTTGGTGGAGTGATTGAGCACGCAAGGGAGGCACTGTGCGGCCTCGGGAGCGTGCGAGCGCGTGGGTGGCTGTCGCGGTCGCCATTGATGGCGCGGCGAACTCGAACAGAGCGCACACGCGCGGTTGGGCGTCAAAGATCATCGCGTGAAGAAGTGGAGATCCTCAGCAAAGGCTTTGGCGCGACGCGAATGGACTCTACCGCCTGCAGTGCGCTCGGCGCGGCGCGAGCGCGCGTGCGGCCACGGCGGCGCGCGACCGTATGATGGCGCTCCGCGGCGCGAGGCAAGGCGAGGCGACAGCGGCGAAGTGATGGCTCGGGAGTGGCCAGACAAGAGCTAGGCGACAAGCGCCAGCGTCCGCCGCGGCTTGGCCAGCTCAGCGCCGCCTGCGCCGCTCGCCGGCCACGTGGCGGCCGAGCTCCGGCCAGCGCAGCGCGCGCCAGGGGCACTGTAGCATGCCCGTGGAGCTCCGATTTCCAAATTCGAATTTTCTCCAAAAATTCGAACTGAACTTCGAAACGGGTAAAATTAAAAGTTGGGGTCTGAGGTGTGGGACACAACTTTCGAGCTTGGACCAGGCACTTCGACCAGGCGCTACGGCGCTTCGAGCTTGAACCGCAAGCTCGAGCTTGCCGAGCCTCGAATGGTCGGAAACGCCACTCGAGGGTGAGTGCCCCCCTCGAGCTTGGCTGCGAAGCCTCGAGCGTGACGGAACGTCGCTCGAGGGTAAGTGCCCCCTCGAGCTTGGCTGCGGAGCCTCGAGCGTGACGGAACGTCGCTCGAGGGTGAGTCCTCGAGCTTGGCTGCGGAGCCTCGAGCGTGCCGGAACGTCGGGGCCTCGAGGGTCCTATCGTGCGGCCTCGAATCGTGACGGAAACTACTGGCTAGGCTCGATCGTGACGGACATAGCTCGATCGTCACGGACATAGCTCGATCGTCACGGACAATACTGACTAGGCTCGATCGTCACGGACATAGCTCGATCGTGACGGACATCCCCGCTCGAGGGTTATCGAGCGGAACGAACGCCGTGGCGAGGTTGTCGCGAAGGGCTGTAGGTGATGACAACTACTCTTTTGGTCTGAGATTTTTAAGTTCAGCACCCAAGTCTTGAGATTTCAGTTGGGTGTCCAAACAACCCTTGTTTCTGAATTAAAAAATTGAATTTTGGATGGATTTTTTTTTTTGAATTTCAACCCATAATTCCCTGTTGCGTTGATTTAATTGCACTTTTTAAGTCTTTTGACATCAGAGATGTCACAGAAACCGTCGCTCAACCGCCGAAACCCCGCCTCCAGGGGCGCTACCGCCGACGCAAGCCTTCGACCCCACAGTAACCGCGAGTCCCTGGTCACGACACGGCCGCGGACCAGCTGCAGGTGCACAACGCTGCACCAACTCCTCGTCACCTGCAGAAGACCCAACAGGGGCGGCCGTGGAAGCCCTCCCTCGGGCCTCAAGCCGGCCAGATAAGTGAACTCTCTGCACTCCCTTTTCGATCAAATTTGTTGCCATTTTTTACGATTCCTTCTTTTTCTAAAGAAACCCTGGCACCGTCAAAAGGGTGGGCAGGGACATCCAGCACAGCCACATTGCGATAGCCTACGCCCCCACGGCTACGGCTCGCACGGCTGCCGAGCCGGATAGCCAGCCCTGCCAACGTGCCCAATCAAATGTAACCGCACTGGGTTGATTCTTTTGCGAGAGTCAGGCCATGAATACACAAAAGTGTTGCCAAGAACGCAGCTCAAAGAGATGAAACTAACTGTATTTTGGGCCCGTGGGATCTGTGGTTTTGCAGGAATCCACGGCCAGATGTCGGCAGCACCTAAGCGCGATGCTTGCGACCTCGCGCAGAGGCTCGGGGCCTCGAAGATGACCTGGCCAAAGCCTGATCGGTACCCAGACCTCCAGGGACATGAAGCTCGGGTCTGGGCTCAACGGTCTTAGGGGCTCGAAGGCCTAGCTTCCCGAAGCTACCTCCCTCAGAGCGTACTGAACCTAGGAAGAGTTCGAAGCGCTCGCACATTCGTGGGCTCGGGGGCTCGGCGGAACTGCAGGGTCCGCTTTGCCACCTCACACCTGAGCTCAAGGGCTCGAGAGGACTCGGGGCCTCCACAGAACTCCAAGATCCGCTTTGCCCACCTCGCACCCGAGCTCAAGAGCTCGGGGGCAACTAAGCAAAAATCCATCATCAGAAACAAAGGTAACCCCACAAAGGCTATCTCAGTGGCACCTCCCAACCAGTTTGCTAAGAAACTGGAAGATAGGCACCACTCGGGGGTTGGCAGGGCGTATAACCACAAAGAAATCAGAAAACCCATGAGTACGGTGTTAAAAAAGGTGACAAAAGGAAAATAAAAAGCAGGAAGTAAGCTAATTATTACAAGCATCCAAAGTACGAGAGCCCCATCAAGCGGAGCTCCCCAAGTTCAAAGTTTAAACCCTCTACGCGAGGACACGGCAGTATCAAGCGAACGAGATAAGAGAAACAACTTTAGAAGGCCTGATCAGGGTCGGCGCCGTCCACCGGGTTGCCATCCGCATCGAATGTAGGTACCAGGCCGTTGGCAAATTGCTCGGTCGGCACCTTGACTTCCACGGCCAGGGCGTCCAGGGTTTTCGAAGTGAACTCGTTGGGGAAGCCGGTGGCCATCCTGTCTAAGCGAATCCCGTCGTAGTGGGAACGCACTAGCGTGAAGGCCTCTAGGACGCCGTGCAGCAGCGACTGCTTCGCAATGGCCCCGACGCATAGGGGGCGCGGTCAAGCTCTTTAGGAAGGCGCGAGGGGTCGCCACTCGTTGGCACCTCGAGTGCCTCCATCACCGCAGCAGCAACGGCGCGCAGCCCCGCAGCACTCCACCGCCCAGTAGAGATCTCCTGGGAGCCGCTCTATATCCTCCGACAGAGGAAATCCGAGCCGTGTCAGGACCGCCCCCGCCGCGTCATGCAGCATCCCGAAGTGCGACAACAATGGAACTTGAGCGCTGCCCAGGAGTAAACAAGGATCAAGTCCATAACAACCTACAAAAAGGGGGAAGATCGGGACGGGGAGTAAGAGATGCGCAAAGGTGGCATACCGTCAACCTCCGCGGCCTTCTCCTCGGTGGACATGTGTGTCACGGCAAGGGCAGTCTCCAAGACCTCTATCCGTTGGGCGGAGGTCTACGCCTCGGTGCGAAGGTCGGCGACCAGCTGCCCCAGCTGGGCGCTCGCTCCCTCAGCGTCCTCCTTCGCCGCCATGGCATGGTCGCGCTCCGCCTGGGTGTCGATGC
Source organism: Digitaria exilis (assembly GCA_015342445.1). Classification (NCBI taxonomy): domain Eukaryota; kingdom Viridiplantae; phylum Streptophyta; class Magnoliopsida; order Poales; family Poaceae; genus Digitaria; species Digitaria exilis. The sequence goes on along the minus strand of JACEFO010001274.1, from coordinate 59,123 downwards.
ACGCACGAACCGCCAGGGCCCTTTCCTCCCTCAGAGTGTCGACTTGGGCGCGAAGCTCTGAAAGACCGACATGCTGTGGTATTACCAAGCAAGCGCAAAGGACTTGAAGAGAGAAGCAAGGCTGGGGGGCATACTGTTACGGGCATCGGCGACGTGAGAGCGGAGACCGTCGAGCTCGGTGTTCAACGCGGCGAGCGCCTCCCGATGCGCCGAGGTCTGATCTGCCAGCGCGCGCTCCAGCTCCGAGATGCGATGGGCACTGCCTGCAGCCTTGTCGCGCGCACTAGCCTCGGCGTCCCTGGCTGCGTGGGCAGCCTCCCACGCACGACGAGCCTAGTTGATGGCCTCCTCCTCGACGCTCCGAGTCCAGGAGAGCGCCAGCAGCATGGACTGCGTCGGCCAGACAACCAATTCAAGGCACTAATGAAGGCGAACCAAGGAGGCAATCATACGCTAAGCTAGGATAAGAGAAATAAGTGAGTCTCATACCCGACTAGAGGGAATCGCCGTGGTGCGAAGCATCGAAGCCATCTCCAGGCCATTTGCTGAAGGCTCTCCAGCCAGGCGTCCACCTGCATAACGTGCGCAGGGTCGGCCACAGGCTCGCCCAAAGAGGACGACGTCCCGCCACGCCCGTCGCCAGACCCGGAGGCTCCCGGTGGCAGGCCGGAGGACGACGACGCCAAGACTGGCACCAGCGAGAGGGATGGCAGGGCTGTAGGGGTCTCCGGCTAGGAGCGCGCTTCCGACCGAAGATGTCCTCCAGGGACCATCGACTCCCCTCCACGCCTTCTCCGAGGCTCGCCGCGGGAGAGCCGGTGGAGGAGGGCTCTGCCGGATTCCCGGACGCCGCCACCTCTGTGTTCGCGACGGGTGCCTCGGCGACTGCCACGAGTTCCGTGGTGGCCATTTCAGTGCCTGCCACGAGCCCGACGCTCGCGACGACACTCGCGGCCGCCTCGGTGTCCTCCGCCTGTTCCGCCACGCTAGCGGTCTCCCCGGCCACGGACGACGTGGCCAGCACATACGTGACCCCCATCCTGAGGCCATGCGTAGCTGGAGGGGTGGAAGTAGACGGTGGCAAAGCAGAGGCCACTCGAACCCACTCCGCGCACACCCGTGAGGCTGAGGCACCCTCGATAACGAGGGATGGAGCTGTCTCCTCAACTCCGGCCGGGCTCGAGCCTACACGACGCGGCTCGATAGGCGTCCCCTGCTCCGACGAGTCGGGGACTGCCGCAGAAGGTGCATCTCTACGAAGGCGCTTCACCAGGGCTGAGTCGGGGTCCGACTCACTGCCTAACCGGCTGCGCGCCACAAGAGCAACGACATGAGCACTGACGACACGCAAAGTAAGGAGACAAAGGGCGCGACGAGAGGATGTTAGCGAACCTGATCGAATAACCAGGGCGGCGAACCGCGAGCCGCAGCGTCCCGGAGGAAGAAGACAGATGTGAACGGGGCACCCCCATGGGCGAAGTGCCAGGGGGCGGGGGAGGTAGCTCCTCCACAACGACGGGCGTCGACCGGGACTCGCCCCACGCCATGAAGTTCTCCGCAAGGCAGTCACCCAGTAGGGGAGAATAGCTCCCGGGGTTCCCTTCATCGTCGGTCGTGGAGGCGAGGTCCGACCCAATTTCCTCTCTCCGGCGCTCCTTGCTCTCCCTCTCGTGCCTCCGCTCCCCCTTCCGGAGGCGCTCTTTGGTTTCCTTCCTCTTCCGCTTGTGGTCGGCCTCTTCCTCCGCGTGATTCCTCCATCGAGCCTCGTCACGAGCGGCCTGCTTCTCGGGCAGGACCCCTCTTGAGGCAACGAGGCCGCCAGGGTCGTCGGAGGACTTCGGGTCGAAGGCCGATGAGCGAGCGTCAATCGAACGTATAAAAGAGGGGGGAGAAAGAGAAGACAAAACGGATTGTGTTGAGATCAAACGACTTACGAGGTCCACGGCTCCAGGGCCAGGGAGCATCGATGGCTGGCCCGGGGTGGGAATCACCAGGACGGCGGCCCATGGAGTGTCGACGAGCTCTGCGAGCGGAGCTCGAATCTCGTCCTCCGACGGATCGGAGCGTGACACGAGGCTTGAGCGGAGTTCGGCCTCGGTGGTCATGGAGCCCATCTCGAAGAGACGCAGCAGCCTGGCCATGAGCGGGGCGACACGGCACCGATGGAAAGCCTCGGTAATGCCCATGTCGGTGAGGCCACACGACCGGAGCTTGGCGAGGCAGTCGAGGTGCGGCTTCAACTTCTGGCGATCAGCGGCCTCAGGGCCCCACTGCCAATGCGCCGGCTCCTTCGCAGGCGGCGAGCCTGAGGGGTCGAACGAAGGAAGGGCGGCCTCGGGGTAGTTCTTCAGGTAGAACCACCATTTGTTCCAATCCTTGTTGGAGCCCCGCAGCTCCGAGCGAGGAAACATGGGACTACTTCGCCTGCAGCGAGCAGTATCCCCACGGGGCCATAATCCCATGCGACCGGACGAGCACCGCCTTGAAGAAGAGGAGGAAGAGATTGAAGTCTGGGTCGATGCCCAGATAGCCCTCGCACAGGGCCACGAAGTTGGCCATCTGCTGAATCCCGTTCGGGGCGAGGGCGTGAAGCTCCACGCCCAGGTGGTGGAGCACCTCACGAATGAAATGGTGGGCTGGCGCCACAAAGCCGTGGACATGGTATGCCATGAAGCTGACCACGTACCCCGATGGTGGAGACGGGGTCTTGTGGGAGGGCGGCAGCGAGATCCACTCCTCATTCGAGGTGCGCTAGTGAAGAAGCCCGCGGGAGACGAGCGACTCGAGGGCGGCGGGAGACGCGCTTGAGCGCACCCATGGGTGCAGTTGCGCGGATTAGAAAGATCCCCTCGAGGCCATGTCGACGATGGTGGGCCGGGCGAGTGGGGAAGTCAGAGATCTGCGTACTTAGGGATGGAGGCGGCGGAGACGCGAAGGGAAGAAGATGACGATGGGAAACGAGGAGACGCGCCTGTTATGCCCGCGTTCCTTTATATAAGGATGATGGGAAGGTGGGCGGCCGGCCCGAGGAGGCGCACGACCAGGCTTACTGAGCCCTCGATTCACATCCAACGGCTCCAGACGCGCCCGACGTGCGCACGGCGCCCGAGGCGGGGGGTTAGGGCATTAACTGCCTTTTACGCCCCAGCACCTCGCCGGGCCTGCCACGACTGTGATGTCAATCCGGAGCCTGACCGCCGTGTCGCATCGTCCTCGATGGGAAGATTATTTTCTGTCAGTAGTTGGTCAGGTCACCACGACTGGCGGGGCCCTCCATGCCCCTACGACCGGCCCGGAAGAGACAAAAAGAATATGGGCTGTGGCCCAAGGCTGAGGATCCAAGGCCGGCCCGCGAAGGGTACGAACGGTCCGACTGCGCAGTCAGAAAATATGATGAGACTGAAGGCAGCGAGCTTCTGCGTCTGATTCCTGACAAGTGACGACGCAGGATGTACCCAGATAGCGGCATCGTAGCCGGGCAGCGAGCCCTCAGGACCCGATCGAACGGACTTGAGTATTACGTATAGGGCATCAACACAGGAACAGTGGGGCCGGGCGCGGAAGCCCCCGAGCCGACGCCTCACGAAGAGGGTCGGGGCCCCCATCAGGAAGCTTGCCAATGGCTCACTGGCAACCGGGAACTACAAAGAGTTGGCAATAAGCGAAGAAAAGAAACCCCCTAAAATCATTCCCATAAGGAATGGATATGACCTCGCAAACGAGTCCTAGACTCCTTCAATAGGTCGGGGGCTACTGTGGGGGTCATGAATTAGGGGGCCCACTAACATGACGCCTGCTAATGGTAGGCAAGCGAGGGAAGGTCCCGATGACGGTTGGGGACGGTTCTAGACACTGCCAGTCAGGGGACTCCGTCCCGCCCGACCCTCAGAGGGCCTAGTGGCCGTAGAGGTCGAGCGCCTCCGTCACGCTCGACCGCGCTCGACCCCGAACCCCTGAGCGGTCAGGAAGACGTAGGGGTCGGGCGCATCCGCCTCGCCCGACCCCCGACACGCCGGGTCAGAAGGGTAGACCCCCGCGGGGAGACTCTTCCGTCGACCGACCTGGCCTACGGAGAGGGAACAAAGAGAGCCTCGAGGATACCGCCGAGGCCAAGCCAGGCTTGTGAAGGAGAAAGCATGCGGCCTATGCTTTCTCCCGACCGACACCCGACAGCACGTATCCACCTAGCAACCAGAAAAGCTGATCTGCAGCTCTGCGCTAGGGAAAAAGGTAGCTGCATGCGCTCCGTTGCGCTAGCAGCCAAGAAGGAAGCTACCACGAAGTTACCGGTGGGAAGGCCAAGGACACACGGCGGCCAGGGAAGGGGCCGCCAAGACGCACTAAGCCAACAGCAAGTAACCGCCGGGGGCGCCGGCTCCCAGGGGTAGATAGGTAAAATGCCATTGTACAGGTGCCCTTCTCTGGAACTATAAAATAGGAGGGCATCCTCCTGGGAAAGGGATCTGATTCTGGAGACTCGATCCCTAGAACACTTAGTCCCCTACACGCATCCTACACCCAAGGCTTGAACCGGCTCCGTTGTAACCCGCCATCGAAAGAGCAATACAACCACGAGCCATCTTCACTGGACGTAGGGATTCCTCCCAAACTAGTATAAACTCTGTGTCTTGCGTCTCTTGAACCATTCTCCACCGAGACGTGCGTGTTTTGTGATTGACACTTGCCGGCGTGAGGCACCCCGTGTGCCACCCGCCGACACTAGCCATCTCACTAGATCCACTGGCCATGGTCCCTTCTCCACAATCTCGAATCCACGTAACCTAGAAACCCTAATACCGCTAATGCAGGAGAGTTACTTCCTCTTAGTTAAAGGCCTTCTCTAATGGTCACTGTTCATTAGCTCTTAAATTCTTTAATCGATGAACAGTATCAAAAAATACAAAAAGCAGGTTGGTTCTTTGCAACTGGGTTGGCTCTTTGCTAGTTCTTAGCTATCTCATATTCATTGAAGAGTGCAAAAGTGATATGACTGACATAAAAAATTGCACTGTTCAATCAATATAAAATGCTATGAGACGTCTAAGAGCTAGAAAAGAGATAACTCATTATACTTTTATTTATTGTTCAACATGGTTTATCGATTAAATAATTTAAGACACGATAAATAAATAGTGCCCACGGGAGAAAGCCTTACGAACCCACCAAACTCCGTGGATTTTTATATCAAACCACAGTCGATAGGCATCAACCTCGACATCGACAGTCAGCCAAAAATTCACCCACTGACCTGTGGGACCCACCACCGAGAAGTCTTCTTGCGGGTCCCACGCTCTGTGGCCAATTAACAAACCGTTTGTGAGAAAAAGAAAAACCACGCAGAGCAGAGAGAGAGACATCGGTCGTAGGAGCCGCCCCCCGCCCTTCCTCGTCATCCCAACCCCTCCCCACTCGCCATCGAATCTCCCAAACCCCGGCTTCCCTGATTTCCAATCCCGCCGCGACCTCGGCGAGAACAGATGCCGGTGCGCTGCTGCTGACCGAGCGGAACGGAAGCGGAGGCGATGCGGGCGAGCCGACCGGCGGTGCACCCGGTGGAGGCGCCGCCGCCGGCGCCGGCCGCGGCAGCGCAGGCGCAGGCGCAGGCGGAGGGGGTCGCGCACCCACGAGGGGTGCGGATGAAGGATCCTCCGGGGGCGCCGGGTACGCCCGCGGGGCTGGGTCTACGCCTCGCTCAGGCCTTCTTCGCCGCCGCCGCGCTAGCCGTCATGGCTTCCACCAACGACTTCCCGTCCGTCTCCGCATTCAGGTCCGACGCATCACCTTTCTTTGGGTCCCCTCATCTGAGGGAAGTCTGGCCCAACTTGTTTGGTTTCTTTATACGGCTGGATTAGAAATGCTACCAATCTCGCATGTTTCTCTTTTTGCGAGGTTTATCAGCGTTGCGCTTGAACTTTAAGCAAAAAATAGTTGTATTGATATTTGAGGTATATTGAAGGTACCTTATGCAATGGGTTGAGCCATAGCATGATATGTTTGATTGTATTCCGAGCTTACATCTGATGAGTGATGACTAGGAAAGCTCAATAAACTTTCTGTGATCAAGGAAAAATAAATTTTGACAACTGTTGCTGTTCTGGAATCTTATACCCATGGCCAAGTGACCTAGATTTACCTCCGGCTAACTATAAGCAGAGATGTAACAATGAAGAATTTTCTCGGTAAGGTCCCATTGAATCAGTCTTGAAACTATGAAGGGCTACTGCTGTGATTACAACAGGAATCTGATGATGTTGTGTGTCCACACTCCACAGACGTGTTGCTCATAGGAATAACTCAGCCAGCGTATTTTCTTCAGTTCAAACAGACTGAATAGGGTATCATCATTTATATATATACAAGATTACAGGACCGATAAAAACACAGAGGAATATCCATAATTTAGCATGTTTCGTGACCTAAGAGATTTCTCAAGCCTTTGTTTTCAACCCTAAGTAGATTACTCATATTATTTATAGTATAAATAATCATGGTTTCAAAGGCGTTGCCTGGGCGTCCAGGTCCATAAAAATCCTGGGCATCCTGATAACCTAGCTAAAAAGCAGCAAGATAGAGGGAGGGAGGGGGAAGAATGGAGGGGAAATAGACCAGCAAGGCGATGCAGCTACTGCCCGCAGCATCCCTGCCTTTTCCGGCGGCTGTGACCGATGCAATTCATTTAGAATAGCTGCAGCAGTGGTTGATTTGAAGTTTACGGTGGCGGTGTCTCTAAGGGACAAGGACAACACTGTGAGGGACTGAGGAGCAAGGACATGGGCAGTGGTTGATTTGAAGTTCACTCTCGAGGACGGCGCGGGCGGTGTGGTCGGGCGTGAGAGCGAGGAAGGAAGGAAGCGGCTGGGGAATTCCGGCTCCCTGCGGAAACCAACAAGAATTAGGCCCCCAGGGAATTGTGGCTCCCTAGGGAATTCCGGTTCCCTGAAAAGGCTCACTAAGGCTTTGCAAACTTGGGGTCAGAAGTATGTTGGTCACATCAAGCACCAACTTAGTGTGACACGAGAAATTTTGCACCGCCTAGAGATAACCCAAGATAGCCGCACGCTGACATCAGATGAAAACTAGCTCCGGTGTGAGTTGAAGCGACACAGTTTGGTCTTGTCATCACTAGAGTGGACAGCATTCAGTTTCTCGAAGATGGGGACGCTAACATGGCATTCTTAGTCAGGCTCGGTTTCGTAAGAGAAAAAATTTCATCTCCAAGATTGGAGACTGAGCAAGGGATAGCAACTTCAGAGTTGGACAAACAGGAAGCCTTCTTCTCTTATTTTGATGGTCTACTGGGAATGGCAGTGCCACGAGTGTCTACTCTAAATCTGGAATTTTTCCACAGGGGAAGGCCTCGATCTTTCTACCCTAGATCAGCCCATCGCTGAAGAAGAAGTTTGGCAGACCATCAAGAGCCTACCAGCCGATAAGGCCCCGGGGCCTGACAGATACACTGCTCGATTCTACAAATCTTTTTGTCACTTGATAAAAGCTGATATCATGGCAGCGATCATTATTTTGCAGCAAGGAAATGCTAGGAAACTTTGGTTACTAAATTCAGCCTATCTCACCTTGATTCCGAAAAAGGACGAAGCCATCTTAGCCTCAGATTACAGACCAATCAGTTTGGTCCATAGTTTTGCAAAACTGGTGATTAAAGTAACGGCAAACCGGTTGGCTCCACTCTTAAAAGACTTAGTGGCTACTAACCAAAGTCCCTTTATTCAGGGAAGATTCTTGCATGATAATTACATGCTTGTCCAGCATTCTATCAAGCTACTTCATAAGAAAAGAGTACCGAGCATATTCCTGAAGTTAGACATCTCAGAGGCTTTTTGATTCGGTCTCATGGTCGTTTATGCTGGAGGTTCTGAAACATTTGGTTTTGGCGACAATTGGTGTAACCTCATATCCAATCTACTTTCCACAGCCCCTACAAGGATATTGGTCAATGAAGAGCCTGGGAAGCCAATTCGGCATCAGCGAGGGCTGCGTCAAGGCGCCCCCCTATCTCCCATGCTCTTCATTCTTTTTTTTTCTCTCTCGAGTACGCAGGAGAGCTGCGCGTCGTTGTATTAATAGGAGAAGAGCCCAAAAATAGGCTTATAGGACACACCCACACGAGCCCCCACATGGCTCAACACCCACTGACTCAAACAAACACCGCTACACACCCTTATACAACCCTGTGCGTAGCAGCCCAGGGGAAGGCACCTGAGCAGATCAGCCTATTCCAGTGGCAGATAGCGAGGAGAGGCCTCTAGCTCCTGCCATGTACCAGAACTGAATATCCTCCTTGACCATGGCCACCACTGCAGCAAAACTAGGTGTAGCATTATTGAATACGCAGTCGTTGCGGTGGCGCCGGACCGACCAGCAAACTAGAATGACAAGGGAGTTGATTCCCTTTCTCATATTGTCGCCCACCTCATGGTCAACCTTAGCCCACCAGTCATCAAAGGAGATGTCAGGGGGCTGGGGAGCAAGGTGGCCTAGACCAGCCAGCTGAAAGAAATGGAACCAAATTTGTCTTGCAAAGACACATCCTATCAAAAGGGACACTATATTGCCCTGTTGTGGAATATAGGCCTACTGGGCAGTGTATTGCCCTGTTGAGGACAGCCTCCAGGTATGAACATCAGGCTCATCATCCAATAGATTCACCTGTTCAATTAAACTCCATAAAACCATGAATTCCATCACTGCCTCAAAGGACACCTCTCCACGAGCACCTAAGGCAGCTTGGACATGCTCTTCATTCTAGTGATGGATGTCCTTAATTGTCTATTCGGCAAGGCAGCAGAGTCTGGGCTTTTGCAGCCACTTGCACAAGGTGAGATAAGGCAGAGGATATCTCTTTACGCAGATGATGATGTAGCAATTGTCATTCAGCCAGCCCAAGATGAGATGCTCTTGACTACTAGACTCCTGGAATGCTTTGGTGAAGCCTCGGGTCTTAGGACCAATTTTCAGAAAAGTTGTGCTATCCCAATCCGGTGCGCACAACAAGAAATTTCTATATCACTTCATCAATGACCTGCACTTTAGCTGAATTTCCTTGTGAGTATTTAGGATCGCCAATTTCAGATAAAAAATTAAGGAAAGTTGACCTTCTACCCTGGATTGTAAAGGTTGGTGACAAACTGCCATGTTGGAAAGCAAACCTCATGAATATGGCAGGGCGTGCAGTTTGGGTCAGGTCTGTGTTGTCAGCATTACCAATACATGTGCTGATGGCCATCAATGTCCCAAAATGGTTTACTAAAGCCATTGACAAATACAGGAGAGGATTTCTGTGGAATGGTCAGCAACAAGTGAATGGAGGAAGCTGTTTAGTTGCTTGGGACAAGGTTCAAAGGCCCCTGGATCTGGGCTGTCTGGGTATTCCCAATCTCCAAATGTTGGGGTGGGCACTCCAGGTCTGTTGGTTATGGTTCAGAAAAACAGACAAGGACAGATCATGGAATGGCTTGGATATTCCAGTCCATCAACACGCGATGGCTATATTTCAGATTGCTGTAGAAACTAGAGTTGGGGATGGCAGAGATACTCTATTCTGGAAAGACAGATGGATCATGGGCTGTTCAGTTAAATGACCTTGTGCCTTTGGTAGTGGCTGCAGTACCGACAAGAACTCAAAATCAAAGATCTGTGGCAGATGCCAAATCAGAATTGACCAAGAGATGTACAAAGTAGACTCTCAATGGTCGGCATATTTGAAGTCTTCCAATTGGTAAATACGTTCGTGAAGTTTGAACTTGATGAAGAAGACGCCCATGCCTGGAGATTTGACATCTCTGGTCAGTACACAGCAAAATCGACTTATAGAGCTTTCTTTCATGGAGCCATCTCCTTTGAACCATGGCCACGCATCTGGAAAATCTTCATTTGGCTAGCAGTGCGTAACAGGTATTGGACGGCGGATAGGTTAGCCAAAACGAATTTGCCACACCCTAATCTCTGCCCCCTCTATGATCAGGAAGATGAGACTGTATGACACATCCTTACCACTTGTGTGTTTGCAAGGGAATTCTGGTTCATGGTGTTTTCCCCTCTCAGCCTGCAGGGATGTACACCAGCACAGGAGAGAGATTTCTTTTGCCGAGTGGTGGAGAAAGAGTGCTAAGAAAGTTCAAAAGACCAAGCGAAAAGGATTCAACTCTCTGATTATTTTGGGAGCCTGGGTGCTCTGGAAACACTGCAACTTGTGTATGTTCGAGGGGGCTAACCTTTGGTGCATGGCTGGTGCTCGAAGGCTGGCCTTTTTGAGTATTGGTCAGGCCAAGGTTGCAGTATAGATAGTTTAGGGGGTAGTGTGTGAGGTTAGGTCCGTCGTCAGTGTTTTTTCTGTAAGGTCACAGCAATGTCTTTGTGAACCAGCCCCTCACAGCCCGATCCGGAGTGAGGTGGTGCTGCTTGTAAGGGATCGAATTTACCTCTCTACTAATATAATGATACGCAGCTCAACGAGAAAAAAAGAGATAGCTGGACAATGAAGATTGTGGTGTGCTTATGAATGTTCCTAGCACCCATCCATTCGGCATTTTTTATTTACTTTTAAAAGCAGAATGATTTTGGTTACAGCATGTTTTGTCTTCCTAGGCTTATAGTTGTTTTTCTCTAATTTAAATGACAAAGTATGTCATGCAAATTGGGAAACTAAACGGTGAAAAACTAGGTGATAACACGAGTTTGTGGTACATGAGCGGGTTGAGGGTGCTATTCAAATGATGGCATGGTTTTGGACTTTTGGGCGGAAACAGGTCTTTGGGAATTGAGTGGTGATGCTGACTTTTGTTTTTGTTATCGTATGATTTTATATGTATTTGTTTATTCCGCTACAGGATGAACTGATGGTTTTCTTTTGACCAGCTACCTTGTTGCAGCAGCCATTTTGCAGTGCTTGTGGAGCCTTACGCTAGCGTTCATCGACATTTACGCACTTCTTGTCAAGCGGTCTTTAAGGAATGCACGAGCTGTATGTATATTTACTATTGGAGATGGGGTGAGTCATTTCTTTTCAGCCTAGTCTGTAATTTCGTCTACAATTGTTGGACATTGAAAGGGGAAAAAAGTGATAGCCATGTACAGTAGTTTTTCCCCTTTAAAAGAAACTATAGTTTAGTGAAGTGTATATTTAATGGCTGTTTATATTTGTTTGTAGATCACAGGTACACTAACCCTGGGCGCAGCATGTGCGTCAGCAGGAATCACAGTTCTCATTGGTAATGATCTCAACATATGTGCGGAAAATCACTGTGCAAGTTTTGAGACTGCCACTGCGATGGCTTTCATAAGCTGGTTTGCACTCGCGCCATCCTGTATCTTGAATTTCTGGTCGATGGCCTCCAGATGAGAAATATAGGAGGTTGAAACATAACTTTGGGTGGTTGCTGCACCAGATCATGGCTTGTGACAGCTACAATGTAGTGTGGTACAGCTAATTGTAATACAACCAGAAATTGATGAATGGCTGTGGAATATAGCTTGCGATGGAATTGTTTGTACAAAACAGGGAGTGCCTTTTTTCAGATTGAAAAGGGTTGTTACGAATCACTCCACATCTTCCTTTTACGTTAACATGCTTCTCCTATGAGTATTGTGTTGTAAGTTGGCATGATGCTATGGCTCGAGATGGTTTATCGTGTTTCTTGTTTTGTCGACTCTGCTCTTTTTCCTTGCTATGTGTACAATAACAGCAAAAACAGAGCATCTCCAACAGTTCATATTATTGCTAAAACCATTTTTTGAGTCACATGAGAAAATTCTGAGCTCCAACAGTACCCAAAACCGCTGCCCAATATTCCCAAAGGCCCAATACGGCCGTGGAGCCAAATTTCCACTGCTCGTGAGAGCTCCCAATCCTGGATGATCGCTGCTTTCTCGGAACCTCTTGGTAGTTTTCATAGGGAAAAAAGATGGGCCAACATATTACTGATTTGGCAGCAATTTAATGGCTTTTGGAATCAATTTTTTGTGAACTGTTGGGTGAGGAGTTATTTTTTCCTCGCTTTTTTTTAGCAAAGTCATAAAATCAGGTTTTAGGTCTATTTTTAGGCACTCTTGGAGATCTTAACAGGCATAGGTAGTTTTCATTTGTTCGCTTGGCAAGATTTGTTGCCTAATACCTGGTTTGGTACATGGAAACTTACATTGGAGGTAGGGGTTTTCATCGCTGGATTTGCATTATAGTATACTAGAAAAAAGTGCTCATGCGATGATGAGCGATGACCATATAAACGAATTGTCATGATTTTCTACTGCAAATAATACGAGTTTTAAAAATCTAATGTAGTATTGCCACATTGAAACGTATCATAATTGTAACTACTTGGGCAAATAATATTATTGGTGCATAATTTTAACTTTAGTCTCCCATATACCATGGCTTCTATTTTGTGGCTGCAAATCTTAGGTATTTATTTCTCAATGCACGTGCATTGCTATAGTGGAATACTAATTCATTTATATTCACCAACAAGAACATGTGATCTTTTGTGGGTCTGTAAGAAAAATGGCCCTAAGCCATTGTTTGTGATTTTGACGATTGATTGATAACATAATCATTCGGACTAACAATTTGTCTAGATGATACTGTAGATATTTCTAGGTCCCAAGGATACTTTGGAAGTCATCCAAATGCTTATATAATCAATATCTAAATAATGTTTATCCAAATTGAAGCCATCCAAAACACGTTGAAAAGTTGAGTTAGCCCTATTCAAGGACACCCAAAAGATGGCAAAGAAGATAGAAGAAAGATTAAAGTGCATTCATCATACTTGAAGTTGCATCATTGTATCATTTTCGTCCAATAAGTTGTAATCATAGCACTCACATACATGAAATTGTATTGTTGTATCATTTTGGTCCAACAAATTGTAAACATTGAACCCACCATATACTAAGTTGTTCACAATGGGCATATACTGTGCACTATACACTTGAATCTGCATTTCAAAGACGTGGCATGCATGCTGACAAGGACATGCTAAAAGAATAGATAGACCAAACACAAAATTATGTTGTTTCATTTCGGTCTAATGAGTTATAAATGTCAAAGCACATATATACTGAGATACAATTCAAGATAATGTGTTAATATTATTTTGTGCAATCCACAACAATCTACTAACAATTTTTTTTGTTTCATGAGTTAGGATAGGGAATAGGTAAAGGTGCATTTATAAAAAATACATATCCTCATGTTCAATATAAACCAGACCAAGATTTAAAAAAGACATCTAAAAACAAAATGAGAAAAAATAATAAAGTAGTGGATTGTATATGTTCCAAGGCCTTATTAGCATGGTACACTTGCAAATTATGGATTTCTATGTATAGTGGATTGTGTATGCACATTGTGAACAACTTAGTGTATGGTTAGTGTCACAATTGCAACTTGTTGGACCAAAATGATATAATGATGTAACTTCATGTATGTGGGTGTAATCTTTATAACTTGTTAGACCAAAATGAAACAATGATACAACTTCATGTATAATGGATGCACTTCACTCTAGAAGAAAAGACCCACAAAGAAGCAAAGAAGACAACAGGAATAGCAGAGGCACCGACTCATTCGGTGCTCTATGCTGAAGCCCACCGAATCAATCGGTGGTGGCGGGATCCAAAGCCCTGTGAAGCTCAGTGAGAAGGACCACCGACTCATTCGGTGGTATCATCAAGGGGCACCGAATCAATCGGTCATTATGCCCAGAAATACTAGTTCATTATTTGTGTAAATTTGGAGGGCACTGATTCATTCGGTGGGTGGCACCGAACCAGTCGGTCATTCGGCCTGGAAAGAGCTGTTAGTCTCTGGAGAGGCACCGATTCCTTCGGTGGTACAAGAAGAAGGGGCACCGAACCATTAGGTGCTGAAGAAGACCGAAGATGAAGATCCACTCACAGACCACCGACTCATTCGGTGGTGAACGAGCAGAAGGCACCGAATCAATCGGTGGTTGGACGAGGTCCACCTGTCAGTGACACAGGTTTCCAACGTCTTGTTCAACGGCTAGTTGAGGTGGCACCACCGACTAATTCGGTGGTACCCTCCTGTGGTCACCGAATCAGTCGGTGGTACGCAAAAAGGTGGCAAGGACTGCCAACGGCTAGCTCCTTGGCTTGGATAAATAAGGGTACCCCCAGCCATTTGAAGAGTGCTTGAGCTTAGAAAAGATATTGGCAAGTGTTCTACACATTCTTAAGTGCTCAATCCACCAAAGTGCTAAATAGAAGATCTAGGTGATTAGCCAAGTACTTAGTGCTAGTCTAGACCCTTTAGCACATCTCTTAGGTGTTTAGCCTAGAGTTTAGCGAGGTTTGCATACCTTTTTGCTTATCGGTGCTTGCACGCTCCAAGTGTTGTGGAGAGGCCGCCAGTGCTTATGCAAGGGAGGCGAGGCCCTTTGCATTTTGGCCAAAGATCTACCAAGTGAGGGCGGCGAGGAGCATCCGGTGAGGGAAGAGCAGACACCCACTTGCGCATGGGGAAGTCCCGTGGTCACCCACAGAGCTACTCAACCAGGGAGTTTATGCCCTTGCACGGGCATTCCCTATGAGAGGGCTCCAACAACGAGGATTAGTGGAAAACTCGTGAGCTTTCCGATACCTCGGTAAAAATCACCGTGCCGGGAGTTTGCTCTTCTCTACCCTTTAAGCTTTCGCATTTTATACTTGCACTACTTTTCGCATTTACCTTTCCTAGACTTGTCATGCTAGTATAGAATTGGACCTAGGGTGCAAAACTTTATAGCGTTAGAGCTAGCAACACATAGAGAAAACCTAGAGCACATTTAGATAAAATTGAGAAAGGTTTTCATATGTGCAATTGGAGCCTTAGTTTTTAGAGACACCTAATTCACCCCCCTCTTAGGGTGTCACAGGCCCTTCAGGGTCATATAGTGATCACGACCATGGGTTTATAGCCAATTTGATTCATCATTTAAAAGTAATGACAAAATAATATGAGACATTTGAAGACAAACCTTTTGGATCAAGACATATTTAGTATCGATATTAAACCAAGTTAAGGATTAACCATAATTTTCTTTGTTAGGTGTCATTAGGTAATCCTCATGGATAAAACGACTCAAATGGGCCTCCCAACTTAGGTGTAAGATGGCCCACCTATAAGACGTGACGACTAAGACTTAGTCTTTTGTTGGACGCATGGTTTAAAGGAGTTCGACTCTAGTTGGAATTTATAGATATACATGTAAAAGAATACTCCTATACAGTTTCCTTTGTAACCCTGCCACTCAGAGTATGTTAGATGAGGCAGGGACTCCCATCCAAAGACACATTACAATATAACATATACAAGATACACAATATACATGACATAGGGTATGACGCATCCTGCAGCCTGAATCATATCAATCACATCACCTTTGCTACTGTCTCCATACATAATTGTTTCTTTGGGTGTGTCATGAAGCTCTAGTGATACAAATAAATCCGTCTCTTTGGTTATATTGGTTGGACATCCACTATCAAGCAACCATGTGGTGTCACCGGAGGAGTAGGCCTACAAGACAAGCTTAAGCTTGCATTTTAGGTACCCAAGGAGATTTGGGTCCTTGGAGGTTAGATGGATACAATTTTGGAACCCACACACTTCTAAGAATATTTCTCTTAGTGTAGGCACCAACATATTTAACCACAATTTTACTCACATGACCCATTGACACCATATAAGCACAAGTGTAGCTAGGTGATGGTTCATGAGAAACCTTCTTGTTCTTGATGGGTGGTTCACTCCTTTTTTTGACATTTGAGGGAGAGGTGATCACACCATATGCAATATTCATCAAGTCACCAAGATTACCACCCTTGGTGAAGTTATGACTTCCTTACAACTGACTACTTTTAGGTTACTGATCTTAGAGCCCACATGGTATCCAAGCCCATCCATTTATTGTGGATGTTTACTGGCCTTGGGTTGTATCTTTGACATAGCCTTGATGTTGCCCTCATGAGCATGTGAGAATAGCATGTTTAATCTTTTGAGTTGAGCATCCTATGCTTTGGTCAACTCTTCTTGCTTAGCAAGGTTAGCAACACAGGCTTGAACATCAACTTTATAACAATTTGAGCAACCTTCACTTAAGGAGACATTGGAGTTAAGAGTTGCCTTTGAGATAGTGTTGATGCTTTCCCAAAGAGTACTATAGTTAACTTCAAGGTCATTGAATTTGACCGTCAAGCATGAAATGCTTTCTTGAAGTCACTATGATTGGCTTTTAGGGAGGCTAAAGATTCATTTGCCAAAGTATTTTCTTTTGACATCCTCTCATTTGAGTCTTTGGCTAAAGACAAGTCTATAGTCAATTTCAACCATCGCTTTCTCTTTGGCAAGAGCTTCTTGTAAGGCAAGGTTTTCTCTCCTTTTCAAGGTAGAGAAAGTCTTCTTACCTCTTAAGAGTCTCCTCCCTTTTCTCTAATTTTTTCATAATATTTTTAATTTCTTTAATACATTTTTCCAAACTCATTAATCATGAAAGAAACATATTTTTTTCTTCTATGTCCAAATCATTTTTGCAATAATAGGTGTGGAAGAAGATAAAGATGAAAGAATGGATGATTCTTGTACCTTGGCTCTCTTTGCCATGCGGCAAAAAGCAGTGTTATCTTCATCATCGGAGTCATCCATGAAGTTTCTTGTGTTGTTGGGTGTGGCTAGAGTTGACATACATTCGTTGTCGGAGCCTTCTTCACCTGACTCCCATTCTTGACCAACATGAGCATGACCTTGACACTTCTTGTAGTCTTTGCTCTTTTTTCTCGAACATGCAGAAGACTTGCGTATCAATTCATTAATAGAAGGAGAGATCTAGACGTGCAAAACAAATGCCTCCTAAGCAAGTGGTTGTTTAAATTATATAATGAAGATGGTTTATGGCAAGAATTGCTTAGAAACAAATATTTGAAAAATAAAACTTTATCTCAGGCAAGTAAAAGAGCTGGGGATTCACATTTTTGGTCAAGCTTGATGGGAGTAAAAGATCAATTCCTAGATCTGGGTAGGTTCAAGCTAGTTAGTGGTAACCAAATCAGATTTTGGGAAGATAAATGGTTAGGCACACAGAAGTTGAAATTCCAGTACCCTAATTTATTTAATATAGTACGAAGAAAACATGCAACCGTGGCGGAGGTACTTAGTTTGACCCCACTCAATGTCTCTTTCCAGAGAGCTATAATTGAGAAAAATTAACTGAATGGTATAGCTTGGTTGCACGTCTTGCACATATTAATATAAATTATGGTAAGGACTCTTTTGTGTGGAACATACAGAGAAATGGAGCTTTCACTGTTAACTCAATGTATAGGCACCTAGTCAATAACGGTATCAAAGTTATGCAAGAAATTTGGCATATGAAGATTCCACTCAAAATAAAAAATTTTATGTGGTATCTTAAAAAAGGAGTGATACTAACAAAAGACAACTTAGCTAGAAGAAATTGGCATGGTAGTAAAACATGTTGTTTTTGTAGCAAACAAGAAACTATCCATCACCCTTTTTTTGAATATTATTATGCTAAATTTTTATGGCGTGCAATTTATATTGCGTTAGGTATACCGCCACCTGAAAACATAGAGCATATTTTTAATAGTTGGTCTAAGCAGGACGGGAATAAACACAACTTAATGTTATTGACAGGAGCTACAGCTATTTGTTGGGCAGTTTGGCTAACAAGGAATGATACTTTGTTTAACAGTTGCAGACCAAAACAAATTTTGCAGGTTCTTTTCAGGGGGACACACTGGCTGCGGTTATGGGCTCTGTTGCAGCACACTGAGGACCGGAGGGACCAATTGGTTGATATATGTCAACTTCTAGAGTCTACAGCTATGCAGTTCTTCGCGTCCCATGGATGGCCTTTTATTTTTAGAATTGGTCCATAATGTTAAACTCAGTGTGTGTTAAATTTTGAGTGTGCTTGTAATAATTGCGGTCTGATACCTCTCTACAGAGGGGTTTGAATCCGGAACTCTTTTCCATTATCTAAAAAAAATAGGAGAGAAAACATGTCTGCATTACAACACCCCCCACACACCCCCTGATTGTCTAAATCACATTATCGCTGATTACATAAAGGTTGTCCGACCCAGTATAGCTAGAACTAGAGTCCAGAGATATGGAGGGTTAGAAGGGACAAACCTTGCTCCCTAGCCATACACTAGAGTTTAGCTTCCTCTCCAGCCAACAATAGTACCGAAGGAATGCTAGGAGAGATTCCATTAAACACACAATCATTTCTATGCCGCCAAATTTTCCAGGCCCCTAGAACTATGAGGGAGTTGAGCCCCTTGTCCATGGAATTCTGCACTGAAGTAGAGGCCTTATGCTGCCATTCTCCAAATGAATTGTCAGAAGAGTGCGGCGCAAGTGGACCAAGACCAAACTGCTACAGTAGAAGGAACCAAAATTCCATGGCAAAAATGCAAGAGGTGAGCAGATGATTGATCATTTCCTCCTCTTGATCACACAAGGGGGCAGAGGCTTGGGTGCGGCATATTTCTCCTTGCAAGTCTATCTGCTGTCCAGCAACAATTGTGTGCCACCAACCACAAGAAGAAGTGGCATTTTCCTGGCGCCCATGATTTCCATATTCGCTTCCAAGGTTGAAAACCGGTTTACCCTTGAAATAGAGGTTCATATGCTGATTTATTTGTGTACTGGCCCGGAGAAGACATCCTCCAAATGTATGTATCTTGTACCCCTTGCTGGAGACTAATATTTGAGACGATGTTGCAGAATTGGAGAAACTGGCTCACCACTGGGTCAGTGGCCTCTCCATGAATATCTTTATTCCATCTGAAATTTACCAATGCTTCCGCAACTGGCCTTTGGTTTGCAATTCTCTTCGGCACCATTTGGAAGACAACGGAGCAAGATCCTCAATACGCTGACCGAGAAGTCACCTGTCCTTCCATAATAGTGTGTTCATGCCATCTCCAACCTCTGTGATGACTGCCATGGAGAAAAGAGCCCCCACACAGCTGGTCATTTGCAGGGAGAAGGAAGCCCAAGGTTTTACTCGACTCAGTCTTTTTTAACCATGCCCATGACCCCTAATGCTCACCCTAGTCTCTTGAGATCAGCAATACCCAAGCCCCCTAATTCGTTTGGCCAGCCTGCCCTAGGCCAAGCAATCAAGCAATGTCCTCCATTTTCTTCTTTTCTTCGCCTTCAGACATAATTTCTCATGATTTTTTTTCCATTTCCTTGATTGCCTAGGGTGGCAGATCCAAAGCCATAGCATGGTAGATGACTGTGACAACCATTACAAACTGAACTTGAACTACCTGGCAAGCTTTAGTCATTCGCTCTACCTTCCATCCTGGTAAGAGGTCAGCCAACCTATCTATGAGAGGCTGCAGTTATGCCTTAGTGAGCTTTTTGATGGACAGGGGTAGCCCAAGATATTTCACTAAAAAATTATCAATCCAGCAAGGGAGATGCTTCTAACTTCTATAAGATCACCCTCTGAACATGGAATTGGAGTCACACTGGTCTTCTGTATATTGGTCTTTAATCTCGAGGCTTCCCCTAAAGCTTCCAATATTGTGGCTGTTATTTCAATGTCAGTGGCAGCCGGCGGAAGAAACAACACCACATTGTCAGCATATAAGGATATCCGATATTGGATGGATCAGGAGGAGAGGGGTTGTAGAATACCTTCCGTTGTTGCTTGAGATATAAGCAGGTTGAAGGGGTCCATTACTAAAATGAAAAGCATGGGAGATAATGGGTCCCCTTGCCTTTGGCCTCGCCGGTTTGTGATGGAGTCCCCAGGGATACAATTCAAGAGAATCCTGGTGGAGGATGTAGCCAGCAACCCATTGAGAATATATCTCCAAACACGACCAAATCCAAGTTTTTCCAGTATTTCCATAAGGAAAGGCCATGACACTAAATCAGACGCCTTTGAAATGTCTAATTTAAGCATGATTCTTGACTGTTTTTGGGCTTGAAGAAATCATTAGGTCTACTGCACCATCATAAAGTTATCCTGTATAAACCTACCCTTGATAAAGGCACTTTGGTTGTGGAGACCATTTCAGTTAGCTGACCTGCAAGTCTATTTGCAAGGATCTTCATGATGAGCTTGGCAAAACTGTGGATGAGGATTATAGGTCTGAAATCCTTGGCTTGCTCGGCATCACTCTTCTTGGGATGCAATGTGATGAAGGTCGTGTTCAGGAGTCTGGAATTCCTAAAGTCACATCTCCATATAGCTGAGACGACGCGCATGATGTTCCCCTTGATAATCTACCAACATGTTTTGTAGATCCGACCAGTAAATCCATCTGGTCCTAGAGCTTTGTTCAAAGGTAGTTGTTTGACGGTCTTTTAAACTTCCTCCTTGGTGATTGGGATATCAAGCATGTCAAGATCATGTATATGAATCCCCACGACGTCGAGATCCATTCTGCGGTCACGTTGCTCCCTAGTTCCAATCAGGTCCGAGTAAATATGCAGTAGTACCATGGCCTTGGCATCATGGGTTGTAGCGATCTGATACGCAGAGCTCAACCTTGCAATAAAATTATGGCGCTTGCGGTGCTAGGGCATGAAGGTGAAAGAAACCGTATTGGCATCCTCCTTTGAGCCACCCAATCCTTGACCTAGCCATCATTGGAATGAGTGAGGTTAGGGCCAGTGAGCGCTCCTTCAAACTGTTTCTCACCCAGATTTTCATTCAGTGATAGGGGTCTGATGTCCTGTGTAATTTCAAGCTAGTGCACAATCTCCTTGTCCATGGCCAACTGTGAGTTAAAATGCCAAACCTTGTTATCGCTCCAGCTTTGGAGTGCCTGAGCTGTTGCTTGGAACTTGAGGGCATGTGTCCAGGGGACAAGGCTTGCTCGACTCTAAAATCCAGGCCTACTGAACTGCCTCATGGAATCCATTGAACATAAGCCAGAAGGACTCAAAATGGAATCTATGTTTCCCTTGCTGAGTATCCTTGAGGTAAATGACAACCAAGGAACAGCTCCTCCCAATCTACCGAATAGAAGGCCCGGTCAAGCTTGACAAGTGTTGGAGTTGTGCTCGTGCTAGAGCTTGTCCAGGTGAACTTGCGGCCATATAATGGGAGTTCCTTAATCGCCACCTCGTTGATCAGTCTCTTGAAGCGGCCCATCAGGGCTCGGTTCAGGTTGGTGTACTTCTTCTCATCTTTTTCTTTATTCTTCATCTTGGGCAATCCGCAATATACTGATATGTTTCCTTGCATTTATATAATCTTCTTTGTGATAACCTATTTTGTCATCACCATCCTTCTTGTAACACCACTTCATGAATTTCCTGAAGCTCCTCTGGATAAGAGCTATTTCTTTATTGTAGTTTCTTCTTCACTTGATTCTTCCACCTTGGACTCGAGTGCCTTTGAGATTATGTAACATCTCTGATGTTTAAAACAATACAAATCCACTAATAAATGAGAGCAAAGGAGGACTAAAGAAAAAGAATGGAAATGCACTTTAAATTGAAATTCAAAGTCAAAAAAATCCAACATAAAAGGGCTGATTTGACACCCAGTCTAGATCTCAAAAATTTGCCACTAAACTTGAAAATCTCCAAATAGAAAAGTTGTTTGTCATCCCAAATCAGCCATGTTTTATTTTCAAACTTTTTCAGATTTTGCAGTTAAGCCCGTCAAAAAACCCAAAAACCAAGTAGAACACCTTTTCCAACATAGCTTGTTTGAGCTTGAAAAATTCAAAATTTCAAGTTCGTCCCAAAAAGAAAGACGTGTCCCACCTTTCACTCCAACTTTTATATTTGCACTTTTGAAAGTCTAGATCAAATTTTTGGAGAAATCCAGCCTTGAACTAGGGAACTCCCCCAGCGCCCCAACAGCCGGCTCGGCTGCTCTGTTCCAGGCCTCGAAGAAGGTGTCCCGACTTCCTGCACATGCGTCTGACCCCATGTGCTGTCTTGTCACGTCCCACACACGCCACCCTCGCCTCATCACCCTGGGCATGCCACCATGGTGAGCAGCGCCCGCCATTGTAGCAGCGCGCCGTGCCTGCCCGAGGCTCCCCGCGACCCGGCCTGCCGCCCAACCGCTCGCCTTGCCAGAGCATCCCGCGCCTCGCACGCCAAAATCCATGGCCGCCAACCCACGGCTGCGCCCTGCCCAAGCTCGCTAGGTACTCATGGCGCGTGCTCCGCCTCCCCAACCACCTGCGCCAGCTCCCAGGCTCCCAGTGGCCCTCTGCGCCTCCCCCAACTCCACTGCACCACCACATTTCCGCTATAAAGGTCCTCCTCAGTCGTGCACGCGAGGCTCCTCCATTTCCCCTTGTCGCTCCGCCGTTGATACCGTCGAGCTCCACCTTGCCATCGAGACCCCTCCTCCGGCCATCCCCGTCACCGCCAAGCCCCTCGACGAGCCTCCTCAACCTCCAGTGAAGCTCGCAGATCAGTTTCCCCACCACGAGCGCCACCCCACTTCGCCGGCGACGAAGCCGAGCAGAGGAGCTCCGCCACCCGACGTCGCCAGCCCACGCCGCTTCATCTCTGGCCTCGTTTCTGCCTCCTACAGACTCGTGGTGAGCTCCTCTACGCGCTCCCCCACTTTCCCTACCCCACCTCGCTGGGATTTGGCCGGTCGTGGCCCCCGATGAGGCCAAGGGCCTATGTGTGTTCCCCATTTTAGTTTTAGGGCCTTTGCACAAGTTTTCGGGACCTTTTCGCGAGAACTTAAAAGATCTAGGGTCCCCAGCGCAAATAGATTCTTTAGATTTAGTTCAAATTTCTGAGATGTTCAAAAATTCGTTAAAAATCATAGACAAATAAGAAAAATGCAAGTAAATACTCCCTGGGCTCATGAGGTTGTATATTCCAACCCCATGTTTGCATGTTTATGCTTTTGATAAATAGTTTTTGAATTAAAATTCAAAATTGATTTTAAGTAACTTGTGCACCATTTGAAATCATGAACTCCTGTGTAGCTAGATTTTGGATATGTTGCTTCAGTAGTTCGTAGTAGCTCTGTATCCAAAGGAGACCTGAAAATATGCTTTGTAGCTTCTGTTATTAATTGTTTAGTGATTTCTGTTCTAGTTCAGTTCTGAATTTGTTAAGAATAATCCCTGCAGGAAAAAATTACCAACTTCCACCAGGACATTAGAAACTTGGTAGAACATGCAAGAAAAATAGTAAACATTATTTTTGGCTCTGTTTAGACAATCAAATAAATAGATGTATGCTTTCGGTGTAATAATTGTTTAGGACTGTTCAAGTAGTATTTTACCTACCACTTGGCCAAAGCACTCCTCCTGAACATGCCTAGCTCTGGTAGCAATCCCTACTGATTTGGCTATGTTTTCAATTTTATATGATTTATCTTGAATCTAGGAGCAGCAACTTGTAGCAATTTTAATAAATTCTGTACAACTCGGTTTTAGCTAAATTTTGGGGTGAGCTTAACTCTTATACCCCTGTAGTTGTCATAAAGTTTGTAGATTAAAATGATGAACCAAAATAGAGAAACAAAAATAAGAAGCGACTAGAGTAAATCGGGGGAAATAAAAAGGGTGGGAATCACTTGTGTATTATTTGAATCAAATATGGGTGCATGCTAATTTTAAAATTCAGAACAGAATACGAAATAAAAAGGGTGGGAATCACTTGTGTATTATTTGAATCAAATATGGGTGTATGCTAATTTTAAAATTCAGAACAGAATATTTTTATAAGAAAAATAAATCTAAATTGTTTTATATATGTACACAATCACCATCATGTAGGCATAAGCTTTGGACCACACCCATTCTCTAATTTTGTGAAGAAAAGAATAGTACACTAAAATGTCTAGGTGAATGTGGCCTTCAGTGCCTGTGTCTTTAGATCACAAAAAGTGTAGCAACATTCAAACTTGTGCATCTCATGTGGACGACACTCTCGCTGACGGTACTTACGACCTCATCCCCGCCATCGAAGAAGGAGCTCCCCAAGGTGGTGCAAACGTCATTGTGATTGACCCGGAGACCGAAGCCAGCGTAGCTCAAGAAGGCAAGCCCCAAAGCATTACCTAACTTTTAAATTGTGCAACAATGAATTATTTATGCTTGTGCATTTATGTTTCAAGGAGTTGTTTGAATACCCTAGTTGCATAATTCTAGTACCTATGTCTTGAAATACTAGTATGATAGGTCGATAGTGCTATGCTCTTAGGACCGTTACAAATCGAGTGATTTCCTATCACTTGCGAGATATAGGAGTTGCTTATCTTTACTTATGTTCGAATCATAAGGACGGACGGGCGGGATGGTATTTGTAGATCTCCCGTCCGTGTATGATAATTGGATTAAGTCCTAACATGTAGTTCTGTGTGTCAAGTTTTTGAACGTACCACGCACATGCCAAAGTCTAGGCTCCGATAAGCCCGGTACCTGATCGATACAACTAGGACCGATAGCCTTCTTTCCTTGGAAATATAGTTTCCCTTGCTTTACACAAGTGGGTACATGTGTGAGATCGGCCGGCATGTGTCCGCGAGTATCTGATAACCTTGTATCCTAAGGGAGTTGGACCCGGCACCGAATTGTGTATTGAGGGGAAAGGTTGGATAGTGTCTGTGCCTTTTATAGCAAGCATTATCCGTGTGTGTTGGGTTTCCCTATCCAGGTATTGAAATTCGGTTCGAACTGTCCGCTTCTCGCGGTTAATGAGACTGCTTGACCGCTGTGCTACATTGAGTAACAAGTGAAAGTATGAGGATGATGAACTTGTTGTTTGTATTAAATTGTATTGCACCACTTGAATGCTTTGAAATGTTACTCATCTAGAATGGTTAACAATACTAGAACTTGATGCTAAAATAATGAAAGTAAGGATCCACTCTTAGTCGCTTTCTGGCAAAACAAACCCACCAGCCAAAGGCCTCTCATGTCTAGGAGTCGGTGATGTAATTTTTCACCCATCGGGTAAGCCTTGTTGAGTATTAGTATACTCAGTCTTACTTGTGGATTTTATTTCAGGTATGCATGTTGCTGAGGACATTGCTAGTGCTACTTGGCCTGTCCAGGTTCCTCCTGGCTGGCACGTCGAGTGGGTTCCGACCTCTTCCGAGGATCATGAGGAGTAGCACCATGGACGACTTCATTGTGTTGTTGCTATGTATCGTCGTTAGTTAATTTCCGCCGCTTGAACTCTCAGACTTTATTTAAAAATTCAGTTGGTTTGTAATAACTTGTTGAGACTATTTATGTTTAGTTGAACTTGTGGAATGTTGTAATCTCTGGGATTCACCTTCGTGTGGCCGTGCGTGTTGTTTCAATCAAACAAAAAACGTGGTTAATTGGGTATAATCCAACGGCGCTCCAGCTTATTCCGGATTAAATTCCTGACTACTTGTTAGTGGTCCGTGAGGTACTTAACTTGGAAATTTCGGAGTGGTCCGCCACAGTTTGTCTCTTTATTCTTTGACTTGCTTGCCTTGTTGCTTGGTTTACTTGTGTTGTTTGTATTCTTTGACATGATTTTCTTGCTTATACCCATATATGTTCTGTCCTAAAAATCATCGATTTTACTAGCTACATTCAGTAATGGAACCACTTTTTTGGTTCATTTTTTTCTGTAGTGACAAATGATTGTTCATCAGTGCAACAACTTTTTGAACATATCATGTGCTTTTATCCGGCTGTTTTTTCGTTTTCCTTCATTAATCCACAAATTACTAGCTAGATGTACCAGTAGTGATTATATTTTGTTGTGCATTACTTCTTTGTGTCACTCGGTGCTTGCTGATCCCTTGTGTTTCAGTAGTGCACTCTCATCATGTCGCTGCATCTGATAATTTGGTTGATATTCGTTCAGTTGTCTCATCCCTTTAATGCTCATGCACCATTAGCCAGCATATGATATCTCAACGTGTGTCGAGCCTGTAATGAATAACTGTATCTATTTGACTGTTAGCTATGTTCGCTTACTTTTTTGGGCCATCCAATGCGTTCAGTAATTTAATCTCTCCTCCAGTAATTCGGTTTTCATTAGGCTGATCAGTAGTATGTCTTTTTCTGATACTATCAGGATGTTTTTTAACTGAAATCATGTGGCTTAAATCCTATGTTCTCTAGTATTTAACTGTCCCCCTTTAGTTAATTTCCTTTTTGCTATTAATGTTTAAAAAAGGATCACACATCCAGTAACTAAGAATGCTCCATTCTCCAATCAAAAAATAAAAAGGACTCAACATCCACTTTCAGTAATTCGGTAATATGGTAATATCCGAGTAATTCTCAACTCAGTCATATTGTGCACAAATCATATATCCCAAAGACAGCAACATGTATCCTCTTATTTCCTTTTACATTCTCAGTATACCAATCAAGAATTACTTTCATAGTCAAGTCGAGTAATAAATAATCATCATAGCAATGTATCCTCTAGTTTGGACAAAACTTTCCAGACAAATAGCTCCCTCAATCATCAATGTCATCCTCAACAAAATTCATGTGATCCGAGCCATCGTCCTCATAATAGTCCACGCCATCCAAGTCATCGTCGTCATCATAATCCATGCCATCATCCTCATCATATGCAGTCCCTACCTTGCCTTTCCTAATAACCATTGGCCTGCCCCTAGGCATCCTAGGAGGTGGCGCCTTCCTTAGCATACTGACCTGTTTGATTGCATTTGCCACAGCGGCGGGTACGGGTAGATTTCTGCGTGTGCCGAAAGTAATGTTCCGGAACAGGAGCACCCCCACCTCGTTGGTTGCAGCCCCTCTCCGCCCCCTTTTTGTGGTTGAAATTGGGGGCGCCGTCGCCGACACGACCTGCTCCCTTGGCACTGCATTCTGTGGTGCTGCCGCTGCAGCAGGTGCTTGTGATACAGCAGTTGGCGTCGCAGCAGGTGGCCTCACAGCAGGGGGAGCTGATGGACCCATGTCATGTGGTATCTCTTTTATTACCACCAGTGCTTCTCACATCAATTATTTGCAATTGACAACGGCCTGCATCACACATTTAGTATGAATTCAGCGAGTCAATAACAACATATTTCTAGTAATCGAGGAACCATTTGTAAGTCAGTGACAACATATGCAACAAGTCAGTAACAGTATATTCAGCAACCTACACCATAAGCCATTTTTATTGCAATCCACTAACACACGTCTTAAGTAATTCAACAATTCATGAACAAACCAATAACCAATAAATTCCAACACCAAGCCTGGATTCTATATCAATACATGTTTAGACATTACCGAGGCCTGTTGCAACTCCAACCAATCCGGAAGCAGTTCCAACATTCGGCTCCATTTAGTCTCACCATGCAGCCCGGAGAACATGGGATTGTGGTGGTCAAAGGAGGTGGGAACTCTCGTGTCCCTTGTGTACCTCTTGGGGATGTACTTTGATGGCACACGGTCAATCTGCTAATTTGCGAGGATACACACTAGCTGTGGACAAAACATTCCTACATTATTTAGATAAAAATAGAATAATCAATATTTTCAGCATTTCAGTAATTCAGTTGCTATTCAGCAGTTCAATAATTCAGCTAATTAATATTTCAGTAGTAGTACAGGATGGTGTTAGCAATTCAGTCACACATCATAAGTAATTTAGCAGCCATAAGATCAGGGCTATGTATTACGCACCGGTGTGCTCCATCCTCATGCATTCGCACTCAAGTACGGTTTCTTCGGGGTAGTCCCTGTTCACAGTTGCCTTCATCAAGTATTCATGCTGCAGCCATGGGAATTCAACAAGTGGCCTTCTGTGCTATACCAAGAAGTAGTTTGGTCTGTCTGGATGAGCGCGCACGAAGAATGTTGTGCTGCTCAAGAACCTCTCCTTGAACTCATTGTAGACGGCCCTAGAGTAAACGCGAGCAAGCTGCCGATCATACTTGTAGTAGGTACTTGTGACACTTGGGGCCTGCATCCAAAGATTTTTTTTATTACATTAGTAATATTATTTTTTATTAATAGACATAAATATATGCATTTTTCCCTCACCCACTATCCCACAGCCCCTACTTGAGACTTTTCGGTCTCCCCTGACTCATTCTCCTTGGTGTGCTCAAGCAGCACCATGAATGACTTTGTAAATTCAGGTATGGCGGTGCAGTTGTCACACTAGTCGTGCTTCACAACATTGTTCACACTTTCACTCCTCTGGGTCGATGTCATCATGCCGCAAAAAATATCCTTAATATATGATGTGATCCACATTTTTCTGTCATCAAACAGTTTTTGCAGGATCCTCGACTCACGAACATTGTACTTGTCGAGCATGTTATTCCATGCCCCCTCAAACTCGGTTGGAGTACGAAGGTGATTGATGACACTTGTAAAAGTGTCTGACAATCCTTTATATATGCTGAGCATATAGCTGGTTCAGCTCGGTAGTGTACTTATTCGTGATGTGCCACCAGCAATATCTGTGGTATGTGCTTTCGAACACTAGCCTGATAGCTTTCTCTATCGATGAATCCTGGTCTACGGGCAAAGAACGGCAAAACTTGATTCAGCAATTTATCAAAAGGGTAGCCTGGTAGTTCACCAATATTTGATTCAGTATTTATGAAGAAGTAGTATGGCAGTCACTGGTAGTTCAGTAATACTAGATTCACTAATTGACCAATACAAATAATTCAGTAACACTTGGTTCAATAATACATGGTTCAGTAATTACATACCAGGGAATATGACGATTGGGTCTTGACCACCCATGCAGATCCTGAATTGCTTGAATAGCCACTCAATAGTGTCAGCCTTCTCATCCCTGAGCAACGCTTGACCAAAAACGACGTTTTGCAATTGGTTGTTGAACCCAACAAAGATCGCCAACTGCATACTATATTGGTACGTCATGTACATTGTGTCGAAAGTAACCATGTTGGAATAGTCTGCAAAATAAAAAAGAAAAAAAAAACATAGGAACCGTCATTTGTTAGCATCTGGGCAATTTTTCATTACCATAGTCCAAAATATGTTCTTCACCACATTATTGCCATCTAGTTGAAACTCGCAAAAGAATTGGGGATTGTTCAACTTGCACTCTCTAAAGAAGGCTTGCGACTTCGGGATATCATCCAGCCGCTGCTCACGCACACGTGCTGCTCTCCTGCAAGTCAAAGCGGGTTAGCACCACCACCAGTCACCCAAAACAAAACAAGTCAAAGCTGGTGATGAGGACATCGTCATGCTTGATTTGTACACATCATGGACTTATCCAATTGTGCTTCGACTCCGACTTCGCTGCAACGTCCACCTCGGATTCAGCTTACACCTTCGGATGGTTTCGGCGATATCTCCCACATATGGCGTCGAAACGAGGCGTATAAGGATGCGTTGGAAAGGGGAAGACGATGCCACCATTTTGGTTCTAGCTCCAGAGCATTCGTGGATCATACTGCGTGACCACGTAAAGGTGCTCCATCACTTGTTTTGGGCCAGTTGGGCTATGTATCGTGTCGGGCTTTGGCCAAAGTTGAGGGCGCCCCCTCTGGACGCCCCAACCTTAGGGCGCCCCCTGTTCCATCATAAACAGGGTGGCCGCCACTGTTTAGACGGGGGTTTTTCTTAGATTATTCTATTTGATACAATTTCGTTGTTCATCGGTTTGTGGTACCCCAACATTCGTGCTTAATCATTCATCTGCAGTTGTCACATTTTTTGAGTGTTGCGTTCTTCCGAGTTCTGGCTTGTGTTCTTCGTTGCGCAGGAAGGGATTAGCCTTCTCGGCGAGGTCAACCGGATTGTGACTACGGTTGATAGCCAGAGGAGTTGTGGTGCTAAGATTGCGGGTTTCAAGTTTGCTGATTTGAAGCCGGATCGGTGTGTTGCACTCCGCCAACAACAAGTTATCCTTCGCCTGACGGAAGATTGGGCACCCCTGTTCATATCAGCTGGTTAGCAGCCACATTACGCACATGTTTTGGATGTCTTGCTCAGTCATGTGCAGGTTTTAGAACCGCAGATAGCGTTACGCAGCACACGCATAACATTGGTGTGGGTCACTTGTCCTTCATGCATCACGTCCACCAATTTCATCATCATTGGGTCCTATTTCTTGTGACATCGCATCCTCCTTGTCATACTTGGGCTCGGATTCAGTATATGGTTGTCTTCAAGCCGATGCACTTGTAGAATGCTCGCCTGCCAATTTCTGTTGCCCGAGCTTCGACCATTGCCCTGCAACAATCCCTCTTCGAGGTCTTACCGCGCTGGCGGTTCACCTCATCAACTTTCGGCTTATGCTGGCCTTCGAACGAGCATGTGTACTCCTACCCCTTGGAATTTTTCTTGTTCCTCTTCCTGTTCTTCTTGATACTGAACTAAGCAACCTCTGCATATCTTCGGTAGAACTCGTACGCATCTTCCAGTGTTTTGAAGGACATCTCAAGGTTTGGAATATATTGTGGATCAAGTGATTTGTGCTACAAACAAACCAAATAGTAACCCAGTAATTTCAGCAATAAGAACACATAAGCGCAATGCAGTAGAGCATGCAGACCACATATAATTAATCATATCAGTAATCCAGTAATGCAGCACACTTTAAACATGTTATTCAGATACTCAGATAATCTAGTATTCATGTAATAAGTCCACATATCAGTAATGCAGTAAAGCATGCAGGGCGTAATACAGATTGTATCAGTAATCCAGTAACACAACACACTTTACACATGATATCCGGTTACTCACATGTGTTTAGGTTTGTGTGGCGTTCGGTGTAATCATTTGCTCAGGAGCAACATTGACCGAAGGTGTCATCATTGGTCGGTGCTTCATTTCATCCCCACGCCAGGGCGGACTGGCAACCAGCTCACGGGCGATTGGCACTTCTGGGTCATTGAGAAAGTGCCACTGGCAGCACCACCCGCTCCTACTGATTCAAGGAACGACAGGGGACCTACCACGAATATCGGACATGATGCTGGGGACGCAAAGACGTGCTTACTGATTAGGCTGGCTGACGGACTACTCCGCCCCATAGTAGGTTCCATCACCATCTGAATAAATTGGAAAAAAGCCTTAGATATTAGCCAAAAACCAGTCTGATAACATATAATGCCAATACTAAACCGGCTCAGTAACATGCCTCGGTAACTCAGTAATGCACTATGCTTTTTTTCTTGTGTGATCCAGCACAAACACATAATAGAAATTCATCAACCAAATAATAGGTTCTTCAGTAATTTCTTATGATCGGGCAGTAGCAAATTAGAGACACACTAGGTGTAACAGCCTGCCACTACTCCATCAAAACTGATAATTGAACTAGACATTACCGAAAAGTCAATTCTAGTATTCTTAATTATATCAAAATTACAGAACAAATCCACATGAAAGCTTACATCCATAATTCAGTACATCACAAGCACAAAGATCAAACTCAGTAAATTACAAGCATAATTCCAATACCGAATTGCTGAAGGAAGCCTGCAAGAGAATCTATGATGGTTGGTCGGAGAGATTACCCCAAGCTCATCAGGATTCACTAGACCCCAAGCAAGCCGCTCACCGCACTCGCTGCACCCTCGGGACATCTCGCGCTCAGCGCTCTATGCGCTCCCATGTGCTCGCGGCTCAAGCTCGGCACAGACGTCGCCAATCCACCACTCCGCTACCCCCAATCCGCCGCCGCCGCTCCCCCCCCCCCCCCCCCAAACTGTCGTGGCCGCACCTCCAGCGCCCCCCTCATCCTGCCACTGCAGCACTGCTGCCTCGTGCGCTGCCAAACGCGCCTGCACGAGCGCACCAGGTGCCTTCTCGCCAAGGGATTCGCACGGGGCCCTAGTCCGCTCGCCGCTGCGCCGCCCTAGACCCAACTCGCCCTTGGCTTTCGCATGCTACCACGTGCTCACGCCTTGGGCTCGCTGGGGATGAAGCCTGGATCGGTGGGGTGGGATCTCGTCATCGGGCTACATGCGTGCTTGAGACAGAGAGGAAGAAGCCGGGTCGAGGGGGGAGCTGGTTTGACGGGTAGAAAGGTGGGTCCGGTTGGATAGGTTTGGTTGGGTTAGGGTGTAGATTAATATTTACACATATATATATACACTAGGACCTTTTAGAGAGAAGTGCGTATAGATTATTTTTTTTTATTTCTGCTAACATTGAAAGCAAAAGAACATGAAATAGTCAATGTTTAAAATAGCCGGCTAAACTAGCTGGCTATAACTGCTAGAAAAGGGCATCTCCTATGACATTTATCCCGTTATATCCCGCTATGGCCGGCTATATCACATAATGGCAGCCCAGCCGCTAAACGTCTTCGCCCGCTATTTAAAACACGAGAAATAGGACCGTTCTAATTTCTTATTAAGGCCTCTTCTCTGGGGCTGGCCTGCTTGGATCGACGACATCTGCCTGCCTCCGCAGCTCCGCTCCATATGTTGTTTTCCTCTTTGTTTTATGTTTATTTCTTGTGATTTATTGGTCTGCCTTATATTGCTACGAACGAAACCATTCATATATGAATGTATATATCTTTTTGCTATTTTTTTAAAAAAGTATAGCTTTTGCTACTTAAAATACTTATTCCATTTAAAACGAACTAAAGCTCACAGTACTCCACTACAAGGAAACCCCCCTTTAGATACATTTTTATTTGTAACGCCACTTGAAAGCGTTTCTACGCCCGGCTATACAGACGTATATTGATACGATTTTAAAAACGCGATAACGTGAGATGATATTTATTACGCTTTGAACGTCATAAGGTATGTAAAGACGTTAAATGACACACTTTAAAAATCATCTCAATTAGTCATGGTGTTACACACGCTTTTAATCATTGCTATCATCTAGATACGTTGTAAAGCGCAACAACTAATTGTACATATGGACCTAGAGACACTTGTTGACATGATACTTAAAATGTATCAAATTGATACATTGTTGACATGCTTTTGACAGTGTGTACATGGTACACACGATTGAAGTGTATCAAGTGTATCACAAAAGCGTTTCATTGGCCTGTAAATATGTTATTTGGTGTGGTACAAAAGATATTGGACATGAATAACAACTGTAATAACTTGATTAGCATAGTGGTTTAGACAATTGGTTTGGAAATTGGAGATCACTGGTTCGATTCCCAAACCAGCCATTTATTTTTTGATTTTATTAACACGTAGTTACGCGTTACTGTACTGTGTAACTACATCAATAGACACGACTTACATATGTGTCTATTCAAAAGTATCATTTTATTTACATATGCATCTAACGTGTCTAGAAAACGTCCTGCCTTACCTTGATACGCTAAACTAATACATCTCTATAAAGCCTGACACGGTCCATAAGAAGACGCTTTTAACATGCTTTATGAAAGCGTGCCTACATGGCTATAGATACGAAATAAAGCATGTCTAACTCTAAATATAGTGTAGCTACAAGGGGTGTTTTCTAGTAGTGATCTTTCCAATCTTCTTCATGTTCATCTAGGGCCCTGTTCAGATTCCCTAACAAAACACTATTCATTCTAATTTTTCACTATTCACCTTTCTCACAAAACACGCTTCCCTGTATGTGCTACAGTGTTTTTCTTCAGCTACAATATTTTTTACCTCAATCTAAACACAGCCTAGGTTTGTTTTTCGAGCTGCAAACACGACTCAGCTGGCCCATGGGCCTAAGACTGACAGTGATAGAGGCGGAGTGCCTGATCTTTCGGTGAGTGGAGGTAATTTCGACATGGGCGGAAGTAGACCCTCACGTTCCGACTACGACGAGCGAACTCGAGGTGCCAATGCAATCGCTGAACCAACTCTCTGTGGTTACCGAACTTGCGGATGCAAGGTCGGCCTGATCACGAAGATCAATCCCTGTTTGCAATCGAAGAACTAACAAGAACAAGAGGCGAGCAATCTTAATATCACTCGAAGGTGGAGTTCCGAATTACAGAGGTCAGCGCGTATTTGCGCGTGATCCGTTTAGCAGAGGCTAATCATAAAACAAAACTCAAGTTGCAAATGAAAAGAGTTGTCTAACCAAATAGAGGGGACGCAGCCCCTGGCGGCTATGAGAGGTGGCGCCCTAGGGTTTGGGAACCCTAGGCGCCACTAGCTGGGCCGCCGCAACCATGGGCCTCCAAGTGGGCTGGTCGTCTATTCTCCTGGGCATTTATTATTCAGTACCATGATGTAGTTTAACTCTCTTGCGCGAGCCCGCGTAATCGGCCCAAGTGGAGGAAGCTCCTGGGTCTCTGGCGCCTTAGTGTGGCGGACCACTCCGAAATTATTTCAAGTTAAGTACACATGGACCACTAATCAAGCAGTCAAGCACTTAATCCGGAATAAGCTGGAGCGTCGTCGGATTATACCCGATTAACCACGTACTTACACGATTGAAACAACACGCGCGCCCACACGAAGGTGAGTCCCAAAAATTACAACAGTCCACAAATTCAGCTTACATAAACAGTATTATCAAATTATTACAAACCAAGTTCAAATTTCAAATCATAGTACGAGAGTTCATTGCAGCGGAAATTAAACTAACGACGATACATAGCAACACCACGATGAAGCCGGCCATGGTGCTACTCCTCCCGATCCTCGGCAGAGTCCGGAACCCACTCGACATGCCAGCCAGGAGAAACCTGGGTAGGCCAAGTGATGGAATCCACTGCCACATCCATAACAGTACCTGAAATAAATAGCCACAAGCAAGGCTGAGTATACTAATACTCAGCATGGCCTACCCATCAGGTGAAAACTACATCACCGACTTCTAGACATGAGAGGCTTTTGGCTGGTGGGTTTGTTTTGCCAAAATCAACTAAGAGTGGATCCTTATTTTCATGATTTTAGCATCAAATTCTAGTAGTGTTAACCATTCTAGATTAGCATCCTCGCTAAGCATATAAGTGGTGCAATACAATTTAGTACATACAACAAGTTGATCATCCTCATAGTTCTACTTGTTACTCAATGCAGCACAGCGGTCAAGCAGTCTCATTAACCGCGAGAAGCGGACAGTTCGAACCGAATTTTTGCTACCTGGCCAGGGGAAACCCAGCACACACGGATAATGCTTGCTGTAAAAGGCACAAGCACTACCCAACCTTTCCCATCGATGCACAATTCGGCGCCGGGTCCATTCCCTTAGGATAAAGGTTTACCGCTTCACTCACGGCATCACGCTTATATCCACATGTGTACAGCAAGGGAAACAAAATGTTTCCAAGGAGAGATGGCTATCGGTCCTAGCTGCTTCAATCTGGTACCGGGCTTACCGATTCCCATAGGTCGGCATGCATGTGGTACGTTCAAAAACTTGACACACAGAACCACACGTTTTGACCTTAATCCAATTATCATACACGGATGGGAGATCTACACATACCATCCCGCCCGTCCATTCTTATGATTCCAACATAAGTAAAGACAAGCGACTCCTATATCTCGCGAGCGACAGGAAATCACTCGACTTGTAACGGTCCTAAAGGCATTGCTCTATCGATCCTATCATGCTAGTATTTCAAGACATAGTTACTAGAATTATGCAACTAAGGTATTCATACAATACCTAGAACGTAAATGTACAAGCATAAATAAATTCATAGTTGCGCGATTTAAAGTTAGGTTATGCTCCAGGGCTTGCCTTCTTGAGCTAAAATGCTGTCAGGCTCCTGGTCGATCATGACGATGCCGGCACCACCCTCGGGGACTTCTTCTTTGTTGACGGGGACGAGGTTGTAGGTGCCGTCAGCGAGAGCGCCTTCTACATGAGATGCACAACTTTAAGGTGGCTGCCTAAGTGATCTAAATACATGGCCTTGAAGGCCATATTCACCTAGACATACTAGTGAACTATTTTCTCCTTCACAAACTTAGAGGAGGTGTGTGGAAATTTTTATGTCTTCATGATGGTAATTGTGTACGCGTATACAACAATTCCAATTATTATTTTTAAGCAAGGGTACAGTTCTGGAATTTAGATTTCACATGCTCCACATTTATTCCAATTAACAAAAGTGATCTATTTCTTTTTTATAAACTCAATTCTAATCTAGTTTCTTCTCATTTTTGTTTCTCTGTTTCTGTTCATCCTTTTTATCCATAAACGTTACGACAGCTAGTGGAGTATAAGAGTTAGGCTCACTCCAAAATTTAGCTAAAACTGAGCTACACAGAATTTATTAAAAATGGAGCAAGTTGTTGTCCTAGGAAACAAGATTAATTCATATAAAATTAAAACTACTTCCAAAACAGGAGATTTCTTTACGAGAGCTATACATGAGTGAAAGGGAGGCTCTGACCAAGTGGTGGCTAAAAATAACACTTGGACAACCCTCAATAATTTTCTATCCGAAAACCAACATCTATTTTTACCACATGTACAAATGAGTTCCTAGACCTCTGGCGAAAGATGGTGATTTTTGACTGCATGGATTATTTTTGATAATTGCAGAACTAAACTAGAATAGGAATCACAAAATAAATCATAACTAAAGCTACAGTCCATATTTTTAGGTCTCCTTTGGACACAAAGTGTCTAAAGGCATCACAAGCAACATATCCAAAGTTCAGCTCCAGAAGAGCTCAGGATTTGAAATGGTGCACAAGATTCTAAAAACTGAGTTTGAATTTTAATTCAAAAACTACTCACCAAAAGTGTATACATGCTAACATGAGATTGGAGTTTACAACCTCACGAGTCCAGGGAGTATTTTTGTGCATTTTTCCAATTTTTCTGCGATTTTTAGTGGATTTTACAAAATCTCAGAAAAATGGATCTAAGTTTAAGAATCTCTTTTACGCCGGGGACCCTAAACTTTTTAAACTCTTGTGAACAAGTCCCTGAAATTACACAGAGGACCCTAGAACTAAAAAGGGGAACGCATCTCGGTCCTTGGCTCGTCGGCGTTGTTACGCCGGCGAGGAGACGGCGAACTAGCGCGGGGAAAGTTGGGGGAAATGATGAGGGGCTCACCGCGCGTCGTTTGGGGTAGGTCTCGAGGCCGGTGGTGCAGTGGCGAGGCTCGTCGACGGTGAGCGGCGGAGCGGCTTGCTCCAGCGACGTCGATAGCCGGCTACGGGGGTCGAGACGAGGCGCGGCGTGGCTTGAAAGCTTCACCGGAGTGAGGCGGAGCTCATCGAGGTACTTGGCGGCGACGGGGACGATCGAAAGATGGGGCTCGGCGTGGAGGTGGAGCTCGGGGGCGGAAATGGAGCAACGGCGAGAAATCTGTTCGATTTTCGGCGAGTAGTGCTCGGTTTTGGTTGGGAATGGTTCGAGAGGCTAGCTAACATAGTGGGTGAGCTATGGGTGCAGTGGATTGGAGATTTATGGAGGGAGCGAGGGTAATTTCGGCCCGCAACGGCAAGAGCTCAAGCTCGGGTCACGGCGGCCGGATGTGGAAGAAGGGGTGAGGGAGCGCGAGGAGGAGGAGAAAGGCAGGGCGCTGGGCGAGGATGGAAATTAGAGTCACTTGGCAGTGGTTTGGAGCAGCTAGCGAGGGCTGGGCAGCTCAGGGATGGCGTCCACGCGAGCTCGGGCTGTCGGAGCCGCCATTGATGGCTCTGACAGCTCGGGCAGAGCATGGCCGTGGGTTGGGGGAGGAAGATCGTGGCGTGGGCGAGTGAAGATCCTCTGGCGTTGCTGTTTGGCGCGAAGCGGGCTCGAATCTGCTGCTGGGAGGCTTGGCTCGACGTGCTGCGTCGCGGCCAATGGTGAGCTCGGCCGCCATGATGGCGCGCCGCGCGACGACGTCGACAGAATGCGGGAAAAGACCGGGCGTGGGCGCTGGCGTGTGCGCAGGCAAGTGGGACGCTGCTGCCGTGGCTCTGGCCGGCTCGGCGAGGTCGCCGCCGCTCGCCGGCCACGTGGTGGCCGCTGGCGGCCACTACTGGCCCGAGAGGGCGCTTGTCGCGACGCCCATGGAGCATCCCCGGTGCAACGGGTTTAACTCTGAAAATTTGAACTACACTTCAAAAAGTGCAAATACAAAAGTTGGAGCTTGAAATGTGGGACACAACTTTATTTTTGGGGTGAACCTGAAATTTCAAATTTTTCAAGCTCAAACAGGCCATTTTCGAACAGGCGTTCAGCACAGTTTTTCGAGTTTTTGAGGGGCTTAACTGCAAAATTTATAAAAGTTTCCAACAGTGACTAGGCCTTATTTATGATGAAAAACAATTTTTATTTTTGGAGATTTTTAAGTTTAGTACAAAATTCTTGAGATTTCAGTTGGGTGTCAAAAAGGCCTTTGTTTGAATTTAAATTTCAAATTTTGATCAAATTTTGTGTGCTTCCACCATTGCTACCCTTAATCCTGTTTTGATTGTGTTTCTAGAGTACTAACATCAGGGATGTCACAGCCTTCCCCCCTTAAAAGGAATCTCGCCCCGAGATTCGATATTGCTTAGGGACATGGTAGAGAGAGAGGTACCTTGGTCTTAGGAAGGATGTCAGGGAAGTTCTTTTTAAGATAGTCCTCGGTTTCCCATGTGGCTTCATCCTCGGAGTGATGACTCCACTGAATTTTAACTTCTCTTCTTCGTGTTTGTCTCTCCTTCTCATCGAGGATCTTGATGGGATGCTCATCATAAGAAAGATCCGGTTCAACCGAGAGTTCTTCTTGCTCAGCAACCTCGGTCGGAACGAAGACATTTCTTGAGTTGGGAGACATGGAATACACTGTGCACGGCAGAGAGCTTCTCGGGAAGCTTCACACGGTATGCTACTAGTCCATATTGTTGAGTGATTTCATATGGGCCAATGTAGCGAGGTGCAAGTTTTCCTTTCAACCCAAACCTTTGCACACCCTTGGTCGGGGAGACCTTGAGATACACATGATCACCGGCTTCGAACTGAAGTGGGTTCCGCCTTTGATCAAAGTAACTCTTTTGCCGCGATTGTGCGGTTCTCAAGTTTTCACGGATGATCCTAACCTTTTCTTCCGCTTCCTTCACAAGGTCAGGGCCGTATGCGTACCTCTCGCCTGCCTGGGACCAACACAACGGTGTCCGACATCTTCTACCATACAAGGCTTCGAAAGGTGCCATTTTAAGACTCGCTTGGTAGCTGTTGTTATAAGAGAATTCAGCCAGGGATAAACATTTCTCCCAGTTTTTCCCATAATGGATGACACAAGCTCGAAGAATATCTTCAAGTATTTGATTTACCCTTTCCGTCTGCCCGTTGATTTGAGGGTGATACGCTGAACTACGGATCAGCTTTGTGCCTAGGGATAGTTGCAATTGTTCCCAAAAGCGTGCCAAAAATTGAGTACCACGATCTGAAATTATCGTCTTGGATACCCCATGTAGACAAACGATCCATTCCAAATAGATTTCAGCGTACCTCCTAGCGGTATAAGCGATATTGACCGGAATAAAATGTGCGGTCATGGTGAGGCGGTCCACAATTACCCAAATGGAGTCATGCCCCTGAGGGGTTCTGGGAAGTCCAACAATGAAGTCCATGCTTATATCCTCCCACTCCCATGAGGGAATAGGTAGAGGTTGAAGAGTGCCTGCTACCTTCAAGTGGCTAGCCTTTACCCGCTGACACGTGTCACATTCCGACACATACGTGGCAATCTCCCGCTTCATCCTAGTCCACCAAAAGTTTTGTTTCAGATCTTGGTACATTTTGGTGCTACCGGGATGGATATAAAATTTGGAGAGATGAGCTTCATCCATAATTTTCCTTCGGAGTTCAGTGTTCTTGGGCACCACTATCCGATGTCCAAACCTCATCACTCCCTGCCCATCTAGCCGGAAACATTTATATTTTTCCTTTACCTTCTCTTTTGCCAATTTTCTCTTGAGGATTTTAATCTTTGCATCATTTAATTGGGCCTCAACAATTTGATCGTGCAAGGTTGGTTCGACAGAGATATGGTTGATGTATCCGTGAGGAACAATCTCCAAGTTGAGCTTTGCCATTTTATGGCACAAGGTGTCCGCGTAGGACTCCATGGAAAGGCAGTGACAGCGAGCCTTGCGGCTTAGTGCATCCGCAACCATATTAGCCTTCCCGGGGTGATAATGCACACTAAGATCATAGTCCTTTGCTAACTCCAACCATCTTCGCTGCCTCATGTTCAAGTGTGCCTGAGTGAAGACGTATTTGAGGCTTTTGTGATCGGTGTAAACGTTACATGGAACACCCATCAGGTAGTGTCTCCAAATCTTGAGAGCATGAATTACCGCTGCTAACTCAAGATCATGCGTACGGTAATTTTGCTCATGCGGCCGGAGTGCTCGGGAAGCATAAGCAATGACTCGGTTCTCTTGCATAAGAACACAACCAAGTCCGGTGCCTGAAGCATCGCAATAGACATCATAGGGCTTGGTGCTGTCGGGTTGAGCTAAAACTGGGGCTGAAGTTATATGTTTTCTCAAAGTGTGGAAAGCTTCTTCACATTTGTCACTCCACTTAAATTTGACTCCCTTCTTTAAGAGTTCGGTCATGGGTTTAGCAATCCGAGAGAAATCCGGAATGAAGCGGCGGTAGTAACCAGCTAGGCTCAGAAAACTCTGAATCTCATAGACAGAGATAGGTGGTTGCCAATCCATCACCTCTTGCACCTTGGTCGGATCCACGGATACCATCCTTGGAAACCATGTGACCCAAGAATTTCACACTTTCTAGCCAGAATTCACATTTCGAGAACTTGGCGTAGAGTTGATGGTCTCTTAATCTTTGAAGAACAATGCGAAGGTGCTCGACATGCTCTTCCTCATTCTTGGAATATATGAGAATGTCATCAATGAAAACCACCACGAACTTGTTGAGCTCGGACTTGAAAACCGAATTCATGAGATACATGAAGTAGGCTGGGGCATTCGTGAGCCCAAATGACATGACCAAGGATTCATAAAGTCCGTAGCGGGTAGAAAAGGCAGTCTTGGGAATATCACGAGGTCGAATTTTTATTTGGTGATAGCCAGAGCGAAGATCAATCTTAGAGAACACTCTGGCGCCAGCTAGTTGATCAAGAAGGACATCAATGCGGGGAAGTGGATACTTGTTTTTGAGGGTCACCGCATTAAGAGGCCGGTAATCAATACACAACCTTAAGGAATGATCCTTCTTCTTCACAAAGATAGCTGGACAACCCCACTGTGACACACTAGGACGGATGAAACCCTTGTCTAGCAGTTCTTGGAGTTGAATTTCTAATTCAGCCAATTCATTGGGTGGCATTCTATAGGGTCTCTTTGACATAGGTGTTGTGCCAGGTTGAAGTTCAATCACAAATTCAATGTCCCTATCCGGTGGCATCTCAGGTAAGTCATCCAGAAAAACATCGGCATACTCACATACCACCGGAATGTCTTTTAGTTGTGTTTCTACCATGGTGTAAGCACAAGCATTGACACATTTCCGGTGTGGCAGATATAGTGCACTAGGGCCATGTGTAGGCGAGTTTATTACCACAACCCTTTCGACAACATCTAGCACAACCTTATGTTGAGTCATCCAATTCGCCCCCAAAACAATATCAATTCCTTCTAACCCAAGCAGAATTAAATCAGTAGGAAACACTTTACTACCCAGCCTGATTGGTACTTTTCGAGTGACTTGGTTGGATGCTATTTTACCTCCCGCTGTTGATATCAC
Source organism: Digitaria exilis (assembly GCA_015342445.1). Lineage (NCBI taxonomy): Eukaryota > Viridiplantae > Streptophyta > Magnoliopsida > Poales > Poaceae > Digitaria > Digitaria exilis. The sequence continues at coordinate 17,552 of JACEFO010001274.1, read as the reverse complement.
ATATGCTGATTTGGTGTGATATGATTTTAACCCATATTTTGCATGAAATCTTGTGCTTATAAAACTATGTGTTGCCCCAGAATCAAACAATATCACAGCAGGTTGGTTGTGGATAGGGAAGGTACCAGTCATGTCCGGTGCTCCCTCAGGTAGGTCGGCCAGGGTGGTGTAGTTGAGCCTTCCCTGCCTGACTTGGACACGCTGTTGCTTGCCCTTGTTCTGCTGATTTCCAGGACGCTGGTTCTGCGGCTTGTTTTGTGGGCAGTCCTTGATGAAGTGACTGTTGCTGCCACACTTGAAGCATTGGTAGCCACCTCCAGGACGGAGCGGCTGCTGCACGTTTTGCCTCGACGCCTGTTGCTGTTACGGTGGTGGAGGGAAACGGGACGCACCCTGCTGTGGTGGCCTGGCAACCCATCGTCCTCCCTGAGGAGCCCTTGGCTGTCCCTGTGGTGCAGCCGGGGGAACCAGGCGGAACCTCTGAGGCTGTCCACCCGAGGGTCCAGCGGGAGCCTTCCTCTTCTTCTCAGCCTTATGCACCATGTTAGCATCTTCCTGGGCAATGGCTATCTTCACAAGTTCACCATATGTGGCGACTCGTGTAGTGGTCAGCTGGGCCTTGAGCTTGGTATTGAGGCCACGGCGGAACCTCTGCATCTTCTTCACATCGGAGTCGGCATGATGACCCGCGTAAGGACACAGACCATTGAAGGCCTGGGCGTACTGGAGCACAGTGCGGGTTCCCTGAGTCAGAGCCAGGAACTCAGTCAACTTCCTTTCGACCAACCCAGCAGGAATGTGGTGGGCTTTGAAGGCAGTTTTGAACTCCTCCCACTCAATAACATGGTTCTCCTGCTGAAGGGCTAGGTAGTTCTCCCACCACAGGAGAGCTGTGCCACGGAGCTGCTACGCCGCGAAGACCACCTTGCGGTTGGGAGTGCAAGGCGTGGCCAGAATGGAGAACTTGGATTCGATGGCTCGAATCGATGCATCGGCCTCCAAGGGCTCCTCGGCCCTGGAGAACACCGGAGGGTGTGTAGCCAACAAGTCCTCGTACCGAGCCACTTGAGGTGGAGGGGCACGTTGACCACCTTGTTGCTGCATCTGCTGCTGCATCATCTGTTGCTGATGCTGTAGATTGCGGAGAATCTCTGTCTGAGTGGCATACAGTTGTTGCCACGTTGGAGGTTGTTGCGGTGGCGGAGGTGGTGGTGGCTGCTGCCCTTCCAGCCCCTGCTGGTTAGCGTTGGATCCACTAGCATCGTGACCGCTGCGAGTGATAGCCATCTGCAGTAGGTACTTGTATTAGCCATAATTCATAAGCTTGCATAAATCAATGACAAGATAGAACGTGGCCATATAATGAAGTTTACTGTGTAAGGATAACACATCAACAGGCAGTTTCGGAAGAAAAATCATATCTCCCAGTAGAAGTCAAGTTAGATGCTCCAATTTGGTCAGTAGCTCGCAAATTTCATACTCTACAACTTTCATGTTTGGCTCAGAACCAAAATCAGGATAGAACTAGGCCGAAAAATTCGAGTTTCAGTTCTCTGTTTTTGTTGTTTTTCAGTAGGCCCAGCTGTAGTGTTTTGGTTGTCATTTTTATTTCGCTTAACCAATGGGGTTGAAATTTGGTGAGCATTTCGTTTGACAAATTTCAGACAACTTTGTAGTTCAAGTCATAGCCCAGAAGTGAAAGGAAAATACATTAATAATTAAAACAAGGATAGTTGCAGAATGTTTTCAGCACAACCATTACAACCTTCATCAAGTTTTTGGGGCTCACACATCCCATGCTAATGGATTACATTTGTTCAAAAGATTAAAGGGAAACTCAACTCCATATAACCTATTACATCATGAAGCCAAAATTTAGGCTATGCAGAGAAGTAACTTGCTACCGCAGCTCCTAGAAGTCATCTAGGTTGGTAGCTGTAGCCTCGCCGCCCATGGGAGACGGTGGAGCTGGAAGGGGTGGCATGTCATCCTCTGTGTCCATGTCTGAATCAGGCGCTTCTCCTTCCCCATTCTCTCCACCCTCCTCAAGAAGGTGCTGACCATCACGGGCAGCTAGCATGGCATTGGCATGCTCCAAGACACCCTGCGCGTTCTCAAGCTCATCCCTTGTTTGGGTCATCTTGTTGTGGACATTGTTGTGTGCTATGTGGAGGTCGGTCAACTGCCTCTCCAAATCTGCAATCATGGCGTCCCTGGTGCTCACCTCTATGGACAAAGAGGTCCTCTCTACTCCAAGTTCACGAGCACGAACAGACATGTCAATGGCAAGGTTAAGTGCTTCATTTTGTGACCGCCCCAAAAGTGCCTGCAGCCGGTGATAAGCCCGGATCCATCTCATCAAGAGCGTAGCTGCAGCGACAGGGTTCTCCGCCACCCTCAAAGGTGAACTGAGATAGCGCCTCATCCAATGAGCGTCGTCCGGCATGGGCCGGTGCAAACAGCCCAAGAAGTTGATGCTCCACAAGGTCCTGGTTCCGGGCGCAGAAGGAGCTGATCCCATTGAGAGCAGCTATCTCACTAGTGGTCTCCATGTGATGCCCATTGACTTCCACACTCCATGTGGGAGAGCTGGGACACGGTGGGTGGCGGTGCACCACCAAACGCACTCGGGATCGAGTCACGCCACGGTCACGGAGGATGGTTCTCTCATATTGTGGCGGGGTTGGGTAATCAAGCGCCTGCAACACGGACCAAAGGATGCTAGGAAAACCCTCCCATCCGAGGCAGTCCGACAAAGAGACGTCATTGGGGTAGCTAGCAAGGTCGTGTGGGTGTCCATTCTGAACAAAAAGGTCAAGTGTGAGAACCGGTTAGCGCCAAAGAAATAAAAACAGATTCTGGTCAGTGTAGTAAAAATTATAAAACTCCGCATTTACAAACCCAAAAATTCCCAAATTTAGCCAGAACATTGTTTAAGTAATTTCAAACAAGTTTCATGTTGAAGGTTTGAGCAGAAACGGTCGTTAAGAAGATGTAAAAATTCAATTTTCAACTCACTGTTCCCAGAAATTTCCAGCAGACAGGGGGTTACCATTTTAAGCATAGCTCTTATTCTACTGAACCAAATTCGTTTAAATTTCTACAGTACAAACTAGATAACATTTATGACAACTTTCATATTGAACACTGTTTCGTTTGACGAGGTTTTCAGGTTCGAAACGATGATACAAACAGAACTGTTTTCGGCAGAATTTTCAGCACAATTTCCGGTTCTTATTCAAATTTTGATGACGGGTAGTTCAATGGTCATGCATTATGGTTCAATAGAGTTTCAGTGAATTACAATGCATGAGCGTCCTGTTCGTCCTCACCGACACACGCGCCAATAAACTTTTGGCCTACGAAGTTAGTGTCGGTGGTTAGGCAATATTCGTCTCTCCCTATATTAGCCATCTATCATATCGTGATCCCTTAACCCACATAGGCTTCACGCTCTATATATCATCCTTAGCGGTCCTATGGATCACATTCCATCGCAAGTGCATGGCGGAAGCAAGAGTTGGCAAGTTTTATTCAAAAATATTTATTTAGGGTCCATTGCTCTCTCTGGTGCGCATGTTTCGGCTCTGATGCCAGCTTGGGGGACCACTCCGAAATTATTCCAAGTTAAGTACCCATGGACCACTAATCAAGCAGTCAAGCACTTAATCCAGAATAAGCTGGAGCGTCGTCGGATTATACCCGATTAACCATGTACTTACACGATGGAAACAACACGCGCGCCCACACGAAGGTGAGTCCCAGAAATTACAACATTCCATAAATTCAGCTTACATAAACAGTATCATCAAATTATTACAAACCAAGTTTGAATTTCAAATCATAGTACGAGAGTTCATTGCTGCGGAAATTAAACTAACGACGATAAATAGCAACACCACGATGAAGCCGGCCATGGTGCTACTCCTCCCGATCCTCGGCAGAGGCCAGAACCCACTCGACATGCCAGCTAGGAGGAACCTGAGTAGGCCAAGTGATGGAATCCACTGCCACATCCATAACAGTACCTGAAATAAATAGCCACAAGCAAGGCTGAGTATACTAATACTCAGCAAAACTTACCCATCGGGTGAAAACTACATCACCGACTTCTAGACATGAGAGACTTTTGGCTGGTGGGTTTGTTTTGCCAAAAGCAACTAAGAGTGGATCCTTATTTTCATGATTTTAGCATCAAATTCTAGTAGTGTTAACCATTCTAGATTAGCATCCTCTCTAAGCATACAAGTGGTGCAATACAATTTAGTACATACAACAAGTTCATCATCCTCATAGTTCCACTTGTTACTCAATGCAGCACAGCGGTCAAGCAGTCTCATTAACCGCGAGAAACGGATAGTTCGAACCGAAGTTTGCTACCTGGCCAGGGGTGACCCAACACACACGGACAATGCTTGCTATAGAAGGCACAAGCACTTTCCAACCTTTCCCATCAATCCACAATTCGGCACCGGGTCCATTCCCTTAGGATAAAGGTTTACCGCTTCACTCACGGCATCACGCATATATCCACATGTGTACAGCAAGGGAAACAAAATGTTTCCAAGGAGAGATGGCTATCGGTCCTAGCTGCTTCAATCTGGTACCGGGCTTACCGATTCCCATAGGTCGGCATGCATGTGGTACGTTCAAAAACATGACACACAGAACCACACGTTTCGACCTTAATCCAATTATCATACACGGCAGGAGATCTACATATACCATCCCGCCCGTCCATCCTTATGATTCCAACATAAGTAAAGACAAGCGACTCCTATATCTTGCGAGCGACAGAAAATCACTCGACTTGTAACGGTCCTAAAGGCATTGCTCTATCGATCCTATCATGCTAGTATTTCATGACATAGATACTAGAATTATGCAACTAAGGTATTCATACAATACCTAGAACGTAAATGCACAAGCATAAATAAATTTATAGTCGCACGATTTAAAGTTAGGTTATGCTACGGGGCTTGCCTTCTTGAGCTAAAACACTATCAGGCTCCTGGTCGATCACGACGATGTCGGCACCACCCTCGGGGACTTCTTCTTCGTTGACGGGGACGAGGTTGTAGGTGCCGTTAGCGAGAGCGCCTTCTACATGAGATGCACAACTTTAAGGTGGCCGCCTAAGTGATCTAAATGCATGGCCTTGAAGGCCATATTCACCTAGACATACTAGTGAACTATTTTCTCCTTCACAAACTTAGAGGAGGTGTGTGGAAATTTTTATGTCTTGATGATGGTGATTGTGTACATGTATATAACAATTCCAATTATTATTTTTAAGGAAGGGTGTAGTTCTGGAATTTAGATTTCACATGCTCCACATTTATTCCAATTAACAAAAGTGATCTATTTCTTTTTATAAACTCAATTCTACTCTAGTTTCTTCTCATTTTTGTTTCTATGTTTCTGTTTACCCTTTTTATCCATAAACTTTACGACAGCTAGTGGAGTATAAGAGTTAGGTTCACTCCAAAATTTAGCTAAAACTGAGCTACACAGAATTAATTAAAAATGGAACAAGTTGCTGTCCTAGGAAACAAGATTAATTCATATAAAATTAAAACTACTTCCAAAACAGGAGATTTCTTTACCAGAGCTATACATGAGTGAAAGGGAGGCTCTGACCAAGTGGTGGCTAAAAATAACACTTGGACAGCCCTCAATAATTTTCTATCCGAAAACCAACATCTATTTATTTGGGAGCCTAAACAGGGTCAAAAATTAAATTTAGCATTTTTACCACATGTGCAAATAAGCTCCTAGACCTCTGATGAAGGATGGTGATTTTTGACTGCATGGTTTATTTTTGATAATTGTATAACTAAACTAGAACAGGAATCACAGAATAAATCATAACTGAAGCTACAATCCATATTTTTAGGTCTCCTTTGGACACAAAGCGTCTAAAGGCATCACAAGCAACATATCCAAAGTTCAGCTCCAGAAGAGCTCAGGATTCGAAATGGTGCACAAGATTCTAAAAACTGAGTTTGAATTTTAATTCAAAAACTATTCACCAAAAGTGTATACATGCTAACATGAGATTGGAGTTTACAACCTCACGAGTCCAGGGAGTATTTTTGTGCATTCTTCCAATTTTACTACGTTTTTTAGTGGATTTTAGAAAATCTCCAAAAAAATGGATCTAGGTTTAAGAATCTCTTTTACGCCGAGGACCCTAAACCTTTTAAACTCTTGCGAACAAGTCCCTGAAATTACACAGAGGAACCTAGAACTAAAAAGTGGAACGCATCTCGGTCGTTGGCTCGTCGGCGTTGTTACGCCGGCGAGGAGACGGCGAACTAGCGCGGGGAAAGTTGGGGGAAATGATGAGGGGCTCACCGCGCATCGTTTAGGGTAGGTCTTGAGGCCAGTGGTGCAGTGGCGAGGTTCGTCGATGGTGAGCGGTGGAGCGGCTTGCTCTGGCGATGTCGATAGCCGGCTACGGGGGTCGAGACGAGGCGCGGCGTGGCTTGAAAGCTTCACCGGAGTGAGGCGGAGCTCGTCGAGGTACTTGGCGGCGACGGGGACGACCGAAAGATGGGGCTCGGCATAGAGGTGGAGCTCGGGGGCGGAAATGGAGCAACGGCGAGAAATCTCTTCGATTTCCGGCGAGTAGTGCTCGGTTTTGGTTGGGAATGGTTCGAGAGGCTAGCTAAGAGAGTGGGTGAGCTATGGGTGCAGTGGATTGGAGATTCATGGAGGGAGCGATGGGAATTTGAGCCCGCAACTGCACGAGCTCAAGCTCGGGTCACGGTGGCCGGAGGTGGAAGAAGGGGTGAGGGAGCGCGAGGAGGAGGAGAAAGGCAGGGTGCTGGGCGAGGATGGAAATGAGAGTCACTTGGCAGCGGTTTGGGGCAGCTAGTGAGGGCTGGGCAGCTCAGGGATGGCGTGCACGCGAGCTCGGGCTATCGGAGCCGCCATTGATGGCTCTGACAGCTCGGGCAGAGCGCGGCCGCGGGTTGGGAGAGGAAGATCGTGGCGTGGGCAAGTGAAGATCCTCTGGCGTTGCTGTTTGGCATGAAGCGGGCTCGAATCCGCCGTTGGGAGGCTCGGCTCGGTGTGCTGCGTCGCGGCCAATGGTGAGCTCGGCCGCCATGATGGCGCGCCGCGCGACGACGTCGACAGAACGCGGGAAAAGACCGGGCATGGGCGCTGGCGTGTGCGCGGGCAAGTGGGACGCTGCTGCCGCTGGTCTGGCCCGCTCGGCGAGGTCGCCGCCGCTCGCCGGCCACGTGGCGGCCGCTGGCGGCCACTGCCGGCCACGACGGGGCGCTTGTCGCGACGCCCGTGGAGCATCCCCGGTGCAACGGGTTTAACTCCGAAAATTTGAACTACACTTCAAAAAGTGCAAATACAAAAGTTGGAGTTTGAAATGTGGGACACAACTTTATTTCTGGGGTGAACCTGAAATTTCAAATTTTTCAAGCTCAAACAGGCCATTTTCGAACAGGCGTTCAACATGGTTTTTCGAGTTTTTGAGGGGCTTAACTGCAAAATTTGAAAAAGTTTCCACCAGTGACTAGGCCTTATTTGTGATGACAAACAACTTTTATTTTTGGAGAATTTTTAAGTTTAGCACGAAATTCTTGAGATTTCAGTTGGGTGTCAAAAAGGCCTTTGTTTGAATTTAAATTTCAAATTTTGATCAAATTTTATGTGCTTCCACCATTGCTATCCTTAATCCTGTTTTGATTGTGTTTTTAGAGTACTAACATCAGGGATGTCACACTTGGGAGGCTCCTGGGCCAGAGGCACCTGAGGGGAAGGCGCCTGATCTTCTGGCGTCGTGTCTGCTGTCGTCGTACTCGTAGTGTAGTTGATGTCCGCATCATCCTCCCCTTCTTGAAACGAAGTCATCCTCGACGGCAACTCCTCATCCTCGCCCGTGTATGGTGTCAAATCTGCAACATTAAAACTAGTGGAAACACCAAACTGCGTAGGTAGGTCAAGAACATAAGCATTATCATTAATCTTTGTTAGCACTTTAAAAGGACCAGCGGCGCGAGGCATTAATTTAGAACGACGTAAAGTAGGAAAGCGATCCTTGCGCAAGTGCAACCAAACCAAATCACCAGGTGCAAAAGTAACATGTTTGCGACCTTTACTACCCGCAACCTGATAGCGAGCGTTCGTAGCAGCAATATTTTGATGAGTTTGATCATGCAACGTTATCATTTGCTCAACATGTGCAACAGCATCTAAGTGGGGAGCATCGGCAGCATCCAAAGAAAATAAATCAATAGGCGCGCGCGGAACATAACCATAAACCACCTCAAAAGGGCACATCTTAGTCGAAGAATGCGTAGCACGGTTATAAGCAAACTCAACATGAGGCAAACAATCTTCCCAATATTTTAAGTTCTTGTCTAAAACAACCCTAAGCATGGTAGACAAAGTTCTATTTACCACCTCAGGTTGCCCATCAGTCTGAGGATGACATGTTGTACTAAACAACAATTTAGTGCCCAATTATTCCACAGTGATCTCCAAAAATGACTGAGAAACTTAGCATCACGATCAGAGACAATTGTATTTGGAATGCCATGCAAACGAACAATTTCTCAAAAGAACAATTCAGCAACCATGCTAACATCATCAGTTTTATGACAAGGTATAAAGTGAGCCATTTCAGAGAAGCGATCGACAACCACAAAAATGCTATCCCTCCCCTTCTTAGTTCTAGGCAGTCCTAAAACAAAGTCCATTGACATATCAAGCCACGGGGACGAAGGGGCAGGTAAAGGCATATACAAACCGTGGTTGTTCAGACGGGACCTAGCTTTCTGGCATGTAGTGCAGCGTGCAACAAGGCGTTCGACATCGCGGCGCATCCGGGGCCAGAAGAAGTGCGCGGACAGTATCTCATGCATCTTGAAGATGCCAAAGTGGCCATGAGGCCGCCGCCATGTGCTTCCTGCAACAACAAAAGACGAACCAAGGTCGCTGGAACACACAGCTTGTTAGCTCGAAACAGGAACCCGACCTGCATATGAAATTGACCCCATGGTTTCCCAGTCAAGCAATGAGCAAAAGCATCTCTGAAATCAGCATCATCAACATATTGGTCTTTCATAGTGTGCAAGCCAAAAATTTTGAAGTCTACTTGAAAGCATCCGGGTGTTTAATAATGACATTTTCTGTCCCACTCTTGTGTTTAATAATGTACGGAAAGGACTCAATGAATTCAACCCATTTAGCATGATGATGATTCAGGTTTGTTTGGGTTAGAATATGTTTTAAAGCTTCATGATCAGAGTGGATAATAAACTCACGATGCCACAGGTAATGCTGCCATGTTTGTAAAATGCGCACGAGAGCATACAGTTCTTTTTCATAAGTAGAATAGCGCAAGCTAGGACAACTTAATTTTTCACTAAAGTAAGCAACCGGTTTACCCTCTTGTAACAAAATAGCACCTAATCCAATCCCACTTGCATCGCATTCAAGCTCAAAGATTTTAGTAAAATCAGGCAATTGTAAGACAGGAGCATGTGTGAGCTTATCTTTGAGAGTACAAAATGCAACCTCCTGTGCATCGCTCCAAATGAAGGGCACGTGTTTCTTTGTAAGCTCGTGCAGAGGTGCTGCAATGGGGCTGAAATCACGCACAAATCTGCGGTAGAAACCTGCAAGACCAAGGAAATTTCGAATCTGCGTGACTGTCGTCGGTGTGGGCCATTCCCGGATGGCGTCGATCTTGCTGCTGTCCACCTCAATGCCTTGTGGAGTAACAACATAGCCAAGAAACGAGACACGTTGTGTGCAAAACATGCATTTTTCAATGTTTCCATACAAGTTAGCCGCACGTAACGTGTCAAAAACAGCACGCAAATGACCCAAATGTTCATCCATAGACTTGCTGTAAATCAAGATATCATCGAAATAGACAACAACAAACAAGCCTATAAAGGGTCCAAGAACTTCATTCATCAAGCGCATAAATGTGCTGGGTGCATTAGTCAATCCAAACGGGATAACTAACCATTCATACAAGCCAAATTTCGTTTTGGAAGCTGTTTTCCATTCATCACCTAATTTCATATGAATCTGGTGGTAGCCACTACGCAAATCAATCTTAGTGAATATAATGGCACCACTAAGCTCATCTAGCATATCATCAAGGCGAGGAATAGGATATCGATATCGAATAGTGATGTTATTAATAGCACGACAATCGACACACATGCGCCAGGAACCATCTTTCTTAGGAACAAGTAATACCGGAATGGAACAGGGGCTGAGAGACTCACGAATGTAGCCCTTGTCGAGCAGCGCTTGTACCTGGTGCTGAATTTCCTTTGTCTCCTCCGGGTTGGTGCGGTACGGTGCGCGGTTCGGAAGCGGCGCACCCAGAACGAGATCAATCTGGTGCTCAATGCCTCGAAGCGGGGGAAGGCCTGGCGGCAAGTCCTTCGGGAAAACATCCGCGGACTCCTGCAAAAGGTGAGGAACCCCAGGGGGAATATCCGAAGGTGGTGCATCATCAAGTGAAACAAGCAAGCCAGCGCACATGAGAACATAGCAGGGTAACTGTGAAGCGTGTAGCTCATCAAAATCAGATCGGGTGCCCATCAAAACAAGAGCATGCAACTTAATTTCAGAATTAGCAAAAGGTGCCGGTGTGGGTGCATGCTGATTTTTTATTTAGCCGTGCAAGCAATATCATCTTTAACAATCTGTTCAGACGTCATGGGATGAATGATGATTTTCTGGCCTTTACTCATGAGAGAATAATGATTTGAACGACCATAATGCAAGCTATCAGTATCATATTGCCAAGGTCGACCAAGTAATAACGAGCATGCTTCCATAGGTATAACATCGCAGTCCACAAAATTAGAGTAAGTGCCTATGGAAAAAGGAACGCGTACCGACTGTGTGACCCTGATCTTACCACCATCATTAAGCCACTGAATGTGATAGGGGTTCGGATGCTTACGAGTGGGCAGGGACAACTTCTCGACCATCACGGTGCTTGCCAAGTTGTTTCAGCTGCCACTGTCGATGATGTGGATGGAACGATCCTGAACAACTCCCTTCGTGTGGAATAAGGTGTGACGCTGATTCTTCTCGGGCGTGGCAACCTGCGTACTCAGAACACGCTGTGCCACAAGACTTTCGTAGCAATCAGCATCGCCTGGGTTGACGTGAACCTCCTCCCTAGCTGCATGGTCAGTGGAAAGCAGGGTATGTGCAGGTTCCTCTGAATCACTAGCGGAAGAATACTCACCATTATCGCGAATGATCAGGGTGCGCTTGCTGGGGCAGTCCCGAAGACATGTCCAAAACCTTTGCAGCGGTGGCACTGGATGTCGCGCGTACGGGCGATCGAAGTAGTAGAGCCGGTGGCCATAGTTGCTGCAGACGTCGTCGCGCGGTCGCGCGGTGTAGCAGGTGCAGGTGCAGGCGGAGGCGCAGCAGTAGCAGGGGTGGTGCCAGAGGAAGGGCGACGTCCTGCAAAAGAGTTAGAGTAGGTCTTCGAGCGGAGTCCCTGCACTTGTCGTTCAGCTTTGCAAGCAAATTCAAACAGGGTGGTGATATTATCATAGTTCGTAGAATCGAGGATATCCTGAATATCGCGATTCAAACCACCACGAAAGCGTGCCATGGCGGCGTCGTCCGTCTCAATGAGGCCGCAGCGAATCATACCTTTTTGCAGCTCCTGGTAATAAGTCTCCACAGACTATTGGCCTTGTTGAAAGCACTGCATTTTGTTAAGCAAATCGCGAGCATAATATGACGGCACAAATCTACGTCGCATAGCAGTTTTTAATTGTGCCCAGTTGGTCGGAAGGCTAGCAGGATTTTTTTGCTTAAACTCACGCCACCATAGCAAGGCAAACTCTTGAAATTCACTAATAGCAGCCTTAACTTGCGAACTAGCAGGAATATCATGGCATGGAAATTTCTGATCTACCTCTAGTTCCCAATCAAGATATGCAGCAGGATCATATTTGGCAGTAAAAGGTGGAATCTTGAATTTACATTTAGCAAAGGAATCTTGCTGACGTGGAATACAACGGGCACGAGGAGGGCGATTACTGTCCTGTTCGGAGTCACCGCCGTAGTCTTTCTGGGGGTCTGTGAGCGACGCGGTGAGGCCGTCGAGGCGAGCCATGATGGTGTCGAGGGTGTTCTGAGTAGCAGCTTGAGCGAGGTCGATCTGATCGAACCGCTCGGTGGACGAAGTGACCGTCGAATCCAGACGTTCGTGCATCGTCTGAATGTCCGTGGTGAGGCCATCAACCTGTGCCTGCATGGTTAGCAATTTGGCATCCTTTTCCTCGTCTCCTGCCATGGTTAGAGAAAACGCAGCAGCAAGCAAATATGTGGAGTTCTGGGTAGTTCACAGGCTCACAAGGCACTCAACTATCGTGTTCTTATCAAGTTCTTATTCGTTCTAACCAAGCACACAGAGGGGACCTGCAACCAACAAGTAGTACCGGTGAGAGATTGGAGGAGCGATTGCCTAGAGACCCTGAAATCCGCTCGTCGGAGAAATATGTGGAGTTCTGGGTAGGCTGCACTCAGTCCTAGGGTTAGCACAATCAAAACAATAATGCAAAGTTGAATTATAGTGCTAACACGGTACAACTTGTTGCTGAACAAAATATCACGCACGGGGTGTAAGCGTGGCAGCAAGGATCACGGAACGAAACAAGGCACAACTGTGAAACTCAAAGAACTAGCACAATGCCAGTGTCGTAAATAGTACAGCAGATTTCCCCGAAAAGGCACTAGTAGGAATCATAGTTTATTTGGATTTTCTTTTTTGATTGATTTTTTTGATATTTTTCTCGCAATCAGGAGCACTAGAATAGGAACCACAGCAAGTTTCAACTGAAACAGAGACCGGATGTGGTCTACAGAAAATCAAACGTGTTTGCCAGAAAAGGTCCAAACACAGTAATCAATTTTTTTAATTATGCTCCCGATTTTTTTTGAATTTTTTGAGAAATTGGCTAGGCCTGTCTAGGAGTTAGGAACCTGTTGTAAAAATTTGAGCCAAAACGGAATTACGAGCGAAAAGTTATGCCCATTTTGCTGAAGGTACCTCAAGTCAGGGTTTCGGCGACACAACTCGATGGCGAACACAGCGGCGGGATCTGATGGGGTGGGGGGTGTGCTCGGTGGATTTCTCGGTGGATTTGGTGGGGGGTTTGCTCTATGGACTGCTCAGTGGATCTGGTGAGGGTTTGCGAAGGGGGGTTTCGGTCTGGCGTTGCGTAGGGGGAAGAACAGGTGGAAACTAGGGTTTGATGGTGGGGATATGGCGAAGCGGCGATGGAGGCGTACGAGATAACTCCGATCAGCAACAAAATGAACACGTGAAGCACATAAATTCAATAACGCAAATTATCGAATGAAAGTGCGCGGCTCAAAAGGTGATGGGATAAAGCTCTAAACCTGAATATGGATATGGTTTTGTGGACGATAGGAGAGGGAAAGCACTCGATAAACTCACCGATCAACCTGAAACCCTGATACCACTTGATAAAGGCGGAGTGCCCGATCTTTCGGTGAGTTGAGGTAATTTCAACTTGGGCGGAAGTAGACCCTCACGATCCGACTACGACGAGCGAACTCGAGGCGCCAATGCAATCACTGAACCAACTCCCTATGGTTACCAAACTTACGGATGCAAGGTCGGCCTGATCACGAAGATCAATCTCTGTTTGCAATCGAAGAACAAACAAGAACAAGAGGCAAGCAATCTTAATATCACTCGAAGGTGGAGTTCCGAATTACAGAGGTCAGCGCGTATTTGCGCGTGATCCGTTTAGCAGAGGCTAATCGTAAAACAAAACTTCAAGTTGCAAATGAACAGAGTAGTCTAACTAAATAGAGGGGGCGCAGCCCCTAGCGGATACTAGGCGCCACTAGCTGGGCCGCCACAACCACGCGCCTCCGAGTGGGCCCGCGTAATCGGCACAAGTGGAGGAAGCTCCTGGGTCTCTGGCGCCTAAGTGGGAGGCGCCTGGGCCAGAGGTGCCTGAAGGGAAGGCGCCTGAGCCAAAGGCGTCTGATGTTCTGGCGCCGTGTTTGCTGTCGTCGTACTCGTAGTGTACTAGATGTCCGCATCACTTCCAATCTACTCCGTTAGGCCCTAAATGATGTTTGGGAGTGTTTTGGAGCATTCGGTTACCTATTGGACGAAAATCGAAGCAAAACGGGTGTTTCGACACCCGAATGCACTGTTTGGCGCCCCGAACTTCTGTTGAATTTTTTCGCACGAACATACCCAATAACCTCTATTGGACCCAAAACTATGATAGGGAGTGATTTGGCGCGTTTCGGTACCTTCTGCATGCAAAACGTGCGGAACGGGTCCGTTTCGGTGCCCGGATGCACTACCTCGTAACAACGAACTTCAAAATGGGTTTTTCACTACGGACACTTCAATCTACTCCGTTAGGCCCTAAATGATGTGTGGAAGTGTTTTGGAGCATTCAGTTACCTACTGCACGAAAATCGAAGCAAAACGGTTGTTTCGGCATCCGAATGCACTATTTCGCGCCCCGAACTTCTGTTGAATTTTTCGCACGAACATACCCAATAGCCTCCATTGGACCCAAAACGATGCTAGGGAGTGATTAGGTGCGTTTCGGTACCTTCTGGATGCAAAACGGAGCGGAACGGGTCCGTTTCGGTGCCCGGATGCACTGCCTCGTAACAACGAACTTCAAAATGGGTTTTTCGCTACGGACACTTCCAATCTACTCCGTTAGGCTCTAAATGATGTTTGGGAGTGTTTTGGACCATTCGGTTACCTATTGCACGAAAATCGAAGCAAAACGGGTGTTTCGGCACCCGAATGCACTGTTTCGCGCCCCGAACTTCTGTTGAATTTTTTCGCACGAACATACCCAATAGCCTCCATTGGACCCAAAACGATGCTAGGGAGTGATTTGACGCATTTCGGTACCTTCTGCATTTAAAACGGAGCGAAACGGGTCTGTTTCGGTGCCCGGATGCACTGCCTCGTAACAACGAACTTCAAAATAGGTTTTTTCGCTACAGACACTTCCAATCTACTCCGTTAGGCCCTAAATGATGTTTGGGAGTGTTTTGGAGCATTCGGTTACCTACTGCACGAAAATCGAAGCAAAACGGGTGTTTTGGCACCCGAATGCACTGTTTCGCGCCCCGAACTTTTGTTGAATTTTTTGACTAACATACCCAATAGCCTCCATTTGATCCAAAATGATGTTAGGGAGTGATTTGGCGCGTTTTGGTACCTTCTGCATGCAAAACGGAGCGAAACGGGTCCGTTTCGGTACCCGGAGGCACTGCCTCGTAACAACGAATTTCAAAATGGGCTTTTCGCTACTGACACTTCCAATGTACTCTGTTAGGCCCTAAATGATGTTTGGGAGTGTTTTGGAGCATTCGGTTACCTACTGCATGAAAATCGAAGCAAAACGGGTGTTCTGGCACCCGAGTGCATTATTTCGCGCCCCGAACTTCTGTTGAATTTTTTCGCACGAACATACCCAATAGCCTCCATTGGACCCAAAACGATGCTAGGGAGTGATTTGGCGCGTTTCGGTATCTTCTGGATGCAAAACGGAGCGGAATGGGTCCGTTTCGGTGCCCGGATGCACTGCCTCGTAACAACGAACTTCACAATGGGTTTTTTCTCTACGGACACTTCAATCTACTCCGTTAGGCCCTAAATGATGTTTGGGAGTGTTTTGGAGCATTCGGTTACTTACTGCATGAAAATCGAAACAAAACGGGTGTTCTGGCACCCGAGTGCATTATTTCGCGTCCCGAACTTCTGTTGAATTTTTTCACACGAACATACCCAATAGCCTCCATTGGACCCAAAACGATGCTAGGGAGTGATTTGGCGCGTTTCGGTATCTTCTGGATGCAAAACGGAGCGGAATGGGTCCGTTTCGGTGCCCGGATGCACAGCCTCGTAACAACGAACTTCAAAATAGGTTTTTCGCTACGGACACTTCCAATATACTCTGTTAAGCCGTAAATGATGTTTGGGAGTGTTTTGAAGCATTCGGTTACCTACTGCACGAAAATCGAAGCAAAACGGGTGTCTCGGCACCCGAATGCATTGTTTCGCGCCCCGAACTTCTGTTGAATTTATTCGCACGAACATACCCAATAGCCTCCATTGGACCCAAAACGATGTTCGGGAGTGATTTGACGTGTTTCGGTACCTTCTGCATGCAAAACGGAGCGAAACGGGTCCGTTTCGGTGCTCGGATGCACTGCCTCATAACAACGAACTTCACAATGGGTTTTTTTTCGCTACGGACACTTCCAATCTACTCCGTTAGGCCCTAAATGATGTTTGGGAGTGTTTTGGAGCATGCGGTTACCTACTGCACGAAAATCGAAGCAAAACGGGTGTTTCGGCACCCGAATGCACTGTTTCGCGCCCCGAACTTCTGTTGAATTTTTTCGTACGAACATGCCCAATAGCCTCCATTGGACACAGAACGATGTTACAGGGTGATTTGGCGAGTTTTGGTACCTCTCCATGCAAAACGGAGCGAAACGGGTCCGTTTCGGGACCCGGATGCACTGCCTCGTAACAACGAACTTTAAAATGGGTTTTTCGCTACGGACACTTCCAATCTACTCCGTTAGGCCCTAAATGATGTTTGGGAGTGTTTTGTACCATTCGGTTACCTACTGCACAAAAAACGAAGCAAAACGGGTGTTTCAGCACCCGAACGCACTGTTTCGCGTCCCGAATTTCTGTTGAATTTTTTCGCAGAAACATACCCAATAGCCTCCATTGGACCCAAAACGATGCTAGGGAGTGATTTGACGCATTTCGGTACCTTCTGCATTTAAAACGGAGCGAAACGGGTCTGTTTCGGTGCCCGGATGCACTGCCTCGTAACAACGAACTTCAAAATAGGTTTTTTCGCTACAGACACTTCCAATCTACTCCGTTAGGCCCTAAATGATGTTTGGGAGTGTTTTGGAGCATTCGGTTACCTACTGCACGAAAATCGAAGCAAAACGGGTGTTTTGGCACCCGAATGCACTGTTTCGCGCCCCGAACTTCTGTTGAATTTTTTGACTAACATACCCAATAGCCTCCATTTGATCCAAAATGATGTTAGGGAGTGATTTGGCGCGTTTTGGTACCTTCTGCATGCAAAACGGAGCGAAACGGGTCCGTTTCGGTACCCGGATGCACTGCCTCGTAAC
This sequence comes from Digitaria exilis, assembly GCA_015342445.1. Taxonomy (NCBI): domain Eukaryota; kingdom Viridiplantae; phylum Streptophyta; class Magnoliopsida; order Poales; family Poaceae; genus Digitaria; species Digitaria exilis. The sequence continues at coordinate 347 of JACEFO010001274.1, read as the reverse complement.
AACGAACTTCAAAATGGGTTTTTCGCTACGGACACTTCCAATCTACTCCGTTAGGCCCTAAACGATGTTTGGGAGTGTTTTGGAGCATTCGGTTGCCTATTGCACGAAGATCGAAGAAAAACTGGTGTTTCGGCACCCGAATGCACGGTTTCGCGCCACGAACATCTGTTGAATCTTTTCGCACGAACATACGCAATAGTCTCCATTGGACCCAAAACGATGCTAGGGAGTGATTTGACGCATTTCAGTACCTTCTGCATTTAAAACGGAGCGAAACGGGTCTGTTTTGGTGCCCGGATGCACTGCCTCGTAACAACGAACTTCAAAATAGGTTTTTTTGCTACAGA